>BSBM01000627.1:0-634491 GCA_027924585.1 Larix kaempferi
ATAAATTATTTCAATGTTTGTTATTTATTAATAATAATAATATTATTATTATTATTGTCAATCAATGTCAACCATACTCAATAATGGTCAACCATAACCAATTATTCTTAACAAAACTCAACTGAAATCAACCATGGTAAACTAAAGTCTACTAAAGTTAACCATGGTTAACTTTGGTCATCCAAATTCAACCATAATCAACCAAAGTCAACCATAGTCTACCAAAAGTCAGCCATGGTAAACCAAAGTCTACTAAAGTCAACCATAGCTAACTTTGGTCATCCAAATTCAACCATAATCAACCAAAGTCAACCATGGTCTACCAAAAGTCACATAAATTCAACTTTGGTGATACAAAGTCAACCATAACTTCAACTAAAGTCAACCATGGTTAAGCATGGTCAACCAAACACAGCCAAAAGTCAACCTTAGTCAACAAAAGTGAACCATGGTCAACCTTAGTGAACCATAATCAACCAATGTCAACCATGGCAAATTAAAATCAACCAAATTCATCCATGGTGAGCTAAATTCAACCATGGTAAACCAAAAGTCAACCATGGTCAACCATAAACAACCATAATCAACCATGCTCAACCATGCTCAACCATGGTTAACCAATCTCAACCATGCTCAACCATAGTGAGATACAAAGAGAGATTAGTCAACCATAGTCAACCATGGTTGCCAATATTATTAATATTTTTTTTTTGTAACTAGGGAAATTGAAAACTGGAGACTGGGCTGGTACTCACGTGACACGGGGTCCAGGGATCCAATCCCGCTACCACTATACCCCTGGTGCCCCACACACCCGGCAAGCATGGGACACTGGTAAAGCCGGTTGTGATTTGAACTCGTGACCTTCATTTACAACTGCGACTTCATAACAATTGAATCACCAATGAGCTATACCCATGCGGACGACCAATATTATTTTAAAATTTATTATTTTGTAATAATAATAATAATTTACAATTTATTATTATTGTTATTATTATTTTACAATAATAATAATTATTATTATAATTAAATAATAATAATAATTATTATTATTATTATAAAAAAAATAAAATATAAGAATATAAATTATCATTACTATTAATATTATTCTTATTTTTATTATAATTATAATTATTATTTATATTTTTAATTATAATTTCCAATCCTCATTATTAATTATTTTCATTTATTATTTTTTCTTTTTATATATATATATATATATATATATATATATATATATTATATTTTCTTATTTATAATAATAAAAATAAAAATAATAAAAAATTTCTTATATTTTTTTAATAAAAATATTTTTATTCTCTTATTCTCTTATTTTTCTTTTTATTATTTTCTTATATTTTTATAAAATTATAATAATTATAAATCAAAATAAGAAATAATAATAATAATAATAATAATAATAATAAATAATAATAATAATAATTAATAGTAAAAATATAATAATTAATTATTAAAAATAATAAAACTAAAAATAATTAATTATAATAAAACTAAAAATACAAATAATTAATTATTAATTATTAATTAAACTAATTGTAAATAAAAATAAGAAAATATAATTATAACAACAAAAAATAAAAATAATTTATAATAAGATTTTACAATTCTAATAGTATTAATATTTTTTTACTAACAATAACAATAATACAAAAATAATAATAATAATAATAATAATTTAAAGATATTATTATTATTATTATTAAAACTTATGCCCCATTGCCATATATGCCCCGTATATATGTACACAATAATAATTTATGATTATTATTATTATTATTATATATTTTAGTATTTGTTATTTTTTTTATAATAATAATAATAATAGATGTTATTATTATTATAATTAAATTATTATGGTTATAAAATATTGATTATTATTCTAAATTATTTATAATTTATTATTAATTATTAATTAAACTAATTATAAATAAAAATAGGAAAATATAATTATAACAACAAAAAATGAAAATAATTTATAATAAGATTTTACAACTCTAATAGTATTAATATTTTTTTAATAAAAATAAATATTTGTATAAAATATTAATAATTAGATTTGTTAGTAAATAATTAATTAATTAGTATTATAAATTATTTATTATTCATTAATTACAATTATAAAAAAAACTATTTTTATAAATAAAAATAATTATGATTTTTAAATAGTAATATGAAATATACCTTGCACGTTGATCGTCAACTAGCAAGCCATATTAATATTAATAATATGGCTTATATATGTCGATCGACGTATACAGGCCACAACATTTAAATGTGGTTGGCATACGTCTGTGTATATAAGCCATATTATTAATATTAATATAGCTTGCTAGTATATATTTTTTCCAATAACATTATAATACTTTATAATAGTTTGGTTCGCAGATAGTCATTTTTGTGGAGACTTGATATGGATAGCGTGAGTATAGTTTTATATTAAAAAACTATAAGCAAGCTATTCATATCAAGTCTGCGTATAGTTTTTTATTAAAAAACTATACTCAAGCTATCCATATCAAGTCTCCACAACATTATAATAATATTTATTGAAATATAAAAATATTTTATTTAAATTAAATATTAAAAAAATTGTACTTTACACATTAAATTAGTAATGAACTTATGTAAACTTAAAAATATATTTTCATTTTATATTATATTTATTCAAAAATATAAATATTTATAATGAGTTCATAAGTATCCTATGAAAAAAGTGATGAATCGATGATATCATCGTATCTAATTAAAGTAATATTTTGCAAATTTGGAAACAACTAATTAAACATGGCCACCTTTTTTCTCTCGTTGAATAATATATGTCACTGACTTCCATTTTATTATATCAAATCAAGTAAATCATTTCATTGTAAAAAATGGAGCAACTCAAGGATTATAGACAGCATTCCACTGAAAAAAGGATTATAGACAGCATATCTAAACCAGCTGAACCGAAATCTACAGTCCTAGGGAAATATCGCTCAACAGAGTATTTACATTGACAAGAAAACTCTTCCCGCTCTCCTCTTCCATAAAAAAGAAGCAGCAGCTTTTTGGGGAGTTTTTTTTTTTTTGGAAATTAGAAAAGATGATCTTTGTTTTGGTAAAGCCGATTTCTTCACTAATTTTAATTCTTTAGATTTTGATCATGGGTCGTATTAAGCCTAAAATAATAATAATAATTTAAATATGATCCTTGCGTTTTAGACGCACATTCAGCAACTCGATGGAAAGATATGGTAAGGCCGTCCTAGAACAAATATATATATATATATAATCTAAATTTATTTTAACAAGATCTACATGAAGAGATAGAAACTCTTTAAATTCAAAACTCAAATTTGCAGTTCAACTTCAAAAGGATTTCATCTCTTAAGATTAAGATAAAGGTAATTCATGTAACAAAAAATGACTAAGCGTACTTTTGGACAAAGTTTATAATTTATATGACAAAATACAGCTTTGCAACTGTTCTTCAGTGAGTGTAATCAAGAACAGAATATACGTACAGATTATGCTTAAAAAAATGAGTAGAAAAGGAAGAGTCGACATACCCGAACTGTGCCACGAGGTTTGCTTGGCTCCTTGCAACTTAGATTTGCAGCTGTGCTCTTCTGTCGGAGATTCATCTTGTACTGATCAAATAACGCATGCATTACAGCCGATTTTGGTAACGCTAAAGAGTTAGTGAACAAATATATATACTGTGTGATCAGGGTCGCCATTTTGACACAGTGCCATAACGTCGTTCTGATAACCATTTAATTTGACATTTAATATTTTTCATCGTTTGAATTGGTCGTTCTGATATTTAGATTAGTATTTTTCTTCGTTTGAATAGGTCTGTTGACTCATTGGGAAGGACATTTTGTCGTCTTATTCAGAAAAACTTCGGTCTGGTAAGCATTTAATTTTATATTAATATTTCTCTTCGTTTTGTTGACTTGTTTGGAAAAACGTTTTGTCGTCTTATTTGGCAAAACGACGGCGGGCTGGTAACCATTTAATTTCACATTACTATTTTTCTTCCCATGTAAATCTTTACGGATGGATTTGTTGTCTTATTGGGAAAAACGAGACGTTGTTCTAGTGTTTGATGGGAGATCTCTCCATCACCCACTTCTTGTTTTTTAAAATAGAGGTTAGCTTCTAGAAGAGGTTTGCTTTGAAGAGGTTAGCTTCTAGAAGAGGTTTGCTTTGAAAAAGAAATTTATATTATAAAAAAGAGAGATTTGCTTCTAGTAGATATTTATATTTTTAGATTTGATTTTTTGGATTAAAAGTGAATTAAGATATCAATTTTTTGTAATTTTTATTATAAAAGAAGTTAAGTTTGTATTTTGTATTATAAAAGATTTTTTAAGAAGAGATTTGCATTATAAAAGAGGTTTGCTTCTATAGTTTTAGATATGATTATTTTAATCAATTGAAATGTTACTATTTTGCATTCTAAAAAAGACATTTGTATTTTTAAATTTAATTTTTTTAATCATTTAAGATGTCATTTTTTTCATTATAAAAAAGGATTTTCATTAAAAAGAGATTTGCATTTTTAAATTGAATTTTTTTAATCACATAAGATGATGTCATTAAGATGTCATTTTTTCATTAAGATGTCATTCTTTCATTATAAAAGAGATTTGTTTTTCAAAAAGTTTTGCATTTTTAAATTTGATTTTTTAATCAATTAAAATAACAATCTTTTGCATTAGAAGAAGAAATTTACAGTTTTAAATTTGATTGTTTTGGATTAAAACTGAATTAAGATGGATATAAAATATATCCCTTGAGTATTAAAGAAGTGCTTAGTGCAACTCATGCGAACCACTCTTAAGATTCCCAAAATTTGGTGTTTTTGAAGCGTCCAACCGGAGAATCATTGGTGCCGGTGGTATTAACTATTTGTCATTTCTACATTAAACGAGGCATTACACAAATTTCTCTTGCTATTTGATATTACCTTTCCATATTAACTGTTAACAATTCTCCAATAATCGAGGCATTAGACAAATTTCTCGTCGACATTAGCATCTCATGTCATATCATATTACGAGTAACTTTTTGGTCATGTAATGCTATTATAAAATATGATTTACACAAAGGCATTACACAAGAAGTGACTTTAACTTTTATGAGCCAATGATCCTCTCTAAGATCATGTTCCAAGAAGTGACTAACTTTTATGGGCCAATGATGCTTCTCTATTTACAAAGATCATGCTCCATAATGAGCTTTGCCTCAACCACCTTACTCTAATACATTCTTATCAAATGAAATCGAGCATTGAATTCATTGTCCCCCCTTTAAATTTGAACAACCTATCGTCAAAATTTTAAGTGTGCACCATTCTCGAACTACATTTTATTGAATAGAATCGAACATTATCATGGGCTTAGCCATAAATCTCCCCTTTAAATTTGAACCTATCAACCTATCATCAAAATTTTTAAGCGGTGCACCATTCTTGAACTACATTTTATTGAATGGAATCGAGCATTATCATGGTCTTAGCCATAAATCTCCCCTTTAAATTTGAACAACCTATCAACCTATCGTCAAAATTTTTAAGTGTGCACCATTCTCAAACATATCATTGACGTGAAAACCATGAATGTAGTGTAGATGTACATTTTACTCTTTAACCAGTCAAATTCACCTAATAATCAAATTCACCTAATAATCCATGACAAAGTTTTAACCATAGAAAGACATCATGCACCTTTCTTCTGTCTAACTAAATCTACATAGGTGACTCACCAATCATTACACCCATATGCCCATTTACATTGTGGTGAATGTAGTGTAGATGTACATTTAACTCTTTAACGAGTCAAGTTCACCTAATAATCCATGATAAAGTTTTACCATAGAAAGACATCATGCACCTTTCTTTGTCTATCTAAATCTACATAAGTGACTCACCAATCATTACACCCATATGCCCATTTACATTGTGGTGA
Source organism: Larix kaempferi (assembly GCA_027924585.1). Classification (NCBI taxonomy): domain Eukaryota; kingdom Viridiplantae; phylum Streptophyta; class Pinopsida; order Pinales; family Pinaceae; genus Larix; species Larix kaempferi. The sequence continues at coordinate 5,982 of BSBM01000627.1, forward strand.
ATGTAGTGTAGATGTACATTTGACTCTTTCAAAGTCAAGTTCACTTAATAATCCATGACAAAGTTTTAACCATAAAAAGACATCATGCACTATGACAAAGTTTTAACCATAAAAAGGTATCATGCACCTTTCTTTTGTCTATCTAAATCTACATAAGTGACTCACCAATCATTACACCCATATGTCCTTTTACATCGTACAAGTACCTAGATTACAATGTGTCAATCAATTCTTATTCATCCACTTCCATGTGCTTCTTCCTTATACTTTTTTAGTCACCACTCCACTTAGATTCTTTAGTCACTGACCTCTACTTGGATCACACATGCTTTGTGCAATATCAATCCAATTTACATATCCAATCAAATTACGGCCTTTACCATGTCTCCTCCGTCGCTTTCCATAACTTATGTGCTCTCACAAGTTTGCATGCATCAAATGTCAATTTGCCACTAAATCCACTAGCTTTTGGACCTTTACCATTCAACTTTTTCATAAAATTCCCTTTAAAACGCTCCATGTGAAATGACTTGGCATAACTTTTAAAAACTCTATGAAATGATGTGGTCCTAAGAACTTTTCATAATATAAACAAGCACCTTTTGTAGAAAAACCTTCCTATCTCTATTGTAATATGATTTTTTTTAAACCTTTAGCTTTAATTCAACTTAAAGCATGGGATATAAAATAAATTACGCCATCTTCGCCTTTTAAAACCATTTGTCAAATGTTTGTTCCTTTTACCTTGGCTTTCTCCACGTTTACGTTTGTTCGTTCACCTTTTTTTCCACGCGAATCGATCTGCCATGCACGGAACAACGGAGCTCACCTCTTACGCGGATGAGGACGGCTCCTTCTTCGGCGGTTATCCACATGCAGATCGATTTATCCATGGCGATATTACTTGAGCGGACTTCTTCTTGACGACGGATCCGGCTCACGGCTCGTTCCTCTTTCTGAGATGGCAGAGACAACAATTAATGGCTTCGCCCAGCACTCACGCAGCTTTCACTAACTAGACAATCGCTGCTCCAGGAATTTTCAGTGCACACGGCCTCCGCGTCTTCCTTCACCGCTCACACGACGGGTTCCTCCACGGAAGGACGTGGGTTCAACTCTCACAGCTCCGTTCCTCTTTCTGAGATGGCAGAGACAACAATTAATGGCTTCGCCCAGCACTCACGCAGCTTGCACTAACTAGACAATCGCTGCTCCAGGAATTTTCAGTGCACACGGCCTCTGCGTCTTCCTTCACCGCTCACACGACGGGTTCCTCCACGGAAGCACGTGGGTTCAACTCTCACAGCTCTTCTTCCATGGCCAGCATATTCTCTTACTCTAAAATCAATAGATTCGAGATTCTCACTGGCAGCTATGGCAAGGGCGGCTACTCCACACGCGAATGGACCTTGTTCTCTGGTGGCCAGGGTTTCATGGTCAGCGTTCTGCCTCTTCGGTTCTACTTATGCAACAACTTTCTTTATGAAGATTTTCACACACGCAGATTCTCTCTTCATCGCGTGGATTTTCTCACGCCAGAGTTTCTTCACAATCTTCTTCCTTGCTCAGGTTGAACTTCAACCTTGTTGCATGCTCTAATTTCTTTGCCTCGTGCCGTCTAACTTTTTGCTCTGATACCACAGATTCTCACTGGCAGCTATGGCACGGGCGGCTACTCCACACGCGGATGGACCTTGTTCTCTGGTGGCCAGGGTTTCATGGTCAGCGTTCTGCCTCTTCGGTTCTACTTATGCAACTTTCTTCATGCAGATTTTCACACACGCAGATTCTCTCTTCATCGCGTGGATTTTCTCACGCCAGAGTTTCTTCACAATCTTCTTCCTTGCTCAGGTTGAACTTCAACCTTGTTGCATGCTCTAATTTCTTTGCCTCGTGCAGTCTAACTTTTTGCTCTGATACCACTTAATCGTACCATAATAATAAACCTATTCTTCCTAATCAATCTAATCTCTAATCAGGGTATGACTAACACCTAACACCTGCATCGATTAGTTAGAGGTAATATGGATGATAACGAGTCGACCTCTTCGCTGATGCCCTAGTTCACAGAACCCTACCCTTCACGCGTGTGCGCTCGGCCGGCCGTGGCCTGGGATGGATTCCCTCCCGGAGTCCAATCCTGCCCGTTTGCAGCTGGATGAGGCGTTCAAAGCTTTGGTTGCCTCCTCTCCACCCTCTCAGACGCCCGTTGCTGGTGATGGGTTCATTAAACTCTCAGAGGCCACAGAAATTCATATCATGTTGGCTGCTTCGCGAATGAAAGCCATCGCCCTCAGTGAGCGAGGTTTGATCGGTCAATTCACCGGTATTTGGCCTTCACCAAAGTCTATGGATTTATGGCTCAGAAAACATTGGATGTCCTTGAACAAGGGTGGGATTCAGCATTGTTTCTGTGGAAAAGGCTACTTCACTTTCCTATTTGAAGCTAAAGAAGATCGAGATCTAATTTTCAGAAGCTGCCCGTACTTCATGGGACCTCGGGGGCTTTATCTCAACCGATGGACTCTATCTTTCGACCCAGAGAATGATGTGCCCTCGGCTGTTCCAGTCTGGGTCCGTTTGCAGCATCTACCCCTGCATTGCTGGAATGATGAATCTCTTCAAGCAATCGAAAACCCACTAGGGAAATACATTGATAAGGCGGAGCCCAAAGGGCCGCTTTTTTCTTGTGCACGCATCTGTGTTGAGGTGGATCTTGAAAAAGGGCTCCCGGAGGTGGTTAAGCTCTGTATGGACAGGTGGATCTATGCACAAAAAGTTGACTATGAACAACTGCCTTTCAAATGCAAAAAATGCCATGATTATGGGCACTCTGCTAGACACTGTCCAAAAATTGCAAAGGAAGTTGCTGAAAGATCTCAAGAGGAAGACTGGAAAAAGGTTAAGAAAGGGAAAATATCTGCTGCTCCAAATCAGGATTCAAGTAAAAGGCAACAAACGAAAGGAAAGGAAAATGAGGCGGCTAAGAATAATGAGACATTAGTAACTTCAGAAAATCACTTTAAAACTCTGGAGGTGGAGGAAGGAGAGATCAGCCTGAGTCATATGCCCTGGATGACAGGATTAATTCATCCCTAAACAATTGTATGGAACCTCCGATCAGGGAAAATGACAGAGAAACTCAAACAAGAGATGAATCGCCCCCGCCAGAAAGCTCTTGGGCTGACAAGGTAAATCAGAACAAGACGACCCCCTATTCGGTCACTCCATATTCTTCTTCAAAGGGATCACAAGATCTCTTTGACTCGGGACCAACCCAAAGTACCAAAGGCAGAAAATCACAAAGATATCATTGAGAACAGGAAGCAAAAAGAGAATTAGAACTAGGAAGGCAAAGAAGCCTTGAAGAAATGAAGTTGATACAGAACAACAAAGGAAAGGCATAGGGAAGGACTCAAGCAAGTCAACAAGACGGGAAGAACTAATGAAGCTCGTCTCTTGGAATTGTAGGGGTCTCGGAGGACCAAACAAAATAAAGGCTCTCAAAGAAATAGTGCATTCTGAAAAACCAGACATCCTACTGATTCAGGAGATGAAGATGAGCGATGTGGAGGTACTGGCTCTCACACATCTCTTTTGGAAAGATTGCCAAGGAAATGCTGTTAGCTCTAGAGGTGCCTCTGGAGGTACGACGTCTCTTTTCTCAAGTAAGTATTCTTACAAATTATTGCAAGATTGTCCTCACTGGTCCCTCAATGAAATCACTGATATGGTGGACAAATCCACCTTCTTTGTTTGCAATATCTATGGACCCACTCAATATAAAGACAAGCAAGTCTTCTAGAACAGCCTTACTTCCCTCAAAGATATTGTCAAAGAGAAGGGAATAATCTTTGCTGGAAACTTTAACACCACAATTACTCAATCTGAAAAACGTGGAGGCTTCAGGGTTAGAGACCCTTTTGGTGAATGCATGGAGAATTTGACTGTCTCCTTCGACCTTATAGATCCTCCACTCAAAAATGGCCTCTTCACTTGGAGCAATAGACGTTTGGGAACTGGGCATATTGCTGTCAGGCTGGACCGTTTCCTTTTAAGTTCTTCCTTTCTCCTTCTAAATCTTATCCCCAGCTCCAACACGATTCCGTCAACTGTTTCTGATCACAAGCCCATCACACTTACTCTTTCGATCCCCTCCATCCTCGGCCCCATCCCCTTCCATTTTAATCCATCCTGGCTACTTGAGGAGAAAGCTCTGGCGCTAATAAATTCTTCGTGGTCTCTGCCCTGTTATGGCTCTGCGAGTTATGTTTGGGAAAGTAAATTAAGGAATGTTCTCTATGCTCTTAAAGCTTGGGATTAGACTGAGTACAAAATCCCGGAGATTGCAAAAAAAATACTTCAATCCCACCTTGCATCTCTTCAAGCGGATTTGAAATGGGTTGAAATCACCCCCAACCTCTTATGCCAAGAGCAAGAATTAAACAGCAAGATCCTCGCGGAGGCTTGAAAAGAGGAAGAGAGCTGGAGAATCAAGTATTGGCAACTCTGGTTGAAGGGAGGTGATAGTAATACCACCTATTTTCATAAGCAAACTAAAGTCAGACTTAGCCAAAATGTAATTAAAGAAATCCGGATTCAGGATGGAACAAAAATCACTGATCAGGAGGAGATAAAAGTCCACATCTTCTAGCATTTTCAAGATCTCTATTTGGAAAAAAATGAGGCGGATCCTATGGCTCAGGTAGATCTCCTCTCTAACATTCCCCCAATCATCTCAGAAGAAGAAAATTGGGATCTTTCAAATCCCATAACAGAATCAGAAATAAAAGAAGCTATGTGGAAGCTAAATACAGATAAAGCCCCTGGACCAGACAGGTTCACAATCAACTTCTACAGAGCTGCATGGGATGTAATAAAAAATGACCTTAGAAAAATGCTGAATTGGACCAGGAATAAGGACAAAGTAGGAGGAGCAACAAACTCAGCTTTTCTGGCTCTCATACCCAAGGACAAAAATCCGCTTTCCATTGATTGTTTCAGGCCCATCTTACTCTGTAATACCTCATATAAAATCCTAGCTAAAATTCTTGCCTCCAAAATGAAGAAAGTGATGGGGCGACTAATCGCTGAGACCCAAGGTGGTTTCATTGAAGGGCGCCAAATACTGGACAATATAATCATAGTACAAGAAGCCATCCATTCTAGCATGGCGCGCAAACAAGAAGGTCTGGCTGTCAAACTAGACATGGCAAATGCTTTCGATAGGTCAATCATTTATTTCTTTTTGAAATTATGCATAAATTTGGTTTCTCTCCAAGGTTCATTCGGTGGATCAAGGCTTGCATTAGCAAGCCTTGGATTGCCCCACTAGTCAACGGAAGGCCAAGAAACTTCTTCCAAGCTTCTCGTGGCTTTCGACAGGGTTGCCCGCTCTCCCCTTTTTTATATTTATTGGTTGTTGATTCCCTAAGCAGACGATTGCAGAAGCTACAGGATACAGGTGATCTTAAAGGTCTCAAGATTGCAAGAGGGGTTCGTGCGGCAAATAACGCTCAATTTGTAGATGACAATATCTTCCTTGGAGGAGCATCCACGGTCATAGCAGATCGTTTCAAGAAAGCTCTTACTTTATTCCTTGATGCCTCGAATGGAAAAGTTAGTGAGCACCAATCCAAAGTGTGTGGCTGGAACTGCTCTGCAATAACCATGGCAAGAATTTCAAGAACTTTTGTTTTTGAAGGGCTCACAAACTGGAACTCATTCACCTACCTTGGCATTCCAATCTTTAAAGGCAGGAAAAGAAAGGAAGACTGGCAGGGGATTGTAGATAAATTAAAAAAGAAAATCTCTGCCTGGGGGTTCAGATGGCTTAGCTCTACGGGAAAACTTATTCTAATCTCGTCTGTCCTGTCTGCTTACCCGATATACGTTTGCTCTATCTCTCTGGCTCCAAACAAAATTATTCAGGACATACACAAGGAACTTAGAAATTTTCTTTGGCAGGGAGGAAAAGAAAGCAACACAAAGAAATATCATCTAATAAATTGGAGAACGGTCTGCAATCTGAAAATCTAGGGTGGAGCTGGAATAAAAGAGCCAAGTTTTATGAATCTAGCACTAGGGGCCAAAATTTTGTGGAGAATTATTACTGACAAGGATGCATGGTGGAAGAAAGTGCTTAGAAAGAAGTATATGAACGGGACCAGAAAAAGGTGCATTGAGACCATCAATCCTGACACGAAAGGGTCTCATATCTGGGAATTGTGCAAGAAAGTGACTCCCATTATCAGAGAAAAACTGTACTGGATGGCTGGCAACGAAAAATCTATCAAAATATGGTATGATCAATTGGACAAATCCTCCCCTGTCAACTTTCGATTGGAGCTTCAGGAGCTTCGGCTTTGGATGGAGACCCATAATATCCATTCACTCTACGATCTCTCAATCTGGAACGATAATGGCTGATGGGCTGGATGGAAGGAATTGGAAATTCCCCCTCACCTGCAGCCAGATTATAAAGTTTTTCTTTCACTTTTGCAGGAGCAATGCCCCATCAGCCTTTTCCTTCAGGACAAACGGTGTTGGGGACTCACAGGGAAGTATACTGTGAAGGAAGGATACTTACATGTCTTATCTGGCAAGATGAGTGGAACTCGCAAGGCCAAATGGATCAAGGTCTGGAGCAAGGATGGATTGCCCAAAGTAAATGTTTTTTTTTGGATTCTCGCTCACAAAAAAACACTAACAGCAGATAATTTAAGGAAAAGAGGGGTAGCAGGACCTCTGCAGTGTGTTCTTTGTAAAGAAGCAAAAGAAATGATTGAACACTTATTCCTTGAATGCAGTTTTACTATTGAAGTTTGGAGCCGTAGCATTGACCCCCTGAAGACCAATCTGGTAATGCCAACCTCATGGAACGACTTCTTTTCCAAATGGAAGGACTATTACCAGGGTACTTTCTACAGAAAGCCTGATTTTGCTAGAGCCTGGGAAGCATTGCCATGGTTCATAAGCTGGAAAGTATGGAATGCCAGAAACAGAGAAATTTTTTATGGAGTGACTCCTAACCCTCGACAAGTTGCTTCGGCAGCCAAAGCACTATGGATCGAAGCCCTCACAACAAAAGGAATGCTCAACATCCAAAGAGAGCCTCTTCCAGTGGAGGAAAAAATTTGGGTTTCTACCCTCCTTCTTCATTCTACCTCAGGTAAATCTCCCCACAGGAACCCACTATCCTGGTAGCTCAGGATGAGCTCTAATTAACTTAATCAATGGAAAACTAGTTTGAATCATAACATTCTACAATTCGATGGTGCCTCCAAAGGCAATCCAGGGCTGGCAGGTGCGAGGGGAGTACTCTTTGACTCCAAGGGAAATATTCAGAAGGAATTCGCTTTGGGTATTGGGAGAAAAACCAATAATGCGGCAAAATGGCTTGGCCTAATAAAAGGGGTTGAGATTGCCAACGCTTTGGGTATTAAAAACCTAACAGTGCTAGGAGACTCTCTTATTATTATCCGCAAGGCTAGAAACATTGTGGGGCAAAGGAAGCGCCCTTCTTCAAAAATGCACCAAATTTTGCTCTGTCTCAGCAAGGAGTTTCACCATATAGCCTTCAATCACACCCTAAAAATGCATAATGAGCATGCAGATAAATTGGCAAATACAGGTGTTGGACTCCCTTATGGGGCCATTCACTACAATAATGAAATCCTTGATAATGTCTGGATACCATAAGGTTGGGTGAGCTCCCCTCCATCACACTTCATTTCCCCCCATGAGAAATACTCATCCCTTATATCTTGGTGAGGAAGGAATAAATGTATCACTTCTTGGGAAATCCATTGTTGATGTTTTGATGGTACTAGCTCACCTTGAAACTCTAACTTGCGTGTGGGAAGTAATTGCACTGAGTATGATTGACAGTTGGAGGGAGACTTGGCAGGTGGGAGCGATTCACATATTGGGTTTCCTCGTCCTCATTTTGCATAACGCCTATAGCTGGAGCGAACCTTGCTTTCTTCCCGCAGACAGCAATCATCCTGATCTCTAGAATGCAATAGCTTGCAGAGGATGCGTCGATGGTCATGAAGGACGAAACCTCGGCTCTGGTGGACTCCAAAGAACTCGGGAAGGATCAGCAAAAAAGAGCCGAGAGGGACAGCTGGGCAGAGGCCTTGTTGGTTGCTGCAGCATGCAGACAGAGAGCTCTGAGAGCCCTGGTCATGAGATGGGCACAAAGCGAAATTGTTGCTATCAGAGTGGGAATTGCCCCGCCTAGGAAAAGGATCCAAACTATTGCCACGAAGACGAAGTGTTAGACAGGCTTCAGGAGCTTGAAGTTCAAGTCAAAATGATACGCTCTGAGAACCTTGAAGTCAAAAATATTCTCCTCCGTCTGTATAATTTGGTCTCTTCTAGTGTCTCTGAAAATAGAGGACAAAAATCTGTGCTGTCTGGGAAAATTGATCATCTAGAAGCCTCCTTGGACCTGGCCTTCTCTCGCAGGGCTCGTGTAAGGGAGGTCACTGTTGGAGAGCTCGAAGAAATCAGTGGAAAGATTACAATTTTACAGAAACAGTTGGAAGGTACTGGAAACACTACGAATTTCGTAGCTGAGAAGGGCAAAGCAGAGAATCTCAAAGCTGGAAAAGATCTTTCTATAGTTGGAAAGCATGGTGGCCCAACTCAAGGTTGAACCAGGTTCAGGATTGAATTCTGTTTGCTGTTTGTCTCCAAAAACTCCTTTTTGGCGTTGTAATTAATCGAATAGGCTAAGTTACTCTAAGACTGGATACATCTGCGGATGTATTACTCTTGCCTGCTTTTGCTTGGACAGTTTATTAGACTATATAGTTATCATAGGAAAGATAGCTACAATGCTTGTTATCACACTGAAAAGGAAGAACCGAATATTAGGTTTCTCTTCCTTCCATGGGAGCATCTAGACCTGCATTTTTCTTTGTAACTATCCTTCTTTTTTTCAATATTATCAATATATAATCGTTTCTGTGAAAAGAAAAAAAAACACCTAACACCTGCATCATATTAATCTGGCAATCACTCAGGCCTCAAGTCTAACACCTGTGTCATATTAGTCTGGCTATCACTCAGGCTTAGCACCTACCTTCTGCCTCTTTAAGCATCTTACACTGGAGTTGCTCAAGCCTTTAAGTAAGCTTGAGCACATATTACATACCATAGTAGCATAATTCGAGTACAATTTACCGATACGAATACAAATAAGTAAAAAAAATCTAATACGGAAGTAGAATGCTTACATATAATACTTTTAATCAAATATTCACAAATACACCATAAATGTACATAGATATTTAATAAATATCTATCATTTATTTAAAAAACAAAACAAAACAAAAATCTACACCTACATAGAATATTCTACCAATTCGAATTGTTCTAAATTTCCGTACATAAACTACCAATACGACTGAATTATACTACTGTGCTACATACAAATATTAGAAAATGGATCTACAAGATACATTAAAAAAGTAATCTACAACTTATATTCAAATTCTATGAAATGGATCTACAAGATACATTAAAAAAGTAATCTACAACTTATATTCAAATTCAAATAGTTTCTAAGAATCAATCTCAGAGATCTATGCTGATATAAGAATAATAAATATATTATAATATTTTTATGCTTCATATTTTAATACAATCATAAATGATCATTGAAAAGAAAATCGAGCAATAATAAAAATGTCATTTGAAATATATCTAGGGTTAAAAAATACAATCTTCTCGTCATTATCATTGAAATGTTGTTTCTTAGTTAAATCGAGCATTAATAAATCAAAACATGAGGTTAGGAAAAGTCATTTCGAAAAAATCATTCATGGAAAATATAAAATATAACTCTGCATATGGTATGTGAGTTTCGTGGCAAACCAGAATTATGTAACAAAAAATTTTTAACAGGGCAAACGAAATGATGTAACAAAGAAGTTTTAAGAGGGAAAACGAGAATTCTGTAACAAAGAAGTTTTAACAGGCATATGATATGTTTCAAAAGTGAGTTTCATAGCAAAGGAGATTTCTATAACACATAAGTTTTAACTGAGCATATTCAAATTTGAATATTCAAATAAATATATATTCACTCGAACACATTTGTTGGAATATAGTTCCCATCTCAGTAAAAGCGGTGGATCTCCCGCTTTCCATTTCCCTTTTCGACAGTGGAAGGAAAATTCCAACACAGATATTGCCTATTGTCTCTACAGGGAATTATTTTTCAATAGCCTTGTACTCCTGGCCAAAAGGAATTAAAATACTTCAAAAAGATCTACAAAAAATAACAATCTGACGGACAAAACCCTGGAAGTTCTATATTTTCTCTGTTTATGTAAAAATATGAACGGCATTTCATACATCATTTTCTTGTTAGAAAAATATATATTTCTGTAACCTTGAAAACTAGCCTCATGTGTATTCCCCTTTGAAAACTATATCCTAAAGCTTTACTACACTTACAACTGCGGCAAAGAACCTTCGTCGTTTGCTAAATTTAGGTGTCTTTTTGCTCTAGAAAATCTAACCTATTCCATTAAACCCTGCGCATTTAGTTTCCCTTCCCCTAAACCTTTACTACACTTACGAACTGCGCCAAAGATCTTCCGTCGTTTACTAAATTTAGCGGCCTTTTTACTCTAAAATCCTCACTATAGGGCTTGAGGTCCTTACCTTGTCTGAAAACCTTCAGGGAAGTCGAAATCTCTTTGGCGGAATGCAATCTTTTCCTCAGCGTGTCTTTCTCCTGTTTCACGGCGAGAACTTCACAAAGCACCGACTCCAAATCGCAAAAACTTGTGTCCATGGAACGAAATTGCTCGCCAGACCGCCGATCTGCGTCAAAATCAAACCTCATTTTGATTCTGGGGTTGGTGTCTACCTTCTTGGCAAGAATCCGATGCAGAACGACGCTTTTCCTCTCCATTTCAGGACTCCCTCTGTTGTACCGGCAATAATCTGGACTCTCATCCTCGCACAATTTCAGTGGTGACAAAAATAAATGCATTGATCGAAATTTTGTGGGAAAATGGTAGATATGGGATGGACAGGTGGTCGAAGTGCATCGAGGCATCCAGTGCATGCCTGCAGTTATGCAGTTACACTTGGTTAGGACACGTGTCAAGTTTATTTGGAAAAAAAAAATATAGACCCCAAACAAGATGGAAATGATATTGTCAAATCTCTAGCCCAATCAGAAAACAAAATTTAATAATTGAAAAAACATTTAAAAATTACCAATTAATAAATTATGAGATTCATTTGATTTGATCTTACACCTGATTCAATCTTGAGTACCCATAAAGAAATTATTAAATTATGGCATAAGGACCAAAACACTAAGACACCAATAATCATTCAACTTTCTAACGCAGAGTTGATGTGTTGATAAACACAGAGACTTATCAGCTGGTAGGATAGGAATCTTATTAGGAAAAAAAATATTCTCCACTAAAAACGCAGCAAGCAGGAAAACCTTGCATAGCTCTGTGATCGAGCAAGCAGAAAACCCTCACGCAGCTCTGCAACCCAGTAAGCAGGAAACCCATGAACGCAGCGACATCGTTGACCCATATCTCTCATCGCTCCACCTGCAAGAACCAACCCACAATTAGAAAAACATAAAAAAAATGGCTTACAAAACCCATAAAAAAATGGGATTGCCACGTTACCTGGTCCAACCCACAATTAGAAAACCATAAAAAAATGGCTTACAAAACCCATAAAAAATATAAGATTGCTACGTTACATGGTCCAACCCACAATTAGAAAACCATAAAAAATGGCTTACAAAACCCATAAAAAAATGGGATTGCCACATTACCTGGTCCAAATGTCATCCAATCATCGACCATCGCAAGACGAAGACCAACAAATGTTTCAACAAGAACAACACCAATCGAAGACCTCACAGTAGACCAAGCAACCAACCATACCAACCACGCAATTACCTACTTCATACTAGTTGAACAAAACCCTACTTAAGGTAGTACCATGGAGACAACAATGGCAGACCTCAGATCAGCTCCATGCAAACGCGCAAAGGGCCATGGTCTCCACTTCCGGGGGGCAGACCACCCATCGGACCCAAACCAAAATACACCAAAACCAAACTCCTTCCACAACCTACACATTAACTGCTCCAGAATTGACGCAAATTCAATTCAAAGTTAATGCCCAACTATCTGCACATGGTAGGCTTCCGACATTGCCATGTTGGTGTACGAGGTGGAGGCCACGATGTCATCGAGAGGGCACACCACTATTGGCATCCTTCTCCTAGTTATCAAATTTTGCATATTAATTTAGGTTCAAAAAATAGTAATTAAAAAAAATATAAATGTGTGAAATCATTTATTGTTTGGGAAGGATAATAAATATTAAAAAATTAATTACATTTTTTAAAATTTATTAACTTTCTAACTCTCTTGATAGTAAATAACATTGTGTATTTTATATTATATAAAGATGAATGTGAATCATGACACCTTCAACATCTAAAGATTAAAATAATATATATTTTTGTTGGCTCTCACTTATTTTACTTATTCCTTAATATGGTGTATCCTTCTTTAATTTAAAATCTATCACAAATTTCATTCTCAGGTATTCTATCATTTTATTGGTGCCACTATTTCAAGTGATAATTAAGGAGGTTTGATTTTAGAAGGGATTTGCATTTTTAGATATGATTTCCTTGAATTAAAAGTGAATTAAGATATGGTTTGCTTTTATAAGAGATTTATAGTTTTAGATTTGATTATTTTAATCAATTGAGATGTTAATTTTCCATAATTTCATTTTTAGATAATCTTTATCATTTTATTGGTGTATCCATATATTTCAAGTGACAATTAAAGAGGTTTGATTTTATAAAAGAGATTTGCATTTTTAGATTTGATTCTTTGAATTAAAAGTGAATTAAGATATGGTTTGCTTTTATAAGAGATTTATAGTTTTAGATTTGATTATTTTAATCAATTGAGATGTTATTTTTGCATTATAAAAGAGGGTTTGTTTTCAGAAGAGATTTGCATTTTTAGATTTTATTATTTTATTCAATTAAAATGTTATTGTTTTGCATTATAAAAGTGGTTTGTTTTTAAAAGAGATTTGCATTTTTAGATTTGATTCTTTTATTCAATTAAAATGTGATGTTTTGCATTATAAAAGAGATTTGCTTCTTTTATTCAGTTAAAATATCAGTGTTTTGCATTATAAAAGTAGTGCTTCGCATTATAAAAGTGGTTGTGTTTTGCATTATAAAAGTGGTTTGTTTTTTTGTAGAGATTTACATTTTTCGATTTGATTATTTTAATTACTTAAGATGCCATCATTTTTTGTACATAGTTACTTAAGATGTCATCATTTTTTTATTAACAAAGAGATTTGATTCTTTTATTCAATTAAAATGTCAGTGTTTTGCATTATAAAAGTGGTTTGTGTTTGGTAAAGATTTGCATTTTTAGATTTGATTATTTTAATTACTTAAGATATCATCATTTTTTTATTATAAAAGAGATTTGATTCTTTTATTCAATTAAGATGTCAGTGTTTGCATTATAAAAGTGATTTGTTTTTAGTAGAGATTTGTATTTTTAAATTTGATTCTTTTACTTACTTGAGATGTCATCATTTTTTTATTATAAAAAAAGTTTGCATTTAAAAAAAATTGCATTTTTAATTTGATTCAAATTTGATTCTTTCAATCAATTATATAACTCTTTTATATACTTAAGATTTTAGCATTTTTTTTATTATAAAAAAGGTTTGCATTAAAAAAAAAAAAGAAATTAAAAAAGATTTGCATTAAAAAAATTACATTTTTTTAATTCGATTCAAATTTGATTCTTTCAATCAATTATATAACTCTTTTACATTATAAAAGAAATAGCAATCTTTTATCTAATAAAAGGGGTTTGCTTTTAGAAGAGATTTTGCATTTTTAAATTTGATTTTTTAATCCATTAATATATATAATGTTTTATTTTAAAAAAAATTACGTTTTTAAATTTGATTCTTTGGAAATAAAAATATATCCATTGAATACTAAAGAAGTGCCTGATGCACCTCATGCGGGGCATCATTGGTGCCGGCGGTATACCAGTATTAACTGTTTGACATTTCTAGATTAAACCAGGCATTATACAAATTTCTCTTGGACATTAGCATCTCATATCATATTACGACATTAGCTTCTCATATCATATACACATAACTTTATGGGCACGTAGTGCTGGTAAAAAATATGATTTAGACACTCATTAGAATATGATTTACACAAAGGCATTAGAGAAGAGGTGACTAACTTTTAAGACACAAATGATGCTCAGGTGACTACACCTTGTTGCATGCTCTAATTTCCTTGTCCCTTAATCTTTTGCTATGATACCAGTGTTATGATTAAAAACAACACATAATAAATATACCATAATAATAAGCATACCATAATAATAGATCTATTTTTTAAAAAACAACACATAATAAACATACAATAATAATAAGCATACCATAATAATAGATCTATTCTTTCAAACCAATGTGGTGGGGCATGGTTAATCTAGTCATCACTCGCTTCAACACCCACTTCTTTAAACACCTTACAATAAAGTTATAAACTTTTTCACATGTAATATTATGAGCTAATAACATAGAATACCAATCATGTTCACCTAACACAGTCTTAATAAAAGAAAAATCATTTAAAATTTGAAAATTGAATTTAAAAAAAAAACAAATTTTAATTATTTAATGACTATAAAATAACATAGTCATAATAAAAGAAAAATCATTTAAAATTTGAAAATTGAATTTAAAAAACCAATTTAAAAAAAATAATATTTAATGAATGTAAAATATAATTAACTTTCAATTTCATACTTTCTTATATAAATAATTATTAATAACTAATTATTATTTTTAGTGATTTTAAAAACCAATTTAAAAAAAAATTAATTATTTAATCAATGTAAAATATATATAACATTCAATTTCATACTTTCTTATATAAATAGTTATTAATATCTAGTTGTTATCTCTAGCACTCATTGTATCCCACTTCATTGAGGTTTTATATATTTTTTTAAATAGCAATTTTAGTTGTAAATAACATGTCTAAAAATAAACAAATGATTTTTGGGTAGAAGAGGCATTCTACAACCCAGTAGGGGGAGGATGTGTAATTCATTCCGTGCTTGTGCTCATCCTAGAGATGACACTTGTCTGCTTAAAAAATAATAAAATATTGTAAAAAATAACATGTTGACTCAAATTAAACTAATTTAAAACATTCATAGCACTATATATATGTAAAACTACACAAATTACATAAATTAAAACTCTTCCTCAATACTTGCACTTTAAAAATAGATTTGCACTTCCAAATATTTGATCTCTCTCGGTGCTTGGTAGATCCTCTTTAGATGGATCTATGATGATTAATGTACATTTATGCTTCATAGCACTATATATATGTAAAACTACACAAATTACATAAATTAAAACTCTTCCTCAATACTTGCACTTTAAAAATAGATTTGCACTTCCAAATATTTGATCTCTCTCGGTGCTTGGTAGATCCTCTTTAGATGGATCTATGATGATTAATGTACATTTATGCTATATTAGTGTATATTTGATTAAAAACATTATATATGAGAAGTCTATTTTGTATTTTATATGTATTGGATTACTGTTACTTATTTTTTAGGTACATACATTCAAGTAGTTTATAGTTTATAAATGACTCTATGTTGATATAAGAATAATAAATAATACCAAGAAGTTAGGGGATATATCATCAAGGATGTCAAAGCTCAATTGTCTTCTAAGTTTGATATGAAAGATCTTGGTGCTGCAAATTTAATTTTAGGCATGGAAATTAAAAGAGCTCGAGCCAATATCAGACTCTGGTTGAGTCAAAGGAAACATGTTGAGACAATATTGTATAGGTTTAACATGCGAGAATGTAAATCGGTAAAGGTATTTATTCCTATAGGTGCAAGTTATTTGTAGATTAGTGTCTCGAGACTCAAGAAGAGGAAAAAGACATATGTCATATGTTCCATGTGCTATTGATATTAGAAGTTTGATGTATTCTATGGTCTATAATAGACTAGACATTGCCCATGTAGTGGGAGTTTTGAGCACATATATTTCAAAACCATGGAAGGAACATTGGACAATAGTAAAGAGGGTCTTCAGATATTTGCATAGCACTTCATATTATGCAATCTTCTAGAAAAACATCACCTCCATTGTACTTTTAAAATTCACAAAATCACTCCCTTTTAGGACTCATATGAAATGAAGCACTCAAGTCGATAAACCATGATATGTATGCGTACCTATATTAGATGCCAAGTAAACATCACCTCCTTATTCTATAGAGGTTTTTGTTTCTATGGAAGGGGCATCATAAGATCCCTTACCTTTATTGTTAAATTTATATGCTGCAATAACTTAGATTCCTACTTCATTAGCATTTAATACATTTTCACAATGACATCATAAAGAGGATCACTGAAAGACACACAATCAGAAGGTACACAACAATTTATCTTGGGAAACCCTCAAAGGGAAGAAAACCCAACAAAAATTCCTCAATATAGATTACCAAAGTACAATTCCCAAAGAAATAAGTCTCATAAGAAAGAGAGACAAAACCCAAACACAAGAGCCAAGAACAATCCTCCTCCTCCTTCGTTATCCTTCCTCCTCCTCTCTTGTGCAATGCTTGAGTGAGTAAATGGTGCAAATGAGAGAGTGATACTCTCTATTTATACTTTACTTTTCACTTGACCTTTGGTCGGCCTCACTAATTTGACTGGGTCGACCTCTCTAGGAAAACTCAAAATAATATTTATATTACATTCTTTTGGGTACTATTGACCCGACTTACAATGGGAGTTTTTACCTCATGACATCTCCCGAAGGAGGAATAATACAACTAGAATATTCTTCGAAGTTACATTATTTCAGCACTCCCCCTTAACAAGAAGGGTATTCTATTGACAAAAACAACAAAAACAGGTGTGGCTCTACACAACATCATCGAAAGGAGGGAGGAGGAGGCATCATCAACAAAATCATCTAGAACATTTTCTAGTACATCTATAAATCATCGAAAGTTTTTCAACAACATCAATATCAGCAACTGGAACATCTTACAGTAGCATCATCAACATCTGCAGCATGGAGCTGGAACATCATCATCTGCAGTATGAAGCTGGAACATCATCATCATCTTCAGTACATAGTTGAAGCATCATCATCTATAGCATGAGGTTGGAACATCATCATCTATAGCATGAGGCTGGAGCATCATCATCTGCAGCACTAATATGGAACATCATCATCATCAACTGCTCAAGGATGGAGCAACATCATCTCTGGAAATAGGTGCATCAACAACCAATATGATCCTTCCTTTCAGAATTTCGGTATCAAGTTCAACACAGGTGATCCTTCCTTTCAGAATTACGGGATCATGAACAATCCTTCCTTTCGGAACTACGAGATTCTAGTCCAATAACACTAGTGATCCTTCCTTTCAAAATTTCAGGATCATGGACAATCTTTCCTTTCAGAATTACGGGATTCTATTCCAACAACACTGGTGATCCTTCCTTTCATAATTACGGGATTCTAGTCCAACAACACTGGTGATCCTTCCTTTCGGAATTACGGGATTCTAGTCCGACAACACTGGTGATCCTTCCTTTCGTAATTACGGGATCATGGAAAATAATTCCTTTCGGAATTACAGGATTCTAGTCCAACAACACTGGTGATCCTTCCTTCCAGAATTATGGGATCATGGACAATCCTTCCTTTCAGAATTACGGGATTCTAGTCCAACAAAACTAGTGATTGTTGGCACGAGATAAGTCTGCAGGAAGTGCGGAAGCCGACAGGTGCGAAAGGGTCATTCCGCGAAAGAAGGACCATTCGCAGATTTCGTGGAAGCGCAAGAATTATTTGATTAGTTAATTTGGTCATGTGGACCATTTTGTAATAAAATAGAAGCATATAAATCGAGTAGGATTGTAAGCATAAGGGCATCCGGTTTTTTACGATTGATCCTATTTTTTTGGGTTTGTTTTGTATCCGCAACATGGTGTATTGATAGTTTCTGCGAGGTTCATTCCGCAGGGTCGGTGAATGAATGGAGATATTCGGTTATGATGTAATTTCTGTCTTTATCTTTATACAATGATGCGATGATGAATGTGAAATATGCTAGGTGAATGTTTTATATTGACTGATGCGAATATACTATAGGTTTAAGAAGAGCTGCTAATCTGAATAAGTATGTCGAATATGTTGAACTCTGTGAATAATAAGTTAATAATATGCTGCGAATATTATAATCTATGGTTATTGCAAGGGTAATGTGTGTTGAAAGCATATCCTCAACATCAATGCGAAAACTTAGTTCTAGCAGCCCCCTTATCCATCTCGGGTGAGACTGCACTTACTCCACAAGTGTTGCTGGAAGGGGTTACACCTTTCCGGGCCGATTTATAAGGGAGTTTGGGTTGATAGTTTGTTGGCGACAGTGCGAAGTGAACCCCTATCGATAGACGCTGTGTCAACAAATGGTTCTATTGTCAGGTCCCTAAGGAAGAAAAGAAGAGGATATGTTGTGGCATTTGACGAAACCAGAGATCCAGGAGTGGTTCGACAAGAAGGCAAAGGAATTCGCAGAAAGTGAGAAGCGAGATCCTAAACAAACAGGGACCAGTTGGCTTAAAAAATACATCTGCTCGGATATCCATGAAATATTCTTCTGTGAATTTCCAGTGTTGTTGCATGAGTGGTTGGCACAGTTGACATTCCGAAAGAACCACTGCTAGAAGAATGAACCTGACTGTTGGAATCTAGAGTTGGTTCGATAGCTGAAGCAAGTCAATAACAAGGCATCGGGAGCTGTTGATTTTTGGGTAGAGAGTATCCTTGAAGGATACGTAACTGAGTTCGTAGTAGATACTATCAAGTCGTACAGTGACGCTGAAAGGAATTTCTTCAAGGGGCCAAGAGGAAGGTTCTTGTCATTATTAAAACTATGGATTAAGATGCTTGTTTGCGAAAAGGGAATATTGAGGATGTCTGCCGACGAGTAGAAAAATCAGTGTGTGGAGGTTGAAGGTATCGCGTAAATGCAGATTTGACAGAAATATGTGGGGTAGATGGACATGAGCGACGACGAATTTCTAAGGGAAGTAGACAAAGAGTGTGGTACCTTGAGGAGTGGAGCGATATTCTAGCGTCCTGAGAAGAAGAGGAGGACTGAGAGAAAGTCTCCTGAGAGGACTGGAACAAAGAACCGCGAAACATGACCACAAGGAAGGAAACGACCTTATTGCAAAGGAGACGTTGACCAGGCTACCCCAGAAGCGGAAAGAGGACAAATTGTAAGTTACAACGTACCTTCAACCCCGCACACTACTCCGAATTTCATAGGAAGAAACCTAAACTACTCGCAGAATTGCCCCACGTGCAGCGGTAAGAGTAGCGCTTCAGTAAACAACAACAGTAGTAGCGTTAGGATGGCAGATGAGGTGAAGATGCCTACCTTCCAGGGGAACGGGACTGAGGATCCCGAACAGTATTGGTTCATATGCAAAGCAGGTCCAGGACGACGCTATCAAGATGGGATAGCTAGCGACGACCCTTAGGGGTCGGGCGCTCGACTCGTACATGAAGTTTGTGAAGGTTCCAGTGGGAACAACAGCTAAAACATTGGCATAGATCAGAACGACGATGATTGATGAATTTAAAAAACCAAAATTTGAGTTGCAATACATCACAGAGCTTAAGGAGATTAAGAAATTCCTGAATGATTCGGTGTGGCAATTCGATCATCTGTACAAGGTGCTGGTAGAAAAAGTGGGCTTTCTGATAAATCAATTGCAACACAAAGAATGGTTCATCGCAGGGCTAGTACCGCATATCCGAGGACCACTAATGCAACAAAAAGTCGCGACGCAGGCAGAGGCATTAGAAATTGCGATGACGCTAGAGGCTTTGCCAATGGGCAAAGTAGGAATAGGAATAGACAGAGTCCATGCGTAGTTGGCCAACTTAACGGTTCAATTGGAGGATATCAAGAAGGAAAAGGATTTAATTTTATATTAATATTTCCCTTCATTTTGTTGACTTGTTTGGAAAAACGTTTTGTCATCTTATTTGGAAAAATGATGGTGGGATGGTAACCATTTAATTTTACATTACTATTTTTCTTAAAATGTAAATATTTACAGATGGATTTGTTGTCTTATTGGGAAAAACGAGACGTTGTTCTAGTGTTTGTTGGGAGATCTCTCCATCTCCCACTTCTGGTGTTTTAAAATAAAAACCATGGGTTTTCAGATCAGAAGATAAAAGATGGTTTTAAAATCCTTACTTTGCATTTATTTGAATTAAAATTAATATAATATACAAGTATCTTCCAATCTTCTTAAAAAAATAATTTACATTTTTAAATCAAATTTTATGAAATTAAAATAGGATTGATTTTTTTAAGGATAACATTCACTTAAGATATATATAGAGGTGCACTTTACATCAAGGGTCATATATGTATATATATAAAGGTGCACTTTACATCAAGTGTCAATCTTGTAATCTTTTAAATTATAAAAAAAGAGGGTTGCTTTGAAAAGAGATTTACATTATAAAAAAGAGGTTTGGTAGGTTTGCTTTGAAAAAGAGATTTACATTATAAAAAAGAGGTTTGCTTTAAGAAGCTATTTGCATTTTTAGATTTGATTAAGATATCAATTTTTTGTAATTTGCTTTATAAAAGAAGTTTGTATTTTGTATTATAAAAAAAAATTATAAAGAGATTTGTATTATAAAAGAGGTTTGCTTCCATAGTTTTAGATTTGATTATTTTAATCAATTGAGATGTTATTGTTTTGTATTACAAAAAAGAGATCTATATTTTTAAATTTAATTTTTTTAATTAATTAAGATGTCATGTTTTCATCATAAAAGAGGTTTGCTTTCATCATCCATCTATCACATCCATGCATTTATTTCTCATTTGGACACGTGGAAGTGTGAGGAACAATGATAGTGCAAAGGATCACATTGCTGCAGGATCATGACTGTTGCTACAGGATTAGGCTTGACACAACCATCATTAGCAAAAATAAGTCTAATCTTATTTAATTCATTAAAAATAAAGGAAACTAACAATTATTGACTACTTGAAATGTATAAGCTTGGCAAGACATATTAACGAAGGATTATGGAAAATGTAGTAATAAATGGGTGAAAAGATGAATCCAAAATGATCAAAAGGAATGACTCTAGGTGGTGAAAAACATGACATATTGGTGACCTAACATCCCCCCACACCTGAGATTTGGAATGTCCTCATGCCAACAAAGTACAAAAATGATGATCTCTGGATCCACTTTCATTATTTTTGCTTAATGGATATAGCATGCTTTGTATCGTGGTCTAAAAGTCATGTATAAAAGACTCATGTTCAAAGAACTGATTTCTCATCCTTTTTCCCATTTTGCACATTTTATCAGGTGGCACTTTGAATGCATCCTGTACTTAATTGGTTGATCATAGGTAGCGATGATAACTATATCCTCAAATTCTTAAATGTTGAGATTTATTACTGTCACAATGAACATATTTGAATCTTGATTTTGTTTCAAAGTATCATCCACTGGATCATGCTAGTCATGGCATATCTTGGACGTTCAAACTTTGTTTTTATCTTTCTTCCAAATCATAGGACTATGCTTACTTGATAGAATGGTCATCTTTGGACTATGACTTGCATGTAGGATGTCATGTCATGGAAAAATCAATGTATGGAAATGTAAGATGGCACTAGCTTATGACTGAGAGAGAACTGAGTGGGGGAAACATCATGAAAAAGGTGAATCAAGAGGTTTTAGGGATGGGATGGAAATAAATTTGAGTTGTGTTTCATGAGTGGATAGGAGATGAAATTGTATTATAGGTCTAAGAAAATAGTTTCCACCATACTTTTCCAAATTTTCAGTCGAGGTGATAGAAATGGTGTTATAAAGGATAAAGGGTGAAGGGAAAAGTAGTTTGCAATGTGAAATGATAGGAACACCAAGCTCACAATAGTCTTCTTATCATTAATTCCAAAATTTATAACAAATAAAAAAGTCTTAAAATTAGTTTTACCTCAAGTTTATATGAAGAAAATTCTAATTGCTGCTAGATGTGCCGCTGACTGAACTTCAGAAATCAGATTGAACCGAGTCTTAGAAATTTGTTAAGAATATGTATTATAGAGCTAGAAATTTCCTATAGATGGCATCCATATTGGGAACACTATCTGGATATGGAGATTCTGCATGCTAACCATGTTAAACAAGGTAAGTGAGTTGTATTCCTTGACTTTAAAATATGCAATTGCTTCTTGTATACAACTTTAAATCCTGTCAACTTAATGAAATTTCAATGCCTTGGAATTTGATGATCTAGTGTATAGAGGTGAACAGGATGAGTACACTGTCCTAAAATAAGTGTGAGTTGTTGATGGTCATCATCTTGCTATGCATCTGAACCATTGGTGAAATTTGCGACAGATTGTGCAATATGCATAGCCAATGCCTGGAGCATGCATTTGTTATGATTGTTTGCAAGAATGTTCATTGCAAAGAGATGCATTGGTGTGTCAAAGTTTGAATGATCCTAATACAAATCCAATATTTAGTAGTCATAAACCTTGAATTTTTTAATGTATATATACATGGTCTAAAACAAAGTGGTTCAATTACTACAAATAAGTTTGTCCTCATCACTTTGCTTTGTATTTTTGTGTTACATTTAGTAGTCATAAATCTTGAATTTTTTAATGTATATATACATGGTCTAAAACAAAGTGGTTCAATTAGGACAAATAAGTTTGTCCTCATCACTTTGCATTGTATGTTTGTGTTACATTTAAGTGGATTGTAATTAAAATTTCAAAATTTATTTATTTACTACAAATGTAAATCTTCAATAAAGAATCCACGTGGTTAACTTTTTTTTATCAATGTAATTATGATTTCGTGGTTAAAAGTTTGTAATACTTTTTTACTATTGTAATTAAAAATTAAAATTATTTACTATAAATATAAATCCTATTTACAAAGTATGCACGCCATTAATATTTTCATTCAAATGAATTTATTTGATCTGGTGCTGAGTTTTTAAGACTTGTTGATCATAGAAAAGTTTCAGTTGGCTATTTGTCCATTGTTTTAATTATAATTATAATTTTTAATAATAAAAAAATTCAATTTATTAAGGGAAACACTATAACAACTCACTTATAGATTTGAATGTCAAAAATGGACGGGAGAAGATGAAGATACGTTTCTGAACATAGAAAACCTGAGGAAACTTTCGTTAATCAGGTGCAAATATATTGTGACATCTACAAGTCTTCAACCAATCATTTGTCCTCGAGAAGGAAAAAGGTAAAAGGTGGTCTATCTTCAATGGATAGAACAGAGGATTGGTAGGCATAAATGGACGGAATGGGAAATTCCTCAGTTTCTTTCGCACAACTTGATTATATGTCTGGCCTGTACGTGATGATCCCTACTAACTAACTCGGGTTTATTATTTTAGTTGAAATCACTAGAGTATGACCTTAAATTGCTTTTGTTTGGTTAAGAATTCATTTTTCTATGATGTTTTTTGGATACATGGAAATAAGTTAATGGTCCAAGAGTACATGACCTTAAGCTACTTTTGATTGGTTAAAAATTCATATTCTTTGGATGCAGAAAAATAGATTATGACTCAAAACTTAGATACATTTGGTAAGAGTAGAAATCTACACTCTTTTTAACCACTAGATAGCCAAGAGTAGAAATCTAACCACTAGATGACCAAGGCTTATCTACAAACAACGAGGATGCTTTAAGTTGGAATCTTGAGATTGAATAAATATAAACTAAACCAATAACTTGAATATTGCGGGGATTTTTTACCATTTCCCAAAATAATGATTTGAAACATCCACAAAAATGTATCTCATACCCATAATGACGTGACTCTCAGAATTACTTGACCCAAGCCTTCATAATAGACACATTCGCGTAGAATTCGACCAACAAAGAACGGAATGACGTGTATTGGTTTCCACATGAATAACATTATACAAATAATATATAATAAGTGTACAAGTGTCGAGTACATGCAACCATCTGTTGATTGTTATTTATTCTAGGCACCTTAATACACATAGTAGGTAAATGTATAACTTAATGGTGGAGAGTAATATGTTTATGATCCCATGGATCCTTGGGAAGATTGGGAGACATGCTAGTTAGTAGCTTTGCATGCCACCTTTTGAAAATCCTACCAATGAGGTCGTTAGCAGCTCTACATGCTACTCTTGGAAATTATGCCAATGGGACAAACCCTCTGCCTTTTGTCAGAGCACCGCTACCCATGACACACTTCAACTCTAATTTGCAGATAATTATGAGTTATGTGGGTTCAAATCTGTGCCAATGGTGGCGGGGAAAGAATACAAGGCATGGAAAAAAGGCACTTCCCATGGGCTTAGAAAAAGGTCCCCTCTAAAATAGGCCGTGACTTGGGGCTCACGCGGGTCTCTTTCTTGTGAATTGCCACTAGGCCTCCATTTCCAAATCTATTAAGATATTGTTCTCTAATTCGTGAGTTGAAATTTGTGCCTACTTATATAGTTTCATGTTTTTCAAATCATTCATAAATTGTAATGGGAACAATGCAGGAAAGCATTTGCAATTTGTGTTGCTTTGAAGGCTTAATATATGGCATTTACAGTGGAAAATATCAAACCACAGTCTCCATGTAAGAGCATGGGAGGAAAAAATACCATGCCTTCATGTCACCTACCCAAATTTCAGAAATGATTATTTTATTAGCAAAATACGTTATGTTAAATTTAATTACAAAGTTTTGTAATTATGATCAATTTTGATCAAGGATGAATGTAATTACTGATTATTATTATTTAAATAAATTAATTAGGAGACAAACACCCAAGGGGACTGTTAAATGAGTGTTCACTGACCCACTAGGAGGAATGGAAGCTGTTGGAAGGTATGGGACAGATGACAACAATTGCACCACACCACTAGTTGTTGGTTATGGGACAACTACCCCTAAAAATGTGGCATTATCCCCCAGGTGGTGGGAGTGGGCAGGCAGCTCATTCAATGACCCAGTAACAACTGAAAAGGCCTAGGAAGCCTACATAAGGCAAATTTGAATTGAGCAAGCAACTATTACACAATATTTTCTGCAGAAATATTTCCTCATGTGCATCAGGTGATCACTGAGAGATTCGAATAGGGAGGCCAGTTGTGAGTGCAATCATAAGTCTGCAAACTATTTGTTAAGGAGAACCAGAGGTGTTGGAGCAGATCCCTTAGACTGCTAGCTCTTGAAAATTCAACAGTTATTTGCTACTGCAAGAAGAGATCCTAAATTCCTAAGTTTCTTCCTCCTGGTGGTTCAGTGAACAGGCTCGGGGGTCCTAAGGCAAGTACTTAACTGTCTTCAGGAATTGGTTGGGTGGAACAGTCTTCTTGGGTTGTTTGATGCCCTACAGATTAATCCAGGTTTTATAGTTTTCTACTTTATCTCAGTTAATAATTATGTTTAGTAAAATTAGTAATCTCTGTTTTTGAAAAAGAATTGATCTCTGATATTGTTTAGAATCTGAATGCTAAGTTAAATGATAATCTGAATTGATAAACCAATCTCTACATTTTTCCACATGCTGTTTTATGCATCGTACTCTAGTGTAGAGAAGTAAATTAAATATAGATGAAAAGATAGGCAAGCTGCCATTAATTCGATAGATAAGTACAGTAATTGAGTTGTGTTTCATTTTCTGCCCTATAGCTAATAACAGTAAATATTACTGTATAGTATCTAATATATTACAGAATGTTCCTTTGTTTCATGAAAAAAAAACATTGTTTATTTCCTGTACAGTTACATTGTATTTTCCTTATCATTATTATGTACATAAGAAATAAATAGAGTCCAATTTTCCCATACATCATATCATGTTTGCATTATAAATAGTTTTGATGCAATTAAATAAATGTATAAATTATGGACAAAGCTGTAATCCACAGTCATTTTACAGTCTTCACATTTTACACACACATTGTTTTTATTTCCCTATTATAACATTGCAATGATTATTTTAGTTCTATCAAATAATGAAAATATGATAAACCTTATTTTGTCTTCATTCATCTTATTCATATATATTATAAACTGCATATATTGATTTCCAAAATTGGGTTCGTATCAAACCCTAGATAGAATTTTGATTTCCATTATCATCGTTTTGCAAACATAATCAAACACAATCTACACAAGCTATGGATCGAATCCTAGTTTTTGACTCAAAGCCCTTTCTAGAAGTTTACATTTAAACATTTGTTTATTTTTCGAAGACAAGATTCGAATTAGGGTGTGGCCCTGTTTCTTTCCCACTTTCATATGAAAAGAAAAACCATTCTATAATTGCATCACACAGAATTTTATCCTCTACGAAAACACATCTAGATCCTCACATAGCTCGATGGTCATGGTTTCTACCATACTCAAACATATAACGCAGAACGAATAGCATAACACTGATTTCTACATTGCCGAGAATTAAAATTATAGCACATAGAGTCAACGAGCTTCAGCTCTAAACTTTATTTTCATACAAACTTAAAAACCAAAACATTTCCCAAGTTTGAGGTTCGAACCAACACTGGTTCAAGCTTCACAAAGGAAGCAAC
The DNA here is from genome assembly GCA_027924585.1 of Larix kaempferi. Classification (NCBI taxonomy): domain Eukaryota; kingdom Viridiplantae; phylum Streptophyta; class Pinopsida; order Pinales; family Pinaceae; genus Larix; species Larix kaempferi. Next base: position 32,789 of record BSBM01000627.1, read on the forward strand.
ATTCACAGGTTGACCTTACATTTCTGAAACGAAAACCCCACAGGGCTTATCCCCATCTCTAAACTCTTAAACATGAGTTTTACAATTCGAACTGGACAAAACTAGGCATCAAAAATAAATGCAGAGTAACATTTAACTAGATGAAGGTCTTTCCCTGTAGAGTTTTCACTTCAACATAAAAATCTTCTTAAAAGATCAACCGACAAACGATGCCGAAACATGGTAAGACTGGTTACTCATTGTTGAAACAACCACATCAACCAAGACCGAAGGAGCACCTGTGAGGGTTTTTGGAAGACCTGGAGCTTACTAGGAATGGAGCATGGCCATCCTTTTCCAAACCCGAGTTCGCGTTCCCCTTCTGAAACCGGTGCCTTCCAAACAAACATTCAAACGTTAAACATCATACTTTTTAAAATTGTAAACCAAACGTTACTAGAAACTCTGAGTTGGGAAGTCACTTACCTTTACAGTTGAAGACCAAAATCTGTACATATGCCTTCACACGACGAACTCCTTGCCTCGTAGGAGAGAAGATTACCATTTAAATTTGGTTGCAGGAAGATATATTTCCACTAAAAACTCAGAGAAAGAAACAACTAACCTATCAACTCGACAGTGTTGCAAACCCAAGACACAAGAAGTGTTCACGCCATTACAATAAGACAAATCCTGCACTATTTCAAACCTAACTTACAGATCGCAAGGTCGAAACCCTCCTACATTGTCTTCTAACCCTACAAAGCAGCATCCTGTCGGCCTTACTGCCAAGACAACCGTAACAATGAACTACATTCACTCCTCATCAACCCAACACATCGGCACAATACTAGGGTTACATCCAATGGGCAGGATCAAAGTCGATCAACGATCACAATTACCAATGCTTTTACATTGGGTATCGCATGGCCATTGCATTTATGGTTCATTCATTGCCATAGCACGGCCTTGCCACATTTTGCTTATGTTGGATGCATCGAAAGCCAACTCGGAGGATTATTAACAAGAAATATTACATGGCAACCTTCGCAGTCACCGTATGCACTAGTTTGCATTTACGTGGAAGATTGTTAAGTCCTCGTGACCACATTATTTGGACGGCCATTAATGTAGCCCTGTAACACGATCACCAACGCCAGCTCGTAACGCATGCCAACCATCAACCTGTCAATCAATAGTTAATGCTTGTTAGTACTCTATTCCTTCCAATGATATAGTGCTCAAGCCTATATATTGCACAACGTTAAAAACATTACAAGATATGTTATCTATAATCCAAAGTTTATATGGTTTCCAAGTTACAATTACAACACATATTATTGTGTTGAGTTTCATTCATTGGTCAACGTTTATATATATATATATAGTTCCAAGCCTTTATCGCATTATAAGAATCATATTGTTACGCAGATTAACATTTTATAGTTTATATAGTTCCCAAGGTAAGATTTGTAGATTCTAAATATTAAATATATTGTTTATGATATAGTTGCTAGGATGATCATAGTCACAAAATTGACATAGTTTCATTTATATGCAATTTATACAATGAATGATACTATATATAAGCCCTTAAAGGCTTATAAGTATCACATCTAGTTAAACATCGTAAAATTATGGTTAGTATAGTCCATACATAAGAGATTTAATTATTACCTTTGTAACATTGGATGTGTTCATATAATTTCTATTATTGCAATTATAAAAATAAATAGTTTGTATGGTAGATATTTCAATGAATCCAATGATAAATATTTAGTATGAAAACTAACTGAATGTTATGAGTTTATTACCATATTTTCTCATTACAAACATTTAATGATTTTTGCGGTACATCTATTACATCAGTAATATGAAGATAATAATTATCTTAAGATGACGAAAAATCCGACTACAACAACGACAAAGATTACAGCAACAAACCTATCAGCTTGATGCCGTTCATAGATAACTTTGTTTTAAACATTGCTGAGTTGTAAGACAGCATTTGAAAATAGTAATTATAGCCATGTAATTCATACCTGCATACTTATTGTGAGTCGTAACAGATCTCTAATATTCTATTTATCTACGACGTTGAATTTGAACTATACACGTACTTTGAATTTATGCAGTCATGGAACTTCTTACCTGTCGTCTGCACATAGAACATTTCAAATGCTTTAGTGTTGCAGCTAAGTAAACTCCAGGGTACCTTGTAGGACACCCTTGGCAATCAAAAAGAAAACTGTCAGTGTCTTGTCAATATTTACAAAATTCATGTCATAAATTCTGACCTGTGAGTACATTCGATTACATTAATCAGGTTTGACAAATGTGTGTTAAAGTTGTCATTATCATAATGCTGCTAATACAGAATTTAAATTATGTTTAATACTAGTGACCTTTAATCATTTCTGTTGTACTCAGACAATTATTATTTTCCGCAATTATAATTATCGTATTAAATGTTATTTACAAAAGTTTTAAATTTTTACGAAAATTCGGGATGTTACACTTCATGACTATTTACAAGGTTAAATAGTTGGAAATGGCCTCAACCATGGCATCTCTCCAAAAATTGGCAATGTACGTTATGGATCACCTTAATCTTCCTTCAACGACAAGTATGTCCCCCATCCACACCTCCTAGATTTGAGGACATCTATGTTAACTCTACATCCTATGGTTTACCAGCGGCTTCTCTAGATCATTATATTTCCCAAAATGCAGACCCCTATGCACTATCAACCTTTGGTAAAGGTCCTAATGTGGCTACAAATAACTACATTGGTCGTGCTAGAGATTCCAATGAACTTGGCAGCGAAATCCTGTAATGAACATTTAAATTCCTAGTTTTAATTTGTTGTCAAGTATTATTTCTAATGTCAATTTGTGAAACAATTGCACCAAGTCAAATTGAATACACAATGTTAGTACTTTTGGTCAGGTTCTTGGTTATATCTACTCCTAACTATTTTTTTTTTCAAATCTCTATCATATCATTCTATCGTAGCTTGTCAAATTCAATTTTACAATCTCTACTGTATTTCAATTTCCAAACCCTTGTTCTAAATGGAGAATGCATCTCCAATTAAAGTGCCCCCACTATGATCTTTTAAAGTGTTCTTATCATTGTATTGGTTGAAACTACTTTCTCATTGGTGGGGGCTTGCCATGTTTAAATTCTTTTTCTACTTTTTAATGCAACGATCTTTTGTATTTTTCAACTTATCTTCTCACTTGATCTTAGGTGTCCATTCACCTGACCAACCATTTACTTGTGGGCAGGATTTTTCATGCCCACTTTTGGGATAAAGTATAGATTGGAGTTCCTACAACATAAGAGCTTGTTACTAACCTTTTGCATGCATCTACCTACAATAACAATTTCCTCATTTCACTTCCAACATCCCCTTATTTGACATTCATGTTTGTTGGTACTAGAATCTACCCCCATAAAGATTTTAGATTCCGGCAGCGCGCATGTAAAGAGGGATTTCATTTTCGCCACCGGAAAGTTCATTAGCATCTTTCTCAAAAGCTATTGGTGTCCATGTCAAACTCGGTCAATCTCTTCACCCTAATCCTCCATCTGGATAATATTTCTAATGTCCATGCTTGTCATATTCTTGAGGTCGAACCTGCACCTTAGTAGAGTTTTTCAATGTCTTTGCTTTTCAAATTAAAACTTTCCTGGTATCCTTCAAAATCGCAATGGCCAAGTTGCTTTAGTGTTTGAAGACTAAACCAAATATTTAAAACATAACAAAAATATAAAATTAAAATTAATTTAAAACTATTTATGTATAGTTTTTAAAATAATATTTTATATTGTTAAAAAGGTTTAGATCTTATGTCACGTGAATATGGAAAAAGTATAAGGGCTATATAGTATTATTGGGTAAATTTTTTAGGATTTTTGTCCCATGTTAATCACTTTCTAAGCCAAAGTCCATGTTAAACCAGATTTCCATCGCCAACGAGTACAACTCTCAAAGCACCTTGCGCTACCTGTCAAGTGAACATAGAAACCATGACACATATTGAAAAATGAAATATTATAATCCTTATAAATGTGGGATTAATGCCCGAGCTTTCTAAATCTCATCCTATTTTCCTGAATGGTGTAGCGTCATGTTCAAGTATCAAATTTACGGGTCTGCTACCTCCAAGTGTCACATGGAAATGGTCTTTGGCCTTGGTTTTATATGGGTCGAAGCAAGATTATTAATTTATAAGCATTTCTTTAGCCCGTAATTGCAAGCATCCATTAAATATCTCAACACATGAATGATGAAATATTTCTCAAAGCTCTGCTAGATGTATCAATAGCACCAACGGACATGTCACTGAAATCAAGAGTTGTTATTACTAAAGGGATGCTCATCCAGATGTTGAAATCTAGAGCACATATGTTGAGCGTAGACAAAAAGTGCTTGAACATAGCACACTAGTGCAAAATGCACCAATGGATGAAATATCTTTGAATTATGATCGGAGCATATTCATGTCCATCCATTATTCATGGACAGTACACGTCTATGCTCACATGCCATTCCATTATTACATTTCTCCAGCCACGCCTTATAACCAGGAACTATCCACACTCCATTCAAATCCCATCTCCCAACCATTTCCTTCCATAGATTCCAAGTTCAATTATTTCATGTGAATTCGTGAGCAAGCAAGAACTGTTCAGTCGATCTTTGTCTCATCTTACTCAAATTCTCGCGTGACATTTCGACTGCCAAGAGATGAAATGAAGACAAATTCAGAGTGATCCGTGAAGTTAGATTTTGTTGTCTCTCTTAGGAAACGTTACGAGACTATTGCTATTACTACTACTAATGCAAAAAATGGTCAGATGTCAAAGCACCCACCAGTTCACGACAATGGCAATCGCATGGACAGCTATTTTTCTTGTTACATTTGCGTCTTTTCTTTGTCTCTGCGCTGCAGGTAATTAAATTCTCATTCTCGAAATTATTTGTTCCTAATGATTTGTCTTACTTCCAATCCTGGACATTTATGTTATTGTCTTTTTCTTAATTATACTTTCTCTGAATTAATGCGATCTGAGGGAACAACAGAGTCGCCTATGGCTTACAAGACAATAAGGGTGATGAAAAATTGCACATTTCCTATGTGGCCTGCGATTATGGGGTCAACAGATATTCCTCCCCCTCGGATGAGCAAAGTGAGAGCCGGGGAGTCATATTCATGGAAGGCGGATCCATTCTGGTCAGGATCCTTTTGGGGAAGGACTGGTTCCGTGTTCAATTCCCAAGGGATGGGAGCCTGCGATTCCGGTGACTATGGAGGAAATCTGCAGTGCAAAGTCGAGAGTCAAGATAATGTAGATGGATTGGTGCTCATACATTGTCTGTTGCATGGTGGGGGGCGCAAATTTGAGACAGAGCTTCTGCGGTCTAGGGCTAGAGGCCTGCTAAACTTCAATTTATGAAACTTCAGGAACACGTCATTGACATCCATTAACTTGAATCAAAGTTTGGTCGCAGTACAAATTTGCAGATTTGACCTTTTTTTTTATGATAGGGGGTGGTTCCCCATAGGCCGCTAACATGATAGGGGTTGATTTTTCCTGTCTATCTGGTTGTTGTGGCTAGAGTGCCTACTATTAGGGGGGATAAACCGTATTGAAAGGGGGGGCAGTATTCTGTTCCTGCTATGGTAATTGGGGTTCCCCGAAAACACTGGGTTAATTCAACAAAGTTTATCCCTCTTGTAGAGATAAACCAGAAGTTGCTTACGTTTGCCCAAAATTTTCCACACGATGAAAGCGAGAGGGGAGCCTACCCCTTAATATATGCCTTCTGCATAATTATGTCGTAGGCGTTTCACAATGAGAAATTATCCATAAAAACTGTAGCGAGATTCCTCGTCTCTCAGAGAAAAATGGAATCTCGCCACATGTACCTTAAAAAAAAACCTTTTAAATGCAATCATCCCTCTTGTTTGTCAAACCTACACAGTTTCAAGTTCTTCACTTCATTGGTCTCTGGTTTTTCCTATTCACGCCCAGAAATGGCGACAACAATGGCAACCACAACTTCTTCTAGAACCCTACAGAGGAAAGTATCAGAAGAAGACACAACACTCACCAAGTCCATGCGTGTGGAAATCGAGGCCGCCATGTCACGGAAGGAGGAGTCTGAGGAATACGAGCGAGACAAACACATTTTCCGGTTTTCCATTGGCTTCGACGAAGTTATGAATTGAGTACCTTTAAAATATATGCAATTAAAAATCCCTGAGATTGGGTGGCTTAATCTCTGACATCTAAAATTCCCTAGATTGGGTAGCTTTAAAATCTATGAAATCTACAAATCCAGGGTACGGAATTTATCCATAGTGGAAAAAATTCTTTTGTTAAAAGGGAAAAAATGGTTATAAGTGGTCATGTTCCAGACCTGGAAGTGATCGACAGGGTCACTGAGGTTGTAGATTTAGGATGGAATGTTTTTTAACATCACCATGAACACAAGGAATCTGTTACAATCCATGAGCGGTGCGTAAAACTGGAGGAAGAATTGCACTTACGAGAGGCTGAAGGCCTACTTGGAGGAACTTTGTAAAAATGTGCAGTAATTCAAGCAATTGCGTAACTCTTCTCAAAGCAGCTGCGGGGATGCCCCGGAGGTGGATTCCAATAATTTCCCTTCATATGTAAGTTTTCATTTATTTTTGATATTTTTGTTTGAAATTACTGTCTTTAACTGTGTATTTTGTCTCTCCATTCATGGGAAACAGTCTACAATTTGGTTTATACTTGGAGAAAGAGAAAGTCTTGGAGAAAGTATTCAAACAAACCATTGAAATCTATTGTCATATTGGTAAGATTTGTTTCCCCTGCCTTTTTATTTTATAGCAGTAGTACAAACTCTCACAAACTTTATGCAAATTATGTGAATGTTGCACCAGTGCAAACCCTAGCAAACTTAGTTAAATTATGTGAATGCTTTCGAATTCAGGTATTTAATTTTTAATCACCATGACTAAAAATTGAAGGTAGGATGCAACTACGGATCGGAGCAAATTTTCAGATCAATTTATGAATTCGTTTGTTGCTAGATACTTGTACAAACCATTGTATTGTCTGCCCTAAATAGTCTTTAAATTACACCGCTTTATTTAAAATGTGAATAAAGAACTGCTTTAAAATGTGAATAAATACCTCAAAGATAGATGGGAATGTGGCAGTTGTTTTGTTAACAATCAAATCAATGTGATAGAGTCCAAATAGCTCGTAATTTATTTCATTTCCACTTAAATTCCACCATCATTCTCAATTCCCTGTTTTGTTTACTACATGTCATTTATTTTCCCTTTTTCCTTTCTTCAAACTGGTCTATTATTTATAGTTATGACATGGTACTACGTCAAAGGTACCTTAAAAATTTGTAAAACCACAAAAGATGGTCTTATAAAATATTTTTTATTACTTTGGCATGGGTTCCACTTGCCCTGATTATTTGTGATTTGTTATATGTTCTTTTGTTCTTGCTAATTTGTTTTTACATGAGCCTCCAAGCAATTTGGTAGTTCAAAGGGTACACAGATGCTTCGTATAAAATGTGAAAGCCTTTACACCGGATTATCTTACAAATTTTCCCTTTACTACATGTCATGTCATTTATTTTCCCTTTTTCCTTTTTTCAAACTGGCTTATTATTTATAGTTATGACATGGTACCATGTCAAAGGTACCCTAAGAATTTGTAAAACACAACAAAAGATGGTCTTATAAAATCTTTGTCATTATTTTGGCATGGGTTCCACTTGCCCTGATTATTTTTTATTTCTTATATGTTCCTTTGTTCTTGCTAATTTGTTTTTACATGAGCCTCCAAGCAATTTGGTATTTCAAAGGGGAGATAGATGCTTCGTATGAAATGCGAAAGCCTTTACACCAGATTATCTTACAAATTTTCAATTCTTTTATGTTGATTGCTTGTGATTTGGAACCTCTTTTGTGTATTACCAAACAATTACAGCTATGATATTTTACTCTATTTATAAGCATGATCTTCTAACTCATTGGAATTCCATCACAGGATGATGTAGACAACAGTGTTACAATTGATTTTGGAGAATTCATTGCTCCAAATTTTCATTTGAACAAACTGAAGCATGAAGAGCATTTATTTGTTGCATTTTCGTACTTTAACAATGATGGAAGTGTTTATGTGTAGTTAATGAACTCCAGGAAGCATGTTTAGAGCATAATCTAACTGATGTTCGTATTGATGAGATTGTTCGTGAAGTAGATCAAAACAATGTAAGTACCTTGATTCACTTGCTTGTTGCATTTGCTACAAAGTAAACAAATATCAATTCTGCTTTAAAACATCAAATAATTTAGTACAATAAAAAAGAACCCAGCTACAGTTATAAATGTAAGATGTTTGTCATTAAATTGTTTATGGGAAGAGATTGATGGGTCAATTTTTAAAATTTTGCACAAATTATTAATGAAATGTCTTCTTATTATCCCATATCCATTTTAACTTCATATAACCTGACATATGAAGATTTACAACAATGTACTTTTCAATTTCAACTTTCCTGTTATAAAATATAATTGTGGATTTCATTGGGCTTGTACAACATTTCCATTATAACTTATTTATATTTTCTCCCTTTTCACAGGGAAATGGTAGGTAAATCAATATTATTAGAACTAGAACCATAATTGAACTAGTCTACCCCAGAAACTAGAAAAAAAATGGAAATAAAACGAGTCAACCAAAACCTACTTTAAATGTTCAAATTTTGATACAACACATACACACAACAATGCTAATCCAAACCATTAGACACAAAATTTGCAAATTTGTCTCGTGTACATAGAAAGTAAGGTTGAATATAACAAACTAGCACTAGGTGTAATAGATATATGAACCAAAATACATAAGCATTGAAGCTCTAAATGGTCTCCATATTTAAAAAATAATCATACTACATGCTACAATCAAATCAACCAAATCTTGATAGTCTACATTCTCTTCAAGGGTATGCCAAGGAATCACTTTGAACTAGCCCAAGTAGCACTCAGAATCAACACAATAATAACATCAAAACAACACTCTTTGTTGCAAATGTCAAACTCTTTACAGGTTCACAAATTAAGAATGAGAAGCATGTGAGTGAAATAGTTGTGGGGCATAATTATAGATGAAAATTAGGTTTTAGGTTAGGTTTAGGTTTTTTATTTTTATTTTAAATTTTTATTTTTTATTTGTGGGTGGAGTTGTGCTGGCATGGAACCTATCCAAATTGGTCAAAATTGACTGTAACTAGTTCCCTACAGAATGAAATTATCTTATTTTATCTTATTATCTATAAATGAGGACAATTTTTTGTTGTTTTGTACCATTATTTGTTTATGCAGATATTACATTAATGCTTGAATGACATTCAATGTTAACATTGTATAATTTTTGTTAAATGGTTTAACAATGTATAATTTTTTCCAGGTGGTTAATACTGCAACATCCAAAGTTTCTAGTGATGCTACCAAAAAAAATACCCCTTTGGATGGTAAAGGAAACCAAATGAAAGAGGTACAACTAATCAAATCAACCAGTGACACCAATAAGCACGAACCACAGGCATCGGGTCAGGATACTTATGGTATATCTGCAGGTGTCAAGCAATGTTGATTGTTATCAAGCCACTGTCATCTTAGATATAGCTCCTAATTTATTAAAAGATGATAGAACCGTCGACCTACCAGAAAGTGAGCATGATGGTTGCAGCATAGATTCCAAGAGAGTCATAGAAGATGAGGCAAGCAGCAATGCCAACAAAGAAACACCAGAGTGTATCTTGGATAGGCTGTTTGGAAGGGCCTTTGCTGATTTTGATAAACAAGATGTTTCCATTCCAGATGAGGTTTGTATTTTGGAAATTTCTAACTTCCCTCAAAGTTCAAAAGAGAAAGGGATTTTAAGCAAGAGACATGTTTATTTTATATATTGGCAGAAAGATAAATTGGGTAAAGCAAACTTATTAACAGTTGTGAAGCAGGCATCAACAACTGTTGTCCTTTTTTCCTTTCAAATAAAATTTGTTTTTTATGATTATATTGTTGGTTATTGCTTTTGATGTTGTAGTTCAGTTTATATAATTGACCTCGAATTTGAAAGACTATTCATTGTCATGAATCGTTGCTCTATATTATTATTGATTAATATAAAGTTTGTAACATAATTGTTAATTCAAGGTGAAATGACAAATTTAAAAGGTCAAAGCATATAGATTTCAGCTTCTTTTATGATATCTACTATAGGATTTCAACTGTTGTTGCATCACCTATTCATTTTGATATTATCGAAGGCATTTGTGACTCTTTTAAACCACTAGCCGATTAATATTTTTCACATTTGGGAGTGTATTTGGACTCGAACAATGTTTTTTGGACTTGACTATTAAACTTCTAAGTTTACTGAGATTGTATCATTGAATGTTCTTGGCTTACCATATTTATGTTTTTAACTACGGTTTGTTTGGTAGGAAACAAGTATTCCCATGTATTTTTTTCTAATTGCTATTCATGGAACTTTAGGTATAGAAACTCGGCGTGCAAAGGGACCTTGATATATATTTTTGTCTTTACTCACAAAAACTATGCATATATCACTTTTTATGTTTCTTATTTGAAAGTGTTGAACGTTGTCGTGTTTCAAAATGTGGGTATTAGGGTTGATGTTTGATATTTTCTGTCGTTTTTTAAGAGATGACTTTGACGATTTTCTCAACGAATTCTTTGCAGGATTCCAAATATGCCACTGTAGGATCTTGTCAAGAGAGAGAGAGAGAGAGAGAGAGAGAGAGAGAGAGAGAGCATTTTTTTTTTTTACCAACCTTAAATGTATCGGAGTTATGCTATTCTTATCTTAAGTCAGTAATCAAGCTATTACTCCTTCACTAAACATATTCCAACAAAAATAATTAGATGACATCCCACTCATTAAATTCTCAAATTTATTTATAATGCAAAGAATATAATACAATTGATGTTCGACCAATTAACTCCTACTATGGATTACGTTATAAGAATGTTATAACATGATATAACTAATGACATCTTTTTCAAGTACAAGGTAATTATAAAGAAATATTAAGTGACTCTCATCCCTATAATTCCCAATTCTATTTATATAACAAAAGAATACTTAAGTTGAAATATGAACAAAAGTGTTATTATTATCCTAAGTCCACTATAAACCACGTGAATTAAATAACACTCAATGAATAATTTTCTACATTTAAAGAAAAGTTTAAGTGAATTTATAAATAAGACATAATGTTCTTTTCCCTAATCTATTATAAACATAATAGATTAATAACACTATAATTTATAGTGCAATGTAATAATTATTAATCTTACAAACATAACATCATATCCCTCTCCCTACCTTACTGCATGCATGATAATTTAAATCACCTTCCATTTTTAAATTATAATAAGTACCAACGACTTTCATGACAACTTAAAAGCACATTCTATTTTTAAATTAGAATGGCCACCAAAGACAACATGATAATTTAAATCACATTCTATTTTTAATTTAGAAAAAATAACCAAGACTTACATGATAATTTAAATCACATTCCATTTTTAAATTAGAATAAATAACCAAGACTTACATGATAACTTATGATAACTTACATAAACATTCTATTTTTAAATTAGATTAGATACCAAAGACAACATGATAAATATGATGCATGAGAACTAGTTACTTCTATATCCCAAGCAAGTGTGAGTAAGAAGATTATATCAAGAATATAAAGGAGGTAAGACTACGCAGGTAGAGTATAATATTTAAGGTATAATCATTATTTTGCAGGTGACATATGTAGGGCGACATGAACCGCAATGTAATTTCACAACATTGTAATTACAAACTCTATATAAAAATTAATGCCAAAGAAATAGGGGCGTTGGTTAACCTGCTGGCGACATATCTCCACTCAACGGTAACAATTTGGACAGGTGTTGACTGAGATCGTGGACACTGATTCCTCATGCCGGTTGCAGATAAGTGCTACTGCATCTTTATGGTATAACGATGAGTCCCCGTTAATGGAGTCAAGGATTCATACGGCCAGGTAAGAGTAAGTCGAGACTCAGGAAAAAATTCCAGAGACCGATCTAGTATCATAGAGCGAGTCCAAGTGAAAATTTATGAGGTAGAATGCTCTACCATTCAAAAATATAATACGGACTTGCCACCGAGCTGGGTAATTAAATTGGGATGTAAAGATCTGAACTCCAAAACTTTCAAGAGATAAATAAAAGAATTCAACCATTTGATCTGGAGATATCATTATTGAGATCCACTAACAGGTTGTGAATCTAAACATCAAATCTGAGACGCCGATAGAGAGTTGGATAGATATAACAATCACGGTAATAACATGATCCAACTGAAGATTTCAACAAGAACCCACGCACAGAAAAAGAAAAGAGAAAGGGAAAGAATATAATGAATTACGAACCAATACAACGATTTGCCCACGGTCAATCTCAAATTTATAATTTCGATTAGTAATTTTAACTCAGAAATCACAGTACACCACGTCGAGGTTATCTGATCTGAGATTTCAATATGTAAAGCATTGAAATCTCATAACCATCCATAGGTTGATTCGGTCGGCGTTCTCTTTTTAAAAAAAAAATAAGTTATAGTCTTAATTAAACCTAAAATCTGGGAATGGTTTGAGCTGGGATTTAAAAGGATTTGGTATAGAAATTATAAATAAGTTTTGACCAAGATATCTACTGACTCCATGAATCGAATAGATCTACATTGATCGACAGAGAAAATAAGTACCAGAGTCACAACATTCTAGAGGTAAATCCTCAATACTGTAATAATTATGGGGATCGATCGCATAAGGCTGAGTACCATAATTGAAGTACAGTCTCAATCCGATCAGATTCGTTACAGGAATTTAAATGTGAAGTCCGATATGAGGCGTAATCTACGATTAGTAAGATTAAATTAGTAATTAAGAAATTTATGGATCTGAGCATAAAAGAAACTCCGTGGTAAAATTTTTTTTGCAAACAGAAAGGGTACGAGTTCAAATCTGATTAAGCAGAGGATCGATCTAATGTTTTGATATTAGATATGAAGAAACCATTCCAGAATCGATCTATGAATTGGAAACCAAATATTAAAATATTTCATACTGGGAATCGAAATTCAACACTACAATAAAAAAAATTGTTTACCAGAATTGATCTGGTGAATTGAAAAGTTATTAATACGCCCAAAAGTAGGAATTGATCTGATGTTCAATACTGAGTAGGATCGATTATAGATTTTCAAGAAGGTGATTCATAGTAATTAATTTATGAAATACCATCGATTGTAAACATAACTATTCCTTGTATTATATATTTTTTTTGTAACAGAACGTCTATTTGACTATTCAGAAATAAAACTCATTTCTAAACTCAGCATAAACGATCAGTCGGTGCATCTACAATTTCTCACAACCTGTGAGTTGTTCAGAAGTGTAAATCGAATTATGTAATTGAAGTACATATTCGATCTTCTTAATTGAACTAAAAACAACAATTTAAACAAAAATCCCAAGTTCATCTAAATATTCTTCATGGGTAGCAGCAGTAAAAATACAATTACTTTTCATTTCGCCTTCCATAATTCCAACCATTAAAATCATACTTCTAAGCTCTCTAACAGTGTAGAAAATAAACAGCGACAAAAGAAATTCACAAGTGTGGACAAACCTGTAAAAGTGGTCGTTTCCAGCAATTTGATGTAGTCCTCAGAAATTCGCAGTTACACTTCCGTTGTTAGTCTTCACAGATCACCGAAGGACACCTCGGTTAACCACCCAACCACTCTGGAAGTATTCTTCTTCCTTCTAGACCCCCGAGCTAGTCGGGCCGTAGAGTTCACACACGTTTTTCAGAAATCCAGCTTGGGTTTCCCCTCCCCCCCAGGATTTCTTAGCCAAACCCTTTAAATAGCAGCAAGTCTTTGAGGCACTCGAAAATTACGACAATCGTCCAAATTATGGGTCCTTTTCCCCTTCACAATGTCTTCCTTATAAAGGAAAACCTCCTGCAACACATGTCGCTTCATGCACAATTATATATAATTTTTTTTTTTAAATTTTGAAAAAACATTCACCCATCCAAGTGTCAACTTTTCTAGGAGATGCACCTAAATCCCTAGGTTTCCTCAAGTCTTTCTCCCAGATACTTTAGTTAACTCCTAGATTTTAGTTGATTAGGTGTCTAATCTTAGGATTCTATTTTGCTCCTAAATAATGATTTCTATTATTTTAAATGCTCAACAAAAATAACTATTCATGTGCAAATGCCTAAAATATTTTTATGCATTTGCTAAGTAATAATCTAGAGTTAATCTTATAAGTTTTTATGCAGTTAAATTTAACAATCAAACTCACTAGGATCACGGTGCCGCGCCGTTGGGCTCCTGGTTCCTTAATTTTAATTCCCTGACATGGCACCACTCCATCGGGTCCAGTCATCCATGGTTTCCATTCCTTGGAATGGTACCGCATCGTTGGGTCCTTGCATCCATTCTTTCCATTCTCGACAGGGTACTGCATCGTCGGGCCCTTCTGCCACCATCTTTCCATTTTGACTTGCGGGAACTCTTGTAGGGATTTTAGGAATCGTTACCATCCATCCTCCATCTACATGCTATTTAGGGACTAATGGCGCTGAGGAGTGAGTCCGTTCTCACTGCGTGCCCCTCAACTCGTACGTGACTAGCTCCGTCGTGGCCCACCTCGTATGCCCTCACACATTCCTCTTGAGCAAGCAGATCAGTGCTTATCTGCTCATGCGTGGTATTCTTGTCAGAAGTCGACATCGTCGTCGCTCCCCCTGTGTGTGATTTACCCGTACTCTATGACTGTTAACACCCAAAAAGTGTTCACTACCTCATCTACCACATTATATGGCTCATTTGTCCATTTTCCCACCATACTTCCCTTAAAATCCCAAAAAATCCCATTAAAAAGCCTCCAAAAGGCCTAAAATGCCTCCAAAAGGCCACAAAACCATCAAAATAGCCTAAAAAAGGCTAAAAAACCCCCTTTTCCTCCAAAAATAGCAAAAATCCCCTAAAAAGGGAATAAAAAATATAAAATAATGAGGAAAAGGAGGAAAAACCCTATACAGCTGCCCAAAACCATGTACCATGGGTCAGCACTCCACCACCAAAAAACTATAAATAGGTGATGGAGATCCCTTATTCCATATCCACAATCACAAGCACCCTTACTCTGCCAAAATCTCTCTTGAAACCCTAGTTCATCATTGAACTACTTTCACCTTGAGAGCCACTTTTGGCCCATCCCCACCATTGGAGAAGGAGAAGGAGCATATTGAAGCTTGGAGCATCCTCTTGGACACTGCAAAGGGCTTCATCAAACCTTTACATTAAAGGTAACATTAATAGAAAAAGTCATTCTTTTCATTTGATGTCTATGTTTCATGCATGTTTTAGAAGTAATTTAATTGTTGTTTTAGCTTAATTATTTACACTTACTGAACTGCTACTAAGGAGTCCATTCTCCTTAGTAGGTGCTCATTTGCACAAGCTAGGGGTAAAACCCTAGCTACAGTTTTGGCGACTCCCCTAGATTTTGAATTTCTGGTTTCCGTTTTGAATTTTTTACTTTCGGCTGTCCCTTTCGGCCGCCGCATACCGCGTCTTTTCCCTCTGCAGTCGCGTCCTGACCGCGCCTTTCAGGCCTTTACCTGCGATCCGACCGTGGCTCTCAGACTGCTTCCGACGCCCCGCCGGTGGATTCAAGTCTGTTACCTGCGATCCGACCGTGGCTAATCAGCCTGTTTGCCGCGATCTGACTGCGCCTGTCGGCCATTTTCCCGCGTCCCGACTGCGGCTATCTGCCTCTTTCGGGCGTCCCGACTGCGTCTATTAGCCCTTTTGCCGCGACCCGACTGCGTCTTTTTTCCTATTTACTGCGTCCCGACTGCGTCTGTTGGCCCGAAAGCCGCGACCTGACCGCCGCTGTTTCCCTCAAACCTGCGGTCTGCCTGTTCTGTTTCGCCACAAACCCGCGGTCTGATTTTTGCTCTTTTCCTGTTTTGAGCCCAGCCCCTTTTGCTGCAATATTTTCTGCATCTGAACAGCCCTCTGTCCTACCTGCAGCCTCCCTCCCTTACAGCCTTTCCGCAACACAATTTCTGTTCCCTTTACAGAATTCTTTTAAAAATTTCAGTATTTTTAATTCAGAAAATTTTGCAAGTTAAAATTTCAATTTCAGCATTATTGATAGTTGGAAGTTGCTCCCCTTGTGGCACTTCTATTTTTGGGTTCATCACCTCACGAGCACACACTCTGTCACATAAATCAAGTGAGCCTTAAAAAGTACCTAATTGAACCAACATTCTAACCCCACTTGAGGAACACAAAAGAATCATTGTAGTTAGGTAGGATCGGGGGGATAGGCTTCCAATAACACCCCTCGGTTATTTCACTTGAGACATACTTGTTGTCCAAATAGGGAACCAAAATCCCCTAGTACTTTTTTGCACGGTCACGACCAGTTTATCAGAGGGCCTCTCCCTTAGGAGGGTTGAAGTCGGGAGACTGGTTCCGGAGGCCTGAGTGGAATACCGCACTCCATTCAGTAACCGAAGGGCTACCTTTCGCGATTCGCGGGATATCCCTGTATAGGGGTATTGCGGTCAACGAACTAAACGGCAGATTCACCTTTCTGGACGTGTCATGAACGGGGTATCTTAGTTGCCATTCTTCTAGGATTGACTACCCGGTGTCCCTCCCGGTAGGGGGATATCATAGCCACTTGGCTTCTCTACTCATATTGTCTGACTTGGATTTCATCACCTTGCAGAGGATATGTTTAGTTGAGTCAGAATACTTTTAGTTAGGTGTTTGCATGCTCCTTTACCTCCCTTTGGTCTAGTGAGTCCACCATTTTATGTTTCTAGGAAACCTGCTGCTTGTTGGTATTCTGACCATCTTTGTTGATACTCCACCTATTGTAGCACAGCTGTTGCAGTGGGTGTTTTGAGTTGGTTGTTGGCCTGAGTGCCTTGCTTTTTAGCTCTCCTTCTGCACACTCGATTGCATTAGGCATTTTTGCGCTGTTTTTATACTCACCTCAACCCACAGAGATTAGACACCATCTGTCACCATTGAGTCCCCGAGACATTCTCGGCGCCTCAGGGGCGAGCCCCCACAGCACGGTTCTCTCAACACCACCCGTCATAGATTCCGATCATTGTCCGTTGATACCACTCATCACAGATCTAGAGCCTTGTCACTTGACTCCACTCGTCAGCGACATAGGACTCCGTCACCACATAGTGACGCCCCTTACTTTACCTCGGATTCTGACGAAGAGTCTGAGAACCCTATTTACACTGCCCCTACTAGCCCCATGGCTGGCACGACTTCCACTCCGTTTGTCATAGGGACCATTGGTGGCACATCCACCACTACACCAGTTACTACACCGGTTTTGGGTATGCCCTCCATGGGACCCTCAACTACTGTTCCCCTCACAGTACCTATTCCCGCAGCGGGAATACCTATCCCCACTACATCAGTGGCTCACACTACCCATGATGGTGCTGGACCATCCTCCACTACCTCAGTTCCCCCACTTGGGGGCACCACCCTAAATCTTGTCCCTCCACTTGGGGGCACTAGCCCCAACTTGGTCCAAAGCACTACTGTGTCACATCCTTCTTCCAGTTTGCCATTCATGGCTAGCCTCAACCTACCTGACCTAGCCAGATTGACCAACGATCCTATTCGACACGACCCCACAGGGCCTCATATGCCTACCAAGCTCCCCTCGGACATCCCTAAGTTTGAGGGCAAGGCCGGTGAGGACCCTCAAAACCATATCATGTCTTTCCACCTATGGTGTTCCTCTAACTCCATCGTGGACGACTCTGTTCGCCTCCGTCTCTTACAGCGCACCTTTACTGGCTCTGCAGCCAAATGGTATATTGAGCAACCACATGGGACCCACGCCACCTTTGCCTCCCTTGCCTCTACCTTCCTGCAGTTCTTCCAGTTACCTGTCCGCTATGACGCGGGCGTTGAGATCCTTCTATCTTGTAGACAAAACATGGCTACCCATATCACGGACCACATCCATGAGTGGCGTCGACGCCGTAGCTTATGCAAGATTAAACTAGACGACCGTATCTTCCTCGATTGGTTCCTCAAGTCCCTGCTTCCTGTTATTGCTAAGGATGTAGCTTCAGAAAGACCCCAGTATGAAGAAGAGGCCATCCTTAAGGCACAACAGTTCGACCTCATTTACGCCCAGTCGGGTTACCTTTATACCATTATACCTGACGCCCCTCGCGGCGAGTCCTCCCAGCACGATGCGCCGGGGGCATCCCACGCTGCAGACGGCATCATCGGTCGTGTTTCTTCGCATCCTCAACCATTTTCTATAGCACGACCTACCCCTGGCCCCGACCTGTCGCGGGCTACCTCACAGTCTGGAGCAACCAACTCCTATGCTCCCATGACACACCACCATTCCCATGGACCCTCGTGTCCACCTCAATGCTTCGGTTATGCGACTCCTGCTTATGCTCCCCCAGTCGCACCTCAGTCTTACTACCATCCGCAGGCTGCCCCAGCCCCTGCGCCTTCACAAGCCCAACCCGCTTATTATCCGCCCCAGGCAGCCCCTGCGGCACACCCACAACCCGCTCCGCAGCCATATCAGCAACCTCCTCAAGTTGCTGCACCTGCTCAGCCTCAACCTGCATACCATCCACCGCAGCCTGCTCCCGCACCTGCGCAACCTCAGAATCCCCCTACTGCCCAAGGGCAAGTCTACGCCCAACAAAACCCGTAGCAAAACCAGAACAACCAACGCAACCAGGGCCAACAGAACCGCGGCAAGGGCCGTAATCGTGGGAACAACCAACCTGCAGACCAAGCTGGTCAACCGGCTAATCCCCCCGACAACAACAACGCGGCCCCCGCTAATCAAAACCTTGATCGCCCACCCAAGCAGGCTAAAAACCCCAATTTGCGAACGAACCACCCTTGTTCTATTTGCGGGGTCTATGGCCATTACACACACGCTTGCCCACACTTAGAGCGAGCTCGGCAACTTTGGGTTGACGAGGCCCATCGTCAAGGGCATGCGGCTCCCCAAGCACCGCCCAACCCCCCCCAACCTCAACAACCCCCTTTGGTGCTGCAAAACCCCTTACCAACCCAAGGCGTGGTGAACACTCAGCCGTTGGCCCCTCAAGCTAACACTCAACCCCAACAACAACAGATCACATACGCCGCTCCTGATCAACCCATGTTTGACTCAGGTACCCACCACTTGCTGATGATGTCCTCTGCTGACGTCAACCTACAGACCCGTCGGAACCAATATGGCTCCACCTCTGAAGCCACTCCCACGGACAATCCCACTAACGCCCATCCCACCGATCAGGCGTTACGTATACCTCCGCCGCCCATAGACGGCGCTGCGAAAGCACCTCGTTTCCCACTTCGTCGTCTCAACAATAACCCTAATGCGCGTGCTGCGTCAAACTACAACATCGTAGACGACCTAGCCCAATCTCCCGCAGCCATGTCTACGTTAGAAGTCTTGAAGAACTGCCCTTCCCAGCACAAGACTTTACTTTCTGCCATTGGGGGGATTGACCCAATTGATTCGCATTTGATGGCATTTGATTTAGACCAGTCTGAACCACGCCTACCTTCCAGCTTAGCATTCCAAGTTACTGTCTCCGTTAGGAATCTTGTCATCCATCGGTGCATCATCGATGAGGGTGCCTCCACATGCGTTATGTCTACATTCGTATGGCAGAAGCTAGGATCCCCTCCTCTCCAGCAGTCCACCACTGCATTACATTCCTACGACGGTCGTTCGGCTCAGCCCCAAGGCCTCCTACCCAACGTACCTGTCCAGTTAGGTGGTAAAACCATCCTTATTGACATAGAGGTAATCAATGCCCAATTGGATTACAACCTTTTACTTGGCCGTAGCTACATGTATGCCATGCGGGCGGTTGCCTCTTCTGTCTTTCGCACCATGATGTTCCCCCATGAGGGACGCGTGGTTAAAATTGACCAGCTCACCTACTATGATCCCAGTGCTCCCGCGGCACCTGAAAATGTTCTTCCCATGGTTGAACAACCTGTTTCTCATGCCACCACCTCATTTGTTTCCGCTACAGGGCCTGGAGTCTACTCAGACGCGCCGATGACCTCCACCTTTCAATCCATTCCTCCCCCGTCATCTACGCCCGAAGTGTCTGATTTATGTACCTTGTCCCACGACAACCTACCACCTAACACTCAACCACCCTTGTTGCCAAAACCACCATTGGTACCTAGCCACATTGGTGTTACACTGATCCATACCATCCCCTTTCTAGTCCCTCCATCAGGAGTAGTAAGCGCCCCGGTTATGGCTACCCTTAGCCTCCCGGGGTTAACCTTGGGATTACCTGTCTGGTATCTTTCGCCTCCCGTTCTCCCGCCGACACCAGATGTCGTCCTCCAACCGGTGCAACCCATGGCTACTACCTCTCAGCCACCTCCTGGTGTCTCTACCCCTTCGTCCTCCACGACTCCCCCTCCTCCTCCCAAACCCACTGGGGGCAGAGGCCCACAACCTTACACTACTGTCCCACCTCCCAAGACAGTAAAAAACCCTCCAGTATTCCGTGCTCCTCCCAAATGCTCGCTGTGCGACGAGTTGGGCCATGCGACCCACCAATGCCCACAGTTACCAGCATTGCAGAAGCATATGCAGACGCTCGACGATGACCCCAACATCCCAACTGTCGAACTAAACCCCACTCCTAAGCCTAAAGATAAGTCCCTACGTACCAACCACTCCTGCGCCATATGCGGTATTTACGGGCATTATTCACATCATTGTCCCGATCTCCCGGATTACAGAGCAGCTCTCTATGAGATGAACAATCTGGATCTTGAGACGGCACCACCTACCATTGAGGAGATCTACCCCCCAGACTCTTCACCTTCCGGAGAGGTTAATACCATCTATATGATCTCTTCCACCACTTCCCCCTCGTCAACCGATTTGACGACGCAAACTTTCCGTACCGATGAGGAAATTCTTGAGGCCCTTACTGCCCCGGATTATCCCTGGGATGATATGCATCATCGTTCCTACTTCATCCCAGAAGCGTCTTCCTCTCGCTCCGCTACCCAATACGCGGTTGAATCCAAAGACTTCCTCCCCACCAAGGTCGACTGGTTCAAGGACCCTATTCCTGCTCCCGATGCCTTCGAGGAAGGTAACATGGCCAACATCTCACCTGTCATCCAAGTTGATATCGCTGCTCCAAGACGTGCCCCTGAACTCATCACTTTAGGAGCATTCTGCAGTAAACAAGAGATTGAGGACTACATAAACCTTTTCAAAGAATTCCGTGATGTCTTTGCCTGGTCCTATACCGAAATGCCTGGTCTTGACCCTGCAATTATAGAGCACCACATTGACACATGGCCTGATGTACCCCCCGTTCGTCAGAAACAGCGCCCCATTCATCCCTCAAAGCTCCCAGCTGTTAAAGCCGAGATCGAGAAGCTACGCAAGGCAGGGTTCATCTATCCTATTGCCTATACCACTTGGGTTTCAAATCCCGTTCCCGTTAACAAAAAACAAGGCACCATTCGAGTATGCACTGACTTCCGCGATTTAAACCACGCTTGTACCAAAGACAATTTCCCCACGCCATTTATTGACCAGCTCATTGATGCGTGTGCGGGGCATGAAGTCCTCTCCTTCATGGATGGTTTTTCTGGATACAACCAAATTCAGATCCGTAAGGAAGACCAGTACAAAACTGCCTTTACTACCCCATGGGGAACCTTTGCCTATCGCGTCATGCCGTTCGGCCTCAAAAATGCTGGTGCCACTTTCCAGCGGGCCATGACCTATTGCTTTCATGACTTGGTCCATATCCTGTTAGTCTACCTTGATGACCTTACAGCTCGTTCCCGGAAACGATCAGACCACCTTAACGACCTTCGGCAAGTTTTTCTGCGTTGTCGCAAATACCAAATCCGCTTGAACCCACACAAGTGTGTCTTTTGCGTTCCGGCAGGCCGGTTGTTAGGTTTCATTGTTTCCCAGAAAGGAATTACTGTTGACCCTCTCAAAGTCCAAGCCATCTTAGACCTTCCTTCTCCTCGCACGCTCCAGCAACTCCAAAGTCTGCAGGGGCGATCCAACTTCCTTCGACGCTTCGTTCCTGATTACGCCACTACCGTTCACGGTTTCTTGCGCATGCTCCGTACCCACATACCCTTCGTCTGGGATGAGAAAGCAGAAGCTGCATTCGAAGCCCTCAAGAAGGCTCTCACACAAGCCCCTTTGATCTCCCCTCCGGATTTCTCCCAGGACTTCATCCTATACGTCTCGGCCTCTGAGCATGCCGTGTCCGGAGTCCTGGTTCAAGAAGACGCTTCTCACCAGGAACACGTCATTTACTACGTCAGCCAGACCTTGTCTGGTCCACCCCTCCGTTACCCATATGAGGAGAGACTTGCCCTCGCCGTAGTCTTTTCCGTACAAAAATTGCGACACTACATCTTAATGAGTCATACCACCGTCGTTGCCGACTCTAACCCCATGGTATATCTTCTAAACCGGTGGCTACTGCAAGGTCGTGTTGCTAAATGGGTCATTATCCTCCAGGTATATGACCTTACTTTCAAAACACCTAAGAGCACTAAAGCCCTCGCGCTTGCCCAGCTCATTACTGATCTCCCTTCCCTTCTCCCGGCCAAACCAATCTCCGATGAGTTGCCCGACAGTCACCTGTTCACTATCTCGTCCGATGACCCATGGTACGGTGATATCTTGTTATACCTGCGCACGCAGAAGTTCAGACCCAAAGTTACCCGTAATGGACGCCGTCGCATCCGTCACCAGGCCTCTCGATATCTCCTCTTAGGCGATGTCCTTTATCGGCGCGGAGTTGACACAATTCTTCGTCGTTGCCTTACACACGAGGAAGCTGAACACGTCCTTAATGACTGTCATAGCGGTGCCTGCGGAGGCCATTTCTCAGGGATGGCCACCGCCCAAAAGGTCGTCCGCGCCGGATACTTTTGGCCCACACTTTTCACCGACTGCATCACTGCGGTCAAACACTGCCATAACTGCCAACTTTTTGCCCCCAAGGCCCGGACACCTCCTGCTCCGTTACACCCAGTCGTCACCGTTGGTCCCTTTTGTAAATGGGCCATAGACTTCATGGAATGTAGACCCCAGTCTGCCAACGGCCACAAATATATTGTTGTCGCTGTTGATTACTTCACCAAATGGGCGGAAGCCATGCTTACCTTCAATTGTACCGCCGACACTGTTGCCTGCTTCTTTTTCAACCATGTCATCGCTCGATTTGGGGTCCCTCAGCAGTTAGTCTCTGACCATGGTTCACACTTCGAAGATGCCGTCTGGCGTGAGCTATCCACCCTCCTTAAGTACGAACATCAATTTTCCTCTGCTTACTACCCCCAAGGGAACGGCCAAGTAGAGGCCATCAATAAAATCCTCAAAACCATCCTCCAACGAACGGT
Source organism: Larix kaempferi (assembly GCA_027924585.1). Lineage (NCBI taxonomy): Eukaryota > Viridiplantae > Streptophyta > Pinopsida > Pinales > Pinaceae > Larix > Larix kaempferi. The sequence goes on from BSBM01000627.1 coordinate 56,418, forward strand.
TGACAAGCATAAGTCCAATTGGCACCACATGTTGTTCTCTGCCTTGTGGGCTTACCGCACCTCCACTAAGACCGCCACTGGTTTTACACCATTTCATCTAGTTCACGGTGTAGAGTCTGTCCTCCCCATCGAGTGTCAGATTCCTGCCTTACAGATCGCCGTTGAGCTTCTCCCTGACACCTCCCCCATTGAGCAGCGTTTGCTACAACTCGAACAAGCCGATGAAGACCGTCGGGCCACCCTCCAGAACATCGAAGCTGCCAAAAACCGCTCCAAAGCCGGTTACGATAAACATGTTCACCCTCGAACTTTCCATGAAGGGGACCTCGTCCTCGCCTATGACCAAGCCCATGACAAAACCGGTAAAGGGAAGTTTGAATCTATGTGGCAAGGCCCTTACGTCGTGCAGACCTACCTCGGCAAGGGGGCATACATCTTAGCTGACTCCAAAGGCCATCCTTTGCGCAACCCTCGTAATGGGTTGTATCTCAAGCGTTTTTACCCATAAAAGAGACCCGCGGCCTCATTGGTCTGCGTTGTACAGTACTTTCATTTTGTTTTTGTCCGTTTTCCAAACCATTTCCACCATTGGAATCAGCACGACGCGACCGTCATGATGGTCACCTCGTTGCATTATTTTTTACCCGTCATTTTTTGCCCATTTTTTCAGACGCCATTAGTCGCCTCGGTTTGCGTGCCACATCGGCTGTTCTCCGTTTTTCACATGTTTTATATCATCGGATTCATTTTTCCGAGCTGGTGATGATGCTTGAGATCATTTCTCGCTCTCACCTCCAGATTTTCTGGGCATTTTTCCAAAATGCCCCCGTCACCTCGGTTTGCGTGCCACATCGGCCGTTACCCATTTTTGGACATCCTTTATATAGTCGGATTCATTTTTTCCGAGCTCGTGATGATGCTTGAGATCATTTCTCGCTCTCACTCGGTACAATTTCACCATTGTGTCCCAACACCTTGCTGCCTTGATTTGCGTGCCACATCGACCGCCATCGGATTGTTCCACATTTTTACATGAGCCATTCACTCCTGTCATACTGCAAATGTCTCGTTATTTTGCCACCATTTCATTTCCCCGCAAGGAGGCCCACCAGTGTTCCCCCCAACCCTTGTTCTTGGTCATCATTACTGATCCTTGATTGAACACTTCCTCCTTGCTTGGCCATTCCTTTCGTTCGGTATAATTTTATCCCTTTTTCGGACCGGACAACTCCTTTACGAAAAAGGCACTTAGGGAGTTTCCGTTAAGCTATTTTCTGACTCCTAAAAGAATGAAAAGATCGCCAAGCAATCTTGCTTCCTTTCATGCTCGTTAAAGTACCTGAAAGGGCGTCTATCTGGTATAAGTTTAACCCTTTTCCGGACCTGGTAGACTAATTATGAAAAAGGAATACTCTAGTCACACCGACTAGAAGAGTTCTTCATTGCATCCTTTTATGCTTCTTTGGGCCTTGGAGACTAAATCTACGAAAAAGCAACCCCCTGGAGTCTTCTTACTTGCTTTCAGACTCTCTAAAATTGAAAGCAACCACGAGCATGCACTGTCCTGGGCTCGTAAAATCCACACGACAGTACCATTCCATTACTTCAGAGTCTTCTTATCGCTTTCAGACTCCTTAAAATTGAAAGCCACCACGAGCATGAACTGTCCTGGGCTCGTAAAATCCACACGACAGTACCATTTTACACACACTTCTTCTAGTTCCTTAACCCATGAAGAAGTACCCTCCTGTGCCTCCTGGCACTATGATCCATCATCTCGGCAGCACCCCCAATCAGGTCGCCTTTGTTCAGAGTATTCAGCAGTCTTCTGCCATTTTACACCAGATTGAGTTTCCCTCAGCCAGTTATCCTCCCAGATCCAATACAGCTATGATCCCTTTCCCCTCAGTCAGTTTCATATGCTGCCAGATCATTCCCATTATCATACTCTGAACAAAGGATGTTTGAGTCCACCCACTCTACTTGCCCAGTTGTCACCACCAGTTTGTCAGTCCTGCCCTCAGTACTATCACATTTCGGTTCTTCACCTCGCGCCCCTGTCAAGGAAACATCATTGCCTTGATAGTTGTAGGTCTCCCTCTGTCGACGACAACCCCTCTATTCCAGAGGATAGGCCCAGAGGTCCCTACGCCTTGGACTTATCACCATCTATGGTAAGTGCCGACGGATCATTCTGAGAGGAGTCATCATTGCCTCTCCGAGTGGTTGTTCCTCACATGCTCGACTTCAGCACCTTAATCGCATCGTTGAGGATCGCGTAGGATTATATCCCATCAGTTTTAGTCGGAGACCCCGGATTTCCCCCGACTCTAGCACATTGGTGAGTCACTTCGGAACACCCAGTTCTATGTTCCCGTGGATGTCCGGGCTGCGTTGGCGATTGTATTCGGAAGCCATCCAGCTATATGCTTCCTCGAGTACCCATTCTAGTTCCAGTCCAGTGTACCATGGACAGTATGACCCCAGTCACTATGATCCAGCAGCTCATCAGTTCCTTTGGTACCACACTCAGTAGCACTGTTGATTGTTCCAGTGCACCATTTATCCAGATCACACATGATCAGCTCAGCAGTATGTCCCCGATTTGTGTACACAGTGATCATGTATCTTACAGGTCCCCCTTTTCGGGCCTCACAGTTCTGTTTATGTATCTTGATACGAGCATGGGTATGCCCGCCTCGTCCATATATTGAGATTATACCTCAGTCAGTATTTGAGGTCATGTATATTTCAGGACCCCATTTTTTTTTTTTTTGGACCTCATTGTTATTGTTATGTTATATCCTGATATGAGCATGGGAATGCCCGCCTCGTCCATATGATCAGATGATTCCTCATCCATTATTGAGGTTATGTACTTTTAGTTCTTGCAGTCGTTCGGGATCATTGTTACGGGCTTCAGTTTGTTTCTTCTCTTCTCTCCACACCCAGGAAAACCATTCATGACTTATGATGTCCATCGACCATACGATGAGCTCCTGACCTCGCACATCAGGGGGCAATCTGTTAACACCCAAAAAGTGTTCACTACCTCATCTACCACATGATATGGCTCATTTGTCCATTTTCCTACCATACTTCCCTTAAAATCCCAAAAAATCCCATTAAAAAGCCTCCAAAAGGCCTAAAATGCCTCCAAAAGGCCACAAAACCATCAAAATAGCCTAAAAAAGGCTAAAAAACCCCCTTTTCCTCCAAAAATAGCAAAAATCCCCTAAAAAGGGAATAAAAAATATAAAATAATGAGGAAAAGGAGCAAAAACCCTATACAGTTGCCCAAAACCATGTACCATGGGTCAGCACTCTACCACCAAAAAACTATAAATAGGTGATGGAGATCCCTTATTCCATATCCACAATCACAAGCACCCTTACTCTGCCAAAATCTCTCTCGAAACCCTAGTTCATCATTGAACTACTTTCACCTTGAGAGCCACTTTTGGCCCATCCCCACCATTGGAGAAGGAGAAGGAGCATATTGAAGCTTGGAGCATCCTCTTGGACACTGCAAAGGGCTTCATCAAACCTTTACATTAAAGGTAACATTAATAGAAAAAGTCATTCTTTTCATTTGATGTCTATGTTTCATGCATGTTTTAGAAGTAATTTAATTGTTGTTTTAGCTTAATTATTTACACTTACTGAACTGCTACTAAGGAGTCCATTCTCCTTAGTAGGTGCTCATTTGCACAAGCTAGGGGTAAAACCCTAGCTACAATGACCCTTCATGTTCCTTTGTATGTCTGTTGGTGAACCGTCTCACTTGTTTCTACACACACTTCTCACAACAAGTTATTAGTAGCACTGTCCTCAATAATCATCATCTGATTTTCTAAAGCTAGTATTGTTAAACATTTATGATTTATTCAAACTTCTTATTCATCTAATCAAATATACATTTCGTCGACAATTACATAATCACCGTACAGCTAGTCGTTAAGCATTATCCATCAACATAATTTTCCATAGTCATAGCTAATCATTTAACATATGCAATTATTCATTTACATCAACAATTCAGATACACATACTCAAAAATAAGGCCAAAAGGTTATTTAATTAATGTTTCAATCGGCCGGGTCACTCAGCAGGTGCCCTCAATGTCTACAAAAGTCTAGGGGCACTACAACCACTCATTGGGAGGAGGCATAGGATCTGGAATGGGAACTCTTTTGATTTCTAAAATTTGAGAAGAATACCCAGATAGGATGATGCTCACATTCTTAGTTTTTCCATCTCCCAAGGTATCTGATAGAGTTGTTGAGCCTTATAATGCTACCTTGTCGGTCCATTAGCTGGGGGAGAATGTAAATGAGTGCATGGTTTTGGACAATGAATCCCTTTATGACATATGTTTTAGAACTTTGAATTTGACTACCCCAAGCTATAAGTATTCTTAGTATCTGATCTTTTTACATCTCCATTTCATGTCAAAAAATTATACCCTTAATCATCTACCTTACTATTTATGAGACTTGATTTGTATATTTTTTGTAGTTGGAGATTTAAATCACTTGATCTATGAAACCATGAGTGGAGTGACCTGTTTCCTAAGGTTCCCTAGTCAGCTCAACTTAGATCTCCGGAAGCTTCCTGTAAACCTCATTCCATTCCCTCGTCTTCACTTATTCATGGTTGGTTTTGCTCCATTAACCTCTCGAGGCTCCCAACAATACATAGCACTCACTATTTCTGAGCTGACTCAGCAAATGTGGGATGCCAATAACACTATGTGTGCTACAGATCCTCGTCATGGTAGGTACTTGACAACATCTGCCATGTTTAGGGAAAATATGAGTACTAAGGAGGTTGATGAGCAAATGATTAATGTACAGAATAAGTGTTCCTCTTATTTTGTTGAATGGATACTCAATAATGTAAAGTCCGGTGTTTGTGATATACCCCCCAAGTGACTGAAGACATATTCCACATTTATTGGAAACTCCATCTCTATTCAAGAAATGTTTAGGAGAGTTAGTGAATAGTTCACTGCTATGTTCAGAAGGAAAGATTTCTTGCATTGGTACACTAGAGAGGGCATGGATGAGATGGAATTCAGTGAGGGTAAGAGCAATATGAATGATTTGGTATTTGGGTACCAATAATACCAAGATGGAACTGTTGATGAGGAGGGTGAGTTTGATGTTGAGGAATCACTTGACTGAATAGTAATGCAGGCTACTTGCAACATCCTGTTGAGTTGCTTCTTGTAAATTTTACTTTTTACAGCTTTGTTACTTGGAATAGAACATTGAATCAAATCGGGTTTAAAAACCATGTGTGAAGTCAATTTTTTTCACCAAGTAGAGCTAAGGAGTGTCTTTTCTAGCATGTTTCAATATGCATTATCTATGCAAACATTTAAGGTTGTACCCACTGTCGGTTTTAAGGTTATAGAAGCTTTTTTATTTCTATATCATTATGGATTTTCAAAATTTTATAACTTTAAAATTTTGTTATGCTTCATTATGTAGTCAATCTAAGCCCTACTACTTCTTTTGTTGTTGCACATCATACAAGTAATGCTATCCTTTCTTATCAGTCAAGCTAAGCCTTTGTTGATGTATTTCAACGGATGATGGAACAGAGGTCCTTTCAAGGGAGCGTACACCTTGTGATATATTTTATGGCAAGGCCACACAAGGGTTTGAAAGATGGATGAGCATACCTCTGGCTTGGCATATACAAGTAAATTGAATGAGAACAACTTGGCGCAGGTGTGGCTCGACAAGTTGCCATTACTTTCTTGGCATTACATACCTATTCATCATAACAGTGGAGGAGATATTGGCTTCATCTCATTCATATGATGTTTCTCTCATAGACGAGCTTAAAACTCGGATAGTTCATTTATGTTGAAAGAATAGTGTCCGGAACCCCTGTTCCTTATATCTAAGGGTTTCAGCCTATTCCAAATCTCCTACTCATCAGCAGTCCTGATGATTTGGTCATTATGCATGGAGAAAAATAAAATGTGGATTGCAAGGGTTTCAACCCTATTTCTAGTCAAAATATTGGGACTAAATATTCTCATCACTGCGGTTCCTGGGACCTGAACACGGGACTTGAACCAGTAGCCTTGGTTGGACCAAAGGCTGATTCTACCCTACTGTAGAGAAGATCTCCTTTGATCAAGCAAGGTCCCTCAAGCAAATGTGGCTCTAAGATGAGGATTGGACATAGTGGGGTTGTTTTGATTGCAAAAATCGAGGCAGTTACCCATCTACAGGATTTTTCTAACAAATTAAACTCCTGCGAGTAATTAATGGAATTTATTTTGAAATGACAGACATATGTGGCACTTACTCAGTAAGATCTCTCTGAAAAATTTCCCAAATTTTTTGTCATATTAGATCTTTGAATCCCATGCCCTTGCATTGTTCTACTTGCCCTAAGCCTGCATTGTATTGAATAGAAGGTTAAATATGCAAATGTTGTTAAAACTTACAACTTTTGACGTTTCATTTTATTGACTGGGAGCTTAAATCTGCAAATGATTTGAAACTTCTAATGGCACATTTGAATGAGAGGTTAAATCTTCATATATGATTTGAAACTATCCTTAATTACTGTTAACTTTTATTTGCAGGGTAAGTATGGCTGCAAATCTGTTATCAAATAATATTAGTTCTCCATTAGGATCAACAACGGGAAATCAAACTTTAGATGCACTGGTTCAAGTATAAACACAAATTAGAAACTAACAAATGAGGTTTGTAATGGGACAAGTGGCTATACTTTGGGATATTAAAACTTTTCTTGTTACTACTGAAGTCCTCATAGAGGATGTGGCAGGTAATATACGAGTGACACTATGGTTGCAACCTGTAATAAAAGGAGCAGTGACTTTGTTTTCAACATATGGATATTTTAACAACTTCCCTCGAAAACTGAGAGAAGGCTGTCAGAGGACTGGGGTAACCTCGGTGGAAAAAAAAGATGCAACAGATAAAGCTATTTTAGTTTACATGTTCTTATTTTCTCCTGATAATAATACCCCTCATTCTACCATTCTGTTAATTTCTAATGATGTTGATTTTGCTCCTTCTTTGTAGAAATTGGGACAACGTGGTTACACATTTTTGCTTTCTATTCTAGCAGAATTCAGAGTCTCATCGGTACTTCGCAATGCTGGCTGATTTGTGTGGGACTGGCCTAGTGTTGCTAGGGGGGTGAGGGTCTTGTTCCTGCAAAATCCTTTTTATCATAGTCGCCTCAGTTGACTTGTTATTCACTTGGGTGCTTCTCAAGTGATGACTCAGATCTCCCAAATGACGAAGAGGTTATTGTCTATAAAGGGATGCCACAGAATGGGTACATTGTTGAAAAAAGTTCAACCCAAAATTATAACTTGCATTCAACACATTTAGCTATAGATTTGTCCAGAATTTCATTGGCATGACCAACGACACAAGCCAGTGTGACCATCTCAAGGGGCTTCAGTAGCTTTCCAATGCCATCTTCATTTGTGAAAAATACTATTCCAATTGCTAGAACTTCTTTTATGTCATTAAATGTTAGCAAATCTCTTCCAGTATCACATATTACATTTATTGGTCGGTCTTGGACACCAGTCTAGGACCAAATTCAACTTCCCAGGTCCAGGAAGGTGATATTCAAGGTTTGGAAGGGAAACTTCTTCAGCTTGTAAACACCTTTGAAGGAAACTTTAAACTCAGCCGTGTTCCAGCAAAATATCATAAAGTATTTGGAAGACCTTTATATCTGGCTGAATATGGTTCTTGTAAATTGGTTAATTTAATAAAAAAGATGTAGATGCTCTTTGCATAGAGGGAAAAGGGAACAGGGAATTCTTGTATTTAAGAAATGTGCAACTGCCTCGGGTGTAATTAATCCTTGCAATATAATTTCTTCAAGATGTGGTTAGCAGAGAGGCTCAGGCTCTGAAAACATAGATGAGCAAAAAAACACAAGAAAAGATTCAGACGCATGTATTAATTTGTTGCTTGAAGATGTTGAGTACTTTGTGGATGCCAATGTTGTTTCCTACTTGATTGGCATATAAATAATAGATACTTTAGATTATATGACAAAAGAATGGAAGATCATTCTCCTCACAAACCGGCTTAACTACTCGTGACGTGGCAATTTGTTTTTGTTACCCACCAATGGTCAAGGTTAAATTCGTGTTAAAGTTATCTTAGCCACGCTCAAATCCTATTTGAAGTCGATTCCTTTATTTGCACCAACTATTCCTTTGAATTATAATTATGAAGGTGCCATTAATTTAGATCAGCTCCAACTCTATTAATAGGGACATTGTTCAAAACTGCAACCCCACTTCAAACTGATTATAACTAATACTGCACAACCATAATATAGTCTTTAATTCTCCTTGGCACATGCTTGGTGTTCATGTGTAGTACAGGGTCGACCTTGTTTTATTCTTTGCGCTAATTGATACAATACCCAAAACCTGAGGAATAAAAAATATGGTAGAAGTCTTGTATGCGATTTGTGGGGACCCCATAGAGAACTATGGAGGTGGAAGAGAGAAAGGTGAATTCCATTAGGGGAGGGACTCCTAATGTTTTGTGGGGACCAATAGTGGTCATGGTTCCCATCACATCAACCACCCAATTATTGAACATTCCCAACTTAAAAGAAAATCATAAAACTTCATATTTATGCATAAATATATATTATATTATGTCGAAAAATCATTTAATAGTTGATTAGAACCCTAGTTGACACTGGAAATTCCATTTAATGCCAACTTTACAAACCATCAGGTCCAATTGAGAACAAACTCTATCTTGCTATTAATACCAAATCTAACATCAAAACATCCTATCATGCTTAATCTACTAAGTAAACCCTGGACATCACATCAGCCCTCATGAACCACAACTGGAGAAGCAACAATCAAATAGTAGGATGCAATGTTCCATCACCCATTACCACCTGCACACTGCAAGTGAAATTTGGGTCAGCATCTGGTCCAGAATTAATCAACAACTCACACATGCAACCTCAATAAATGACACCCACCCACTGAAAAATGATCAAATCATTCATTAAAATCTATGAAATCAAAAGGAGCAACAAAACTCTACGAAATCGAAAAATCAAATCATCCATTAAACTCTTAAATCAACAAAACAAAATTCGCTTCCCAAAATCAAATCAAGCATTAAACTCAACCAAAGCACATGGATCAACAAAACAACCATTAATCGAATTCCCAGCTACCCAAAATCAAATAATCCATTAAACACACTAAGAGCACATGGATCATGCAAATATAAATCTCCAACCATTGGATCAGTGCCAAATCAATCCCAGCCTCCCATTCCCATAATTAACCTTGCAATCCATGTCAATTCCACTAAGCAATCATTTTCAACATAAAAAACTATAAACCAACCTCTTTGCACACAATTGAATCCATTTGCATTCATTGGATTCATCTATCATTCATGCAGTGCGTTTATCATCTATTGTAACAAACCTAAAATAGATAAATTAATAATATTAACAATAATTATCCAAGGGACATAACCCTTGTGAACAGTCATCAAAGGTGCCTTTAGGATTGTATTTATATGGGCCCTCTCTTGCATTGTAATCATCTATCATACATTCACTTTTACATTACTACTTAGCCATTTATGGCTTTCTTATGTTACTTGTACTGGTTATTTACTTAGTAAGGAACTCTTGTTCCTTTAGTGGTATCAGAGCATTCTTAAGGGGAAGGCAATGCAACAAACCTAAAATATATAAATTAATAATATTAACAATAATTATCCAAGGGACATAACGCTTGTGAATAGTCATCAAAGGTGCCTTTAGGATTGTATTTATATGGGCCCTCTCTTGCATTGTAATCATCTATCATACATTCATTTTTACATTACTACTTAGCCATTTATGGCTTTCTTATGTTACTTGTACTGGTTATTTACTTAGTAAGGAACTCTTGTTCCTTCATCTATCAACCATGAATCAACCATTCAAGTAGTGCGTTTATCATCTATCAAAATGTTATTCCTGCAAACTGTTCATCTATCAACCAGGACTCAACCAGGACTCAACCATTCATCAATAGCCCATCGGCGTGTGCACAGTGTTTCAAGTATTGACAATCACTTATTTCATGTATCCATTCAATTAACCATCTAAGTTTTCATGTATCCATTAACTATCCATTTCACAGACCCATTCTATTGTGTGCCTAAATAAATATGTAGGTGTGGAAAAAATGGAGTTTTGTTTTCCATTTGGAAGAAATTCTATTGGCATGATTAAGGGTTCTGAAATACCATTGAAATCCGTTCAAATTCGTATCATTGTTCAGATTTGGGTGGTTGCATCTCTCTCCTTGCCTAGCAGATCAGATTTCCTTTACAATCAAATTCAAATTTTTAATATGTCATTTTAGATTACCGAATTGGATTATGAAAATGTTAGAAATAATGTAGAAATGAGTTGACAATTGTTTGTTATTGAAATTATGATAAGTTATTATTGGATTGTAGTGACAATTAATTCTAGGTTGTATTAACTATTTTCAGAGATCTAAATCCACTCTTTTAGAATCTAAAAAAATTATTCTTGATCGTGATCCATTGTCTCAAATCCATTGATGGGATGAAACACTGTGCACACACTAATCAACTATACCAAGGATACCCTATTATTCATGATCGTCATCCATTGTCTCAAATCCAAGGATACCCTATTAAATGTTACATGTATGGATTGTGCAGATTCTCGTAGACACATATCCATTCTATTAACTAGTTTAGTGTATAATACTCACAGGTTGACCATTGCAGAAGGATATATAATACTCACAGGTTGACCATTGCAGAAGGATATATAATACTCACAGTTTAATTGAATAGATATAATACCCTCTTAAATGTTACATGTATGGATTGTGCAAATTCTCGTAGCCATGCTAAGAGTCAATATTGCACCTCATACAAGGAAGACAAGGAAGCGGGGTACTCGGGTTGCCCAACTACAATGCACATCATCGGATGAGGAAAGGGCCCATGTTTCAAATGACAACATTGCTACAACAAATTCTGAGAATGGTCCTGTGGAAGAGGTAGATGGTGTGGTTTAACCATCAATGACAGTGCCAGCATCGCCCATATTGCCACCATATTCCACAGTGCAAGGTTCCATTTCAACGAAGAAAATCAGTGCAATTAGAGGATGGAAAAAAGAAGACATGATGGCTGCAATTGACGATGTCGAATTCAATGGGTTTTCAGTTAGAGAAGTGGACAAAAAATATAGGATTACACCCACGTCAATCCATTACTTGATAAATGGCCTGACCCGTACTAAGAGGAGAGGTCCTCTTACAGTCATGACTGAACAATAGGAGGAGGAGGTGGTGGTGTGGTGTAAGGAGATGGAAAAATTGGGACATGGGCTAGAGTTGATACAACTGAAATCAACGGTTTCTCAAATCTGTTAGGGGAGGCCAACCTCATTCAAAGATGGGTTTCCAAGTAAGTCATGGTGGGTTGGTTTTAAAAAAAGGCATCCAGAGCTAGTGCTACGAATTGCAGAGGGCCTGGATAGAGACATGGCATTAAATCTACGCCCCACAGTTGTGTCCAAGTTCTATGACACTCTTTCTTCTGCATATGAGAAACACTCTTATGCTCTAGACCATATTTGAAACTGCGACGAGATAGGGTTACAGGCAGGAAGGAATTGTGGCATGCAGGTTATTGCAAAGAGAGGGAGTCGGAATGTGCCAAAGATTTTTCCCAAGAGAAAGGAGTGGATAACCATTCTATCATGTGTGAATGCAATTGGTATGGAAATCCTAGGATTTTATTTGTTCAAGGGAAAAACTTGACTGCAAAACTATATCCAAAACTATGAACCTGGGGCGTGCATGGCTACACATCCCCATGCATGGATGACTAAAGAAATTTTCTTGAATTGGCTTTGCCACTTTGCAACATCCGTACCAGGCGGTGTCTCCACTGAAAACAGACACCTGTTGGGTTTAGATTGACATGGAAACCACATTGTTGTGCAAACTATCGAGGATGCAAATAGGTTGGGCATTGTCTTGTTAACACTTCCTTCTCACACCACTCATAGGTTGCAGCCCTTGGATGTGAGTGTGTTTGGGCCTTTCAAGGATTTTTTCAGGTCAGAACATGCTACATTGATGGTGAAGAACCCTGGGGTAGAGGTAAATAGGTTTGAGTTAGCTGAGCTTGCAAGCAAGGCTTTCAAAAGGGATCTCACATCCTTGAATATCAAGGCTAGATTTAGGCGAATAGGTATCTGGCCATTGAATTATGATTCTCTTATGCATGACACCGGGTGTAGCTAAGCATTTGATGTGGATGGCCAAGAATATGTGGCTGGCGAATATATTTAAGATGTCGAAGAGCAATTGGATGGGAAACAAGAGGCAGATGTTGTGGACAACATCATGTCCCTTTCTCAAGGAAAATTCCAAGGAGTTGGTGCTGCTGCTAATGATGAACATGTCAGTGCTACACAATTCGATGATGAAGTAGCAGAAGATAACATGGGGCTAGGTGGTCCAGCTGGAACACAAGTGGATTCTGTGGCACATATAAATGTGGTCGATGGTTTTCGTGGTCCAGGCAGTAACAATGACACATTGATAGTGCCAACGCAAGTATCCCAACCATCATGGATGGAAGAGGCCATGATGAACTTGAACATACACATTGGCGGTTCCACCAATGATGAAAGCATGAACATGCCTTCGTAGCCAAATGAGATTGTCCATTTTTATGTTGATGGTGGGTTGATAGAAGAACCTAACATAGACAACTAGGATGCAGCTGAAGAATATACTACAACAGAAGAACCTCTCATAGCAGAAGAACCACTTCCAGGGAACACACCAAGGCTTGGCCAATTCCTAAAGTTGTCAATGGAGAGAGTGTCAATGCAAGGAAGGAAAGGAAACACAGACATTCTCTGATTGGGCTAGAGTTCACAACTACTCACTTCAGAAGAGTACATAAGCCTCTTGGTTGAATTTGAACAAAATAAACATGCTTTGTAGGAATTAAAAAAAAGGAAGAAATATCTTGCAAAGGAAAAGAAGGAAGCAAGGATGATTGCAGCTGGACATCGAGCACAGGAAAGGATTGCAAGAGAGGTTAATCGACAAGAAAAAGAGCACCAGAAGCAGTTGGCAAGGCAAGCAAAGGATGCAAGGAAGGTGCAACAGATGAACCAAAATTATGCAAGAGAAATGGAGGAAAGGAATGTGATGAATGCTACTACAAGAACAACCGATGAAAGGAACATGATGGAAGGATCATTAGAAGCGTTTGCAAACAGTGCACGATTCTACCAGGATCTTATTAACATTCAGATACCCCGCTATAATCAGGTAGTTTTAAACCCCCCCACTATTCCTACTAGTGCAGGGGCCCATTCTATGTTATCTTATCCAACACCTACAATTATTCTAGGGGTCCCAACCACAAGTCAGGCCTATGGCTATTCAATTCCTCCTTGGTTGCAAGGAGTAAATTGGCCTCAATCTGTTTCCACCAACCCCACCCATCCTAATCAAACATGCTTAGTAAGGTCACCCTACTTGTCTCAAATTGGAAACCCGACAAGAAATGATGGGGAAGGTGATGAACCTTTTGAAGAATAGGATATCTGGTGTATAGGCTAACCAAATGCTATTTTGTTTTCAAGGCATTTTCTGTTTTTTCAACCTCAATCAAGCATGATGAGGGCTTGACATAACCTAAAGCCTAGGTGATAGTTGTTAGTTTTTCATCATTTAATTCAATATGATCTAGGATCTTAACTGAGAGAACAACATGTACAGCATATCAAACACAAGAGATAAGAGACACAAAGCATTTCACCGGGGAAAACCAAGAAGGTGAAAAACCTCGCGAATTCCTCAGAGATAGAATGAGCACCAATACAAAGATCACAAAGATCAATTCCTAGAAGATAGATGTGTCCAGCAGCTACTCCTCCTCCACTTGTGCACACTCCTCTCTCTCAACTATGCGAGTTGGATGAGTGAGTGAATGAGTAAAATGAGAGAGACACACTCTCTATTTATACAACAACTTAACCTGCCTTTAACCATAACTAGGAGGACTTCCTAAGGAATCCTAATAACCCATCCAAATGAATCATACAGGGCCGACCCCACCAAGGTGGTCTAATAACCCATCAAATATAAGTTACGACACTTACAATGTAACTTGCGACACTTGCAAATACAAATTATGACACTTCCAATCGGAGGAATAATACATCTCCGTTGGGGATACAATAAAGTACAAAAGTAATACATACAATATACAAGTGAATATATTCTGAAGTTACAAATACATCAACACTCCCTATTAACTAGGAATGTATTCTCTTGACACAGGTCATCAATACATATAGGCACAAGTCTTCAATTCTGGAGCTGGATCATCGTCACTGGATCACGAAGCATCATCGTCACTACTATTGTACTCGTCCTCTCGATCACTGGTGCTCTCTCTCAATTCTTCTCGTCATATGAAGTTTTACAGAGCCAACCCTTTTTCATGTTGGATGTAGGCGTAGCCTCTTGTAGGTCTTCATCGTCTCTGCGAATGTGCCATCCTGTGGAATTCTCAGGGATGATTACGTGCATCAACAAAACCTCGAAAGAGCACCCCAGGACTGATTACGAGCTCACTGCTCATTCTATTGGATCTCCCAGGACTTTTACATGTGACCTCCAAAAAACCTTAAAAGAGTGTCTTGCGACCCACAATATCTCTAAAGAGCATCCCAGGACTTTTACATGACTAGCACAACCTTTCCGGATCTCCAGGACTGATTACATGTGGTCTCCACAAAACCTTAAAAGAGTGTATTGCGACCTGCAATATCTCTAAATAGCATCCCAATAATTTTACGTGACTAACACAACTTGTCCGGATCTCCAATACTGATTACATGTGGTCTAGCAAAACCTTAAAAGGGTGTCTTGCGACCTGCAAGATCTCTAAAGAGCATCCCAAGAATTTTACGTGCCTAGCACAACTTGTCTGGATCTCTAGGGATGATTACATGCTTCTGCACAACCTGTCCATGGCCACGAAGTATCATCCTGATACTCAAGATCACACTGATCATCTTCGCATGGAGCATCATCATGATGCTCATGATCATACTGATGATCATCATACAGTGCATCATCCTGATGCACATCATCATCACATGATCATCCTAATCATCATCATAGCATAGCATTATCTTGATGCATATCATCATCACATAATCATCCCAATCATCATCATAGCATCATCTTGATGCATATCATCATCACATGATCATCCTGATCATCATCATATCATAGCATCATCCCGATGCATATCATCATCACATGATCATCCTGATCATCATCATAGCATCATCCGGAGCATCGTCCTAATGCTCATCACACAACACTTATATCCACAGCCATGGGAAGGATCCTACGATCACCATGCTTGGAATGGCTCCTGTAAATGTGTCCCATCACTTCCTCCTCGAAGTATCTTCTATCTGAAGAACACCAAGCCTCTCTCTGAATTACTCGAACTTCACTATGGCTAGTGGTTTGGTCAACACATCTGCAATCTGCTCATCTGTCGCAACATACAGGAGCTTCACTGCTCCTCTCTACACCATATCCCTGATATAGTGATATTTGATCTCGATATGCTTTCACTTGTCATGGAACACTGGGTTCTCTGACAACTTCACACAACTCTGGTTGTCATAGAAGATACAAGTAGCATCCAACTAGAGATCAAATAAATCTGACAGTAGATTCCTTAGCCATACTTCCTCACAATTGGCCGAACAAGCTGCGACATACTCTGCTTCGGCTATACTCAGTGCTACGCAGGATTGCTTCCTGCTAAACCAAGAGATCACACCCGATCCCATACTGAAGTAGCACCCTGAAGTGCTCTTCCTATCTGTAGCACTGCCTGCCCAATCTGAATCAACATAACCCTCCAAGTTAAACTTTTGATTCGCATCATACTTGAGGCCATAATCAATTGTACCCTTTAGGTACCTCAGAATATGCTTTAGAACAATCAAGTGAACATGTCTAGGATCTGTTAAGAACTGGCTCAAGGTGTTCACATCAAAGAAAATAGTTGGTCTCGTGTTTGTTAGGTACATCAAGGACCCAATCATCTGACAATACATCGTGGAATCGACCGACTCTGATGAAGCATCACTCAATAGCTTCAGGTTCGATTCCATAGGTGTGGCCATGGCCTTGCATTAAATCATCCCGAACCGCTTCAGGATCTCTATTGCATACTTCCCTTGTCCAAGGAATATTCCATCTGCACTCTGCCACACCTCCATACCTATAAAGTAATGCATCATACCTAAGTCCTTCATCTCGAACTCGGCATCAAGCTTCCTCTTCGTGTCGAAAATCGACCTATCCTCACCTGTCACAAACAGGTCATCCACATACAATAGGAGTATTACTGGATTGCCTTGCTCAACCTTGTAGTAAAGGTTGGAATCCGCTTTACTCTTGGAAAATCCCAAACTGGACAAGAATTTGTCTATCCTTCCGTACCATGCCCTAGGTGATTGCTTCAAGTCATACAAGGATTTCTTTAAATTGCACACATATGACTCCCTGTCATGTGTCTCAAAACCGAGTGGCTGCTCCACATACACTTCCTCTTCAACTACACCATACAAGAAAGTTGTCTTAACACCCATCTTGTGTATCTTCCACTTCATTACTACAGCCAGAACAAGTACTGTTCTGATGGAAGTGTATTTGGCTACAGGTGCAAAAGTCTCTTCATAATCTATCCCTTCTTTCTGGGAGAAGCCACGAGCCACAAACCTTGCCTTGTATTTCTCTATGCTACCATCTGCAACATGCTTGATCTTGTAGATCCACTTGGAAGTCACAACAGAATTCCCTTCTGGTCTAGGTACCACTTCCCAAACATCATTATTCATGATCGACTGGTACTCCTCGATCGTGGCATCCTTCCATTACTGAATCACGGATCCTGGGAACTTCAATAGGTATTTTTCTTTAACTTCGTTGCTGGAACAAATGTCATTGACCTTCTTTTGTAGGTGATTGTACATGATCTTTCCCACAAGTCAAATTCAATTGCATGATTAGAAACATCTCATAGATTTCAGAAAAAAATCTTACACATAAAGACATATGTCATACAGTCATGCAATTATCTTAGCCAATGCTTCAATACAACATTTATCCATATCCTGTAACTTTCTAGATGCCTTCCATCTCTACCATAACATTGTTAAGAGTGTGCACTACTCCAACATGTTAGTAAAGAGGTTTCATTCTAGATAAGTAGCAATGGAGTGTTGTACAGTACCATAGGCCACTTACCCATTACTATATTTAGTAGTATCTTGTTCATTAATGCAACTTTTCTAAAATGCATAATGTACATCCTAAATCTAGGAACATAAGTATGTACATGAATGAACAACATCATTTAAGTAATAAGAAATGACAATTCAAATACTTATCTTTGTTTTCTTGTTGGGTGGACTCCCTCTCAATCTTTGCTTCCTTACATGAATTACTGAAGTGTGCTCCCTCTTGATATTTGCTTCCTGGATTATCTGTCTTTGAACTTATATCCATTCTGGACCACTATGCATGCTTAAGTGTGCAATAGTGTCCTCATTGTGTCATCCTCAAGATCTCATACATAATCATACATAATCATACATGCATTAGTATAATTTCAATACTATCAAAACATTATGATTCTAAATATGTATGGTCATGATCATTTCATACACAGGTAATTTATCACAAGCGTTAGTATACAAGGTTTCAGGGAGTACTTCTTTTACTCATGCATATTCTTATTTGACCATAGGACTCTTCTAGTTTGTCATATCATTAATCAAACTAAGAAGCATAATATGCATAAACCCATGATTACTCAAACTTATAACTTCATGAATAATCATTATCATGATACAAACATATACTTATATGAGATCTTAACACAAGGTAGGAGTCTAACTTGATATAGGAAAAACATACCTGGATTATCATATTTGCGAGTTATGTCTAACATACCCAAACAATGTCTTCTTTGTTCTCTTCAATGATTTAGAGACCTTGTTCTAGTAACTTGCATATCTCATAAGTTAAACATTGTAGAACCAAATTATACATACCTCATAAGTAGAGCTTCTATGTGATCAATGGCTATGGATGAGTCTTTTTCTTCGTGTCACCATGGTCATATGTTATGGATCTAGAACTTGATTTGTCTTTCTTGATGTACCTTTCATGTTAGCAGACAACATCATCCTCATACAACACCACAGTGCATTAGTATAATCATAAGTGGCATAGCCCTAATCAATGAATGTATTCTATCATTCACATGCATTCATACGTTTACTAAGGTGATAAGACAAGTCTAAAATTAATCAAGATTTTACTAACCTCAATAACGTGAAGACAAACTTAATCATGAACATATTTCAAAACATACCTGTATCTCCTCAAGTCATACCTGTTGGGATTTCTTGTAGTCTTCTTTTGTAAGGCCTTATCCTCATCTCCCTCTAGAACTAGAACTTCTTCACTTATGTAGGTGTCCAAATCATCCTCTTCTAGGATTAACCCAATCCACTTTGATTTGCTGAGACTAGATTTGGAGTTGGCTAGGGTTTGTCAGAGAAACCCTAAAAATCCAAACTTGGAATTTCAAACTTATGACTAGACAGGGAGATGTAATTGACTGAGGTGAGCAAGATGGTGTGCTCAGATTTTGAAAACTCCAAAAATTGACCTGCGAATTTCGGATCTGCAACGTCTGTCAAAATTTGGTTTTCTGGTCCAAAACTCGAACTAGGGTTTGATAGATCTCGAGGTTCTACCCAAACAAAAAATTTGATCTTGGTCTCTAAATTTCAATTTTGCCGAGGAGAGAAATCCTATGCTGAGAGAACTCCAAAATTCCACTTCTGTCAAAAGCCCTAATTTTCGGTAGCAGTGACGAGCCAAAAATGAAAATGCTCAGAATCCAATTCTGTTTTGACAAAAATATATGCCATATTGTTTCTGGTGCATCTCTGAAATTGTGGATCCTTAGGGTCTGAAACTTTGGCCTGTGGTAGAATGACCTATCATCTTTCAGACCCCATAGATATGGCCTTGAATGGATTTTCTATGAGAGAGATATGATAAGTGTCGCAACATGAGTTGTTTATGGGATGAAACAACATAGCGAACTTGTACGGAGTGCCAGGTATCACTGTTTCAACTTCAGTCTTTGAAACTAGGACCTGTGCAACTAAAGTCCATGCCCTAACTGCAAAGTTTTAGGGAATTCCATTTGGAGCTTCCTAGCTCGAGATATGACCTTTGTGCCTAGGTCACCTGTTTAGGGATGCATTTTGGAAGAGGTAGAAACCCTAAATTGTACGGATCATATCTCACAAAGTACAACGAATCTGAGATTGTTCTTTGGACACAAGGTACATCAACATTTCATCTTTGGCCTGTAAAACTTTTAGATCCTGAACCTTCGCAAAAACTGATTTATAGCGAAATTTCCACGATGACTAGTTTTTATTAAACCAAGCCCTAGCTTCCAATTTGTCGCAAGTGCAACAAGTGTCGTAAATGCCATACAATGCCTTCCTTCAGGCTAGCTCTGATACCATGTTAGTTTTTCATCATTTAATTCAATATGATCTAGGATCTTAACTGAGAGAACAACATGTACATCATATCAAACACAAGAGACAAGAGACATAAAGCATTTCACCAGGGAAAACCAAGAAGGTGAAAAACCCCGCAACTTCCTCAGAGATAGAATGAGCACCAATACAAAGATCACAAAGATCAACCCCCAAAATATAGATGTCTCCAGCAACTACTCCTCCTCCACTTGTGCGCACTCCTCTCTCTCAACTATGCGAGTTGGATGAGTGAATGACTGAGTAAAATGGGAGAGACACACTCTTTATTTATACAACAACTCAACCTGCCTTTAACCATAATTGGGTCAACTTCTTAAGGAAGCCTAATAACCCATCCACATGACTCATACAGGGCGGACCCCACCAAGGTGGTCTAATAACCCATCAAATATAAGTTACGACACTTATAATGTAACTTGCGACACTTGCAAATACAAATGATGACACTTCCAATCGGAGGAATAATACATCTTCGTTGGGGATACAATAAAGTACAAATCTAATACATACAATATACAAGTGAATATCTTCGGAATTTACAAATACAACAACAATAGTTTTCATACAGACTGCAAATCCTAGTCACTGACATCTACTACAAATAGAGGCATTGTATCGACATCTACTACAAATAGAGGCATTGTATCAACATCTACTACAGATAGAGGCATTGTATTTGTATTTCAGTACTATTAATATAAATTACAGTTATTTTATTATAAATGAGTAGGTTTTATTTATTTATGTTTGTTTCCATTCTATGAATGTTGACCATTCCTTCCTACCTACAAAACACAATAGCTTCAAAATCCATCTATTTTTTTTCCAAACTCATAGCAACACTCCTTTCACAAGCTCATTCAAGGAGTCTTATAAGGTAAAAGGAAAACCCAAAAATTTGAACCTATGTCAAAGTTGCAATTAAGTTGATTATTGCATTAATGGCAAACCATCATATCCCTCTAACTCTATGGATAGCAATAGGTATCCATTTATATAGCCCTTGTATGTGTTCCTCTTTAGATCTTGGATTGTGTAACAAGAGTCGAGTCAAGTCTTTAGTATTTATCTTATTGGGCATGAGCTACAAGATTCCCATTATTGTACTTAATCACAAGCGCATATTAAGGAAGCTAACAACACAATCACCTAAGAAAGGTAACCATAACATACTCACTCTAAAAAAAACCATAAATTGGTATGTATAGTATCTCTCTCACTTGCATTTTTAGTTTGTTGCATAGTGTTAGTTTTCATCACCTAAGTTTACTGTTTTAAGTTACAATTTGCTTGCTACCCTCTTTTTAGGAAGCTAATAGCACAATCACCTAAGAAAGGTAACCATAGCATACTCACTCTAAAAAAAACATAAATTGGTATGTATGGTATCTCTCTCACTTGCATTTTTAGTTCGTTGCATAGTGTTAGTTTTGATCACCTAAGTTTACTGTTTTAAGTCACAATTTGATTGCTGCCCTCTTTTATTTTAATTCTCTAATTTCCACTTAAACTCAAACCATATCTAATTTCCACTTAAACTCAAACCCATAAACAAATGAACATGCACAAACCAACCAAACAACACTCTTAAGTACCATATCTAATTTCCACTTAAACTCAAATCCATAAACAAATGAACGTGCACAAACTAATCAAACAACAGTATTAAGTACCAAATCTAATTGCCACTTAAACTCAAATCCATAAACAAATGAACATTCACAGACTAGCCAAACAACACTAATAAGTACCATCTCAAATTTCCACTTAAAGTCAAATCCATAATTAATATTGAGAAAAATTCACTCCATTAATTGTATCAAATGCTTAAACTGTGTCAATTGTTTAAACTGTATACCAACAAATGCTTAAACCGTGTCAATGTTTATGCATCAGTTCACTACATACAATTGCAAAGCCACCAAGAAAAGAAAGACAAACATTCACACAAAATGAGGGGCCATGCCAAATTTCAGAATTGTCATCAAACACCATGACAATGTATCCACAAACACCTGCTGTTGCAAATTTTGCAGCAATATGGATATAAAATGCAATAATAATAACCAAAATCTTATTACAATATTTCTCCCATTATTCCAAATTCCAGACACCCTAAACCACCACATTTAGAAACTATTGACTACACATCCACACAATAAGGCATGACAATATTACTGCCAACACTGAAAGCAACCATCATTCTTCCACACATTATCGCATTCCATGCCAAATTCCAGAAACCCTAAACCACAACATTTAAGAACTATTGAATGCACATCCACACAATAAGGCATAACAATATTACTGCCAACACTGAAAGCAACCATCATTCTTCCACACATTATCGCATTCCATGCCAAATTCCAGAAACGCTAAACCACCACATTTACAAACTATTGACTGCACATCCATACAATAAGGCATAACAATATTACTGCCAAAACTGAAAGCAATCATCATTCTTCCACACATTATCGCATTCCATGCCAAATTCCAGTAACCCTAGACCACCACATTTACAAATTATTGACTGCACATCCACACAATAAGGCATAACAATATTACTACAAAAACTGAAAGAAACCATCATTCATCCACTAAATATCACATACCATGCCAAATTCCAAAAACTGTAAACCACACACAAAATATTGACTGCATATGCCTAAAACAAATTCATGAACAGAAGCCAAAAGCCAAATATAAGCTGCAGAAAAAACAGAGAATCTCCTACGAAACCCTTCACCGCCAACCCTAAGCATATGATATTTTAACAACTGTATAATTAGCCAAAAACAAACAGTTGCAGAGCCAGAACCATAACAGTGTAAATAACCAGAACCACAACATACAATTGCAAACCATGTTCAACATGTCATTTTTCCAGGGCTACTCCACCATAAAAAAATAATAACTACACAACCAGACAAACACAATCAACCAAAGAGAAACCGAGCCAAAGGCTTAACGAAATCATCCATGAGCAGGTGTGGAGTGTTAAAAAACACTGTCGAGATGCTGGTAGGAAACCCTACCCGTTCCAGGATGTAATGCATAGGCCCGTCGAGGCCCGTCGAGCACAAAAACCGCCGTTGCTAAACTCCTTGACCCCGTAGCTGGAATAGGAGCATGCAGGGACTGAGCCACTCAAGACCACCAATAGGGAGAGCAATGCACAAAGGAAATCGCTTGCCGGGCAAAGCCACCAGAAGAAAAATGCCAGAAATCCTGTCGAGCCGAACCAAAATGCAATGAATGCTGACCAAAACTCCAATCAAGGTACGAGTTGTGAGGTTCTGCGGAGCTCCGTCGATGGGGATGCGACATTCAACATTTCACAAGGGCCACTGCGGGAAATGGAGTAGCCCCGACAAAAATGGAAATTTGGAAAACCTAAAACCTAAATAAACCCTAGATTCCGATGCAGCCAACTTTCGGACACACGTCGCTATCTTCTGGGCGTGTGTCATATGGAAATTAGACGTCACCACGTGTCCTTCGACATGGCGGGGTGGACCTCGCACCACAATTGGCGTCCCTCCCCTAGTTAGATCTATTGTCGCTCTTCTCGGACAGAGTGGGTAGTCGAGGGAGCATGCTAATCGATTATTTTGGGGGGCGGAAACCCAAAACTCCCAGCTGGTTCAATGGATTAGATCTTCATGGATGAAGGCGGCTTAAGGTAAAGTATGAATCCCTCCATTAAAACGAGGTTTTTGCAATTTTTTGTTTGAAAATGCAGAAGATGAAACTGTATTCAAAGGAGGCCTCTGGCTTTATCGAAATTTTGATTTGGTAATTAATCCATGGTATGATTCCTCTACCTCAAGCAACGCCTTGAGAGATGAGATCTAAAGTTGGGTCAAGTTGCTCGGTTTGTTGCTACCCTATTGCAATGAAAAAGGTATTGAGAGCAATAGGAGACAGATAGATATTTAATATTTATTTATAATCGACGCCAGAAAACGTTAACCTAGAGGGAATGCAAATGATTTTGATGAGAATATCCACTAGTGGGGGTGTTCGAGCAGAATTGTTCTCGAAGCAGGTGGATCCAGATTGCGCTGAGGCTATGGTGTCAATGTATAAAGGTAGAATCATGTTGGCTCCCTTGAATCCAATGTCTTTTAAGTACTTTTCAAATGATCAATATAAATTTCAAAAGGGTAGGGGATACATGATAGCCTTGTTTAACTCCAATATTGCAAAAAATAATATCATCAAACCATCCTTGATTATTTTTAAGCTTGATAATGGCTTTTTTGTAGAGTCTATAAATGGAAAACATAGGTTCAAAGGGACTTCCTAAGGTGTCCATACAATTTAGAAGGTTTCATGTGGGAACCGTGTCGAAGGCTTCTTTGGTGTTATGACAAATTTCTCAAATCAACAAAGCAATATTATATTCTTTACTATTAAGATAGTTTTCAACAATGATCCTAAAGGTAAGGATGTGGTCAATTGTCGACTGTTTTCCCTTGATGTGGTCAGCTATCGACTGTTTGTTTTCATCCATCAAACCATTACTCTTATTTTCTAAAATAGTTCTAGAAAGCTTGGCCAATAAATGAGAAATCATAATAGTTCAATAATGTGATTGTTTGTTTTTATCCCTAGTTTTATAGATAGATATGATGGAATTATTTGTCCATTGTTTAAGAAATTCAGTGTAGTACTATGGGATAAGGATAAAGTCTCCAATCTTAAGAATTTCATCCTGATATCCTTCTACGCATTAAGCTTTCCTTTTGCAAGTTTCATTTTTCCTTCTTTAAAGCCATTTGAGTAGAATAAGTTGAGGCTCAATTGTAGCATTCCTAGGTATAATTTGTTTCCATAATTGCTTATGGTTATGTTTAAAAAGCTCTAAATGAGTATCCCAATGCTTGTTGATGAAGACTCATCTTTTATTTCTAATTAAGTTCTTATATTCTTATACTCTTTGTACCTTTATTGATACTATTTCAAGAAAGCCTAATATTTTGTCTAATAACTCTACAGATATAGTCATACCATCTATTAATTTTGTACTGATTGTGTTTGATGAAAACTTGAGAAGAGTGATTATTGATATAATGAGTTAATTTGGACTTTAAGGCAAAAATATTGTAAAGAAAAAAAATTGAAGAGGCAATGAAAGGTATGTGGATATAATTTTGAAGGTATCTTAGGAAGGACTTGGGATCTTATGCCTAAGTAGGAACTTTGGTTAAAATGCATTGCTTATATTGGATTTATATTTAGGGATAATGTTACAAATATAGGTCACCTAGATGGGGGTGTCGGGGTTACAAAGACATTTTTCTACAAGCTATGTGGATGGGAGAGATTGCAAATGGAATTTAAAGATGACATGAATGGTTTTCTTTCTCTCAATTTCCACTATGTTCATAATTAATGAATAAAATATTGAACAAGTGTAGGGTCTCTCTATCTATTAGTCCCCATATCCATAGATAGTTGTCAAATCATATGTTATACAAGTGTATCAATTGACATTGCTTGATCATTCAATGGACATTTCAAATAGTTTTATTTACATATTATATTTCATAACCACCTCACACTTCATCAACATTTGAAGTTTTTCAATGTATTACAAGGGGTGAAGGCCCACCTAAACTAGGGTTTACATGTACCTTAAGTTTGAAACATTTAGTACATCGTAAGGTGTTTCCCTTATGGAAGTGTATGCCGTAATATGATGCTTGCATAGCTAAGAATTGATCATGTGTGTTCAACAATGCATTTTGAACCATTTGGATTGTCTATCCATTTCTCCATGCTAGGTACAATAAATACACAGCGAGATACCTTAAAATTAGAACTTCATTTCACAAATAAGTCAGTTTTAAAGAGATTGGAAATAAAAATGTTTTTTAGGCCTACCAGATTCTAGATTAAACTTTTTGCAATGACATAACAAAAATTCAAACTTCAATAGCATGGGATACTCACTACTCTAAATTAACAAGAAACGTAAATAAACATAATCATTCCCTTGTAGGAGGGAAACTAATATTCCCTAGGGATATCTAGAACTAGGAAGACGATAATATTCTCAGCTGAAAAACACATCAAGAAACTAGTAGGAGCTTGGAAAGACCGCATGTTGGCTTCAAGACCATTGGTTTCTAATTAGAGACATAAATGCTAGAGTTTGAGAGGTGGTGTTTGTGTTGGTGGGCTTATAGATTAGATTTACTATAAAATGAATAAAACGAAAGATATATATGCTAAACTAAGGAAAAATACGCTTCTTAAGACCATACAAACTACATGCCCATGAAAGAGGTTTGGTTAAGTTATGGTAGGTAACACTAATTGATCCACTTGGAACAAAAGTGATTTAAAACTAGAGTCTTATATGAAAACTGAGTACCAAGTTTTAAATTTTTACATATTCTTCTTGATTCATAAAAGTCAAATATATATAAGGAGAAATACATGTCTTATAAACTACATTCACATGAAAAAGGTTTGGATAAGTTATGGTAGGTAGAACCCATTGTTCATCTTGGAACAAAATCTCTATGAAATACAGTCAAGTTGTAGCAACAATATGCATATGTTGACATTTACTTATTAAATTCATGGAAAAATTCTCAAAACATTGTTTGAATATATTCAATCTTTGTAAGATCAACCATGAATTGTTCCAAGTGCTTTAAATGATTTGATTATACTAGGTGGAAATAAGGTTATTGTTCAATGAGTGGATGTAGTTGTTGATGGTATCTATGATGTGGTAGAACAACACCACAAGGTGGATGATCTATCCCCAAAATGGTTTATATGCCTACAATAGTCGTTGGGGTGGCTCCTACTAGATTGCTCAATGATTTAACTAATTTAAGTGATAGCTCGTTTCTTATATAGCCCACAACTCTCTACTATATATGCTTCTTTCCCTCATTTTTTTTAGATCATTGGCCTGTCCTTCTTTATATTGTTAATTTTAGGTCACATAACAATCCCTTTGCTTTAAAATGGCATGGACCTCCTTTCCAAGCCTTAGGGATATTGGTCTTCAACAATGATGTGATCACTCTGTGCAATTTCACAACTCTACAATGCATGCATTTCAACAAAAGTCAAAGTATCTCTACATTTACATTAAGACCTAGAATAAGATAATTTGTGGTATATATTTTAGAGGAGGGACATATATATGGATATATCACAATTACACATTTACCAATTAACACGGAATCATTGAGCCCAAAGTTCCTTTGAAAGGAAAACTTTAAAATCAAACCAAGAAATTGCAAATGAGTTAACATCATACTTTAGAAACAAAAAAAAATTAATTGAACCACCCTTAGACCACTTTATGCTCTTCATGAAACTTGTTTTACTACTCTCTTTTTCACTTCATTGCATCTACTTCCCTTTTTTTTTTTTTCAATGTTCCTTTGCACCTTATGGAGCAATTGCTAATTATATCATACAAATTTCTTTTCGAATTTAAATTTTAAATATTATCACATAATCTATTATAATAATTAAATTTCATTTATTTTAAATATTATAAAATATTCTATTATTAAAATATGTACAAAATTACAATACACTAGTAGTTTGTATCATTGAAGTCTCCAACTTATATAAAAACATAAAGAAACTATTTCAATTTCCCACTTTGCTTTTTTTAAACTTGAAACAAGAATCATAAATATCTATCCCTTAAACTTTAAGGGATCTTTTATATATAAAAAATGATTTGAACAACAACTAAGTAGTTTATGAATTTGACATTATCCAATTATTATTATAAAGTAAGCAATTATTTAATGTAATAAGTTGTTTTAAAGAGATATCTATAATAATAACTTTATAAAACAAATTAATGAATGATAAATCATAAATAAGTTAATTATTTATAAGAAAATATATAATGATATTTCATAGAATCCAGGTATGGTAAAAAATTTATACATACAAGTAATATATAGTGATATTCAGAAAAATCAATCAATGTATGGTAAATAATAAATTCATCCAAATAATATATATTGATATTGGCCATAATCAAGGTATGGTAGAAAATACATCCGTTCAAGCAATACATAGTGATATTTCGTAGAATCAATCAAGGTCATTCAAACAATATATAGTGATATTCTGTAGAAGGTATGGTAAAAAATACATAGTTAAAGTCAGAATCAAGGTATATGCTCAAAGATACATCCATTCAAGCAATATATACTGATATTTGGCAGAATCAATGTATGGTTAAAAAATACATAATTAAAATATAAATTCAAGGTATGGTAAAAAATAGATCCATAACAAGATTTGAACTTATGTGGGGAGGATAAAACATTCCTCTCAACAACTTAATCTAGACTCAATTAACTTTTTACATCTTGTTTGTATTTGAATCTAACTATATAAAAATAATTAAATAAATAGAAACAATAAATATTCTAAATAAAAAAGTTTCCAAATAAATTGATAATATTTTGTATTACCTTCCTGCACATCAATACAATAAAATCATGTCAAAATAAGATAAACAATTTTAATGTAAAGACCATCTCATTTAAAAAAAATGACTTTATGCATTTAATAAAAATAACAAACCCAAATGCAAGAGAAATACGTGTGTACTCAAACCCACTAATTTGATATAACATTTTTTTAATGTAATTTTTTTTTAAACTATATGCATACAATAGAAATATCAAAAATACAAAACGTGGCATTTTCAATCCTTCTACCGGATTCTTTCATTATAAATATTATTTACTTATTAAATACATTTTTTTTTTTCATTTTATTTCTACAATGTAATGATATTTAAATTATGTTTTATTTTTTAAATAAATTTGATAAATTATATTATATATTTACAAATTTTTAATATAAATTTTAAAAACAAATATTAAAATATAATTATATATAACATGTTGATATATTTTAAAGTAAAATATGTATTTCAAAGTATAATTATAAATGAAATAAATCAATAACTACAATTTTCGATTAGGGAATCTAATCCTTCCTTGGGGGATAGAGTAGAATATATAGATATTTGTATTTCCTCCTAGAGGGAGATAGTTGTACCTAACATATCTTTAGGTGGAACAAAGAGACTACACGAAACCGATACCTTTGATTCAAATAAGGAATTGGTTCCCTTCATGAATTTTGATTTCTCATGTTTTGACTTGCAATCAATTACTATGGCTCCTTCTTTGTAAGTTTTAAATCTATGCAAGTGAAGTAATGCATACAAATTCTTAGGAAAAGTAGACACAACAATAATGGTACATATTCAATACACATATAATTACCTTGAAAACCCCTAACTAAGAAAAATAACCTAACTTAGAACCACACTTTTATCTTCTTCATTGTATTAACTTGGTTAATCACAATACAATATTTATGTATTTGCAACATATAAAACCCTTATCTGTTAACTTGAATTAGATTACAACCCTAATATTTACAACTATTTAATGCTTCTTCCCTGGTTTTGACATATATGTACTCAAAGCTCCCACTACATGTGTAAGGCGTGATTTAGTACAAATCATAACATGCATCAAACTACCAATAACACAAGCATATGTAGCATCAAACATATCCTCTACTTCTTTCCTTTCTATCCAACTTATCCCAATCTTCTTCAATGTACAAGTAGCTTGTGCACTTGAATCCATGTTAACCCATTGTTCTCCATCAATTAAAAGATATTTCATCTTTATATTCCATAATTCAAATACTTGACAGTTAAATTTCTCGATATTAAGTATAGAACTACTCCTCATTCCCATCCGCACAAGAATCATTATTGTGGAGGTCCCACTAAAACCAAGTTTATCATAGGCCCAAGTAAACTTGGTTTATCAAGAACAAACAAAATCCTAGTGCCAAAGGCATCCCTCTGAAGGTAATATCCTCGTTTTGATTATATATGTAATTTGTACACCTATGAAAGTGAAGCAATGCACATATATTCTTAATCTAAATTAGATAGAACAACAATGGCACACACATAATACACAAGGAAATCATGGAAACGCTTAACTAGGAAAACCAACCTAACTTAGTGTTGCACCTCTATCTTCTTCGTTGTATTAACTTGACCACTCACAATACAATATTTAGGTATTTGTCACATCCAAAACCCTAACTCATTAACTCATATTAGATTACAACCCTAATCCCTTAACTAGGATTACCATAGGTTGAAAAAACATTGGCAAAAAAAACATAAAAATAGTCAACAATGGACCCAAAATAAATTTAGAGGCACGTCCCTGAACCTCAATGGATAGGGGCTACCACCCATAAACATAAATTTCTATATGGATGGGAGGATGGTGGGGGGTGGTTAAAGAATTTAACACAACTCCAAATATTCTTTGGGTGGTGGCAAGAGTTTAAAAAGAAGAAAGGTAAAAAGCGATGGGATGAAGATTAGTTTTTAAAGGGATATATTCCAATTGGGGTGGGGAAGTTCTGAAAGCACTGATCCAACCTTCTCTTTCATTTACAGGTGGAACTTACCTTTTTGTGGGAGAACGCATACTTTCTCACCTTATTACCTGCCTAAACATGCTGGGTCCATAGTTGTACCTCCTAAGCATTTTTTTAGGGTTAACAGGTCTAGGTCTTAAGGGTGGATACAAAGTGATGGATGGTGCACTCACTGTATGTGATACTATTGGATGTAAGATGGATGGGTGAATCCCATCTCTATAAGATAAGTCTAGTGCAGTAGCACCTTCCGGAACTGCGCTCCTACCTATGAGCTTCTCCTCATTTTCTTTATCCCGCCTACATGGAGG
Source organism: Larix kaempferi (assembly GCA_027924585.1). Classification (NCBI taxonomy): domain Eukaryota; kingdom Viridiplantae; phylum Streptophyta; class Pinopsida; order Pinales; family Pinaceae; genus Larix; species Larix kaempferi. The sequence continues at coordinate 86,993 of BSBM01000627.1, forward strand.
ACTAGCTATTGGAAAGATACAAACAATGCATATTAATTATGGAATTTTACTTTAGTAAGTGCAATCTATACTCTTATAGTTGTTGTGCGCAATTATTCTTAAAATTTTGTATTTTTCTTAACACTTAAAAGTGGAATTTCTTTCCACTTTTAACACTTAAAAAGTGGAATTTCTTTCCACTTTTAACACTTAAAAAGTGGAATTTCTTTCCAATTATTCTTAAAATTTTGTATTTTTATAACACTTAAAAAGTGGAATTTCTTAGTGAGTAACTAAGAAAAAAAATCTTAGTTTCTCACTAAATTTTATCTTACTGATTTCCAAAACAAATAAATAATTCCAAACTCACCCTCGATACATGGGTCTCCTCCCCACAAACAAACAAAATTCCTTCACCCACTCCCTCTAGTACTCTCTCAATGTTTTTTGAATTCCACACACTTTCCTCTGGATGGTGGTGGTGGTGGTGGTTATTAATTTCCACTAAGAGCAATTTTGGTTTATTGTACCTTAAAAAAGGTAATGAATCACTTGGTTTTCTTCAAAATTTTATTTTGTATTCAAAAAGATTTAAGAGAAGCATCAATAGATCACCAAAATCACGATGAATTAAAAGTTAATATGATGGAAAATATTTTGAAATTGCCTACATATACATAATTCAAAAATAATGATACTATATCACCACTTTTCACAATGGCACCCTTGATAAAACTAGGACTTTGTAATTGCGAGGTTTACTATGCACACGTTTTATATTAATGTATGCTAAGATATATACAATTATGATTACACGTCATTATTATTATTAGTCCCTGCCAAGGTAGGGATTATAGCAATGGGTTCATTGTCAAAATTAAGTTGACTTTTTAAATATTTTATGTTATTTAAAGTTATTTTTCAATGTTTTGGAAAAATAATTATTAATTTTAATTTTTAAAAAATAAAAAATATTATTTTAATTTTTGATTGGTGGAAAAGTTTGATTAGACTAAATAGCCCTGCTGGGAGGTGACATCTATTTTAAAAAATTATAAAAAAATCCCAAAAAACTATTACATTGCCACATGGTTTTGATAATTGTGTAGAGCAGGTAACAGTACAAGCTGGCTCTCGTGGTAATGATGAGATGACTGAATTATCAGACGAAGATATTTCAGTGGTTGCAAAGGTGACGCGCGTAGCATTTGAATGTGTGAAAGTATACAAACGCTTGTCGAAGATTGGAGGAGAGGTATAGCTGCATTTCAGATGACGACGAGGAAGTCTCACTTCTACGCAGCTTCGAGTAATTCGTTTGTTTCATTGTGGTAGAATTACCCAGCAATAAAGATGGCTCTGCGTTCACTTAATACTATAGTTCAGTAGACTTAATGTTTTGCTTATATCTTTGAATGTTTAGTCAATTTGTTAAACGCTTTGATTATTTAAGTTAAATTTGATGCATCCATGAAACATAATGGACCACCTACTAAAGAAGCACATGGGTTAATAACAACTTAAATCCATGTCAACGTTCCTAGAATCTTCTTAGTTGTAATTTTCATTATTAGTCCGTGCCAGCTAAGGGTCCAACTTTTTTTTGATGCAATGGATGGTTTAACATTTACATATGCTAAATACAATTATTAAACTACTTTTATATGTGAAAATAAAATTAACATTATAAAATATAATTTTTTATCATAAAAATAAATATAGTTATAAATTATTACTATTATTAGTCCTGCCAAGGTTCTATTATTTTATAAACATTTGATTATATTGTACATTAATTGTTTTTATTCATAGTTTAATAAAAACAAAAAAAACATAGTCCCAAAGCAAGGATTAGCTGCTTTGCAGCTATGGTGCTTGTTAAAGTATATAAAAGTCATCATAAAAACTAATAATGAATTAATATATTCTAGCACGATCTATTTAATTAAATAGTTATAGTGCATTGGAGAAAATAATATTGTGAATATAATTGGTATAAATTTCTAAACATGTTTATTGATTCCAATTATCTCAGTGGGTGATCTTAGCTGCTTTGAATGGATTGTTTCAATACAAAGTTTGTTATGAGGATGAGGTGTCCAATTATAGTTTTAGTGAGGTTCAAGTTTCATTTTGTCATATTTTCTTTACCAATTTTTATTGTGTCATGTAAATGAGCCATCCTCCAATTGAATATTTTGGAGAAGAGGGGACCATAAGTTTTTTTTTAGAAAAAAAATGTTTATTGATTTCAATGAAAAAATGCATGTTTTTCACATGTTTATGATTCAATTCCTATGTTATATAAATTTCAATATAATGATAAATTACAGCTAAGAAGAGATACTTACCAATAAAATCTATCACAAAAAATAAAGAGAATCAATGTGAAAGCCCCACAATTAGCATGAAGAGGATGGAGGGGTGTTCCGGGTGGCAAGAGTATTGGTGAAAAAAATGGTAAGTGAAGTATTAGTAGGTGTAAATTGTCATGTTTCATGATATCTACGTATTTAAGGTTTTTAAGGTTTCCTTTTAGTTCTTAAAAATAAACACATAGGCTAACCACAATCTTAAAGGTCCAATTAAGAAGGCATAATAAATTTTAACTCTTTGGCTTCAAGGACCCTTTGGAAAGTATATGAGATAGAAATGACAATTAGATGTAACCAAATTTTGGAATCAAACCTTATTGTAGATACAAAATTCATTAAAGAGAACAAGATCCCACTAGGGTAATCGATCTATCTTAGTCTGAACACTAGCTATGGTTTGTGCCTCCCTAGTTTAGTTAACTAAAATCTAAAATTCAACTATAATAATTATAAGGTTCTTAGTGGTTGAATATTGCTATAAGAGGTATTAAAAATCTATATTGTCTACTTAACCGAAAATTAAAAAGAAAATATAAGAAATTTGTAAAAAAAATGACATAAAATTTAAAATTGAATGTTGGCATTAATGACTAACTCAATTGGAAACTAATATAAAACAAAAATTGAATTTAAATATAAAAGGTTCTAAAATGAAGAGTTAAACTTGAAAGTGATTTTCAAGCCCATAATAAGTGTCTGTTTCTATGAAATCTCTTTAAGGATGAATCCATTGGATGTAGCTCAGGTGGTTGGGAGTACTGATTGATAACCTTCCCACTCGAGTTCAATTCCTTGTAAGTGACATATGATGCTCTTGTTGTTAAGTCCCTAATATCTTGACTATGTTCAACCTCCTCGCGTGCCTCATGGTATAATAGGGAAGTACCATGTATGTAGTGGCCTCTTGAAAAATAGAAGCATGAACCACATAGAAAACAAAATCTCTCTAAGAGATAAATTAAAGTTATTTAATGTGAATTTAAATTGGATTGGTGTGCAAGTGCACATTGACAAAGGATAATAAAATGGAGAGAGATCATTTCTGTGTGTTTTTGGTTCTTTAAATCAATTTAATGGCTTTTGTCTCTATGCACAAAATGTTACACACAAAACAAAAAGAATGTAACTAAAAAGAAAAAAAGAAAATTGATAATAAAAAACTTTATTCTAGCAATTATAAAATAAAAATGAAAAATATATATATAATTTAAAAAAATTTAAAATTTAAAATTATATATATATATATAATTTTGAAAATTTGAATATATATATATATAGGGGAGGTAGGTGCAGGTGGGATTATCTTTGACCTCGGAGGAAAAAAATTAATTTCCTTTGCATGGGGGCTTGGTAAGAAAACCAACAATGAAGCAGAATGGTTAGAACTCTATCACACCATGGAAATCGTTTGAATCCTCAATATGAGTAGACTCAAGGTTTTTGGAGACTTCAGACACGTCATCCAAAAAATGAGGTCATGAATCCTTAAAGGCATTTCTAGATGTAACATAATGCACAGGAGAATCAAGCAGATAAGCACTCCCACTGAGGTGTTCTACTTCCACATACTTAGGGGCAACAAAAAACAAGCAGATGAATTTTCCAATCAAGGGGTCAACCTACCCATTGGAATTGCTAAATATAGTGATGGGGGGGGACATAAGTGCATTCCCTAATCTCCCCATTCGAGAAGGGTAGACAAAAGGGGCATTGGAATGGATCCAATAGGGATGCGTGGGTCTTCACATGGATCTACCCTCGCATGTACCTTCGCTGGAAATAGACACTCTCCAACATTTATTGACATCCTTGTTTCCCTTTTCCTCTGTGGACTTAATCCCGACATTATGAAAAACCTCTTTAGTGACTGTGAGTCCTCTGCCAAAACCCTGCCTTCGGGGTTCCAAAGAAGCTTTGAAATCCTCTCCTTCTCAGATGGTGAGGATCATCCGGTTCATTTACATAGCCCGGTGTCAAGTTTTAGTGATCAGTTTGCCCCTTGGTTTCTTTGGTTGGGAAACATGCTGATCTGGTCCTTTCTCATACCTCTGCACATAGTTTAATGGTTGGTTTAGCAGATGGGATAGCGTTCTTAAAAGCCGACGTGGAGTATTTCAAACATAATTTGTGTAAGGTGTACAAGGCGGTATGCATGGGTATCAAAGCTCACAGGGATTCGAAAGATGACACGATGTATATATCTCAGTAGTTAACTTTCCAAGACTCATGCATAGATGATCTTGAACACCTGTATGAGATGATGGGGTTTGTGGACGTGATAAAGGAGGAAATATTAAAGATGGTCGGGATGTCTCAATGCAGTCACTACCAAGAATCCCCCTCCGTGCATATGCGAATAATAGAGGAAAACTCAGTTCAACAACAACAGTATGGTCAGAAGGGCTCCAAAATTTAGATGGCTTGGTCCTCTTCTCATGCCAGTTTGAATGTTTTTCTGCACCTTGTTAAATTTTCAGTTTGTAAGGGTATATCCCTCTTATGTAATTACAAACACTAGACAATAGTTTCAGAATTACTACATATCCAGGTTGGTCATGTGGTTATTGAGGAGTCTAGTTGATGCTTCAACTTCCCAAGGTCACAACTTCCACATACAAGTTCCATTTGGGGTGCACAATAGCCATTGGAATTAATATGTTGATGAGAATAAAAATATGCGTCAAGGCTTGGGGAGGCCTTTGGGAACACTAAGTCTTCACAGTGCCAAAACACATTTCTTAGGGCCTAAAAAATGCACCAGAAGTTCAAGACCTAAAAAACTATAAAGAAACTACCAAAAATGTGGAACTTTTATAAAGAAGTGGAATAGGTGGGTGAAATCCAATATCCACTTGGATCAATCATCCCCCTCAAGGAGAAATATTCCCCATCACAATAGTTTCCTCCATCATATGGGGAAATTTATGTTGAATCTGGCTCTTGGTGAGACATGTTCCTTGGTGAAGAAGGTTCCCCCCTTTGACAACTTGATATAGTTGGATGTTCTATTAGCAAGTTCCCTTCATCTTGGTGTCCATGATTTGGTCAATTGTCTCTTTCTCAATGTAGTCGGGATTGAATTCTATAGGGGCCAAGTGTTTGGACACTTGTAAGGTGTCAAAGCGAGATGGGAAATATGGTAAAAGCATCTCCACATGAAATATAGGGTGAAAAACAAGGAAAATCATTCTCACACATGGCCTTGGTGATGGTGTAAGGCTCATATCACATTAGGTGGAGCTTTCGGAGGGGGGATCGTGTGAGTTTCCCTTTCTGTAAATGCACCCATACCTTATCTCCCACTTGAAATTTGTGTCAAACTTGATGTTGATTATGGTGTTGCTTGTACTTGGCATTGGATTTCCACAAAATATCATGAACTTTCTATTGAACATGTTGGATCCATTAAACAAATGTGTCTTTCTAGTAAATATCAGTTTGAGCATGGGAGGATTCTTCCTATGTATATTCAATGGGAAATGCTACATTAATTGGGACTAATGGTTGGAACCATAAGCACACTTGAAAAGGGTTGTGGATAATAGAGCTATGAAGGGATATGTTGTAGCTATGATGAACATAAGGAAGGCTCTCATTCCATCTACATAGATGTTTGGAGTTGTACATTCTCCAGATATGCACAATCATCTTGTTTACTACCTCTATATATTCATTGGTTTGGTGGTGGAAGGAAATCGATTTGGTCATGGTGCATGACAATCAAATTGGTCATCTTGGTTTCCATCATCAACCATAGGATGGACTAGAAATTACTTAGGAACCTACTATCTCGATCGGAAATAATGGTCCATGGGAGTCCAAAATGAAACCAAACACACTTAACAAAGAGCTTAGCAATGACCTCTATTGAAATGCTATGCTTACAATGTATTAAAGTGGCCATCTTAGAGAACTAATCAACAACCATAAATACATAGTCATTGCCATGTTTGCTTGAATATAGTCCATAGATGTAGTCCATGGAGATAGACTCCCAGGATCTATCTAGGGTAGGAAGAGGGGTGTACAAACCCGACTTCTTCATGGTAGGTTTGGAAATGGCACATGTGGTGCATGATCTTATATACTTTCTAACATCATGTCAAATATTTGGCCAATAGAAGTACTTCCTAGCTACCACTCAACTATGATGCACCTCCCAAATCATAATCTCAAGCTCGCTTGAAGGAACACAGAGGTGGCCCATATGACATAACATTTCACCATGGAGATGAAAATTTGGGATTGGGTTTCTTGCATGCGATGTCTAATAGTTAACAACAAATTCAGGGTCACTACCATACAACTGGCGACACTTAGAGGTATCATGTCCACAATCATTGGGAGTGATAGAGAGTGTTATAATGGGAGTCCAATTGAGGTGATCTATAATACAATTTTCTCTACCCTTCTTATACTTAAAGTTCAAGTGGAATTATTGCACGTATGTGGACCACTTCTAATGGCAGTCATTTTGTAACTTTCCCTACATCTCCATGAAATATAGGGGCTTGTTTTCATTATTGGTGATCATATCCTTCCCTAGGATGTAATGTTTACATTGGTTGATGCAGGGGCATCTGGCCCTAGGCATAATAGTTGAAGTTGATCGATAGAAGTAGGCCGACCATGGGGATTGTCGACAACCACTCGTGCGATAAGACTGGCAGTCGAGGCCAGGAAGTTGAGCAAGAAGATGTTGAAATATGGTCGACATAAGCGAAATTCGACGTAGTAGGAATTCAATGAAAGGTAGAATAGAAACATCGATGGAAGCAGCAAGGGCCAGGAGAGGAGGATGGGAAGGATGACAGTCGTGGAGACTAAGTGAAGTTGATGACCGACAAAGTAAATAATGGTCGATGTGTCAAAGTGCAGACCAATCAGAAGTGGATAGCGACAAGACGGATAACTGTAGTGAAGCCGAGATGCACATAGGTCGAGAAGTGCATAAATCGAGGCAACATACCTACATCCATTGTGGGTAGTTGAGGAGGTTAATGAAAATTAAGAAGGTGGTTGGGGCCAAATTAGATGCCACCACAGGAGAAGTTTGTGCAGGAACGAATAGAGGACGATGACAACTGCAGGATCTACAAGATCAGTGATGGTTCAGGGAACATAGTAAAGACTCCTCGGGGAATCCTGACAAGGGGACATCGACAACAACAGGGTAGAGTATAAAAACCGGTGCGAAGGATCAAAAGAGGGGGATAGCACATACAAAGCTTACAGGGAATCATGACAACAAAGTAGAGTAGCGACACAGACCTAAGTCATGTGATTACTTCTGGGTATTATTTGTAACGGGTCGAGGCCGAATTGATTATTAGTTTTCATGTAATTTTGTAATGTAAGTAATAGAAGCCAACTTCTTGGAATTTCTAGTTCACATCTTTTGTTTTGTGAACATGTGTGTGTAAGCTGTGTGATTCTGATAAGTGAGAAATGTTCGACCCACCCAACTTGCGTCAGTTGGTATTAGAGCGCGAAGAGCCTACGTGTGCACGAACAACTCCATTTTTGGTTGGGTAGAGTTGTGCGTGTGTGGTGAAAGTCCGGTTGCAATTGGATGACTGGATATTTTTAGCTGTGGTTGAAAGAGTAAGCACAAGCTCAACAATGGAACAAAGAGGTGTAAATGTCCGTGGTGTAGGATGAATAGTGCGAGGAGGCATAGGGAGAGTTACAGTAGATGGTGAAATGTTCAACGAGTGCATGTGAACAATGATAAGTTTGACTAATGAGGTCACAACAATCAAAGAAGCATTGAGACGTGGATGCATTCCCGACACACTTGACCATAGTGACAAAGAAGTCGAGGAAGTGGATGCTCGGCAAGTAGCAGAAGAAGAACCAAAAGATAGATTCATCAAGATATTGGCAAAAATGAAGGGTACCTACCTACTCAGGAATTCTTGATCCAGAATACTTGATAGACTGGATTGGAGATATGGAGAAATACTTCGACATAGAGCAGCTAGAGGATCCCAAGAGGGTTAAAACTTCCTATCTGATGTTGAACGGTCATGCCTCGTTGTGGAGGGACAATGTACAGGTTGACAGAGTTAAGAAGGGAAAGGAGAAGATTAGGTATTGGGACAGAATGGTTTCCAAGCTGAAGGGGAATTTTTTGCCAAACGACTATGTGATTTCCTTGTTCAGGAAGTTGCAGAAATTTCAACCGAAAGAGATGATCATGAAAGAATACACGGAAGAGGTCCACAGACTGTCGATTAGATCCGGTTGAATCTATGAAGGTGAAGAAGAGGTCGCAAGATATGTAAATTGTTTGAAGTATGTCATACAGGACGAATTGATCCTTTCGAGGTTCAGGACGGTTTATGAAGCCTACTAGCTATCCCTTAAGGTGGAGGAAAAGTTGTCCAGAGGAACAACTTCGACCAGAGGAAATATGACTGGTCGAGGTGCGAAGAATGATCCCAGAAAAGGAAAAAGTAGTGAGACCAGGAGAGAAGCCATTGAAGATAACTGACGCATAGAAGGGACAATGACCAGAGAAAAGGCACAAGAAAAATGACAGAATGGTTGAGATTCCTGCAGTCGAGGTGTGTTTGGTTGAAGTGGGCCAGCGGAGAGATGAGGTGCTGAAAGACCGGCTATAGTCTGTTATAAGTGTCGAGGAGTGGGACACAAAGCTTATGAATTCCCAAAGAACTTACGTGTGGTAGAGGAGTCGAAACCCAGACATTGACGAGATTATAAGGGCGACAAGAAGACGGGTTCGACATCGGACAGTGGTGAGGATGAAAAAGGAACAAGTCAAAACTTGGTGATCAGAAGGACGTTGGTACAAAATGAACAACGAGAAGAGAAGGAGCTGGTGTAGTGAAAGGCTATTTTTTGAACCAAAGTGTTGATCGTCGACTGATACTACAAGACCATTTTCGATGGTGGTAGTACAGAAAACCTAGTGTCGATGGAGGTCATCGACAAGTTGGGTTTGAAGTGTCAACCACACCAAAATCCATAGAAGATATCCTGGTTATAGAAAGGGAATCATGTGAAGGTAACCGGTTTGTGCATGATCAACTTTAAGGTTGGGAAACTTGAAGACAATGTACTGTATGATGTAATTCCAATGGATGCTTGCCACTTTATGTTAGGAAGACCATGGAAATATGATCGAAATATGATCTATGATGGTCGAGCTAACACAGTCACAGTATTGAAAAATGGCACGCGGAGAATGTTGAAGCCAAATCTGGAGGACATCGCCAATTGCAAGGATGGCGAGAGAAACTATTGGGAGAAGAGAGTGTTGATGTGCTCAGCGAAGGAATTCCTGACAGAGGAGGAGAAATATTCGGGATGTTTCTCCATCATTCCAAAGGGACCAAGTGTTGAATAGTCAAAGATGGAGAAAATTTTGGTTGAAGTCAAAAGGATGCTGGACGAGTTCGAGAACATCTTGGTTGAAGAGACACCGACGAGATTTCCACCGATGAGAAGCATAACCCATCAGATCGACTTGATTCCAGGGTTGATTGTTTCGAATAAGGCACCACATAGAATGACTCCTACAAAGAGTGAGGAACTCAATCAGCAAGTCTAAGAGCCGTTGGATAAAGGGTTGATCAGAGAAAGTCTAATCCCGTGCATAGTTCCAGTTGTACTAGCACCAAAAAAAGGAGGAGAATGGAGGATGTGTACAATCTCCAAAGCTACCAATAAGATCACGATCAAGTACATATTTTTATTGCCGAGGATGGATGACTTCATCAACTACTTGAGTGGATCTAGATATTTCACCAAGATCGACCTGAAGAGTGGATACCACCAGATCATAGTCAGAGAAGGTGACGAATGGAAGACAACCTTCAAGACCAAGGAAGGACTGTATGAGTGGTTAGTCATTCCCTTTGGATTAACTAATGCACCTAGCACATTCATGAGGCTGATGAACGAGGTACTGAAGCCATTTTTGGGAAATTTCGTCGTAGTGTACCTTGATGAATTTTGATATTCAGTTGAACCAAGACAGAACATTTGGCACACATTCAACAAGTGTTGCAGAAGATGTAGGAAACGAAGTTGATGGTGAACCTACAGAAATGATTCTTCATGAAGGAAGAATTGGTGTACTTGGGATTCATAATCTCGGGTAAAGGGTTGGTGATGGACCCAAAAAAGGTGAAGGCTATATTGGAGTGGCCAGAACTGACAAGCATTACAAAAGTGTGGAGTTTTCGTGGACTTTCTAGTTTTTAGAGGAAGTTCATAAGAGGATTTAGTCCGATATGTGCACCATTTACAGAGTGCATGAAGAAAGGGGAGTTCAAGTGGATAGGAGCTTCCTAGAAATCCTTCGACAAGTTGAAGTAGAAGGTGACAGAGAGCCCAATACTAGCTCTCTTGGATTTCAAAAAAGTTTTCCAAGTCAACTGCGATGCGAGTGGAATGGGAATTAGTGCACTACTGAGCCAAAATGGCCGACCAATTGCATTCTTCAGCGAAAAGTTGGATGAAGCGAAGCAGAAATATTTGATCTGCAATCAGGAGTTATATGCTATCATACAAACATTGAAGAAGTGGAGGCATTATTTGTTTCCCAAGGAGTTCTTGTCATATAGAGACCACTAAGCACTGAGGTAATTAAACACTCAATCGAATTTGAATCAACGACACATGAAGTGGGTGGAATTCTTGCAAGGATATACCTTCGTGTTGCGACCTAATCCAGGCAAGTATAATAAGGTTGCTGATGCACTGAGTTGAAGAGTTGAATTGATGAACATGACAATAGTTCAGGAGACATGAATAAAGTCGGTGAAGATGAAGTATGAGCCCGACGAGGATTTTGAGAAAGCATGGAAGGCTAGTCATGAACCATGGAGTACAGATAGAACTCCATACTTGGATTATTTTATCCAAGAGGGATACATGTTCAAGGGACAACAATTATGTATGCCTAGGGGATTAATAAGAGAAAACCTAATCCGAGAACTGCATAATGGTGGATTAGCAGGTCATTTTGGAATCAACAAGATCAAGGTGTTGGTAGAGGATAAGTACTATTGACCAGGGATGGCATTAGATGTTGGTAAGTGAGTCCGACAATGCATAATTTTCCAATTGGAAAAAGGTCAAAGTCAGAACACGGGGTTGTATGAACCATTTCTGTTGATGTATATGTAACTTCGGAATGTATTTCATATATATATTTATTGTACTCCTATAGAGATGTATTATTACTCTATACGAAAGTGTTTGTATTCCTATAGAGATGTTATTATTCCTTTATACATAAGTGTTTTCATTTATATTGTAAGTGCCGTAACTTATACTTGATGGGTTATTAGACCACCGTGTTGGGGTTGGCCTTGTATAAGTCATGTGGGTCGAAGGGTTATTAGACCACCCTATTGGGGGTCGACCATGTGGGTCAAAGGGTTATTAGACCACCCTATTGGGTGTCGGCCCAGTCAGCATTGTGTTATGTGGTTAAGTTGAGGCCGACCTAGTAAAGGTTATTAGGAAAGTCAAGTCAAGTATAAATAGAGTGCGGGAGGCACTCTATTTTATCATTCTATTCTCACACACACTCTTTGGAGAGTGGCACACTTGTGGAGGAGGAGAAGCTGCTGCTAGGAGATGTCTATCTCTTATGCTTGGGTTGTATCATTTCTCTATCTATCTTTGAGGAAGTTATTGGGGTTTTTCACCTTTATGGTTTTCCCCAAGTAAACTCTATGTCTCTTGTGTGCTTGCATTATTGTGTCAATGATTGATATGCTATATATATGCTGTACATGTTGTTCTCTCAGTTAAGATCCTAGATCAGATTGAAGTAAATTCTAAAAAACTAACATGGTATCAGAGCTAGCTTGAAAGAAGGCATGGTATGGCATGTATGACACTTGTTGCACTTGCGATGCTAGGGATTGATATAGAAAAAACCCGTCATCGTAGCACTTTTGCTATAAATACATTTTGGCAAAGATTTCAGATCTGAAACTTTTACAGGTCGAAGATCAGATCCCCATGTACCTTGTGTCCAAAGTAAAACTTCTAATTCGTTGTACTTTGTGTTTTATGATCTCTACAATCTAGGGTTTCTGCCTCTTCTAGATCTGAGTCATAAACAGGTGACCTAGGAAAAAAGGTCATAAATTGAACTAGGAAGCTCCAGCTGAAATTTTGTAAAAAGTGACAGGTAGTGCATGGACTGTAATTTCTTCGGGAACTTTTTCAGAGGCCGAAATTGAACTAGTGACATGTGGCACTCCATACAAGTTAGCTCTCCTGTTTTATCGCATAAACAGGCCACGTTGCGACACTTGGCATAAATCTCTCTCAGAGAATCCAATTGAGGTTAGACCTATGGGGTTGGAAAGATGACATATCGGGCTACCACATTTAGAATTTTTAGACCATGTGGATTGGAAAGTTCAGAGTTACACTAGAAACCATAAGATACATATTTCTGTCAAAACATAATTATTTTTGAGCACCTTCATTCACGGCTCCGGGAATTAGGGTTTCGGAGAAAGTTGGAATTTTTGTAATCGGAGACCACGGCTGAATGCTACTCATCAAAATAAAAATTTAGAGGCCAAGATCAGATTTTTTGGTTGGGAAGAAGGTCGGGCTTGATCAAACCCTAGTTCAGGACTTTGATCGGAAAAGTGGAAAACTAGGGCTTTTGCAAAAAATGGGAATTTTTGAAATCTGTGACCACAGATGGAATCTCCTCAGAAAAATAGAAGCTTAGAGCTTTGGATCGAACCTTTTGATTGGGAAAAAGGGTTGGATTTATCAAACCCTAGTTCGGGGTCGTGTCTAGTGAATCCAGAAGCTTTAAAGGCAATTTTGAGGGGTGAAACTTTGCAGTTTTTCAAATTCTGAGTATACCAGCTTGATCAGCTCATCAAGGCGCATCTTTCTATCCTTTTCAGAAGTTTGAAATTCAAAGTTTGAATTTTAGGGTTTCTCTGACAAACCCTAATCCAGCTCCAGATCCAGTTCCTGCAAATCAATTAGATTGGGTTAATCCTAGAAGAGAATGGATTGGTCACCTGCATAAGTGAAGAAGTTCCTATTTCAGAGGGAGATGAGGCTAAGGCCTTACATAAGAATATTACAAGCAATCTCGACAGGTATGACTTATCCAGGTATGTTTTGAGATTTTTTCATGATTAATTTTATGCTATGTTTGTCTTCATATTATTACGGTTAGTACAATCTTGATTAAATTTAGACTTGTCGTATCACCTTAATAAAATTATGATAGAATATATTCATTGATTAGGGTGTTGACACTTATGATTGTACTAATGCATTATGGTGTTGTATGAGGTTTATGTTGTCCGCTAACATGAAAGGCACACCAAGAAAGACAAATCATGTTCTACTTCAAGAACATATGATCATGGTGACATGAAGACAAAGATTCATCCATTGTCATGGATCACATAGAAGATCTACTTACGAGGTATGTATAACTTGGTTAACCTATGAGATATGTAGGTTACTAGCACAAGTCACTAAAGAGAACAAGAAGACATCATGTGGGTATGTTAGACAATAACCAGTTAACATATTAATCCAGGTATGTTTTTCCTATATCAAGTTAGAATCCTACCTTGTATTAGAATCTCTTATATAAGTATACATGGCATGATTGATAATGATCATTCATAGGTTTGAATAATCATGGGTGTATGCATATTATGTTTCTTACCTTAATTGATGATATGACTAACCAGAAGAGTCATGAAAGTATAGGTTTGAGTAATCACGGGTGTAGGCATTTCTTACCTTAATTTATGATATGACTAACCATAAGAGTCCTTGAATACTAATGCTTATTATTTCTGTTTGAAATGATCATGACTATACATGCTTAAGATTATTGTGTTTTGATAGTATTGAGAATATACTAATAAATGTATGATTATGTATGAGATCTCGAGGATATCACAATAATGATACTTGTGAGCATGCACAGTGATCGAGGATGGATATAAGTTCAAGGACATGTAATCCAGGAAGCAAAGATCAAGAGGGAGCACACTCCAGTAGTTTCTGCAAGAATGCAGATATTCAGAGGGAGTCAACCACTTCTCACAATCCACATAAGAATGGAGTTGCAAAGATTCAGAGGGAGTCCACCCAACAACCAAACAAAGATAAGTATTTGAATGATAATTTCTTGCATATTTGATTGTTTAAATAATACTGTTCAATGATGTATATATTGATGTTCCTAGAATTAGGCAGTGTATTTTTTGGCATATTAGAATAATTGCATTAATGAACAATATACTACTAATAGGCATGTGATGGGTAAGTGGCCTATGGAATTGTACAACATTCCATTGCTACTTATCTAGAATGAAACCTCTTTGCTGACATGTTGGGAGTAGTGCAAACTCTTAACAATGTTCTGGTAGAGATTGGAAGGCATCTAGAAAGTTACGGATATGGATGAATGTCGTATTGAAGCATTGGATAAAATAATTGCATGACTATATGACATATTTCTTTATGTGTAAGAATTTGTTCTGAAAACTATGAGAAGTTTCTAATCATGCAATTTAACTTGTTTTGCAAGAAAGATCGTATACGAGCACCTACAAAAGAGGGACTACAACATTTGTTTCAGCAACAAAGTTATCTATTGAAGATATTGAATATATTGAAGTTCCCAGGATTCGGGAAGAATGCCATGATCGAGGAGTACCAGTCGATCATGAAGAATGATGTTTAGGATGCAGTCCCAAGACCTGAAGGGAAGTCTGCCGTGACTTCCAAACGGATCTATAAGATCAAGCATGCTGCAGATGGTAGCATGGAGAAATACAAAGTGAGGTTTGTAGCTCATGGCTTCTCCCCAAAAGAGGGAATGAGTATGAAGAGAATTCTACACCTATAGCCAGGCATACTTCCATCAGATTAGTACTTGCTCTGGCTGCAGTGATGAAATGGAAGATACACCAGATGGATGTCAAGATAGCTTTCTTGAATGGTGTAGTCGAAGAGGAAGTGTATGTGGAGCAACCACTTGGTTTTGAGACACATGATGGAAAGTCATATATGTGCAGAACTTGGTATGGTAGGATAGACATCTTTCTATACAGTTTGGGCTTTACCAAGAGTAAAACGGATTCCAATCTTTACTACAAGGTTTAGGAAGGTAATCCTGTAATACTACTTTTGTATGTGGATAACCTGTTTGTTACAGGTGAGGATAGATTGATTATCATCACGCAGCAGAAGCTTGTTGTCGAGTTCGAGATGAAGGACTTGGGGATGATGCACTATTTTCTAGGCATGGAGGTGTGGCAGAGTACAGATGGAATCTTCCTTGGACAAGGGAAGTATGTAGTGGAGATCCTGAAGAGGTTCGGGATGATGGAATACAAGGCCATGGCCACACCTATGGAATCTAACCTGAAGCCTCTGTGTGATGCTTCATTTGATATGGTTGATGTCACGATGTATCGTCAGATGATTGGGTCCTTGATGTACTTGAAGAACACGGGACTAGATATTTGCTTTGCGGTGAACACATTGAGCCAGTTCCTGACAGACCCCAGAGGTGTTCACTTGGTTGCTGTAAAGCATATTCTGAGGTACCTCAAGGGTACGGTTGACTATGGGCTCAAGTATGATGCGAATCAAAAGTTTAGCTTGCAGGGTTATGTTGATTCAGATTGGGCAGGCAGTGCTGCAAATAGGAAGAGCACTTCTGGGAGCTGCTTCAGTATGGGATTAGGTGTGACCTCTTGGTTTAGAAGGAAGCAGTCCTGCGTATCACTGAGTACAGCCAAAGTAGAGTATGTTGCATCTTGTTCAGCTATTTGTGAGGCAGTATGGCTCCGGAAGCTACTATCTGAGCTATTTGATCTCCCGCTGGAGGCTACTGCTATCTTTTGTGACAACCAGAGTTGTGTGAAGCTGTTCGAGAACCCAGTGTTCCACGACAGGTCGAAGCACATTGAGATCAAATATCACCATATCAGGGATATGGTGCAGAGAGGAGTAGTGAAGCTCATGTATGTTGCGACAGATGAGCAGATTGCAGATGTGCTGACGTAGCCACTAGCCAGAGTGAAGTTAGAGTACTTCCGAGAGAGGATTGGTGTTCTTTAGATTGATGACACTTCGAGGAAGAAGTGATGGACACATTTCTAGAAGCCATTCCAAGCATGGTGGAAGGAGGATCTTTCACATGGCTATGGATGTAAGCGCTGGATGATGAGCATCAGGATGATGTTCTAGTTTCTGCTCTGTGTGATCAGTTGGATCATTTATGTATGTATGCATCATGTTGGATGCTGGATATGATTAGTTGGATCATTTATGTATGTATGAATCATGTTGGATGCTGGATATGATCAGTTGGATCATTTGTATGTATTTTGTATATGCATCATGTTGGATGCTTGGACCATGTATATGTATATGTATAAGGTGGATACTGTGTATGATCAGGTAGATCATGTATGTTGATCCGTATCAGATAGATACATTGTGTTATCAGGTGGATCATGTATCTATGTATGTATCAGGTAGATACATTGTATGATCAGGTGGATCATGTATGATGATATGTATAGGGTAGATACTTGGTATGCATAAGGTAGATGCATTGTATGATCAGGATGATCATGGATGACGGGCTTCAGGATGTTGCTCCAGATATCATGCATCAGGACGATGTAGTGATGATGATCAGGATGATCATGTGTACATCAGGATGATGTATGGTGAGTATCAGGTTGATACTCTATGGTCGCAGAACAGGTTGTGCAGATGAGCATGTAAGTAGACCTGGGAGATATGGACAGGATGAAAAAGGCCTCAGATGATCTTTCGAGGCATTTCTCTGGGATGGCATGTAAGTAGACCTGAGAGATCTAGACAGGATGAAAAAGGCCTTAGATGCTCTTTCGAGGCATTTCCATGACCATATGTAATAAGTCCTAGAGATCTGGACAGGATGAAAAAGGCCTTAGATGCTCTTTAGGGTTCTTGCTTGGCAAGACACTCTTTTAAGGTTTTGTGGTGACCACATGTAATAAGTCCTGGAGATCTGGACAAGATGAAAAAGGCCTCAGATGCTCTTTAGGGTTCTTGCTTGACAAGACACTCTTTTAAGGTTTTGTGGTGGGGGTCACATGTAATAAGTCCTAGAGATTTGGATAGGATGAAAAAGGCCTCAGATGCTCTTTAGGGTTCTTGCTAGTCAAGAGGATCTTTTAAGGTTTTGTGACAGTCACATGTAATAAGTCCTGGAGATCTGGACAAGATGAAAAAGACCTCAGATGTTCTCTAGGGTTCTTGCTAGTCAAGAGACTCTTTTAAGGTTTTGTGACGCACGTAATAAGTCCTGAGGATTCCATAGTATGGCCAGTGATGATGAAGACCTACAGGTGGTGGGCCTACATCCAGTATGAAAAAGGACTGACTCTGTAGAACTTCCTATGATGAGTAGATTTAGAGATTGATTGAGATAGAAGCAGCAGTGACAATGACGATGATTCGAGGACAATGCATCGATGACGATGATCTAGAGAAGAAGACTTGTTCTAGATGATCTGTGTCGAGAAATACCTTCCTAGTTAAGAGGGAGTGTTGATGTATATGTAACTTCAGAATGTATTTCGTATATATATTTATTGTACTCCTATAGAGATGTATTATTCCTCTATACGGAAGTGTTTGTATTCCTATAGAGATGTTATTATTCCTCTATACGGAAGTGTCGTCATTTATATTGTAAGTGTCGTAACTTATACTTGATGGGTTAATAGACCACCTTGTTGGGGTCGGCCCTGTATAAGTCATGTGGGTCGAAGGGTTATTATACCATCCTATTGGGGATTGGCCATGTGGGTCAAAGGGTTATTAAACCACCCTATTGGGTGTTGGCCATGTCAGCATTGTGTTATGTGGTTAAGTTGAGGCCGACCTAGTAAAGCTTATTAGGCAAGTCAAGTCAAGTATAAATAGAGTGCAGGAGGCACTCTATTTTATCATTCTATTCTCACACACACTCTTTGGAGAGTGGCGCATTTGTCGAAGAGGAGAAGTTGCTGCTAGGAGATGTCTATCTCTTATGCTTGGGTTGTATCATTTCTCTATCTATCTCTAAGGAATTTATTGGGGTTTTTCACCTTTATGGTTTTCCCCAAGTAAACTCTGTGTCTCTTGTGTGCTTGCATTATTATGTCCATGATTGATATGCTGTAGATATGCTATACATGTTGTTCTCTAAGTTAAGATCCTAGATCAAATTGAAGTAAATTCTGAAAAACTAACAATTTCCAGTGCCAAATGTCCCATGGGAGCACCTAAGCATGGATTTTGTGCTAGGATTTCCAAAGACACAACAAGGTAACGAATCAATCTTTGTGGTAGTCGAAATTTTTTTGAAGATGGAACACTTTATCCCATGTTAGAAGGTGAGTGATGCCACAAGCATTGCTCTATTATTTTTCAAGGAGATAGTCAGACTACATGGGTTTCCGAAGAGTATAACGTCAGATAAAGATACCAAGTTTATGGGTCATTTCTGGAGAACCCTGTGGAATAAGCTAGACACGAATTTGCAGTTTAGATCGGCATACCATCCGCATACTGATGGACAGACCGAGGTAGTAAACAAAAGTTTGGGAAGCCTTCTGAGATGTTTGACAACTAATAGACCCAAGCAGTGGGAGAACGTGTTGGTGCAAGCAGAATTTGTATACAACAATTTTGTGAATTGGTGGAGAGGTATGAATCCATTCCAGATTGTTCAAGGTCGAATCCCACATAGTGTGGTGGATTTGGTCGAAGTACCAACGGAAACTAGAAATAATGCGGATGCAGAGACATTTGCAGAGCACATGAAGGAGGTACATGAAAAGGTACATAAACAGATCGAAAAGAGTAATGCGGCATACAAGTTAAGGGCCGACGGGAAGCAGAGGCTACAGTTGTTCAGCGAAGGAGACTTAGTCTATGCACACTTAAGGAAAGAAAGGTTTCCGACAAGAACATACGACAAACTGAAGCTAAAAAATATTGGACCATGTAAAATTCTGAAGAAGATTTCAAGCAACGGTTATGTGTTGGAGCTACCGAAAGAGTTGAACATTTATCCTGTGTGCAACGTATCATATCTGTACAAGTACGAAGAAGGTTCGACGAGAAGCAGCGTATAAGTGTCGAAAATCGACTGGGAAAGATAGATTCCAGATCGATAGAAGGAAGAGATTGCCAAAGTGATGGATGCGCGTGAAGTCAGATGCACAAGGATTTTGTAGAAGAAAGAATACTTAGACCAATGAAAGAACGAAAAGCAGGAAGAGGCGACATGGATTTCAGAGGAGGAATACAGAAGGCTAACGGAGTAGTCAATTTAGTTTTCACCGAGGGAGACTGATGCATGGGCAACGGGGCCTAGGTAGAATAGTCGAAGTTCATCGATAGAAGAAGGATGACCAAGGGGATTACTGACGACCACTGGTGTGAGAATACTGGCAGTCGAGGGAAAACAGTCAAGCAAGAAGTTCTCGAAATATGGTTGATAGAAGTGAAAGCCGACGGAGTAGGAATTCGATGAAAGGTAGAATAATGACATTGACGGAAGTGAAAAGGGTGAAGCAATGAGGATGGGAAGGATGACAACTGTGGAGATTAAGTAAAGTCAACAATTTTAAGCCGACGATCGACAAAGTAAAGAACGGTCGATGTGTCGAAGTGTAGACCAGTCGGAAGTGGATAGCGACAAGACCAATAACTGTAGCGAAGTCGAGAGGAACATAGATCGAGAAGTACAGAAGTCGATGCAACATACATACATCCGTTGTGGGTATTTGAGGAGGTTAATGACAGTTAAGAAGGTGGTTGGGGCCAAATTAGATGTCACCACAGGAGAAGGTTGTGCAGGCACAAACAAAGGACATTGAAAACTGCAAGATCTACACGATCAGTGATGATTCAGGGAACAGAGTAAGGACACCTCGGGGAATCCTGAAAGGGGGACCTCGAAAACAACAGAGCATAGTAGAAAACCCGGTGTGAAGGCTCAAAAGAGGGGGGTTGCAGAGACAGAGCATAGAGGGAAGAAGAACAACAGAGTAGAGCAATGACATAGAGCCGAGTTACGTGATTACTTTTGTGTATTGTTAGTAACAGGCCGAGGCTGACTTGATTATTAGTTTGCATGTAAGTTTTTAAATGATACAATTAATAAAAGCCAACTTCTTGGCATTTCTAGTTCACATCTTGTGTTTTGTGAACATGTGTGATTTTGATAAGTGAGAAAGTTCCAACTGACCCCACTTGTGTCATTGGCAATAGACCTACACAATGTAGTATTTCCTTGTCATAGGTAGGGTACCTATGAACCACATTACAGATTGTTTCACTATGATATGGCATTGGAGGTCCATAATAAGGGAGGACTACACAAACAACATAATTATGACCATTTGTCTTTATATTGAAGGTTTGTTGCAGGTCTGGTAGGGTGGGCATTTGTGTTAAACAAAGGTAATGTTTTAGATCCTCGAATGATTTTTATTGTGATTTGGAGCAAATGAACTTGGATTTGGCCCCATCCTTGGTCACTTGGCTTAGGGTTCAAGTGATATGAGAGAACCCCAACATGAACCTACAATAGAAGTTAATGAGGCTCAAGAAATTATGGATCTCTATGAGAGTTGTTGGGGTTGGAAAATCATGAATGAATTGGATCTTGGTTGGATCCATAGGAACACATTTCTCATCCCTGATGTATCCTAGATATTGAATTTTCTACATGCCAAATGAACATTTCTCCATAATGGCATATAACTAGTGTTTTTGCAAGATGCTCAAGATATATTGAACGTGTTGCAAATATTATGCCCAAGTTTTATTGAATATGAGGATACCATCCAAATATACAACCATTGTTTTTTTGTTAATGGAAATATCATCCATCATCTGCATGCACATTGTTGTATTGTTAGTTAAGCCAAAAGGAATGAGCAACTACTTGGAAAATGACTTCTTTAGACTTGAAGGATGTATTCCATACATTAATTTGCTCAATGTGTACATGGTGGTATCCTAACTTATGATCAATCTTATTCAAAATATTGACACCCTTGAGATGATTGAAAAGATCACCAATTCAAGGGATTGGATTTGATTTTTTACTGTGATCGTGTTAAGATATTTGTAATCAACATATAGTCTCCATTTTTTATCCTTCTTTTTCACTAGTACAAGTAGGATCCCTCAAGGTGAGGATCTTGGAAAAATGGGATCCTTTTGGATGAGCTCTTAAATCTAATGCTTGATTTCTTCATTCTCGAGAAGAGAGCGCCTCTACACCAGGAAATTATGAAGAGGAGCTCCAAATATCAAATCAATTGAATTTTAGACCTAGTAGTGTAAGGGCACCTTTGCAGGAAAATAAAATATATCATTGTATTATTCCACTATCTTGTCCACTTGATTTTGTTATATTGAGGGATATTAGTCAAAGGTTGTGGAAGTTGCAGTGATCTTCAGTTCACCTTATGACCAAATCATGGAGATGAAAAAATTTATGGTCTGAGAGATCACCTTCCTGCAGTATTTCATTGATATCAAAGAAATTATGGTAGTTGGAACTACCTTTGGTATCTTGTAGATTTGACCTTCCAAATTAACAATGATGCTATAGGTCCTAGATTCATAAACAACATGACATTTTCACATATAGGGTTTTCCTATAATGAAAATAAAAAATTGAAGTGGAGAAACATCACATAATACCTCATCTCTGAAGGGCTAGATGTCATAGGGTAGGAAACATTACTAGCTGCCGTGGATTTCTTGTACCTGTCTCAACTAACTAATGGTGTACATCTAGGCATGGAATGTTGTTAGTATCTACAATATCCTTATGAAATTCAACAAGATTAGGTTCTTCTAGATACCACTATTAACAATGAAATGTATCAAACTCCCCTTTTCCAACATCTATGACTTAAATATGCTCTCATGTTCCTCTTGCTCCTCCAGATTTTATGATTGGATCTTTGTAGTCGTGATGTTAGCACTAGGTTTTGTGTCAATGATCCACTTTCTCTTATCAAGTTTTGATTCAAAGTCCAAGCTAGGTTTTGAATCCGAGGCTTTCATCTTGACTAGCAATGACTACTTCGAGCAGCATTCATCAGTCTTGTGTTAGGGTATTTTTTGGAACTCACACCACTTTCCATTGTCCTTCTTCAACTTCTTGTTACCCTTATTTTCCTGTGGCTTGGAATGGTTGTCTTGATATTGGATATCCTTACTCTATCCTTTTTTCTATGAGTTGTGGCCACTTTTTCCATGATTATAGTGTAGTTGATTTGCAAACCCAAAATCATTCTTATTATTTTGCTTGATCTTTTTATCAATTCTAACGACATATTTATAGGAAGATCCTAGTGAGGATATGTCCAAGAAATACATATATGTAAATATGTACCTATGTAGGATAATGTGTTACTTCAGGACAAAGTGTCATTTGGAGTCTTTGATACCTATATTTGAGTGCAAGGTATGGAAGATATTGGTGAACTTTGGCACCATGTAGTCTTTGTCCTAGCACAAATGTTATCCATCTCATGTACTAGTCGTCATAGTTTCTAACAGGGTAGGATTCCTCCTTGAGGGAATTAACAAAAGTTGTCCAAGTGGGTTTTGTCTTGTAAGTTGTAAACCCATTTCTTGCCTATCTCTTCATGTAACCTTCCAACCAATATTTGATATGGGGGAGTGACTTACGGAGTGTGAAAGTGATATTTTAATTGTCAATTTTTTTTAATAGGGAAAAAAACCTCTAATAAATTCAACTATTTTTCCATGGAATATACATCTATTTGGCCTTCAAATAAAAGAATGTCAAAGTTAAATTGTATCTTGAAAGGTGTTTAACCTCTGAAACAACTGCTAGTTGAAGGTATCTCTACTATTGTTGGTAGTCATCAAAGGATCTAGGTGAAATTAACCATCATCTCATTTCTTTGTCGTGCAAGGGATTCCTCAAGCAATGAATTAATAGGATCTTGTACTCCATAGTCTCTGCTTTGTTCATTCATGTGAGGCTTCTTGTTTCAGCAAGAGTGGATTTCCCCAAGCTCAATTAGTTTGATACCCAAATATTGTACTTGGATCTCATCAGGGAAATGTACCAAGAAACAACAAAGATAAAATCTCTCTAATACCATTGATATAGATTATCTAGAGAATTAAGTGAAGGAATAAATATAAAATGGAATTACACACACAAAGATATTTCGTAGACATAGAATCAGAGTAAAACCCAAATTTTATTAATGAAAAAAGATTGTAAATTGCAAATTAATACAAAGTAGCTAGAATGATGGTAGCTTATCTCTGAAGAGATATGTGTTGGCTATGCTAATTAGAAATAATAGTTAGTGAAACCATCAATGGTAAAATCCATAAATATCCAAAACCCTAACCATGGGAGATGAAGTGGTAAAATGAATGTGGGCCTAGAGAAGTCTAGTTGATAGTCAACTTCCTAGGACCATAACTTCCACATACAAACTCAATTTGGGGTGCATGATATCCCATTGAAAATATTTTGATGAGATGAACAATTTAGGTCAAGGATTAGGGAATCCTTATATAACCCTAAGTCGTCACATGGACAAAAAAAATTGTTTACGACCTAAAAAATGCAGTAGAAGTTTAGGACATGAAAATTTGTAAAAGAATTGCCTAGATGTCAAGCCATTCTAAATCAATGGAACAGGTGGGTGTCTACTAGTATCCACCTGTATCACCGAGCTATATGATTTACCTACTAATGAATGAATACGGTAGCACAACCTATAACCTATGTTTCAAAGAAAAATCAACAAGTTGGAAAATTTTAGATCAGTAGGGTTAAGGGAAATAAAAAATTCACTGATGTAGCTCCAGAGTTTGCTTCTTGTAGTACCCCCTCTGAGCCTACCAATAGGTTTTATGTAACACATTGGTTATTGAAGGTAAAGACCCATATTCCCTTGGTTGGTTTTATGAAATTTCCCCATCATGTAACCTTTTTTGCTTTCCAATGGATTTTTTTGTTGTCATGTATGTCAGTGATGCATTTAAGATAGCATAGGCTAGTTATTCAATTGTTGTCCCTAAGGATGATACTCATGTTTATGTTGGAGACATGTTTTTAAATATGCCTTTCCATATGTTCCTTTTAGTTAATGATTTGGCCTTACACAATTGCATATTAGATTCAAAGGCTTCTAATAATATCATGCCATATGGATTGATTAGGTATCTTGGTTTGAAGGTTACAAGAATATTATAGTGTGGATGAAATGGATAGTAGAAAGGTTGAAATATGAGGGTTGATCAACCATACATGAAGTTATAGTTGGACACATTTCCAAATAGGTTATCTACATGGTTGTAGTGGTGAAAAAAGTGCTTGAGTCATGGCATGGCATTGTATAGGTGTCAGAAAAATACATTGAGAGGTATGATACAAATGGATTTATCTTACATTAGTATTTCTCTTACACCTAACCAATTTGCTAGGTTTAACCATGAGGCCAAGATGTTACCTAACTAGGAGATAGATAATTCAACATGTATGGTAAATGAATTGTGTACTTAAATGATTATAACAAAGAGTCAGTGTGTTAGTTCAACATCTAGTTGTTAGGCATCTTTCCTCTTCTTCGGACAAGGTATCATGTTTCAATGCATCTTCACTTATAGAGAATTTTTTTAACCATGAGAAATTTCTTTCCTTAGTGATTGTGATGAATATAAAGATGTAGATCCTTTATAGGGTGAAGAGGAGTTGTTTTTCCACGATGTGGATGATATTTATAGTAAGAAAAAGGTAATAACATTTTTTTTTTCTAAACAACAAGAGGAATTGGTAATGACCACACCTATCAATCTTGTATCTACATTGGAATTTTCATTTGGTCATTGTTGGAACTATGTTTGTTATGAGTGGTGGATGGAGGATTGATTTTTTGAATGGACATGGAAGAATCTTTAATTCTTTATTTTCCTATGGATGTACCATTGTGATGTGCAATGAGAAGAATATGTGCTTTGTTCAGTAGATCGACATGCACACAAACTTTATTCATTGAGTCAATTACATCATTGGTTATGCTTATTCCCTAACTATGTTGAGTTGTGATGCATGATTCCTCTTCTCTATGGCCAATTCCATTGGTTATTTTGCCATGGATTTTAAATTTTAAAATTGAGTCAAGTTATTTGCTTATGCATTATGTTTGTTTCCATTTAGTAGTTGGTTTTAGGTGGTTAGGATTTTTTGGGATGGTGGTTGTGATGTAAAGTTAAAATATGTATTTTCGAACACAATAGATCATTAAGATGGGTTGTCCATAAGATTCATTCTACATGCCTAGAGTTTATTTAAGAGCATAAAATCATTCTTGCAAGATTCATGATCAAATTTAATTGGAAAAAATGTTGATTATTGACCTTTAGGTCTTAAATTCATAAGTTGTGTCTTGAGTTGGGGGGAGGTCACATTTAGATAATTCAATTCCTAGGGTCATCTTTGGGTGGTGATTTGAGTCAGTGACATGTTCCAAACTATTTGTTAACACACACACATATTCTAGAGTTTTAAGATTAAATAATCATGCGAAGGGATATTGTCCCTTAGTCAGAGATAGTGTTAATACAAGATTCGCCTACACAAATCTGGTTATTACATCCCTATGTATGTTCACATATATTATATTGGGTAAGCTCAAAATTATAGAGTTTAGCATTTGGCATTGATGGTTCTTGAGTACCTTGCTATGTGGGTACATTGTTGTATGATGTCGAATAAATTCACTCATGAGGAGAGTTTAACATTGAAGTTTGAAATAAGAACTTTGATTATTTTCTAGTAAATAAATCACAAGATTATATAGCTTTATATCAAGATACATACATCAAAAAACTAGTAGATAAATTTTTAACAAGTCCTAAGAAATAGAAACTAAAGATAAATATCATTCTAGTTGGAGACAAGATATCAACTAGGCATGAGAATAGGGGGGCAACAAACAATTGTCGCAATAATAATATCCTATTTGTACACACAACAAAAAGATAATAATTATTAAGAAAATAGTCCTTGCCAGCCTAAAAAGGTTGGGACTAATAATATAATAAAAAAAATAAGATTTTATGCAGTGAAAACAATGAATGTTTATTACTTTAAAACAAAGATAACATTCAAACCTAAACAAAATGAAGGTGTGTTAAAAAATACATATTTAGTTTGTGATATGTGCAAATCTTCATTTACATATATAGGTCAAGGTTGGGAAGGTGGAACTAGAGCTGGCACATTTGCAATGACCAATGTAAAACCCAAGGGTAGCTCCATGTACTATCTATTAGGATATTCCTATACTCCATCCTAGTCCTACCAACATTTTTCATTATTTGCATTTTCAGCCATGCATGCACTTCTACATGCAACATGCATTCTGCATGCATCCCATTCATCAGCATGGAGTCCTCCAGCCCCTAGTCCTCAGTTTGCTAGCCCCATGAGATTCTTTCTGCTCAGTTTCAGCCCTCCTAGCCAATGTGGCGCCCTTCTTTCACCCACTACTTGACAAAGGCACCCTCTGTCACCAACCATTCAGTTACACTTCGGTTATTGAGTTATTTGTGGATCTTCTCCTTGATTTGAGGACAGATTGACTAGTTAACTGTCTCTGACACTCGGATGGACCTCCAGTTAGCCCTAACAACCTGTTCTGACTCCAGTAAGCTCCTATTGCACCCTCCTTTGAGCCTCCACTACATTAGTGCATTATGTTTGTGTTACACTTATTACATTCAGTTAGACTCAGTCTTCTGCATGGATGACAATCTCCGATGATGATTAGGACTCCTAGTGGTGCACTATTGACACTCCACTGATGATGTTGATGACTCTATTGATCTGATGATCACTCTATGAGAGGCTAATTCGAATTGCCACCTTGGCATTTGAATCCTCTCCACCATTGTACTATTTATTGTTCATACTTGTGATTAATGAATTAGTGTGTGTGAAGTTGTTTTGCTTCTATTTGAGTTTTATTGTATTATTATTCTGTTGCTCATCTTACTGCATTGACCACTCTTAATCTTATTCCTAAATTCTTTCTTGTGAGGTATACATCAGCTCTTAGATCTGCTGTGAGGATTTTCACACTATCGGTCAATCCCCACAATATCTTACTCTCCTCCTTTATCAAATCATTTTATTCGGTGTTATAGTTGTATTTGGTCACCCTTGTCTAGATGCAACTCTTGGGACAGTCACTGACCACTTAGCAAGCTTATGCACATCTAGAGTTAATTTTCTCCAAGTTCATGAGTTTCCTTAGAGGAACTCATGGGATTCCTTAAATAAACTCACAAGGGCATTTGTAAAAGCCAAAAAAATTAAATGTGCATTAAATGCATGGTCTTAGGTGGAAAACACGATAAATGTACACCTATACATGTCGTAAATTCTACCCCCACCACTTGAACTTATTCTCATGAGTATAAATAAGGGTTTTGGGTGTTGGTTGTGGAGCCAGATCTTCTAATCTCATAGAGGATATTGTATCAGCCGTGTTTGTACCCTAGTTTTATATGATATGTAGGTGGATTGTACAGTCACTCTATCGGGGGGTGTGGGGGGGCATCGTCCCCCCACGGGGTTCCAGGGGGGACCGGGGGCAACGCCCCTGAAGAAAATTTTTGGGGCTGTTTTCGCCAACTGTTTTGTGGGCCCATGGTTTTGGGTATTATTTTCCCATTGTATTTCCCTTATAAAATAAAGACATTGTAATATGGCTAGGGATGATGATGTATTAGGTTTTATGCATTGTAAAGATCTCTGAGATCAGGAGAGAGACTGTGAAACAGAGAAGAGGAAGTGCAGCGGTTGTGCTGCAGGTTGTACCCCTTCACCTTGCTGGACGGTAATAATAATAAGGACTGGAAAATTCAGTGTGGACGTAGCCAAGTTGGGTGAACCACGATATATCTGTGTCTCTCTTGTAATGTGTATGTGTGATTATATTTGCATTTATGTTTATTGTTATTGCTCTGCGATCCTGTTTTTCTAACAATTGGTATCAGAGCCAAAGGTCTATTTGGCAGTTAAATCCGCAGGAAACTAGGGTTTCTGGTTCGAGTGGGAGCAATGGAAGAAGAAGAAAAGTTTATGGTCGAGAAGTTTAACAGCCAAAACTTCGGGTTATGGAAGATGCAAATGGAGGACTATCTGTACCAGAAGGATCTATTCTTACCGTTGGGAGGAAAAGCAAAGCAGTCGACGGCTATGAAGGACGAAGAATGGGAAGTTCTTGACAGAAAGACTATGGGAACAATACGGTTGAGCCTGGCTTCATCGGTGGCTTTCAATATCTCAAAAGAAATGTCAACAGAGGGTTTGATGAGCGCATTGGGTAAGCTGTATGAAAAACCCTCGACCTCCAACAAGGTATTTCTAATGAAGCGTTTATTTAATATGAAGATGTCTGAAGGTGGATCTGTTACTGATCATTTAAATGAGTTTAATACGGTTACAAATTAGCTAAGTTCTGTAAGTGTGGACTTTGATGATGAGGTTAGGGCTCTTCTAATCTTGTGTTCATTGCCAGAAAGCTGGAATAGCTTGGTCATGGCTGTAAGTAACTTTGTCTCTGGTTCAAACACCTTGAAATTTGATGATGTTATTGGTGTTATTCTTAGCGAGGAAATGTGAAGAAAAAGCACAGGTGAGACATGAGGTAATGCGTTGACCATGGAGAGCAGGGGAAGACAAAAGGAGAGAGGAAAGAGCCAAGGTAATCGTGGAAAGTCTAAAACGGGAAGATCCAAGTCCAGACTGGGAAAGATAGAGTGCTGGAACTATGGAAAGAAAGGACATCTGAAGAAAGACTGCAAATCTCTAAAGAAGAAATGAGATGCACAAAAGGAAACTACCCAGGAAGCAAATGTAGCAGGTGATGTGTTACAAGATGCTTTGATTCTTGCATTAGATAATACTAGTGATTATTGGGTAGTAGATTCAGGAGCTTCATGTCATGCTACACCCCATAGGAAATACTTTCATGAGTATGTTCTTGGTGACTTTGGACATGTTTTATTGGGTGATGATGAGCCATGTAAAATTGTTGGAATGGGTAAGGTATGGATAAAAGTTAAGAATGGAACTGATTGGTTGTTGAAAGAAGTTAGGCATATTCCTGCTATGAAAAGAAATTTGATCTCAACAGGGCAGTTGGGAGACGGCGGTTGTCTATCTACGTTCAGAGAAAAGTGGTGGAAGATCACTAAAGGATCAATGGTGATAGCAAAAGGAGACAGAGTAGGTAAGTTGTATTTATGTCCTCATAATACTGACCATTCTATCTCTTTAGCTTCCATAGGAACAGATACAACATTGTGGCATCATAGGCTTGGCCACATGAGTGAGAAGGGGATGCAGATTCTCCACTCAAGGAAGTTGCTGCCGGATTTGAAGCAGGTAAGTTTGGAATTCTGTGAAAACTGTGTTTATGGAAAACAGAAGAGAGTCATATTTCTCAGGGTTGGGAAACAGAAGAAGAATGAAAAATTAGAGCGTGTGCATACAGATGTATGGGGACTGGCTCAGGTACAATCTCTTGGTGGCTCTCATTATTATGTTATATTTATTGATGATGCAACTAGAAAAACTTGGGTTTATTGCATTAGACAGAAATCTGATGTGTTTGCTACTTTTAAGAAGTGGAAAGCTTTGGTTGAGAATGAGACAGGAAAAAGATTGAAGTGTCTCAGATCTGATAATCGAGGTGAGTACTGCAACAAGGAGTTTGATAGTTACTGTTCATACCATGGGATTCGTAGAGAGAATACAGTCCCAGGAACACCATAGGAAAATGGTGTGTCAGAAAAGATGAACAGAACGATCATGGAGCGTGCAAGGTGTATGAGACTGCATGCAGGGTTTCCCTTACAGTTTTGGGCGGACGCTGTAAATACTACTATTTATTTAATAAACAGAGGACCTTCAAGTGCTTTGGATGGGGGTATTCTAGAGGAAGCATGGACAGATAAAAAGGTATACTACTCATTTCTGAGAACGTTTGGTTGTGAAGCATTTGTCCATATTGATAAAGAAAATAGAACAAAGCTTGAAGCTAAATCCAAGAAATGTACCTTTATTGGATATGGGGTTGATGAATTTGGTTATCGTTTATGGGATTATGAAAATAACAAAATCATTAGGAGTAGAGATGTGATATTCAATGAAAAGGTATTGTATAAAGATCAGTTGCAGGGAAAGAAACAGGAAAAGGAAAACACAGAGTACATAGTGCTTGATGAAATTAAAGAAAATGAAGTTCCGAAGGTGCCAAAAAATTAAGATCAGCAGCAAGTACCTAAAACTCCTGCAACTGTAAGAAGATCTACCATGTTAAGTAGACTCCCTGAATGATACTCTCCTTCAATGTATTATTTATTGATGACTGATTCTGGTGAACCAGAATGTTATGAAGAAGCAATGCAGGTGGAAACTAGAAAGAAGTGGAAGCAAGGCATGAATGAGGAGATGGAATCATTAGTAGGAAACCAGACTTGGGATTTGGTTCAGTTTTCTGCTCGTAAAAGAGCATTGCAAAACAAATGGATTTACAGGTTGAAGGAAGAAGAAGGAGGTAAGAAGCAGTACAAGGCCAGACTTGTTGTAAAGGGGTTTGCACAGAAGAAAGGTATATATTTTGATGAAATATTTTCTCCTGTTGTTAAGATGACTTCAATTAGGACTATCTTAAGTCTAGTGGCGGTAGAAGATTTGCATATTGAATAGTTAGATGTAAAAATAGCCTTCCTCCATGGGGATTTGGAGGAAGAAATAATATGCAGCAACCACAAGGGTATGAGGTCAAAGGTAAGGAGGATCTGGTATGCAGGTTGAAAAAGAGCATGTATGGCTTGAAGCAAGGTCCAAGGTAGTGGATCTAAAGTTTGACAGGTTTATGACATAACAAGGTTATAATAGATGTCATTCTGACCACTGTGTTTATTTCAAGAAGCTAGACAATGGAAGATATATTATCTTGTTATTGTATGTGGATGACATGCTTGTTGCAGGGTCTGACATGCAGGATATAAATGTACTCAAAAGGAAGCTAGCTAATTCATTTGCGATGAAGGATTTGGGTGCTGCAAAGCAAATCCTTGGTATGAGAATAACGAGAGACAGGAAAAATCGCAAATTGACATTGTCTCAAAGTGAGTACATACAAAAGGTGTTGGAGATGTTCAGAATGCAGAATGCAAAACCTGTAAGTACAACTTTGGCTAGCCATTTCAGTCTAAGTAAGGAAATGTGTCCCAAGACACAAGAAGAGACATATTACATGTCCAAGATTCCCTATCAATCAGCAGTTGGCAGCTTGATGTATGCCATGGTGTGCATAAGGCCATAAATTGCACATGCAGTGGGAGTTGTGAGCAGATATATGAACAATCTAGGTAAAGAACATTGGAAGGCAGTACAGTGGATTCTTAGGTATTTGAGAGGTACTACCACTGAGGCATTATGTTTTGGAGGTTCAGACACTGTTCTACAAGGATATGTCGATGCAGATATGGCAGGTGACAAGGATAGCAGGAGGAGCACCACAGGGTATGTTTTTACTGTAGGTGGAACAACAGTAAGCTGGATTTCAAAACCACAGAAGGTTGTTGCACTTTCAACAACAGAAGCAGAGTATGTTTCCATTACAGAGGCTAGTAAAGAGATGATTTGGTTGTAGAGGTTTATGGAGGAAGTGGGTAAGAAGCAGAAGGATAACAGATTGTATAGTGATAGCCAGAGTGCCATTCATCTTGCAAAGAACTCAGCATTCCATTCCAGGACTAAACATATACAGCTCAAGTACCATTTCATACGCTCTGTTCTGGAAGGATAACTATTGAAGTTGGAAAAGATACATACTAGCCAGAATCCTGCAGACATGTTCACAAAGGTAGTGACCAGAGAGAAACTGAGTTCGTGCTCGGTTTCAGTTGGCCTTCTAGCATGAAGGTGAAGAGGAGAAATTTGCCAAGTCCAAGTCCAGCAAGTGCAGTAGCGGTG
Source organism: Larix kaempferi (assembly GCA_027924585.1). NCBI lineage: Eukaryota > Viridiplantae > Streptophyta > Pinopsida > Pinales > Pinaceae > Larix > Larix kaempferi. The sequence continues at coordinate 119,468 of BSBM01000627.1, forward strand.
GAGTTGTTGTGATTAGTCTCCAAGTGGGAGATTGTTGGTTGTGGAACCAGATCTTCTAGTCTCATAGATGATATGGTATCAGCCGTGTTTGTACCCTAGTTTTATATGATATGTAGGTGGACTGTACAGTCACCCCAGCGGGGGGGTTTGAGGGGGCATCGCCCCCCCACGAGGTTCCAGGGGGGACCGGGGGAAGCGCCCCCGAAGAAAATTTTTGGGGCTGTTTTTGCCAGCTGTTTTGTGGGCCCATGGTTTTGGATATCCCGTGGTATTTTCCCATTGTATTTCCCTTATAAAATAAAGACATTGTAATACGTCTAGGGATGATGATGTATTAGGTTTTATGCATTGTAAAGGTCTCTGAGATCAGGAGAGAGACTGTGAGACAGAGAAGAGGAAGTGCAGCGGTTGTGCTGCAGGTTGTATCCCTTCACCTTGCTAGACGGTAATAATATTAAGGTCTGGAAAATTTAGTGTGGACGTATCCCAAGTTGGGTGAACCACAATATATCTGTGTCTCTCTTGTAATGTGTATGTGTGATTATATTTGCATTTCTGTTTATTGTTATTGCTCTGCGATCCTGTTTTTCTAACATTGGGTTGGGAAAAGGGATAAGTGTTTGTTGGCAAGGGCATACTAGAGAGTTGAAAAAAGGAGGAAGCTTGGATTTATATTGCTATTCACTTGTTTGAAGTTTCCTAATTCTGAACACTAGTTTGAATTTGAGTTGAGATTCACCTAGCCAAAATAAAGTCAAAGAATATAACATGAGTTTAAGCAGGCTTATGGCCCGGGAAGTTTGAAATTGAGTTGGGGTTCACTTAGCCATAATAAGGTCAAATAATTTAATAGGATTTTAAGTGGGCTTATGGTCCAAGAAAGAGGAACCTGGGTTCTGGTGGTGAAGGTGTTGGTAGCAGAGATCATGTACACTCTTTTTACATTTAGTTTATTCGATAATAAAGATATCGCTTCTTTCTCTTCTCAAATCATATTTCATTGTTTAATTGTTATTAATTATATTTGATTTGAGGATTGAATTAACTTCTTGAAAGTTATTTGGGAACGATTGTCATAATTTCTAGTTATCTTTTAGTAATTTGGTTATGATTTATGCTTATTTCCCCATAATTGTTTGAGGAAGGTTTGTTGTCCCTCGTGTACGAGGTTTTGGAAAACTAATTAGGAATATGAAGTGTATTCCATATTGCATTCAAGGATTGGAAAAATTATATCTATATAAATATATGTTTTTTCCTCTTTCCTCTCTCTCTTGATAATTATTATCATAACTATCACTTTCTTAGTAAGTAAAACTAAATTACTAAATATTTTTCATAGCAATAATTTAGTAACCTACCATTTCATTTGATAAGCCATGCCATTCAAGAAATGCAACAAATGTCAAAATCAAAGTTGTGAAGATCACATGCACATGCCTCCTCATCAACCATTGAATAACAAATTCTCTTGATTAGGCTTGACCCATCTTGTTGGTGCTCCGTAAATTTACAAATATATTTAGTGTTACCAACCATCCACTATACTTATATTTATTTCTTTAACTTGTCATGCTTAAACTTTCTATCTCTTAATAAACCTTTTAGAAACTTTTATTTACCGTGACAATGAAGTGAATTAACTATTTTAATAACAGTTAAAAAATATTTTATTCAAAGAATAATTTTTCTTCATAAGATTACATACCTGTGTGTAATTTGAGTGATCCAAAATCCATGTCTGGTAAAAAAAAACAACCAGTGGTTAGTAAAACAAGTGAAATTCCTATAATAATGCATGCCATTGTCTATGGCGTTTAAAACAAAAGAAAAAGTATAATGATTTTTTAACATTAAAAAGAACTAGATAGATCTTAACCTCAACAAAATAAAAAATCATATTTAAAAAAAATCAATCTTAACGCCAATCATTACATATCATTACAGAGTACACTATAGGTATAAAAATAACTTTTTATTTAGAAAAACTTTCTAAATGGATCTTAACACCCCCATTGTTATTGAGTACTATGTAGGTATACAAATAATTTTTTATTTACAAAATATTGTGAAGATAAGAGAATAAGTATAAAATAAAAATATGGATTTTTTTATTTTAAAAAATTGTAAAGATGAGAGATTAAGAAAATAAGAGTTTTATGAAGTAAAGTGATAATAATTTTATATATGATTCATTTTAATCATGAAGTTAATATGCAAATCTCTTACAAATATATAGTAGAATCTAATAACAATCAAGTATTAGGTATATACACTTAAATTGGAGTATTAGATGAAAATAGAAGAGGATGTGATTGTTGAGAAGATTTGTGTTACATTAATCTAACTTTGATTTGATGTATGTATGTGAGTGGCATGTGTTGGCTACATTGGTCATGCCAAATATAGTGGTTAAGGATAATATATTTTGTTGGTATTCTTGTAAAAGGTTTTGATGGTAAAAATGTAAAAATAATATTAATTGTGTGTGTTTGTATCTTATGTTTTATATTAATTTTAACATGTGGTATCAGAGTTGGGTAGACCTAGACTTTGTGGAAATAGTGGTTTGATGTTTGGAACCATGGAAAGAGAATTTGTGATGAACTTTCGAGATGGGAAAGGACATATAGTCATAATGATGCATGAAAACAATGCATGGCATGGATCTATGTGAAGCCTTAGAAAAAGAAGTAAATAGAATATGGGTAAAGAAGTGATCGACTCATTGTATTGTAAGTATTTTTTTTAGAGTTGGATTTAATCGTAATGTAAATGAGCATATGGATGTAAGATTGTTTAAACATACTTAACCTTGGCTTGGTGGGTAACCTATTTAAAGTCTAGATGTGTATTTAGATAGACTAGAGAGTGGGGGGGGGGGGGTGTTGTATTCTTGGATACCCGGTTAAAAAGTTTTGAGAGAGGTTGGTGCTTACCCCAAGTCGAGTTTAAAGGAGGGAATGTTAGGTTAATATTGATTTGGTCCTATTCAAAGGGTTGAGTAACTCCATTATAAGATGCATGTGAGTGGCTTGTGTTAGGATTGGCCACGCCTTGGCCACAATGGTGAAGGATAATAAGATAATAGATCTATTATTATTAGTTTGGAAAACATAATTCCCACTTGAGATAATGGACAAAAGAGAAGTTGGATATGACTAGGTAGATGTATTTTATTCAAATCTAATGAGGAGTATGTGGATCACTTGTATGTGCATTTTCCATATACAAGATTTGTTTAGAAAGAAGTCATACAAGTCACATGTCGTAAGAACAATTGGGATATACAAGATTTGTTTGTAAATAAGTTATACAAGTCACATTTGGTAAGAACAATTGGGATAAGCAGGCATTGGTTCTTATAAAGCTCTTTCCTACTATGTCATATATGAAATTTATTAACTTGGAATCGAATGATATTCCAAGACTTAGTTCTCACAAATATGTAGATGGGAACAGAACTAATACACAGTATGGGTGTTGATGAACACAACACACACACATGCAAAAAATATTTAAAGTATTTACAGGTTTTTGGATTCTCATAAGTCTTGATAGAGTGGACTAATCAACAATGCCAAATTGAAAATTTTGGACTTTTACCTATCATGGATAAAGTACAAGAAGTAAAAACTACTTTTGAATTTATTCAATTCACACATATTTATAGAGAATTTAATACAAAAGTACATCAACTTTATAAAAAAAACACTCTTATATATAATTTTCTAATATCTTTTCTACCAAAAACTTAGAGTAAAAACTCTCCTATCCTAAATTTAAAAACTTAATATTAAATATAATTAATAATAATTGAAAGATGATTGTAACATTGGAAACAACAAATCTATCTCTATTTTGATTAATACGAATTGAAATAACTTTTTAATTCTTTAAATCTTAATAAAAAAGTAGATATATATTTAATTCGACCTCTAAAATATTAATATAATAAAAAAAAGATTTTGCATATACAATTTATTTCGACATGTATGATTTATCTTAGTTAATACATTTTATTTAATTGGCTTTCTTTTTCCAGCAGAAAAAAGCATACCGATGTTATTTATATCGAATCAAAAGGTACATGATTAACAAGTCTATAGGAAGACTCAACCTGAGCTGAGGCAGAAGGTCATGCCATCATATCTAAAAAAAATCAAAGAGCTACAACTAACCATCATCAGAGGTATACAAATAACCTCAAATTAACATCAACCCGAAAATACTCGACAAATAATGTCCTGAAACAGGTTGTTACTCAAAAATTTTCAGAGAGCCAAAATTCAGAACCTGAGAATTGAGAAATTCTTCCCAGATTAAAAAACCAAATTCTCTGCACAAAGCTTGCTTAGAGAGTTTATCTGCCAGATGATTGTGTTTCTTGTAGATGTGCTCCAGATATATATTCCCAAAAGAAGGATAACTGATTTTATCCCGATACACCAGTGAACAAGAGATAACACTTTCATTTGATGGTGACCCTAGAGTCCCCAAAAATCTTCATATCATCGATGCCGAAGATACTAGCCACTTTTAGAACAACCCACAAAGAAAGGATCTCTACCTTCATGTTTGTCCCATTCCCACAATTGAGCCTTAGTGTAAAATAATGTGACTCATTTAAGAAAATAGCTCCCCCAGCAGCACATAAACCATCTTGAGTAGCACCATCGAAAAATAGAATAGGATGATTGAACTGAGGATCAAAAGCACCAATTCTTCTAACGATTAATGGCTCCTGCTCACTGTAGATGGATTTATAAACACTCAAAATTTGTTTAGCTGTATTTTGAGCACAATGATTCAGATCTTCAAAAACAACCTTATTCCTAGTAAACCAAATAAACCAGGAAATAATCACTGGTAGCAATGCATGGGATTTGCATTCCCTGTACCACTTAAGCAAGCATAAATCGAAATTGTCAAACCCCCAAACTTGATATATCACTAGTGAAATTACATGACACAAGAAGATGGTTTGTGGATTATGTATCAGATTTACACAAGGAGCACTATCTTGGGCCATTCCAACCCATTATGACCAGATTATCCCAAGTCTTTAATTTTCCTTTAAGAGCAAACCAACCAAAACATTTGAATTTCAAAGGCATATTCCACCTCCACAATATTTTAAACCACCATTGCCGAGGGAAACAATTTCTAAATTGAATGATAGACTTATAGGCAGTATTTGCTGTGATTTCTCTCGAACTTGGATTACCTGTCCATTTAATAATATCTCTGCCATAAGAAAGCCTGCACCCCACTGAATCAAGACGAGAGAAATACCTATTCCATTCCCATTCAAATTTACGAGAAAAACCAAGGTCCGCACCTTTGATCCAATAGGCATTACCATGGAGAGATTTTAAATTTTTCATTCTGTCCAGACTGATAATATCCTTTTCTCTTAGAAAGGATAAGATTTCCTCAGACATGGTATATAGTCATCATCCAGACCCAGGATAGGATCAGCCCCTACCACAACCTGTTGACCTGATCCAACTTGCCATTGCAAATCTTTTGCCATCCAATTAAAAACATTCATGAATCCCTTCCAGATAATAGAAGAATTTCTTATTTTTTTCATAGGATTCCTGAGCCAAAGCATGGTATTTTTCTTGATATATTTCACCCCCTGAACTTTAGACCATAAAGATGATCCAAAAATACCCCTCCAGAAGCTTTTAAGGCATAAGGCCTTACCAAAAACATCCATATTTTTTAGTCCCCATCCTCCACAACTCTCAGGAAGAGTGATATTCTCCCACTTAGCCATAATCAAACCTTTTTGGTCTTTCCCACCTGACCATAAAAAATTGGAACACAGTTTCCTAATACTATGCAAAACTGAGCTGGGAGCTTTAAACAATGATAACCAATATACAAGAATACTGGTTAGAATAGCTTTAACCAGAATGAGGCATCCGCTAATGGATAAAAACCTATTAGTCCAGCATTGAATTCTGCTTTCAAATTTTTTAAACAACCATGACCAATCTTTAACTCTGTAACTATTTGGATTCAAAAAATACCCGAGATACTTAAATCCATCAACCAACATATGAAATTTAAAAGGAATTACTTTTTGTAAGTCCACAGTCTGAGATTCAGCCAACTAATGCTGATAAAGGATATATTTTGCATCACTAACCTTCATTCCTGATGCGCAATAGAAGAAATTGTTGTTTTTCATATGGCACTCCCATTCGATAATAGAATCCAACCCAGCAAGGAGCACATCATCTACAAAGAGTAGATGGGATATAAAAATTTCTTTTGACATCTTAATACCCTTAATGCATCCATCTGATTTAGCTTTGTGAAGTAACCTGCTGAAGCCATCAATAACAAGTAAAAATAGAAGTGGGGACATGGGGCATCCCTGCCTAATCCCTCTGGAACATTTGAAGAACTTCAATGACACACCATTAACCAAAACTACAATATTAGTGGAGGAAACACATGCCATTATCCAATTAAGCATTAATGGTGTCAAACCAATTTGGATTAGAACAATTCTGAGAAAGCACCAATCGACACGATCATACGCCTTCTCAAGGTCCATTTTGAGCAAATAGGCTTTCTTTTTCGGAATCTTGATGGTATGGATGATCTCCTACATGATGCCAACAACATCCAAGATTTTCCTGTCATGTAAAAAACCATACTGTTATGCATAGATGAATTTGGAAAGCCCAGGTTTGATTCTCACAGCAACGATCTTGGAAATGAGCTTATAGATCAAGTTACATAATGCTATGGGCCTATAATCTCCAAAGGTGTGAGGCTTATTGCTTTTTGGAATCAGGGTCAAGAATGTAGAATTCAGAGCACCCGAGATAAAGCCATTAATTCTGGAAAATTCAACCATAGCAAGAATTTAATCCCCCATAATGTCGAAGAAATGCAGGAAGAGCTCCACAGTCCAACCATCAGGCCCATGAATTTTTTCTTTTGCAAAAAGTTTTAAAGTATCTTCTACTTCCTTTAATGTAACAACCTGCTCCAGGTCCTTTGCCTCCTGATTACTAAAAAATACAGGATATAATATAGCAATCTCCAGCTACTTCATAAGGTCACTAACCCCAGTATCAGTGAATATATTACCAAAAACATCTTTAGCTGCATCCTGAAGTTTTTCTTTCCCAGAAATACAGTTACCTGCTCCATCCTCCATTTCCCAGATGGCATTGGAATTTCGTCTATGAGAAGCAAAGGCATGAAAAAACTTGGTGTTTTTATCCCCTAAAACCAACCATAATGCTCGGCTTTTGAGTCTCCAATCAGCTTCTTCCTGTTTCAAAATAGCTTCCTTCTTTTCTTCAAGAGATTTAATTAAGGATTGATCATCCATATCTTCCATAAGGTCAAATTTCCAATAATATACTTCTTGTATCTAGATTTCCAAATCTCTATACTCTTTCAGATCCTGCACCTTTTGATTTTTGATCCATTTTGTTACCACATATTTCAGTTTCCTTAGTTTAAGAATAAGATGATACATAGGGTTCAGGTCACCTCCATGAATACAAATCAACCAGACTGTCTAATTGCCGCATAGAAGTTTTCATTATGTATCTAGGAACAGTTGAATTTAAAAGGATACTTCTGTAAATTAACTTTATCATCACATTGAAAAAAAACAGGTTGGTGGTCTGACAAGATAGCCTCCCCAATCCATGATCTGTGATGATGAAAAGTATGAAGCACAGACCGACTAACCAAAAAATGATCAATCCATTTGTGGATACCATCTTTTCCCACTCCACCATTTTTCCACGTTGGAAGGAGGGAAGCAGGAGTGATATCAACCAGATCATAATTAACCAACATATTTGAGAAATATTTAGCAAGATCATCCTTATGGGCTAGAGGACCTCAAACTTCAGCAAAAATTAGGGAAAAGTTCATATCGCATGCAATGTTAAGATTGTTCATATTTAGGAGACCTGAACTCATCAGAGAATCCCAAAATATTGTTCTGCCTGAGTAAGGTCCATAGCAGTTAAAAACAACAAAATTGAAATTTTGAATCAGACTCCGACCATTCATCAAAATACCCCAATTGGTTTTGTAGGTGTTGAAATGAAAGAGATGATGATTCCAACCAACAAAAATGCCTCTAGACCTATCAGAGGCACTAACAGTAGAAAAATCCTAACCATGTAAGATATTGGTGAGCTTCAAAATAGCAGAGGATTCATCACACATTGTCTCCTGTAGGATAATAATCTCCAGGCTAGTAACAATTAACAGTTTAGATAAAGCCCTACCCTGGGTAGCCTTACCTAAACCCCTAACATTTAGGGACATAATCAACATTAATCAATAATGATAGAGGGATACACCGCTCTAAGTGTCCTAGGTTTTGGAGACCCATCAATAGGAGAACTGGCATCATCAATCCTGGCAGATAAGAGTATAAGCACATCACCCACCATATCTTCAGGCCTCCCAAGACCCATCTTTTTTTAATTCCTAACCGTAACATTTTTGAACTGGAGGCAGTCAGAGGGTTTCACTTCAGAATTTAAAGGAGGGTTTTTAGAATACACAGTCAATGGTGGGAAACAGGGAGCCTCAGAACTTGGACAATAGCCATTTTTAGCTAGCACAGCCTTATCCTCAAAAGAAAGAACCCTGGCAACATTATCCTGAAAGGTAGGAGCAGACTTAGGGTTACCCACCAGAAGTACATCAAGTTCATGGTTTGATACAGGTGAAGACATCCTACCCGTAACCAAAAAAGGGCCATTCACAACATTAAGATTGAGAGACACCTCCCTTCTAGAAATACATTGATCCAGGGAATTCTCCATATCAACATACAATTTAAGTTCGTCTTTTGAAATATTTTTATATGGAGTTTCGTCTGGAGAAGACTCACCCGAATAGTTCCGAACTGGAGAAGAAGGTCTAGATTTAGGGCTCGAACAGACTAGAGATGCATCCAAACCCTGACCAAAACCATGAACACCATTCACCTTTAAGGAAAGAAAAGGACATTTTGCAATAGTATGTCCAGTCTGCCGACAACTGTAGCAGTGAAATGGTATCTTAAAATAGTCTAGTCGCTGGCAAAACGCTCTAGAACCCCATTTGACATCAACCTCAGTCGACAACCCTAGGCTCATATCAAATTCCATCATAATCTTTGGAACTTTGCGATCATATCCAAACAGGGTTTTCTTATCGAGCCGAATGAATTTACCAACAGAACTAACTAACTCTATGAAAATGTTCTTAGTCCAGAGCTCAATCGGAAAGCCAGGCAACAACATCCATAAATGACGAATCCTCTACTATATTTATTTGTCTTTTAGTTATTTACACATTTCTTTAAAATGATAATTATTATTAAATAATCATGTATACTTTATTGTTTTAGGAAAGGCAATGAGTCGAGTTAAAAAGGATTTTTAGTTAAATTAGTTGAAAAATTTCCTTTGCCTCCAACTATAGTATAAATAATTTATTTTGAATTGAGTTATTATTATGAGCAACTACTAATAAATGGTATAATTGTTTTTATTAATGAACATGGTTGGTTGGAATCTAAATTTTTAATATTAACTTTTTTATTATTGAAAACATATTTTTTAGTTGAATTTATTGCTGTAGTTTAAATATTTTATGTTTTCAAATTTTTTTAAGCATATTTTCTGTCTTATTTTGTTAAAGTTTAGTTGGAAATATTTAGAAAATCTTAGAATCACATATATTAGCTATGGAAATTGCATAAGTTGGGTGCCATGGGGGTATTTGAGGATGGTAAATCTATTTATGGATTCAAAAACACATTTTAAACCAAAACCTACAGTAAAGTCCAAAACTTAGAATATTATAATAAATAGACTATGAATTTAATATTTTTTAATTAGATGTTCATGAGTGTAGAATAGAATATGAATAGGTATACTATTAAGGCACTCCTTGAGTAAAGTTATTGGTTCAAACTCTGTGAAGATATATATATATATATATATATATATATATATATATATATATATATGATCAAATTTTAAAAGTCAAAATTAATGTAGATTTAAATATTTGAAAATATAGTTTTGATTATTATATATATAAAAGATGATGATAATGGTTTATATTTATAGTGTTTCTATATATATACATATATATATTTGTTTAACATATAGTATTATTAATATTAAATAAATTAAGACAAATTTATTTATTTTTAAATGGAAAAAGATAATGATGTAGATTTCTAGTCACCATTGGATTTTATTATTTTCAAATCGCGAACATTTTTTTTGAAAAGAACTGGAGACATGTTGTATTATTTGCATAGATTAATAGATCAACAGCTAGTATGGTAATAAATTATTCAAGTGGATCGAACACCATTTCACAGAATGCCAAGGAGGATTCTTATCATTCCATGTTCTCGAGTGTAGGGTTTCGATATATTAGAGAAGCGTGTGAAAATCACTAACACTACAAGACTGGATGGGATAATGTGGATATAAATTGCATTAAACTGGATGAAGATTATGATTGGCCTGATCAAAGACACGTCAGAGTCCTAATTGGGAAAAAACATTAATACTTTTTGGTCATGCAAAGTAAGGAATTAGATCTCCCTAATATATATGGGTCTATATTGGATTGAGGTTAGTGTTAAAATGATTAGTCTATTAGGGTTTTATCTATGACAAACTCTATGGCACTTGTAAATGGTTGGGACATGAGGGCATACCCTATGGGGTGACTAGGACATAACACCATTGATCAATATCTCGACCTCGTGGACAGGATATGCATACTCCATGTGTAGTCTTGAAGACACATCAAGAATTAATGGATATATGGAAGTGTAGAAATGAATTGAATGTGGATTTGACCCTAGAAACTATGCAAGATTTATAGTTGTTAGCTCATCGAGGTGGTGAACAAGTAGAGGGGTTAGTAGTTTTAGACAAGACACATTTCATTAAGGTAAGGATCAACATATAGGATACTCCAAGTACAACAATGAAATTTATGGAAGGAAAAACTCCTTGAGATAAGGATCTAGTTAATTCCTACATATAAGCTACTCGTCCTAGTCATCAGGTGGAAATTCATCATCTTGATGGAGTATGCACTACGGAGGATCTTGAGTAATTATAGCGACTATAAGGGATAGTCCTTATTATCCTTCTAGAAAAAAACTTGACAATAGAGTTGCTATCCATTTCAATTTATACAGAAGAGGGTGTGAATTTTACCTCTCAGGAGACTTTGGAAGGGAGACAAACATTCTAAAAGGATAAATGTATCAAGGTTAAAATTGATTGGGTAAAAATTCTAGTGGGCCATGATGTAAATTTGATAGAGATGAAAGGTTTTATGGCCAAAACCTTGGTTAGAATATTTATGAGAAAATCAAAGAGAGGCGATTCACTGAAAATTTGGATGATAGAGCATTGGAAGTGTGTGTTGGGTTATTTGTTCACCTTTCAACTTCTTGTTCGTGGTTGGATTTTTTTCATTGTAAATTGATATGTAGATCTAGGATTATTGTTAGTAAAACACTGGCATTGAGACTCATCAGGACTATGCTCGAAGAGGTGGTTGCTAGGATTTGGTCTTCAAAGGGAACCGAGTTATACAAAAATTTTGGTCACTATCACTATGATTACCCACTGAAATTGGAACGTCAAGATCTATGAAGGTAAAGGAAATACCAATGGATAATTTATTGCTTTTGGAGGACGAGTGTATGGAGAAGGAATACTGTAGATTTGGTAGAGTCCTAATTGAATTGGACCTTAGATAAGAGATGCTGGAATATATGGATATACAATGGGGAACCATGAATGGAATGTACCATAGAAAAGGACACTTGAAGTTTGATTGTAATTTTTCCAGGAAAGATTCATCCAATCGCAAGAATGGCTAGGTTAAAATAAAATAAAATGAGGAGGTTTCATTGCTTACATTAGAGGTAATAGAGTAATATGGATCAAAAAAATTATATGTCAACAATATTCATATCTCCTCGGACAGGCTACTGAATTTTTTCATTTCTAAGACAACTCAGTGTGACACATTGGCACAATCGATGTCTCTAGTTCCAAAAGGTACGCAAATTTCAGATCCAACCTTTATCCTTCATGATGGTTCTAGTTGCTCAGATAATACAATTGGTTCAGAGTCTACTATTAAACATATGAAGCCACAAAGGGATGGCCCTAATTTTCATCAAAATGTCTTATTAGTTGTGAACAAGTTAAAGGAAAGTCTGACTTGGGAAAGCCCATACTAGATTTGGGAGGGGGTAGTGTGCACGTGTTTAAATCTATTGAATGGATAAACCGTTTGAGGTTACAGCCTCCCTAAATCCCATCAAGATACGATCTCTATGGCCCTTACTACTATTTTAGTTGAATATATTGATCCCCATCCTCCCATCCCCCTAAATCCTCAAATCTTTCTAAGAAGAACCATTGTAAAGAAGCCATTAAAATCAAACATTAAGTCTTCATATTCATTGAGATATTTAAAATTTTTCTAGGAGAAGTCAAGAGGGATACAAGGATAACTAGCTATGGACAAGGATATACCTTCCACTGTTGGGAGGAAACCACATATGTTGGTAGCAAAATCACTTGCAAAGAAATAAGTAAGAGAATGTAAACATGTCACAATCAATGACACGGTCCTTAAACTAAGCAAGACTGAGAAGTTGGTTACTGATTGCTCATTCTCTCCCTAAATTCTAGAGGGGTAGGGGGTGCCCACAAACAATTAGATATCAAATGAATGTTTATAGTATAACAACTTGATGATGTTGTGATGTTATAAGAAAAATGTGTGCTAGTTAAAAAGATTTGTATTTTTGTCATCTATTTTAAGAGATTGGAACTTTTGTGCTATAGATGCTATAGGTTTGTCGAGGGATCTGATAACTATTTAGAACTCCACTTTTGACACTATTTTGACTTGAGTTTTGATTGCAAGCATAGTGGTGGATCTCAAGGATAAGGAACTTGGAAAGGATACGAGACTGGTAAATATTTATGGGCCTTAAGGGTAAAGGTAGACTTTCTAGGAAGGAATGGATTAGTCCATATGATTATCTAGGGATAATATTGTCATGGGTGGTGATCTTAATCTAACACTTGATGCAAGGGATATCGGGGGGAGGTTGCAAGAATGGATCCACTAGGTATTTATTCACAAATATTTTTGAAACACATCATTTGGTTGATATTGAACTAGTAAAGGTTGTCCCCACTTGGATAAATGCAAGAAGAGGAAGGGAGGGGATATCCAAAATACTTGACATGTATTTAGTGGAAACATATTTACTTACTAATGATGTTAGGGTAAAATATTGGGTGGGTATTGGTGGACTGTTAGACCATCTTCTCGTCTTGTTAAAACTAGATTTAAATCATAATAAGCCATGTATTCCACTAATAGGTTGAATTTTTTAGATGGATGTTGGAAGAAGATTTTAGAGATATAATCTCTAATCATTGGAATCCATTTGACATACAAGAGGGGTTGACAACAATACGCCATATTCTGTAGAATTTGAAAAGAGTCAAAGAAGCCATGAAAGGATGGGATAAAATACTTTCCATAAAGTCACAAAAATTGTTAAAAGAAGTGGAATAAGAGAACATGACACTCTTTGAACACAATGAGGCTGGTGTATTTTCTGAGGATGAAGTTTTGGCCTTAAAAGAACTTGAAAGAATCCATAAGAATTTACTGGAAAAGGAGGAGGATGAATGGAGACTCAAGAGTAGACCCATTTGGTTAAATGAAGGAGACTATAGTGACCAAATACTTTCATAAGTTTTCTAGTCATAGAAAACACATAAATACAATTTAAGACATTACTCAGACAAACGAGATAAAAGTTAATGCTTTCAAGGAAATTGTTGAGGCAGGAAAATAACATTTTAATTTTGTGTTTACAGGTCCAGAATCTACCAATATTGGAGAAATAATGAAAGTATTAAGTTTCTTCCTTGGACCAATAAATGAAGTTATGAACATGGATTTAGAAGTAGAATTCAGTAGAGAGTAACTGAAGTATGCCTTAGCCTGTTTTTAAAAAGGAAAGGAAAAAACCTCAGTCTTGATAGATTAACTATTGAACTCTACCTTGGTTTCTATGATTTGTTGGAGAATGGTTTGTTAAGAGCTATTTAGAAATCTAGGCTTATTGGGAAAGTACTTAAGGCTATAAATATCACCTTCATAGCACTGATTCCCCCCAAAAAAGATTGTACTTCCTTTCATGAATACAAACCCATATCATTATGCAATATAAAACACATTTATATAAATATATATCAAATTTGAATTTCAAATTTCATTCACATAGTGTGAAGCTCTATAGGCACATTGGCTTGTGAATCACTGATCAAAGAGCGAGCAGCTGGGTTAAAGATTTCAGAGAGATTATCTATAGATCCAGTGGCTTGTGAATCACCGATCAAAGAGCGAGCAGCTGACAGGTTACTCTATTAAATAAATATTTTCATAAATAGTTACATTCTCTTTTTTGTTTATTGCAACTCTATCCCTCATAGTTATGGATGACGATGTTTCTTGTGTCTTTCATAACATTTTGTATATATAGATAATGCCTTAATACAACTTTAGTACGGATTGATAAGATATACAACTACATGATGGCCTTCGCATTCTACATGAATGCCTTGTGTATTTTAAAGTCCTTATAGCATGCACTAAATGTGGTTTTGTTCATCTCAACTTATAAGTTATAATTTTCTAAATGGACACATATAACGTCAGGTTCATTAGAAAAGACATTTGAGTTATACTTTAAAAAAATTAAAAATAAAATCAAAGTTGTTGTGTAAGGAGAAAACCTTGTAACCCAAGCACAATGCTAAGATGGCGTGCCCAAAAGCCATCAAGCTACCTCGAAATGCCTGCATATCATATTAATGTTAAAATATATTAACATTAAAGGTAACTTCCCATCGTAACAATGATGTCCAAACTCAACACTAAAAGACATCTCTATATTATTATTTTTTAATGAATATACCCTCATTACCCGTGGCATGTAGATTGCAACGAATATTGCACCAACATAGTTTGCAAGCAAAAGTCCTGAACCTAAAAATGCAATGTTACGAACACCGAGGTTGGTTGCCAATGTGGCTATTTGAAACCTGGATGAAATAAAAGAGAGTAAATCAAAGTGAAAATACATGTACTAATACTCTACCAAAAAGAGCTTCCATAGGAAATATAAATGCAATAAAGGAAGCATTTGTGTAAAACTCAAAAAGTGTAAGAGAAGCCACTTTCATATAACAAAACAAAGTTCACCAAAGCCTGAAGGAAACTATGAACACATATTTAAACCTTGCTAGCATTTTCATAGGATGTTATACAATTATAAGATGTTATAAAATTATCTAAAAAAAACTTTCTTGTGCTTGTATTTATGAAGATATTTTTTTTCATGATTATTTTTAAAAATTTTCAACTTTTATTGGAGAATATATCGAGGTGTGTGAGAATATCACAAGGTACTTGAAAGGTGGTATCATAATAGTTTTTTCTGTTGGCCTTAAAATTAATTTCTATTAGTGGTAGTAAAGGATATTGTATCTATGTCCCACCCTTCAAGAATTTGACTAATATAGCATTAGAAACATAAAAATATGTATACATAATTATCAATCAAGGAGCATCCACAAATAAACAAAATTAGTTAAACTACAAAAAACTAGGTCTTGAAAAATTACTAGAGTGCAACCTAGCTATTATGCACATGCCATCATTTTACATTAAGGCTATGAGCATCTCTTTCCTTTGTATGAGTGGATTATTCTATATTACCAATGTAGTGCCATGCATTTCAAAATTCCATCCATTCTCTTGGGTGTAGACCATTGCAACTCACCTATCTAAAAAAGGAACAATAGCAACAAGACAATTGATTTTATTGTTTCCACCACAAGAGTCACTATTGCATCAAGGGTTGTATATTTAAAAAGGAACATGGAATGCATAAATGCATTGGTGGACACGACCCTTCAACTCTAGAATATGGGGGGGGGATAATAACAATCTAACATAGGATTACAAGGAACTATCATCTTAAAATAATTAGAAATGTGGGAATATGATTAGGGGCGAATAGGAAAGGATTCAACATTGTTATGAAAAAAATTGACTTTTATTTGAGCAAACAATGCCAATTCTTTCTTAAAGAGCCCCAATTCTCCTAGACTAAGAGGGTTTTGTTCATCATAAAGAGGTTTTTGATCCATTTATGTCATGTTGTTGTTCCTAGATGCACTTTCTAAATCCCAATATGAAGGATGTGTGTGTGTGTGTGTGTGTGAGAGAGAGAGAGAGAGAGAGAGAGAGAGAGAGAGAGAATTCAAAACAAATTTAGTAAATCTTTTGAATGCATATATTGAATAGTTTCTAGGTGGACAAGCTTTGCCTACACACAATGATGACGTTACTCATCAGATTCTTAAGATTATATGAATATAGGTTAGGTTGGTATCCCTGGTGATTATGCTTCTTAGAAAAAATATTAAAATATAATAAATCTCGAATAACTTAGTTTATGATCCCATTAAAAACATAAGATAATAAGTTAAAACTAGATAAAGGCAAATTAAATTTTTTCCTATGTAAAAAAATCTACGCTAAGTAACTTGTAAAAGTATTTTATATTTATAAAAATAAACGTATTTTATATTTTGTACCAAGAAAAAAATTGATGTGCAACCAATCCTATTACCAAATATTTTTATAAGTCCAAACAATTAAAAATCTTATACATGAAGTGTCTCAAGTTAGAAGAGAGCAAAATTTGAGGGATAAAAAATGAGAAAGATTTTCACTTGGAGGGATTAGATCCCTCTCGACACTTTATAGATATTGAGTTGAGATGGATCTACAATGGTCAATATATTAGTTGGATCCAAGTATGTGTTTCAACTTTGTTATTTGAGTCAATAATGAGATGATCATGTGTGTTTAAGGCCATTGAAGACTCTATACATTGATGTATTAGTGTTGAAAAATTTGAGCCATGTCTAATAATGAAATAATACACTAGTTTCTCTCCATTCAATGATGATTATTTTTATTTCATTATTCAATTTGGTATCAGATCCATAAACTCATTTCGCTAAAATAAAGTGTATGAATTTGTGTCTTTCAACCAAAGGTGCAGGGTCATTTTTTCAAGAATATATTGGTGAATTTATTTTGTAGGGATTGTTTGAAGTGGTGTTGAAGATAAGAGAAGATTGATCTCTAATTGAGATTGTTGTTTTGTAAAAATAGTGCTTTGGAGTTATTAAACCCTAAATATGCATACAAACATAGGACATATCAATCTTTCCTATTAGATTTGAAGTCTTGTACCATCCCAAAAAGGGATGTATACATGAGATTATATTGGGCAATATTCCTAAAGAATATACTTATCTATTGTTCATCATTATAAGATCATATGCTTCATTTTTAAAGCTTGTGGCAACTATTGTTTTTGCATTTAGATATACTTGATGGCATCCCCTTGTGATTTTATTGAGAACTCAAATCAACGTGGAAAAATAACTGAGGAGAGTACATTTATGAAAAGGATAAAATAGGTAAGAATAAGGCACACTTCCTAATATTTTGGTGGTATCAAGGTAGAGGAATAAGGTTTTTTTAAGTATTGTTTCAACAAAAGATATGAAATCTAAGAGAGGTTCACTTCCTGGGGAATGAAGCTACATAAGAGTGTTTCCTTAATTTCTATTCCTAAACTAGTTGCAAACTTTCCCACATCTATTGTAGCATAAATTGTGGTTACATACTCCATAGTAAACCAACAATGACATACTTCAATATGTGCAAGGGTGGGGCACCTTTCTTATGACAAAGGATAATAACCCCTTGTAGTTTACACTCATCCAAAAGTACTTGATTGGCACTATCAAATGACACTATGTAACCTCATTTCATGACACAACCTTAAGAACCTCATGATGAGTGCAAACTCCCAGGGGTGTTTAGTGCTCACCTTGCTCTTACACCTCTATGTAATTTCTAAGAAGGTTAGTGTGGTGGATAGGGATTGGTTGGTTTTAGGAGGTGAACTCAATATCTAGATCTATGACATTTCTTTGTAGAGTGGTACATGACTATCCCTTCGTGTGATTCGTATGCATTGGGGGGGTTGCAGGGGGGAGACAACCAAGCTCCCCTACTTGAGAGTGTATAGGTGAAACCCTTGAGGAGAAAATATCTGGAACCTAGTAGTGTATTTTGGTTCCTTATAGAACCCTCTTATTTATTGTACTAAAGGGAAGTGGCCCCTGGAATTGTATTACAAGAAATAAATCATTGTAAGTTTTTTGCTGAGTACTAATAAAATATCAAAGTTGCCATTGCCTGGTGGTTTTACCTACACATAGTAGGGTTTCCATATTAATATCACATTCTATTGTTTTTTTTCTTTTGTTTTAATATTTTGTAAACATATGGTATCGATGGGGGGTTCATTCGTAGGTAAAATTATAGCACATGAGTTCATATTACGAGATTTGATACTCTAAAATATGGAAGCAATATATTTCCTAGTATATACAAGTTAAGGGGTATTTTTGATATATTAAAAACATGTAGATATCAAGGGGGTTTATAATTATGTATCTAGGGGGTTGAATATGATATTGGGGGGTTTGAATATGTACTCTATGTCTAAGTTTGTGTAAGTTTGATGTGTGTGAAGTCATATTAGTATTTGGAGTTAGAGTAATTTTCATGATAGGTGTAAGTCGAATAGGGAGAGGTTATTCGAATAGTTAAATGAATGTACCCGCTTATGCGCTTTACTAAAAGTTTCCACCAAAATGTTGGCCTTGAATTGCAACGAATGAGGAATAAATCCATTCCTAAGAAATTCCTCCGGTTGTCAACATTAATCACAGTCATGTACGACCCCCATTTTGACCCTTAGGATATATTGGATTTATTGTAAATAATATATGCATGCAATGTTTGTTTCCCTAGCGTGGAGCTCAAGGCCAAGGCCCCGCTAGTGTATGCTTAGATTTTATTAAAAATGCAAGTATTTGATATTACACTATCCATGTGCTATTAAGCCATGGGACATTGTCAAATGATGTAAATATTAATATTGCAATAAAATACCAAAAATTGGCTATGGAAGCAACTAATGAGAATGGGCCATGTGTATTCCACTAAGGAGTGGTGACAGGGTTATGGGTTGAACCATATGTTTCCAAATGTCATCTTGAGAACCCATTTGACTTTCCTTGCTGACATTTATTTATGTTGTAAGGAAGTGGTTGAAGAAATCAGTCCATGGCTTCAATGGAGCATGCGTAGCCCATAAATTCGTATGGATGGTATGGGCTTTGTTTTCTTGACCCACAAGTCACTCTACCTCATGGGAATTCATTCTTCCTCATTCCCATTCCATGATTGAACATCTAAGCATCAGTTCTCATCCATTACATAGACCCAGCGGTGAGAAAAACCAGAAATCGCAACTCTACAATAACCCACATTTTGAAGTGCCATAAATGCCTAGAATTTCGTGTAAATAGTGAAATCCAATGGGGGATCCATAGACCTGAACCTTGGGGCAAATTTAAGAGTGTTATATCTCTAGAAATCCATAGGAAAACCCAGTTTTGATAGCCCAAAAATCCAATTACGGGATTGAGTCATTTGGTCATCGAATTGTGAGAATCCAAGTGTGAATGACAGAACAAAGGATAGAACAGAGGTTGGGATTGCTTGATAAACTTAGTGAAGGCTAGAATCTCAAGGATTTAGTAGCTTGGATCTTTCTATGCCCACCCTGAAGAGCACTGGAGGGAAAGGACACCTGCGGGACTATGTAGCAAAGAAGGGGACCTTCCTTATGTTGGGTGTGGTAGGTATTATGGGTGCTAAGGTTGTTTGAGTTTAGCTTGAGATGTCTGTAGCTCTATGGTTGAGCTCATTGGCTTAGCATTTCCCCCCTTTGTCTCTTGCATGCTTGATAAACCCAACTGTGTGTTGGCATAGCATGACTGTTTGTGTGAGTGAAACCATGGCTGTGAGTGAGCCTGTTTAGTGCCTCCTTAGTGGATACTCAGCCCAGATCGATGGTGGTCTCTTAACTGAAATAATATAGGCTGGACAAAGACCTCTGGTTAAGTGGAACATTGCTCTCACATAGCCAGTTGCTAGGACATTTTCATCTTAAAGATAAATATTCTCTGTGGTTTGAATTATGTTTATTCTGTGTTCTGCAATGCTTAATTTGATGACTGTTATTGGTATGCTAAATGCATGATGTAGTTGTGTGTGGATAATTTCATTACCATTGTGTTTATTTGAGTATAAATATGCATGCATGTGTTTTTATTTCTTATGAATTCTCTTATTCATGAATGGGGCTGAGTTTCCCAAATAAGCCCCGGAACGTTAGTCATGTTTCTTCCCTTGCATCGGATCAATAGGAGGGGACGTGACAGAGTGGTATCAGAGCCCATGTTACTTCACTAGGACTGCTTGGGACAAATTGTGAGTTTACAGGCATATATCAGAATGTTTAAATGTGGTATTGATGAAGTTTGGGTGACATTTTGATTAAAAAAATGACAGAATCAGAGTTCTCAAGTGTGGAAGATGATCACACCGTTGCATAGATATCTCCAATAGATTTCTAACGGTACCAGACTCACCTTATTTGGTTAAAAGATGAGGGAGATATAAGCTCTACAAGTTTGTGGGAGCAGAGGAGGTGTTTCCGGAAACATAAAATTTTCAAATTTATGTTTTTGGACTTATGCATTTCCGAACCCACATTGCAAATTGCGGAAGTGACATTTTCCGAAGTTGAAAATTTGGCATTCCACAGTACGGATTGCGGATTGCGGAAATGACATTTTCCGAAGTTGAAAATTTGGTGTTCCTCATTCCCGAGTTCCGCACTATGGATTGCGGATTGCGGAAGTGAAATTTTCCAGAGTTGGGAAATTGGCATTCCGTCTTCGGCATTGCGGATTGCGGATTGCGAATTCCGAAAACGGGTAAAGAAAAAAAAAGCGAGTATAGAGCCCGGAACGCAATTTTTGGATAGTATGAGCATGCGAAATCAGAATTGGATGAGTCCTGTGGTGTTCTAAGGCCATTAACGAATACCATGAAAGAACCAGTGAGGGTCCCAAGTCCATTATGCTCCAATTTGGAATAAAATTGGAATTAATGGTTTTTGCAAATCGGTGTACCGAAGCTTGGAAAAAGGTCGAATTGAGATGAAATCGATATATAACGGCCATGG
Organism: Larix kaempferi; assembly: GCA_027924585.1. NCBI lineage: Eukaryota > Viridiplantae > Streptophyta > Pinopsida > Pinales > Pinaceae > Larix > Larix kaempferi. The sequence continues at coordinate 140,796 of BSBM01000627.1, forward strand.
GGCAGGAACAATGTTGATTTTGGAAGCTTGGAGCCAAACTCCAAAGGATGTGGAGTCGGGGCGAGCGAGAAGACCAAAAAGCACTATTCTGGGCTACTTTTTGAGGATTTTGAAAAGCTTGCAGTGGATGAAAGTGACCATATATGTAGGATTCAAGAAATCTATTAAACTCAACATTTCATATTCTCATTAATATAGACATTTTCCGTTAGATAGATATTTTCCAGAAATGCTCAGTTTGGAAGATAGCCATTTTTGGCCCAAAATTTTGAAAATTTGGAAAAGTGGAAAGTTAAAAGTAGTCAAGCCCATAATTTTATAGAAGTTGATTGGTGCATAAGAATGAGGATCTTAAAGTTTATGGGTGTTCCTTGTTATATGGAATAACTTCCCCCGGCAGAAATGTTTTCATGATTCTTTCTAAATTTGCTTCTACAAATGGCTGAAATTGGCTTTTCAGGATAAAATGCAGCTGTGTAAAAGTGCAGAATTTTGGTAAAATGTGTCATTTTTGGAGTAATGTAATTTCCACACCCGAAGTCCGAATGAAGCACGTGGATAGGCATTAGAAAGCTTATCTAGCGGGGAACAGTGATGCATAACTAGAATTTGAATGAGGTTATCATACATCATAGCTATGTAGAGAAGAATAATGGATTTTTGTTTTGATTGATCCATGATCGACTCATAGTTATGTTTCTCCAAACGTGGTTGAAGGTTGTTCTCTTAGAAAAGTGAAGCATAATAAGTCTTGGCTAGTTCAATTAGCCACAGGGACCAAGATAAAAGTGAGTGAAGTAGTGATGGAGTGCCCCATGGAATTGAGCAGATTCCTTACAAAAGTAAATTTGAATGTCCTACCATTAGGATCTTATGATGCTTTGATTGGTATGGATTGATTAGAAAGGCATAGAGCAGAGGTAGATTGCTATGAAAAGGTACTTGAATGCATTGATGAATAGGGAAGACCAAGATTGGTAAGATGAATTTCCAAGCAAGTTTCAGTAAGGAATATTTCAGCCTTATAGTTGGAAAAGTGGTATAAAAAGGGTTGTCAATTATATGCAACTCATATATCAGATTCATCGGAGGACAAAGGACCAAGGATAGAAGACTTCCAGTTGTTGCAAGATTTCAAATATGTGTTTCCGGATGAAGTGTCGGGACTTCCACCAAAGAGAGATATTAATTTTACCATCTATCTTGTCCCAGGGGCAGTGCTAAATTCCAAAGCTCCTTATAGAATGAGCACACCAAAATTGATTGAGTTAAAGATGCAGCTACAAGAATTAATGAACAAGGGGTATGTTAGACCGAGTGTATCTCCTTGGGGTGCACATGTTCTATTTTTCAAGAAGAAGGATGGGACTTTAAGGTTGTGTATTGATTACAAGAACCTAAATAAAGTGATAGTCAAGAATAAGTACCCATTGCAAAGAATTGATGATATGTTTGATCAAATGAAGGAAGCTAAATTGTTTTCAAATATTGACTTTAGGTCTGGCTATCATCAAGTGAGGATAAAAGAAGAAGACATTCACAAGACGGATTTCAGAACTAGATATGGTCATTATGAGTTCACTGTGGTGCCATTTGGTCTTACCAATGCACCTGCTACATTCATGTGTCTCATGAATAATGTCTTCAACAAATATTTGGATAAGTTCGTAATTATATTGTTGGATGACATTCTTGTCTATTGAAGGATAGAAAAGAGCATGAGGAGAATATAAGGATGGTGTTACAAGTCCTTAGAGAACACAAATTGTATGCAAAGTTAAGCAAGTGTGAATTCTATCAAAATAAGGTGCAATATTTGGGTCATGTTATTTCTGAAGAAGGTATTGCAGTTGATCCAGAGAATATTAATGCCATTATGGATTGGACTACTCCAAGGAATGTTTCCGATGTTAGATATTTCATGGGTATTGCAGGCTACTACAAAATATTCATTGAAGGATTCTCCAAGATAGCTCATCCAATCACTTCATTGCAGAGGAAGAATGCCAAGTTTGTATGGTCTGAAAAATGTGAGAAAAGATTTCAGCAGCTAAAGGAGTTACTTACCAGCGCTCTTGTTTTGAAGATAGTAGATCCAAGGAAGGATTTTGTAGTGTGAACATATGCTTACATTGAAGGGCTAGGTGGAGTGCTCATGCAAGAAGGAATTGTGATTTGCTATGAGTCAAGAAAATTAAAAGAGCATGAAAATAATTATGCCATGCATGATTTAGAATTAGCAGCCATAGTGCATTCTCTCAAAATATGGAGACATTATTTGTTGGGAAGAAGATTTGAGCTTAGGATAGACCACATGAGCTTGAAGTGTTTGTTTGATCAACCAAACTTGAATGCTAGGCAAGCTAGGTGGATGCAATTTCTTTGTAAGTTTGATTTTGAAATTAAACATGTAAAAGGGAAAGATAATAAGGTTGCAGATGCTCTCAGCAGAAAATTTCATATTGTAGCAGTAAGTGTGTGTAAATCATATTTGAAGGCAAGGATTCTAGAAGATCAAACCAGTGATGAAGTTTACCTTCAAGTCAAGGAGAAGTTGCAACAGGGTAATGTGGATGAAGCATGTGCAAGATATCAGCTAGGTGATGATGATGTTCTCATTTATCATGGTACCAGACTGTACATTCCAAATAGTGCAGATCTGAAGAAGCTAGTGATGGATGAAATATATCAAATGCCATATTATGGACACCCATGATATCAGAAAACTATAACACTCGCAAGAAGGAAATATTTTTGGCATGGTATGAAGAAATACATAGTTGAGTACATTGCTAGGTGTTGAAAGTGCCAACAGGTCAAGGTAGAGCATCAACATCCAATAGGATTGTTCCAGACCTTACCCATTCCAGAGTGGAAGTGGGAAGTGATCTCCATGGATTTAAGTGATCTCTATGGATTTTATAATAGGTCTACCCATGACAGTGAAGAAGCATGATTCAATAATGGTTGTGGTGGAAAAGCTATAAAAGGTAGCTCATTTCATTCCAGTCAAGTCCACTCACAAGGCTAATGACATTGCAAATATCTTCATGAGCAAGATATTCAGATTGCATGGATTTCCCAAGGCAATAATTTTTTATCGTGATACAAAGTTCACTTCTAATTTCTGAAAAGGATTGTCTCAGTAATTGGGAACTAGATTAAATTTCAGCATGACATATCATCCTCAAACAGATGGCCAAACTGAGAGGGTAAATCAGGTTTTTGAAGACATGCTAAGAATGTATGTGATGAATAAACCATCTAAGTGGGAAGATTACCTACACCTGGTAGAATTTGCATACAATAATGGACATCATGCATCATTGAGAATGAGTCCATTTGAAGCATTGTATGGCAAGGGATGTAGGACTCTAGTGAATTGAGATAGTCCGGTGAATAGGGTAGTGCTTGGACCAGAGATGATCAAGGAAATGGAACAAGAAGTTGTTAGGATCAAGCAGAATTTAAAGGCAGCTCAGGACAGGCAAAAGAGTTATGCAGATTTGAAAAGAGTGCATAAGGAATTTAATATTGGGGATCATGTTTATTTGAGAGTGAAACCAAGGAAAAGTTCCCTAAAGTTGGGGAGTTGTGCCAATATGGCACCAAGATATTGTGGGCCATTTGAAGTCCTTGATAGGATAGGACCAGTTGCATATAGAATTGAATTGCTTCCTAACATAAGAGCTCATAATGTTTTCCATGTATCTTTGCTTAAGAAGTATGTACATGATCCTAGTCATCTGATTGATTGGAATGTGATATATGTGGAACAAGAGGGAGAGTTCCAAGTGGAGCCTATGTGCATCATCGACAAGAAGGTCACATTGCTCTAGAACTGAGCCATCGGATAGGTAAAGGTGCAATGGGAGAAACTTAGTCCCGATGAGGCTACATGGGAGCTAGAGGATGCCATGAGAGAGACATTCCCATTTTTGTTTAGTTTTGAGAACACCGAGGATGCTGTTAATCTAAGGGGGAGCGGAATGTAATACCCCCATTTTGACTCTTAGGATATATTGGATTTATTGTAAATATTGTATACATGCGATGTATGTTTACCTAGTGTGGAGCTCAAGGCCAAGGCCCCGCTAGTGTATGCTCGATTTTTATTAAAAATGCAAGTATTTGATATTACACTATCCATGTGCTATTAAGCCATGAGACATTGTAAAATGATGTAAATATTAATATTGCAATAAAATACCAAATACTGGCTATGGAAGCAACTAATGAGAAGGGGCCATGTGTATTCCACTATGGAGTGGTGAGGCAGTTGTGGGGTTGAACCATATGTTTTCAAATGTCATGTTGAGAACCCATTTGACTTTACTTGCTGACATTTATTTCTGTTGTAAGGAAGTGGTTGAAGAAATCAGTCCATGGCTTCAATGGAGCATGGAAAACCCAGAAATTCGTATGGAAGGTATGGCCTCTATTTTCTTGATCCACAAGTCACTCTACCTCATGTGAATTCGTTCTTCCTCATTCCCATTCCATGGTTGAACATCTAAGCATCAGTTCTCATCCATTACACAGACCCAGTAGTGAGAAAAAACAAAAATCGGAACTTTGCATTAACCCACGTTTTGAAGTGCCATAAACGCCCATAATTTCATGTGAACGATGAAATCCAATGGGGGATCCATAGACCTGAACCCTGGGGTGAATTTGAGAGTGTTAGATCCCCATAAATCCATAGGAAAACCCTTTTTTGAAAGCCCGAAATCCAATTACGAGATTGAATAAGTTGGTCACCGAATTGTGAGAATCCAAATGTGAATGACAGAACAGAGGTTGGGATTGCTTGATAAACCCAGTGAAGGATGGAATCTTAAGGATTTAGTAGCTTGGACCTTTCTATGCCCACCTTGAAGAGAACTAGAGGGAAGGGACACCTGAGGGACTGTGCAACAGAGAAGGGGACCTTCCTTGTGTTGGGTGTGGTAGGTATTGTGGGTGCCAAGGTTGTTTGAGTTTAGCTTGAGATGCCTGTAGCTATGTGGTTGAGGTCATTGACTTAGCATTTCTCCCCTTTTTCTTTTTCATGCTTGATAAACCCAACTGTGTGTTGGCTTAGCATGATTGTTTGTCTACGTGAAACCATGGCTGTGAGTGAGCCTGTTCAGTTCCTCCTTGGTGGATACACAACCCAACTCGGGGGTGGTCTCTCAGTTGAAAGAATATAGGCTGGACATAGAACTATGGTTGGGTGGAATGTATCTCTCACATAGCCAGTTGTTGGGACAGTTTCATCTTAAAGATAAGTATTCTCTGTGGTTTGAATTATGTTCATTCTGTGTTCTGCAATGTTTAATTTGATGACTGTTATTGCTATGCTGAATGCATGGTGTAGTTGTGTGTGGATAATGTTCATTACCGCTGTGTTTATTTGAGTATAAATATGCACACATGAGTTTTTATTTTTTATTAATTCTCTTATTCATGAATGGGGTTGAGTTTTCCAAATAAGCCCTGGAATGTTAGCCATGTTTCCTCCCTTGCATCAGATCGACGGGAGGGGACATGACAATTCAACACAAACATTCACACTATAATAGTTGACTGGGAATAATTCCAACAATGTTTAGTCATTTTTACCCTTTCCATCGTAGAAACATGCATCGAAGGAACTCCACCATGAACAACATCTAATTCAAAGCAACCGTAACTTATGAAATTTTCTACTTTGCAATTTTGTAATTTCACATGTCCTTGTTCTCTTTGGGACAAATAATATATTTTGGGTGTGGGAGATGTTGGAGAAGCCTAGTCAAAGAGTCAACTAGGTCCTCCTGGTCAACCACCCACTTGGTCAGCCTTGTCTAGTCGAGTTGGTTGGGTCGACTGTAGAGCAATTACACAGTTGGTGGGTCATTAAGAGAGTAGATTTCCCTTCCAATGTATGGTAGGGTTCTATGATATAATATAATATGTGTGTTGCTACCATGACCATTACTTTATTCCTCACTCTCTTTATGTGTGTGTGTTCTTATGTTTGATTATATTGTTGTTGTACACCACTAGTAACCACATGTAATCCCACAAATTACAACAAAATTCCTATTGGTTTTTTCGCTACCATTGGTGTCTACCAGTCAATTTTATTTGTCATTAACACTTATGTTATTGTAAGGGTGTGGTTTGGATTCTCCTGTATATTTTCTTGATTTTTGTAAGATCCATAACAACTAATTTCACAACACCAACTACTTGAACTATGAGTGGAAGAATATTATCACTGGAAATTCAACCCATGATCCACTATAACAACATTATTGTCATTAAAAAAACCAAAAGAAATGAATCTATAAATTATATAAATAATAATTATATAGTTCTGAAACAAACATTATGGAGTAACTAAGTATGGCTTATGAATGAAAATTTAAAAAGACTTTCCAATAAGTTAATGTATCTCATGTATAGTTCTCTTCTACAAAATATAAAATTAATATTTCTGAAGGAATTATCATCTTACTTGTGATCACCTTCGACATCGGGAAGATCTTTGGTTATGGCAATGACCAGTGCAAACATTGTTACAAACGCTGTGATAAAAACCAGCGGAGGGCTACAAACAAAACACAATCACACAATTGACAAAGTTCAGTACTTGATGGCAAATAAAATGGATTTGAAGAATATAGTTACAATAATGATGTTAGGCCTCTATATATAATAGAGTTGAATGCTCACCTCCATTGGAATTTAATCCCAAGGGAACTCATAGTCGCATAATATACCCCATAATTGAGCATGGTGCCTCGAACCTATACAAAACCATATTATCATCCAAATGTTTCATTTTCCAGCAAATAATTATCATCTCTCATGCCTCAAGAAGAATCACTTTAAGGTAAAAAGGCACAAAAGAAACATAATAATGTTCATAAAATCCAAAAGAATTGTTAAACAAAAGGAAACAATGCAGCTACACAAAGACAAAAAAAAATACACACAAATTAACTTGTAGGGATAATTGAAATCATCCTACTAAATACAAACCAACACATCTATTACTTAAATAGAAATTATAATGAATTTCAATTTGTTGGTTTGATGTCCAACCTTAATATTTTTTAACACTTCCTCTTCAACTAATTATAATATTGTGTAATAGTCTCTATGTATATGTCCAACTAGAGAGATCTCCCTCACAATAAGAAAACTATCGATGCATCCAATCACATTTACAATTAAAAAATATCAATCATTTAATCATTGTTAAAAACCTTAACACTAGTAACATGATTCAACCACATGAACATCCTCGTTGTCCAACAAGTAATGCAATAGGCTATCCAACTCTTTCATAGGTGGAACAAAATATTGACATTTTGGCCAAAATTGCAAAATTAACTAAAGCAAAACCTTTATAACAAATTAATATGGAATAACCGAAAGAATGCATAACCCTCCATGTTTCCATCTTATATGCACATCGATAATACTTAACCAACACATGTGGCATGCCCCATATAGGTTAAATAACTCAACAAATAAAACTAGTGAGCAAATATCTAACAAAAGAGAAATGTATTCTCATATGTGAAGTATTATTCTCACATAAACTCCCATGATCATGGAACCCTCTTGTGAGAGAGTTTTCATTCCCCTACTACCATGCCATGTTAGATAACAAGAAAGATACAACTACAAGCACACAAGGACAAAAGGAAATACATATAATTAAAGTTGCATCTTGGGCCCAAGGGGTAAGCTCAATTGATTGTCACTATCTAGTCAATGTTGTTGGAAATTTGGCTAAAGTTTGAATCCCCTTGTTGGTTGAGGTGTTGTAGTTTATATTAACATGTTTACTAAGGATGATATCCACAAATGTTGTGGATCATCCCTTAAGTTTATTGGCAAAGTTTTCATTGGAAAAAAATTGTAGTTCATTATTATCTTTATTATGCATCATGCTCACACATATATACAATGGAGGGACAACTGAAATGTAATTCTTCATGTGGAATACAAACAATCACATTTATTATGTACAAATACATCAAAATAAAATTATAACCAATAAGTGGATGTTCAACTATAATATTTTTATATGGGAATAAATATTATAGCCTATAATTTCCAAGTTTTGGACAGATGAATCCAACAAAAAGGTAATAAAAATACAACTTTGAAGATCCAAAAAGGAATTATCCTCATCTATAAAGCCATGTAAGGAACTAAGCTTGTGTAAAGAGAATTTATGTAAGTGTTTGCCATGGAAATTAACCTCTAATCATTGTATTCAAATTCTATAATAGAGTTACAAAAGGCCACAACCAAGGTATTTTTTAAGGATTATAAAAGTAGACTTAAGTATAGTATTCTAGGCGATTATTTTCGATTGAAAAAAACATATATATAGATTGGTAGGCGAATAATAAATATGAAACATACAATTTACTACCAAAAATTGTAAATTTTGGCGAATATTATGATAAAAAAACATATTTTATGTAAATATAGGCGATATTAGAGACTAAAAATGACCAAATAGCGAATTTATTTTTTGAAAAAACCCCCCAAAAATAGCCAATTGGCGAAATTTCGCCCTTAAAATCTTCCCTGGCCACAACTATCATGTTAAACTTGGGATTTGGTGCAATAACTAAAAGGTTCTAGTGTTATTTCAGTGTTTGTGTTGAAATAAAGCAATAGTCAACATAGTTCAATTCATGATAGCTCCTAAACCCGAGACCGTGGACTCTCTAGAAGAGCATATTATTTAGGAGATTGTGGGATTTCAAATGAAATATCAGTCTTAGAAAGAGAAACAAAGAGTAAGAGAAACATAGTTGAATCAATGTACTTGGAGGAATTACCATAATTAAAATTAGAGTGAATGGGGTAGCCACTAAAGACAAGAAATCAAGTTGAATGGAAATGTATAACAACCATAATCTAGTTAGAAATCTAGAAATTCCCACACAACATATGATTGGTGTTACACTGTATCTTTCCACCTTGTGAGCATTAGCACTCCTTGGCCTCCCTCACCCATTTATAGACTCAAAACCATATTGTTGGTTCTCCTTGACCCCGTTTTTCCCTATTTTTCCTTCTACACGTGAGCTGCTTCACTACAACTTGTGTATACGCAGGTTGCATCATTACAACCCTCGTACATCGACCTTTTTTGTAAATGAGAGTAAAATCTCTATTTTTCACTCCAAAAAAGCAACCATTGTGAGCTTTGGCCTTCCATGTATCTTGAAACGACTCAATCTGACCTTTCACTTGCCTTTGGAGGGTTATATATTGAGATATTGTGATGCATGGAGGGAGGAGAAAGAGAAGAGCATTGAAACTCTATTGAAACTTTGCCATTGCTTGAGTCTACATCCATTGATCCTAGTTGTTGTGAACAATTTATGTTCACCTACCAAACTCTTCCATGTCTTGTGAAAGATTTACTCTTTTACTCGTGAGTTTTCCATTTCATGGGGGATTGAAGTGGTGGAGGCACAAGTGGAGAGACCTAGTTCTTGGTTCATATGAGTTGCCGACAAGAGGTTGTATCTTGTACTTCTTGTTGATATTAATAGAAATACTCATTTTCTCATCCATTTATATTGTGAATGATTATTTATTATCATTGGGTACATTTGCTTATATATATATCATGGATTATGTTATTGTATATGCTAACCTCTTTTATATATCATATGTGCTTGCTTGTGTTTATTGTTGAGACTAAGCTGCAGTTTCAAGTGTTGTGATTCAAAAGCTCAATGGAATTCTTCATCAGACATCTGGTTGAGGTAGGTCCTTTTATATTGATTATCAACATTTACATTTATATGGCATATGTTGGGAAATGAGTTGATTTCTGGAAGTCCATCTGTCTATTGTGGTATACCCCAAGCCATAGGAATTTTTTCTCCGTAACAATTGGCTTGTGATCCATTGGGTCAAACAAAGTAGAATACAAAAATAATTGTACACAATCACATGATGTATATTTTCTACTCTGTAACATCCTTGGGTATGCTAATGGATAGTTAATCACAACAAAACACTTATGGTGAGATTATACTTTATTGTGTAGTGATTACTTATAATTAAGGTGTAATATTAAAAGCACACCATAGTCACCATGAAAAATGACTTAGTATATAAGAAGGAACATAATAATGAAAAGAATGCACCATTAATACTATGATTTACCCCAAAGAATTTAAGCATAGTTGTCTTAAAAGAACATCACAGGGTTCAAGCTCTGCAACATCACACAATACCTTATCTTTGAAGGGTTTAATGTCGATTTTGTAGGTGAAACTACTAATAGTTGTAGAAATATCATCTTTGGCTCAACCAAATAGTGTATGGATAGGGGTGCAACATTGTTGATAAGATCATGATCTTACCAAACTTAGTTGATATAAGCTCTTTGGGCATAACTACCCCCCAAAATTCATGGGAAGGCCCCAAAAATGTGTTGAAAAATCATGGCTAGAAAATTGTTAGTATTAGGACCATTTTTAGATGGTTGTGGATGACCCCCACATCACTATGTTCCTTTTCAAGAGAATAGAAACAAGACTATCAAAATGAACAAGGGATCAAAATACCATCTTTGCCAATCATGAGATGGAATCTACATTTGCAAAAACAATTATTGCACATCGTGTAGAAAACTGAAAAAAAATAAAAATGTGATTTTATTTGATAAACATGAGTGATAATGATTTGCCCTTCATTGATGACTTTTAGAATTCCAATGCATCTATAGATCACTTAAATATTTCTTGGAGATGAGAGCTCATAGAGAATTCCAAGTAAGAAATTTCCAAGAATAAAATTACAGAACTCTAAACATGCCCTTTTTTATAAATAATGATATGATGGAATTAACTTTTTTTCTAGAAGCAAGAAAAATCCTACAATACTCATTGTTTCCTTCCCAACATCTATTGATAAACTTTTAAGACCTTGACGTGAAATTGCATCATTGTGTGTAGAAAAAACCTAACTAGTTGAAATAAATCACTAGTGGTATTTAAGAGGATAGACTTCCATCCTATTAGATGCCTCTGGGTCATAGGTTGTTAACTTGTTTCCTTATGTCTAAGGAAGACGATCTCTTAAGCAATCAAAAGCAATTTAAGGCCATACTCTAGGACCAAAAAGGTAGCTCCAACCTAGATAGTATATGCAAGAAGGTCTATATCTCATTATGCCATTGGTGAGGCTATAGTAGCGGGTCATGCACCTTCAAGTAGAATTTAGCCTCAATCCCATACATGAGAGTAGATACTAGCATTTTAACCTCTTGAGTAGGAGAAGATGATGCAATTAACTACTATAGAAATAATTTTTGTATAACATCAAAGAAACAAATATTTATAAGTGAAAAAATACTTTCATGAACATTTCCACCTTAACCCATACATTTTGATTTTTTCACACTTATAAACAGGTCATTAAAAGGGCCATGTACAAAAGTAAAGTTTGGACTTATTGCAAAAATCAAAGTTGACTTCCACCACAAGAACTTTCTAGGATTTAATTTTCAAACTAAACATAAGAATTTGATTATAGCATGATTGTAAAATTCATACAGAAGTGTTGTATTATAATGTACATAGGGAGGATAATATGGGGTACCTAGGGAGGCACCCAAAGGAATTATGAATGTAATGTGAATAGGCCCACTCGCTAGTTGGTGGGTAGTAAATATGCCAACTATGTAGTTAGAAGAAATAATATAATAATAAGGGGTAGTTAGCATAAGAATATTCATGAGAGAGTATAAATACACATGAGTATTATTGTATTGGGATAGTAAGAGGTGAGTATTCTATTGCAACAAGCAAGGCTAGTGGAGTGATTTCTTACATAAGTAATAATTGACGAAGTTTCCCTACCTTGGGGGTCTTCTCTATATTATTGTTTCCATTTTGTTTATTGTGTGGATATATTGTGTTGTTCACAAGTTAATTTTTATATTCTATCTTTGTATATGTTCAAGTTTATCACATTTGATATCAGAGCCGTGTCTTGTGCCAAAAAAGTAAATTTTTTCTTCTTCTTTTTGTACATTTTTCAAGGGAAAAAAGAGGATGGTGGTATTCAACTCAATTTTTGAAATTTTCTATGTAGAATCTAAAAAAATGGTTGTAGATCTAATTTCCTCTCATCAACAATTTTGATTTCAAAAAGAAAAAAAAACATCAAATTTAGAGTCTAGGAAGTGGAGCTATTATTGATTGAAATCCATTGTTTTAGGTTTTTTAAGTGATGGCCATGCAAGCTACATATCATATATATTTTGATAGAGTGCCCAGATTTATGTTTGGCCAAAGCTAGTTGATGCATAATGACCCTAGAATTTCATAATTATGATCATAAAGGACATTTCAAGCAATCTTAATGGAATTATGATCATTTCAAATTTGTTTCCTCAAAACCTCACTACACAAGGGAACTACATTAAAAAGTAAGTTATTTATTTAAAACCCTAGTTTTTTTTATGGGTTTTCTTCAAAAAAAAATGTATTTTATAGAAAACTTTTATTGTCTTAGTATTGAAGAGTACATAAAGTATGCAAAGTCTTTATGGAAAAATCATTGGAGACTTGGACTTTGCCTTGAAATAAAAGAAAATGTCGCTTGATGGTGGTAGTTTTTAATAACTATGACAAGATGAAGGTACTTCCAGATCAAGCATATGAACACATTCTTTTTGATAGGTGGTCTCATATTGTGAAGAAGGACCAAGACAAAAATAATGGTTTATTTTCATGTGCAAACTTCCTATTACATTTTTTTGGATTTATTCAACAAGAAAATTTTATTATTTCTATAAACCCTAGTAGAAAGCATAATTTTATCAATGTTAATTTGGCTAAGATGTTGCAATTCCCCACAAAGAATTCAAAGAACATAGGCTGAGCGCGAAAATGTTTGAAATTTTAAATATTTGAAGATTACTATGAAAAAAAGTGTATTGCATTCATATTTTTATGCTATAGTATGGATGATGTGGATATTGATTAAGTATCCTTGGATGGAATTATTGGTACAATTAATACTAATGCACGAAAGAGGTTTACGAAGCTTTGGTATAAGAAAAAGGAAATTACATTGCATGATATTTCTCTTAACAACAAGAAAGGATCAAAAGGGCACATAAAGAATCCCTTGTAGGTAAAATAGTTGAAGTACCTACAAACACAATGTATAAAGAGATTGAGGTTGAATAGAAAAGGGGATACACAACATAAAGAAAATCCCCAGGAAGTTCATAAAAAGAAAAAAGAATCTAAGGTGCTACATGAGTCATGACTCAAAGGAACCACATGTTGAAGAGTCAAATACCAAAGAACCAATAGATAAGGTTGTTGTATATCTCAACCCACATCACCCTAAGGAACAATAATCATTAATGAAAAGTTGTGAGCATTGTCACACTTAATATGGAAAAATGTGGAATCGTAAAGACAACTGGTATGGAGGCACATGGAGAACTCAAAGAAATGCATGGAGATGTCAGAGTAGAAAAGAAGATAACATGGAACCAAAGGAGAAACCTAAATCAAGATCAAGGTGGAAAGGAATCAATTGGACCCCAAATCCACACTTCATTAGGATGGATGGATGCTTGTGATTGGTACCAGTTCACTCATGTTGGTATTCCTCATTCAACATGTAACAAAGAATAAACAAAGACAAAACATAATAGGTGTTAAAGTACATCTTTCATTAAGATAAAATACATATTTATACAATCATATGAATCTTGGATTCAAATTCACAAGGAGTCTCTTGGAATTCCAAGATGACTCTCCGTATTCACCTAAACCTAATGGATTAGGTTCCAACATCGCCCCCTTAATCTAGATGGGTGTATAGGGGTCCAAGTAACGGTGATGAAATCTAGAGCTATAAATGGATAAAAATGGTCTATGAATAAAAAGCTAGCAGAAGCAAATGTCTTCTACTAAATGGGTGGTTTTTTATGACCACAAACTCTAGAACTTGGCTCTCACTCTAGAATTGGACCAGCAGTTCCCTTTGAAACTTGGATCTCACTCAGGTTCTTTATTAGTAGTTCCATATGGAAAATGGTGGTTTTAGGAAGACCACAAACCAAATCATGCTCAGGTGGAACATGGATTTGAATTTTGCTCTAGATGTAGCCCTGACTCTAGCTAGGTGGCACTAGCTCAAGGCTTTGACAACTAGCACACAATTATGGTTATTGCTTTGGCTCAAGTTTAGGATCACTTGTTCCCGCTCACTTGTTCTCACTTGCTTGTTTTTTACTATCAATCAAACTTCCCTGTCAGGAACAAGGTGAGGAGAATAAAATCTATCAACTGAAATATCGGTGTCATTACTCAATACATAACTCTTTGGTATGACATATATATATTCTTGGTTGTTGAATACCATTACTAAGAAGAAATCCACCCATAGTGAATATTCTCTCTTGTAGGTTTCTTTAGTATGAAGCATCTGTCTGAAGGATGGGTATGATTTCCACAATGCTTACAAAGGTGAAGATAAAAAAACTAATCTTTCATATGGCTAACTTGATCACATGTTGGCATTTCAAACTATGAACTGAAATAGATGAAGATGAACCATTTTTAAGAACCTGACACTTTGAAACTGGAATGGATTGGAGTAATTAGGAATGTGAAATGTCATTTCCTTGTTGTATTCAAGATCGGTTCTTTGTGTGTTGTGTACAGTTTCTTCCCAAGGACCTCTGGTGATGGGCTTGGAAAGAAAAAGATGAACATGTGTATGGAAAACATCATCTTCTTTTTATTTTTCTTATGAAGTGGAGCCACTAATTTGATAATGTTCTTTTAAAGTGGTGTCATTATGTGCAAGCTGCTTAAAGGAATTACAAAGAAGATTGTTCTAAACTGGAGCAAGTTCAAAATGTATTTAATCTTGTTGGAGTTGTGACTCAACCTATAGAAACTCAACCGTATCTTGTGAATGTTGTACATAATTTCAAATATGAGTGATATTTTTCTTATCAACCATGACAGTGTTTTCGACAGAAGAGAGAAGTAGAGTGTTCAATAACTATATTAAACCATTGATTCGAGCCATTGATAAACTGTGATTGAAGACTCACTCAAATAAAGAAGGTATTCTTGCAACTCCACCCTTTTACAAACAAGAAAAAACTAAGACTCCAACTCAGAAAATGAAAGGGTGTTTGATATGACCCAATGGGGGTCATATATGGGGTTAAATGTACATGATATGACCCCAAGGGGATCATATATGGGTTTATATGGGGCTAGTTTACAATGAATGAAATTATGAGTACTACCGGAATCAATCAACACTTTTACCTTTTTATTTTTTTATATATCCTTCGATCTTGAGAGTTTGGAGAGTGCTAATTCCAGCCAATGCATGACAATATATGGTGGGAGTAATCTATTTGGTATTAATCTATTCGGAAGTAATCTCTTCCATTTCTTCATCTTGATATGGCTCATGTTCTTTTTCTTCCTCCTCTTCACAATCTACGTAGAATAATTTCTTCTCGCCACACTTATGTCCTTTATTGTATTGATGCCACAATTAAAGCACATACCATTTTCTCTTCTTTCATCTAGTTGTTGGGGTGTCAACTTTTGAGGTGGGTCAGAAGAAGGAATGTTATTCTCTCTATATGTGTTGGAAGTGGTCCTTTTTGTATCCATCGCCATATTTATCCCCTTACCACCATGAAAACCTTCTCTAAGGATGTTGGTTCAAAGAGGCGCACCTCGTCTTGTATTTTATCCTTCAAGGTTCCAATAAAGAGATTCAACAATTTATCATCTGATATGTCGTCCATTCTGAGACTCAACTTTTGAAATTGTTGAATGTGCTTTCTTACTGGACCTTTTTTCCTTAGATTTATCAATTGTGTAAAGAAGGAATTGCACTTAACATCATCATGGTATGATATCAACTCTTTGTAAAAATAGACCAAGACCAAGACCAAGAGATAATGGAGTTCCTTTTACGTTCACAAAGCCATTAGTACCACACAAATTGATCAAGTTCTAAATATAAAGATGCGATAGGTACATTTTGGAGATTTAACACCTAGTGTATATAAAAAAATTGCTCCACCTTGAATATCCATGTTATGGGGTCCTTTCCATTGAACTTACTCATGTCAATATTTGGGAGTTGGATACCCCTTAGGGACCATCCCATGTTACTTCCATTATTAGAATCAATTCCTCTTGGAATATTCTTATTAATGGAAGGTTGTTCAACATGGACACTATCTTTATCATCACATGTAGAGATATTTTCTTTTGAATTTTGTAGGATATTAGCAATCCTTTTCATATTCTCATCCATTTTATTATAAATATGTCTCATAATATTCTCCTCTAAATTAAGTAAATCAATCGTTTTCACAGACCCTTTAATCATATCTTCCAACTTGGACACTCGGAAAGATAGGTCTTCACTTTCATCATAGGTCAGGGATAAAAACTTAGGCATCTTGAGTGGAGTATGATTTTTTCCTTTACCTTTTGGTGGCATTTTGAACAATATAAATATATATATCACACCTTATGTTCGCCTCAAATATATCCTTCTACTAAAATTTATTACAAAATTTAAAATGGTGTACCTTTTTCCAACCCTGATTTGAATACAGATTTCCAACTGAGGAAATCCTAAAATTTCATCCCCTTTGATCTTGAAACCTCAACCTATGGTATATTGATATGTCGTATTTCCAATTCCATAGGTCTCATTGATTTTGGATGTGCCAACAAAAAGTTGTGGCAATTTTCCCAACACTTGTTATTTTTGGCCTTTTCAGGAGAGAGAGAGTGTATGGCCTTCCATGTGTCTAATTTTTTGAATCTTATTATAAAATTGCTAACACATATATTTCAGTATTTTTTCTTTCAGATGCAACTAGTCTCACTCAATTTGGATCTCACATGATCTAGATATAACAATTTTCCCTATAACACTTGTTTAAGACAAGCTTTTTGGCTAGTCAGAAACCCTAACTTCCCGAGGGTATAGCTCCAAATGTGTAATGAGTATTGATCTTAAAATTTTACCAAAAATACTTTGGCCTGTTTTCTAGATGGGTTCCTAGTTCTTCTATCTAAAACCTTGTATAAAAATGGATATAGCTAAAATTCCAATATGACTTATTTTGGAAGCGTCCAATCTCTAATACCAAATTTTATGCAACAAATTCCCCATAAGAGCATGAAAGGGGAATAAATAGACCCGAAAGAGTAATCCTCGCCTTAATAATGAAAAAAAGATATGAATAGAAAGCTTCTTCAAGGGGTAAACCTCTTTATACAATGTACTAAGTACACAAGACAAGACAAGTTGAGATGATTCAAATGAAAAAGTCTCATTCCTATATATATGAGACAAATAGGTATAATTACAACTAATGGACCCAAGCTGACATAACTAATATAATAATACTAATGTCAATTACCACTAATGGACCCAATCTGAAATCAATAATATGTAATGAGACACAATATATTGGGTAATGTGCCAACATTTAGGGGTTAACACACACACACACGGAATGATTGTTATATCTTAACTCCATTGTTTTGTTAAAGTTACAACATCATGAGTCATTCTCTAAGTCAATCTTGTGTGTCAATATTGAGCCTCATGTGCTGAGGTAGTGCCTTATAGGAGTCGGAGTTGGACTCAAGAAACTTGGAGAAGAATCTTGAGTTGGACTCAAGAATGGATAAGCTTCATGTGTTGAGGAAAGTGCATTGTATGTCAAAGTGATGATTTTGTACAGTCTTTCTAGTCAAGGCTAAGGTCTTGTGTGTCAATATAGATCCTCATGTGTTGAGGTAATGATTTGCATGTCGAAGCATGTATGGTGTCTGATGTACTACTAACCATGGTTGAGATATTAAGTCTCCTCTAGAGACTGGCCACCTCTAGAGTGAACTACCTTAGCATATAACCACTTGGAACGATAGTAGAACAATATGATCACATCATTGGGAAAATATCCTTAGTATATTTGATATGATAATGAATTAATATGGAACATGTGGAACATGTAGATAAGATGAGATAAGATATGAGAGAATTTGAATTGCACATAAAGACTTAATTTAATTAAGAGAGAATTAGAATTGTTAAACTTCAGTGATATTAACAAAGAAGACTTCAATCAATCAAAGGAGAATTCGAATTGTTCACTACAGTGATGTTAACGGGAAATATTTTAGTTGAGATACTTAACTAAGTGATAACAAAGAAGATCTAGTTAACTAAGTGTTTTTGCATGACGACAGTTATGTTCAACTAAAAGACGACACTTATGTTAAATTAAAAGATGACACTTGTGTTTAGCTAATGATACAACACTTGAGTTGTGACACTTGCATGACGACACTTAAGTTAGACACCTAACTCAGTGGGAAAGCTTTTAGTTAAGGGGTGAGTTCATCTTGAATTCAATTCTGTGAGTTAAATCTATTGCATGAGAAGTGGAGAACATTTCTCCATGTAAGGTTGATGTCTCCAAGGTTGGAGTGAATTCCAATGAAGTAAATTTGTGCATGAGACCAATATTAGCAAATTGGTTGATTGGAGAATTATTATTCTAAGTCTCTTTTCTATATCTATCTCTCTTGCTCTGTAAATTGCAGCGAGAGTGCTTGATGTAAAAGACATTCTCTGCTATCTATCAATATACTAAGGAAGGTTTAGGTGGGGTTTTATCCATCAATTCATAGAGGGTTTCCCTAGGGTAAATCCATGTTTCGAATGTGATTGATTATGTGTATGACTGTTATTTGATTTTAAGTACTATTGTCTTTCCAAATTAAAGATAAAAAATTAACATGTTTGAGGTTTAATATGGATCAAAATGGTCATAATCTCAAAAGGAAAAAAAACACAAATAATGAATTGAATATTTTTTAGTCTTCTATGATGAGCATGAAAATGAGGTTGGAAGTTCATCTAGTATAACCATATCAATATTTGCTACATGACGCATATGACTATTTTAATGTAGAAAGTATGACTATTTTAATGTAGAAAGTAGGAACTTAAGCTTCATTTCTATCAATCTTGTTTTTTTTCCTACTATTTTGTAAGTGTAAGGAGGCATGGCCCTATGTAATCTTTAGAAATACTTCGACTTTACTTAATTGAGGATTGGTTGCTAAAACCTATTAATTGAACTATGATGGTTATTATTATACCTATCATATGGGATACATTCCTTAATGCAAATATATTAATATTGGTTTAGTATTAGTTATATAGTTATTCATTATAGGATAATGAACATTCAATTATTTTATGTTTATATGTCAGTTTGGTATTAATTCTAAGTTAGTTATATGTATAGTATAGAATGACGTTTAGCATAAATTTAATTAATTCTAAGTTAGTTATATGTCAGTGGGATGTGCTCTCTCTCTCTCTCTCTCTCTCTCTCTCTCTCTCTACACCTTACTCACAATTATATGTTACGATAATTTCAAACAAAATAAATACTTAACTCTTTTCAAAATCCTTGAAATAATCAAGAAAATATTTCATTGTTGAACATTTAGGATAAATTTGTTATGGCTTTGTTGATGTCTTATAATTTAGACCTCACATCAATAAATGATTGCATTCTAACACACATTTTATGGAATGTCCCCATTTTTAGTGAAAAGAAACATTAAAAAGTGACCTTGAGTATTAAATTAGAAAGGGGTGTTTTAGTGAAAAGAAACATTAAAAAGTGACCTTGAGTATTAAATTAGAAAGGGGTGTTATAAAGTGACTTTGGGGGAATATTACATTAGTACTTCATAAAGTCATTTTATATTATTTAATTGGAGTGAAAAAAGTAACTTTAATTAATTAAAGGATGAAAAGGGTAAAAAAAGCGGAAAAAGGTGAAAGTGGAAATAAAAGGGAAACTCGACCTATTCTTTCATTCATTCAAGAAAATTTTTACAAAATATCTTGGTGAGATCCCTTGGGGATTTGGGGTTTGGACAGAAACCCTTGCTGCAAATAGTTTCGATGGTGAGACATATCCACCCTAGCGATTCTAGAGGAGAAATCACTCAAATTTCTCACATGTTTTCATTGGAGAAGATGAAGAACATAGTTGTTGGTAATATCATGGATATTTGAGGAGTTTTCTTGGTTTTGAGAAGACAAGGAGGGACGAGTTCTACATCCAAGAGGAAAATCTCCTAGAAAGGGGATCATACTAGTTTTTTTAGAGGCCAAGTTGACTATTGGGAGGGTCAAGTTCTCTTATAGAGGTTGTGTTTCTTACCCAAGAGATGCATTTTCCTTAGAGGGTTGCACTCTTCTCTTGATGGAATTTTTTTGAAATTGGGAATAAATTCATCATTCTAGGGGGGTCGTAGATCTATTCTACGGTTTAATTTGAAGAGGATTGGGATTGTTTACTTATTGCTAGGTTCATATGTGGTGGTCGTGCTACATTCTGGGAGCATATTCCCCATTTCCAGGCATTGGAAACGAGGCTGCTACAACCATATGTGTTATGTTATCTCTTTCTACCATGTATCGCTTTTAATCATCATTCCCATGCCATTAAAGAGAGTATACTACAAAAAATAAGAATCTACATCATGGGTGGTCATTTGCATGTCTGCTATTTGGTTTTAATATTGCATTTATTGCTTATTTACTATTGTTCTAGCTATAATAAATCTACAATAGGTTTATATAAGTTTTGGTGGGTTTCCTTTTGCATTTAATTGCAATAAGTGCATCTTGGAAGCAATATTTATTGTTTAAGCTCATTTTGTATGAGTTCTGAAGCATATCATCCATTTACTACCGAAGTGTTTAACAAAACCTCCAAACCAAAAAGGCATTAAAACACAATAACAGTCCACACAAACATAATAGTGGTTAGTGGAGGTTGTAGTACAACTTTTTGACGGAAGTTATGAACCAAAAAGTAGTAAACTAAACACATTTCAGCAGTCCATCTTGAAGGGAATACTACAATGGTTTCAATGCAAGTTAATAGCAATCTACAAGGCTTGTACTCATCCAAATCATGACCATTATTGGGTTGTTAAACATTGTAAAGGGAGCTTTAGTTTTTGGGAATGAACTACCACCTAAAGAAGTAATGTACAGATCTACAAATAGTACCTAAATCTTACTTTTATCCCTCTTATGAATTGCTATTTGATTCTTTTGATACAGGTACAACTATCATAATATATTTCTATGGTTTTCTTTTGGAAATAATACTAGCAAATACTTGTTTGGGTGTGTGCATTTTATGAGTAAATGTTATGAAAAAGGAAGTTTGAATTATATCAATCAAACCATTACATAAATCCAACAAAAAATTTAGATCCATCCCAAGCAAGGAACACTATAGAGGTGTAAAGGTAGTTTTCACCAAAGTGTTTGTCAAAAGTCATAAAAAAATACAGGCAGTTAGCACAAAAGTCATACCAGATCTAGCCATGGATCATTACAATGGTATTAGAGTTGTGCATCTTGCCAACCTGAGGGATAATCAATGGACATTTTTTCTCTTATTGCTTTTTGAGTGGCCAAAACTCATCTATATCAATTTTAGCAGATTGTTGGTCAAGTTCTTTGAGAAGGATGAAGACAAATCGGGAACTCACAATATAACTCTTGCAAGTTTCTCAAGAATATCAAAAGAATCTAACAACATTGTTAGAGCATATGGAGTTGTTGGAGCCTCACATATTAGTTGGGAAGAAAGAAGAGATTTCAAACCTAAAGTGTTTGGTGACATGAATGCCTCACCTCATGAGGGAAGTTTGACAGAATTCCAGGATGACCTCTTGGAAGTGCATGCACCTATTCATATTGAAGATGTGTGCAATAAGGTTGACAAAACAATAGCCTCTAATACACCACTAGAGCTATCATGAGGATGATGGCACCAACACATATGATGCATTTGTCCAATCAATGAATGATGATGATTCAACATCTTATCTTAGTGATGATGTTCATGATGGTCTAGGTGTGTTAGTACCTATTCGTGATGAAGATTTGGTGTTGGTTAAATTTTTCATTGATTTTGATCTAACTCTTCATGAGTTATGTATGAAGGATGACAAAGAGGAACTAAAATTGGAAAGCCGGTTGTTAATAATAGATTAGAAAATTTGTGTGGAGATGACATCTCTCAAGGGTTCCATCATTTGGTCGGGCAGTTGTAGGTAAACGAAGACATGATTATTGCAGCCATAAAACATTTTGATGATACTCATAATTTGATGGAAAATTGTTGTTGGAAGACAGATCATCCAGAAATACATAAGAATTTTGCAGGAGAACTTTCCCTTGCATATTTTCAGGAACTCAGAGAAGCATTGCTGGTGATGAAATTTAATTACTTAAACCTACTTTTAGATGGAGATCATCTTCATATCCTTAATGAGATCTATTTTGATGCACTAAAAGGGAAGGAGAGGAATTTGAGATGCTTTCCCATGAGCTTTAGGTTACCAAGGATTCCTTGAAAAGAACTCAAAGGGCCCTTCAAGAATCATAAATTCTAGTGGATGATATTTGTAGGGAGTTGAGTTTGGAATAGTCTTCATCATCCACGGTAGAAACTCAATCGTCTATGGCAGCCATAACACAAGAGGATGTTAGTGGTACTCAGGATTTGAGGGAAGAGACTCTTGGAATGCTCAAGCATGAGGGGCATTCATATTTATAGGGGCTTGAAGAGAGGTATGGCTCAAAAATTTCTGATTATACACATAGTTTGCATATTGGGTATCATGAGCCACCTCTTTTGGAGAACCCAATGAAGGTTCAAGTCATAGCTATTGATGAGATAGTTGATCATATACCTTGTGGACCATCCAACAAGGAAGTGTATGCATCCACTAATTGTGGGAATGGGTATATTACATATGTGGACACAACAATATGGTAGTTAATTTCATAGGACACCAGTGGAAATATTCCTCTAGGGAGATCTCCTGATAGAGGATTTGAGCAAACCATTGAGTTTGGTTTACCCAATATTGATGAGTTGATGGATGAGATTCAGAGTGCAATATACCTATCTGATATGGATTTTTTTTCATGGTACCATTAGATCAGGACAAGAGAGAAAGGTGTGTAGGTACCTCAAGGGAAGATCTAGGCCATATTGGATTGGTTCAGAGAGATGTCAGTTGATTGGAAGTCCCACCTCTTGGTGGAATATGTTGAGTATGTGTTATATTCTTTGCATGTGTGTGGGGGGTAGGGTGCATATTTGACCGTGCACTTGACGATGCCGATTATTTTTGGTCTATTTTTGGTTTCTTTCTAAATATATGTTATTTAATCCATGATGGAGGAGTACCAATCCATCATGAAGAATGTTGTATGGGAGGTGGTTTTGAGACTAGAAGGGAAGTCTATTAACAATCAAATTAACACTCCTAGTCATGTGACAGAAGAGGCATATGTTTACCATGCACCTACAACAGAAAGACATGACACAAATTCATTAAGAGACGAATCCTCTTTGAGAAATGCATTAAAATGCATTAATTGTGCTTAAAATCATTCTAAGTGGTGCAAAAAGCCTAAAAACTATGGAAAAGGGGGTGTTTGAGTGAGATTGATCTAAAATCATGAAAGGGGATTATACCACACTCAAAAGAGAAGCCTAAGGCTCATTTCCCAATGCTATATAAGAAAGGCATGGGAGGCATGGTAAAAGAAAGATAAAAAAAGCAAAGGAATGCTGAGGAGATTCTGAAGGAGGAAGAAGAGCTCAAATTCTTCAAAAGCAAGGGTGAAGGAAGGGAAGCTCATGGAAATGGAGGGATTCATACCAAGATCCTTGGTAAGGATGTACTTCTTCCTTGTTTTAATATGAATGGATTCAAGTTTCTACCATCTAAGAGTTTGAATTTAGCTTACCATGTGTGATTTAGACTTTTAAATGGATTTATATCTTAAGTTTGCTTATCTTGATTGATGAATGAATCTAGATCTTAAGATACTTGTGATAATCTTTTCATTTCTGACATAGAATTTCACCAATTCTTTGTAAAATAGTTAAAATAGTGTAGACACAACCCTGCACTAAATGCTATTATCAGATTGGCGATACTTTGAGTAACCGACCTTAATGAAATCCACTAATGCCATATGCATTAACGAAAGCTCCATTGGTGACGAGAAGGATAACCCATCGGTGGAGATCTGTTCAAAATACTGGTACAGTTTCCTAAGGAAAATGTAGATGGTGTACTGACAACGGATACAATATTATGTGTCATGTTCAAGGGCGACAAGGACTGACTGTTGCCATTTTCTTCGAAGTTTATAATATGAAGTGATTCAAGTCTCTCCCTTTTTGGATTTTTGTGTTTTCCAATTTTATTTTTATTTTTATTTTTTTTAATCTTTTTCATTTATTAGCTTGAAAAAAGAATAAATCATGCTATGATACATTAGAGGAAACGAGTGTCTCAAGGGAAGTCCAAACCATGTCGGCCATTCCTCAAATATTCCTGACCAATCATGTCGACCTTCCATATGTCAGTATACAGTGTTGGATCTTGCAGTTCTACCAAATTACATCAGAGTATTGATCTTTGTTTCGTATCGGTCGATGTGGGATGCATTAATGCCCTCCTTCCGATGGATCTATTCCTATCAACATCAAATCATCATCTAGGACATGGATCTAGAAACCCAAGAGTACCTTGGATCTTGCAGTCATTAGTGGAAGGTTTCCTTGCAAATGACAGTGGGTATACATCAATGACCCCTGATCATTTGATTTTACAAGTGTTTGACTTCATAACATCTATTCACACTTGCTAGTTTGTACTCAGTACCTTAGAGTCCATCATCATTATCGGTGGGTCTCTTCGCATCTGTTAACGGTATACATCAATGACCGGTAATCAGATGGTGTTTTATTATGCTCGACATCATATCACTTATTCGCATGATATAAACTCGTACTATTGTCGATTTGTATTGAAGACCTTGGGAAAAACAGTTGTATCACTCATCGATGCACTGCCCGAGCTACGCAAGATTAGATCGCCATGTCAGAAGTTCAATAAAGACTTTGTTCTCGCACTCATCAAAGTGCATGTTTACATTTCAGAAAATTTTCTTTTGACATGGATCCACTATGTATTGTTTGTGGCCATGCTTGTTTGCTACTGAGCATGGGTATGTATGCCTCAGGAAGATATTATATATTTGAGAAATTGTTATGTTTTGCAGGTGTGATCCGCAATCCTGTGCCTGTGAGTTTTCCTTCCCTCGTCCTTACTTTGAATGATAAATAGTATCAGTACAAAGAGTATCAGTATATAGAGTATAAATTTAGTAATGTATTTCGGCCCTTAGCTCTGCTTCGTACCTCACACATTATGGGGAATCTGTTAACAATCAAATTAACACTCCTAGTCATGTGACAGAAGAGGCATATGTTTACCATGCACCTACAGCAGGAAGACATGACACAACTTCATTCAGAGACGAATCCTCTTTGAGAAATGCATTAAAATGCATTAATTGTGCTTAAAATCATTCTAAGTGGTGCAAAAAGCCCAAAAACTATGGAAAAGGGGGTTTTTGAGTGAAAATGATCTAAAATCATGAAAGGTTATTATCCCACACTCAAAAGAGAAGCCTAAGGCTCATTTCCCAATGCCATATAAGAAATGCATGGGAGGCATGGTAAAAGGAAGATAAAAAAAGCAAAGGCATGCTGAGGAGATTCTGAAGGAGGAAGAAGAGATCAAATTCTTCAAAAGCAAGGGTGAAGGAAGGGAAGCTCATGGCAATGGAGGAGGGATTCATACCAAGATCCTTGGTAAGGATGTACTTCTTCCTTGTTTTAATATGAATGGATTCAAGTTTCTACCATCTAAGAGTTTGAATTTAGCTTATCATGTGTGAATTAGACTTTTAAATGGCTTTAGATATTAAGTTTGCTTATCTTGATTGATGAATGAATCTAGATCTTAAGATACTTGTGATAATCTTTTCATTTCTGACATAGAATTTCACCAATTCTTAGTAAATAAGTTAAAATAGTGTAGACACAACCCTGCACTAAATGTTATTATCAAAGTCAATAGTAACTTCCAAGTGGATCTACAAGATCAAACATGCTACAAATGGAAACATAGAAAAGTACAAAGCAAGATTCATGGATAGAGGATTCTCTCAGAAAGAGGGAATATATTATGATGAGGATTTTGCTCCAATGGCCAGACACACTTCCATTAAAGATATTATCTCCATAGCTTGTGTGATGGGATGGAAATTACACCAAATGGATGCCAAGACTACCTTCTTGAATGGTGTAATCGAAGAGGAAGTGTATATCGAGCAACCTCCAGGATTTGAGACTCATGACATAAAGTCACATGTGTGTAAATTGAAGAAAGCTTTGTATTGGATTAAGCAGGCACCCAGGGCATGGTATGCCAAGATAGATGGATTTCTTATGGGATTGGGTTTTAGAAAAAGTGAAGCTAGCCCCAACCTTTACTACAAGGTTATGGATGGCCAACCAATGATATTGCTACTAGGGGACAAGAATCTCATAGATGAGTGCAAGAGGGAGCTTGCAATAGAATTTGAGATGAAGGATGTGGGAATGATGCATTACGTCTTGGGATTAGAAGTGTGGAAGAGATCAGATAAGATTTTCCTCAGTCAAGGAAAATACACAATAGAGATCCTGAAGAGATTCAGGATGATGGATTGTAAGTCCATGGCCACACCAATGGTGATGAATCTGAAGTTGTTAAGTGACAATTCTTCATATTTGGTGGATCCCATGGTGTACAGACAGAATATTAGATCCTTGATGTATCTGGTTAACACCAGGTTGGATATATGCTTTGTAGTGAACAATTTGAGTAAGTACATGGTTGATCCCATAAATGTACATTCGATAGAATCAATGCATGTGTTGAGATACAAGAAGGGTACAGTTGGATATGGACTTAGATATGTCTCTAACAGTGAAGTAAAATTGCAAGGGTAGTGATGTAGGAGCATCTTGCTCTCCATCCAAGTCCAATGTTTGGTTAGACCTTAGGGTCTTGACATTTTCCTAAGTAGAGGTCTTTGATAAAATTCATTGTAAATATGTTGAATTTCTTAGAATTCTTAATAGATGATGAGTCATTAGGTGAATGATGGTTCATTGAGTCAAAGTATGATTCATGAAACCAAGTACTCGAATAGTGGGAGCATTTGATGGTTGTTTTGGTGAGTCATGAGAATGAATAAGTTAGAAGTATTATATTTAGAATTAGTTAGCAGGATGATAGGGGTGTGTTGATATTTTATTGGTTTTGAACCATAATTAGTTTCAGAAGCCTGTTGTATATATTGTGTAAGCTTACAAGGCATAGAGGGGGGCCAAACAATTTAAATCAGGCTAGAGGCATGGCCAAATAATGTAAATCAGGCCAAGGGAGGTGATCATGATTGTATCTAGTTTCTTATAATTAAATGAAGGAAAGAGGGTTATGCATGTCTTTGTATCAATGGATGAATTCATGTCTGAATTGTGATAATAGAATAATTCTCTGTATGCCTGAACTATGATAGGGAAGAAATTTCCTGTGTATGAATTATGAGATGATGAGAGTCGGAATACTTGTTAAATGCTTGATTACTTAGTGTGTATGTAGTATCCTGAAATTGGGGTTTTAGATAATTGAATGTTGCAGAGGGTGTTTGACTGATCGCTATGTGTGAGTGCTTGAGTAAATGTTGTAATTTGCAATGTAAACCTTGTGCATCGATCACTGAAAGGATCGATGCTCCTTCGTATACGAAGTTGTAGGTGAAGCTCAGGGTTGGAATGGAATGAGCATGTGAAGTCGAATTGGATGAATTTAATTGAAGTTCTATTATGTCCAAGAGGTGATGTGCAAGTTTAGCAAGGAAGATCAAGTCCAGTGAATATCGATTGAGTTTGATTGATTGATTCTCTGATCAATCAATACACGGTCACGAAGATTGCATTCGGTTCATTGCACAGATTTTGGATGACCCAGATTGAGAGAAGACACATCAAAAACAGGGAAAGGATTTCGTGAGGTGAACTTGCGCGGGAGATAGAGCTCCAAAATTCCAAAGTGAACGTCCCGCATTGATCACATATCAATGGACGAGGGAAGTCGCTAAATGATCAATGCTTCATACAACATTCCACAGGAGAAAGAGTTAGGAGTTTAATGGCCAGAACGGATATGAAAATCCTTTATGGAATTAGCACATAAGATTTGGAATCCACCATTGATTTGGATCCGACAGTCCAAAGCAATTGCAGAAGGTAATTGTGGAAGGAAATTGCGGAAGGTAATTGTGGAAGGCAATTGCAGAAGTGAATTGTGGACAGGAATTGCGGAAGGTGAGACCCGTAATTTTTATGAAACCTAGCTCACCGCCAGTTTCAAATCCCCTCTTCAACGACTGCTTGGAGAAAGACTTAGTCAGGTCTGCTAAGTTTGGAGGTTCTACTAAATTTGGAACCAGACTAATCCTAGGAAAGCGGGTTGGATTGGTTTTGTTGATCCCTGCTGCATCAAGTGGTATCAGAGCAGAAAAATACTATGCATGAACTGAAAGGTGATCATAGTAGCAATTGCAGACATGTTGAAGAAGAATCTGAGTAGAAAGAGACTTGAAGCTGCCATGAAGGAAACATAGGCTTGAAGGGGAAAAGTGAAGATTGAGATTGAGAAGGTTGGTCAAGTGGAAGTATTTAGAGTTGAATCAAATCAAGGATTTATGTTAAAAGACAATGACCATTTCAGTTGTAAGTTGGATTTATTACAGAGAATAGTGGGAGTTGGTGTGCTCTTAAAAGAAGAATTGAGCGAAGATATTGGTCCAAAGGAGATGGATCAAAAGGGATAATGATAAGATCTTGGTATAGATATTATAAGAGATTGATTGATGTGTTTCTATTAACTCTGGTTTGAGATTATTGCAGATTGAATCCTATTACAAGGTTGATGGTAGTAGACAGCTTGAAATTTATGGGAGGGAACATGTGCGTTCTTGATGAGAAGAGTTTGTGAACTCTTAGAAAAAGGAAGAAGTAGTGGAAGAACCTAAGGATCCAAAAGAGGTTGGACAAGAAGGGGACAAGTTGAATTTTCTTAGAGGAAGTGGATCTGCGGAAGCCCAAGAGGAGCAAATAAAGTTGCTCAATAGTTTTTAGAGGAGAAGGAACCAAGGATACCAAAACTTCAATATCAAGGAGAGATAACTTGTTGAGGTATAGCAGGTATGAAGACTTGCTGAGGGAAGGCTTGGGAGCAGTCCACAAGCGAACACAATGAATTTCAAAAAGGAAGAGGAGATAGAGACAATGACTATTGCAAGTCATTGCGGAGGTTCAAAGGAAATCCACAACAAAAGGAAAGATGTCAAAGAAAAATGCATCAAGAAAATGATTCAAGAGGAGTATGACAGATAATTAGTTGAAATAGGATTGCGACTTATTCATTTAGAGATGCTACTAAAGAAAGGAAAATAGAGAAGAGGATGGAACTTGAAGAAGAAACGCAAGTGGCTAGTGATGCAATTATTTGAAGAAAATACCTGGAAAAGCTTGGATGAAATGAAGCATAGAATGGATGCTTTAGAAGAGAAGGAGAAACTCAGGAAAACTATTAGGCCATTGACAAAAGAAGGTATTCAGTATTGTGAACCAGAACATGCAAACATCCTTGGAGGGGATGATGATGAAGGAAAAGAGAGACTAAATGAAAGTCTCGTGGATTCTTTAAGAAGTGCATATCAACTTATGGAGGAGATGACGGTGAGGCCAAATGAGACCAAGAGGTCTTATGTTTTTGAAATTGAAGATTTGGTTATGATTATAGTTTTTGTTGCAGATGATAGGCAATATTTTGAAACTGTATCAAAAATGGATGAAGCCAAATATGATGAAGAAGGTCTCTCAATTGAGAAACAGTTTAAAGTGTTACAACAAAAGGAACTCATTGATGAGTTTCTAAATGGAGGAAAGCATTCAATTGAAGTTGTTATGAATATGAAGGAGTAAAAAGAAATGTACAAAGACATTTCCATTGGACAGGATTAGAACTGCATTTTGATGAAGGAAGAAACTGAACAATCACCTTGGATTGTCAGAGAAATTGAAGGAGGAGGAGAAATGATTTTCAAAAGCATAGTAGCAGAATATAATCCCGTTGTAAAGGAATATGAAATGGTAATGCATCTTGTAGCTCAAACTATAAGGGAAATAGATGTTGGTGAGGACAAAAGGAGGATTCCAGGAAGAATATCAACAGAGACTTCAGATTCTCATGTTTTTTAAACTGATTTTTGGTGTGTGCTTGCAGGTATTGAAGAAAGTGAAGGAAAATGGAAAAATAAATATGTCATAACAAAGGAAGAGACAATATTGTCTCAAAAGGATGATCAGTACCTAGAAGAACTTGTTGTTGCAGAGTTGGCTAATGAAGACAGTGAGAAATTTTCTGATCTCATAAAGTATGATGAAGAGTTGGAAATGCTAGAAGATTGGTTGATCAATCCAAGGATTGATAAAGATGATTTCTTAATGGGTGTAAGCATAGAGATGCTTAATTACATCATTAGAGAGAAGAAGATAGAAGGTCAAGGAAACGAATTGTCTTGTAATGATATGATTTTGTTACAGCAATCAAGTATAAGTTACTGCAGAGGAATGTCCGAATCAACTGATTTTGAGGAACAAATTGGAATACTTTATAGCAGAAATATGATTGCAGATAAGAGTAAAAATCCTGAAGATATAAGAAAAGAGAGGATGCAGCAGCTAGTGGATAGCAACAGAGAGCCAAAAGACAAGTAGAACAAGCAGGTGTACCAGCCAATGAATAAACTAAACAATGAAATTAAGATGATAAGCATGTTGATGGTGAAGGTGTCTCAGAGAAGACATGAAGCGAAAATGAATATTTACATCAGCAAAGAAAGAAATCAAAGCAACAGTAGGAGACAAGTGACAAGGGAATATTGCCAAAGCAAGGCTAGTGGAGCATTGCAGCAAAAAGTATGGAACCCGGGAGACTTGCAGTCAACAACAAGACAACAGGACAACCATGAAGCAGTTGAAAAGCTTCAACATAAAGTTTGGGACCTTGGCATATTGGATATTGAATATTATGACCAGGAGGTCATATTTATTTCTTCCTGGGGAGTTTGATGCAGGAGCATCCTTCTCTCCATCCAAGTCCAATGTTTGGTCATAACTTAGGGTCTTGACATTTTCCTAAGCAGATGTATTTGATAAAATTCATTGTAAATATGTTGAATTCCTTAGAGATCTAGATAGATGATGAGTCATTAAGTGAATGATGGGTCATTGATTCAAAGTATGAGTCACGAAACCAAGTACTCGAATAGTGGGAGCATTCGATGGTTGTTTTGGTGAGTCATGAGAAAGAATAAGTTAGCAGTATTATATTTAGAATTAGTTAGCATGATGATAGGGGTGTGTTGAGAGTTTATTGCATCTGAACCATAATTGGTTTCAGAATCCAGTTGTATCTATTGTGTAAGCCTACGAGGCATAGAGGGGGGCCAAGCAATGTAAATCAATCTAGAGGTGTGACCAGATAAAGTAAATCAAGCCAAGGGAGGTGATCATGATTGTATCTGGTTTCTTATGATTAAATGAAGGAAAGATAGTTATGCATGTCTATGTATCAATGGATGAATTCATGCCTGAATTGTGATAAGAGAATAATTCTTTGTATTCCTGAACTGTGATAGGGAAGCAATTGCTTGTGTGTGACTTATGAGATGTTGACAGTTAGAATACTTGTTAAGTGCTTGATTACTCTGTGTATGCAGTAGCCTGAAATTGGGGTTTTAGATAATTGAATGTTGCATAGGATGTTTGAATGATCTTTGTGTGTGAGTGCTTGAGTAAATGTTTTAATTTGCAATGTAGACCCCATGTCATCAATCACTGAAAGGATCGATTCTCCTTCGTATATGAAGTTGTAGGTGAATCTTAGGGTTGGACTGGAATGAGTTCGTGAAGTCGAATTAGAAGAATTTAATTGAAGTTCTATTCTATCTAAGAGGTGATGTGCAGGTTTAGCAAGGAAGATCAATTCCAGTGAAGATCGATTGAGTTTGATTGATCAATTCTCTGATCAATCAACGCACAGTCACAAAGATTGCATTCGGTTCATTCCACAGAGTTTGGACGACCAAGATTGAGAGAAGACATATCAACGATAGGGAAAGGATTTCGTGAGGTGAACTTGCGCGGGAGATAGAGCTCCGAAATTCCAAAGTGAACGTCACACATTGATCACATATCAATGGAAGAGGGAAGCTGCTAAATGATCAATGGTTCATACAGCATTCCGCGGGAGAAAGAGTTCAGGGGTTAATAGCTAGAATGAATGTGAAACTCCTTTATGGAATTGGCACATAAGATTTGGAATCCACCATTGATTTGGATCTGATGGTCCAAAGCAATTACGGAAGGTATTTCCAGAAGGGAATTGCAAAAGGAAATTGCAGAAGGTGAGACCTGTAATTTTTATGAAACCCAGCTCACCGTTAGTTTGAAATCTTCCCTTCAACGATCGCTTGGAGAAAGACTAAGTCTGGTCTGCTAAGTTTGGAGGTTATACTAAATTTGGAACCAGACTAATCCTATGAAATCAAGTTGGATTGGTTTTGTTGATCCCTCCTGCATCAAGTGGTATCAGAGAAGAAAAATATTCTGCATGCACTGAAAGGAGATCATAGCAGCAATTGCAGACAAGTTGAAGAAGAATCTAAGCAGAAAGGGAATTGAAGCTGCCACGAAGGAAATAGAGGCTTCAAGGGGAAAAGTGAAGATTGAGATTGAGAAGGTTGGTCAAGTGGAAGTATCAGAGTTGAATCAAATCAAGGATTTATGTTAAAAGAAAATGATAGTTTCAGTTGTAAGTTGGAGTTATTACAGAGAATAGTGGGAGCTGGTGTGCTCTTAAAAGAAGAATTCATGGCAGATATTGGTCCAAAGGATATGGATCAAAAGGGATAATGATAAGATTTTGGTACAGATATTATAAGAGATTCATTGATGTGTTTATATTAACTTTGGTTTGAGATTATTGTAGATTGAATCCTATGACAAGGTTGATGGTAGCAAACATCTTGAAAGCTATGAAAGGGAACATGTGCGTTCTTAATGAGAAGAGTTTGTGAACTCTTAGAAAAATGAAGAAGTAGTGGAAGAACCTAAGGATCATACAGAGGTTGGACAATAAGGGGACAAGTTGAATGTTCTTAGAGGAAGTGGATCTGTAGAAGCCCAAGAGGAGAAACGGAAGTTGCTCAAGAGGTTCTACAGGAGAAGGAACCAAGGATACCAAAAAGACAATATCAAGGAGAGATATCTTGTTGAGGTATAGCAGGTATCAATACTTGTTGAGGGAAGGCTTGGGAGCAGTACACAAGCGAACAAGATGAATTTCACAAAGAAAGAGTAGATAGAGACAATGACTATTGCAAGTCATTGTAGAGGTTCAAAAGAAAGCCACATCAAAAGGAAATATGCCAAAGAAAAAAACACCAAGAAAATGATTCAAGAGGAGTATGACAGATAATTAGTTAAAATAGGATTGCAACTTATTAATTTAGAGATGCTACTACAAAAGGGAAACTCGAGAGGAGGATGGAACGTGAAGAAGAAACTCAAGTGTTCAGTGATGCAGTTGTTTGAAGAAAAGATTTGGAGAAGCTTGGAGGAAATGAAGCATAGAATGGATGCTTTAAAAGAGAAGGAGAAACTCAAAGAAAATGTTAGGCCATTGACAAAAGAAGTTATTCGGTATTGTGAACCAGAACATGGAAACATCCTTGAAGGGGATGATGATGAAAGAAAAGAGAGACTAATTGAAAGTCTCATGGATTCTTTAAGAAGTGCAGATCAACTTATGGAGGAGATGACAGTGAGGCCAAATGAGACCAAGAGGTCTTATGTTTTTGAAACTGATGATTTGGCTATGATTACATGTTTTGTTGCAGATGATAGGCAGTCTTTTGAAACTATCTCAAAAATGGATGAAGCCAAATATGATGAAGAAGGTCTCTCAAGTGAGAAATTTTTTAAAGTGTTGCAACAAAAGGAACTCATTGATGAGTTGCTTAATGGAGGAAAGCATTCAATTGAAGTTGTTATGAAGATGAAGGAAGAAAAAGAAATGTACAAAGACATTTCCATAGGACAGGATCAGAATTGCATTCTGATGAAGGAAGAAATTGAACAATCACCTTGGATTATCAGAGAAATTGAAGGAGGAGGAGAAATGATTTTCAAAAGCATAGCAACAGAATATAATCCTTTTGTAAAGGAAGATGAAATAGTAATTCATCCTATAGCTCAGACTATAAGATAAATAGATGTTGGTGAGGAAAAAAGGAGGATGGCAGGAAGAATATCAAAAGAGACTTCAGAGTCTCATGTTTTTTAAACTGATTTTTGGTGTGTGCTTGCAGGTATTGAAGAAAGTGAAGGAAGACATAAAAAGAAATCTGTCATAACAAAGGAAGAGACAATATTGTCTCAAAAGGATGATCAGTACCTAGAAGAACTTGTTGTTGCAGAGTTGGCTAATGAAGACAGAGAGAAATTTTCTGATATCAGAAAGTATGATGAAGAGTTGGAAATGCTAGAATATTGGTTGATCAATCCAAGGATTGATAAAGATGATTTCTTAATGGGTGCAAGAATAGAGATGCTTAATTACAACATTAGAGAGAAGAAGATAGAAGGTCAATGCATTGAATTGTCTTGTAAAGATATGATTTTGTTACAACAATCAAGTATAATTTTATGCAATGGAATGGCCGACTCAACTGATTCTAAGGAACAACTTGGAATACTTTATAGCAGAAATATGATTGCAGATGAGAGTAAAAATCATGAAGATATAAGAAAAGAGAGGATGCAACAGCTAGTGGATAGCAATAGAGAGCCAAAAGACAAGCATAACAAGAAGGTGTACCATCTAGTGAATATACATGACAATGAAATTAAGATGATAAGGATGTTGATGGTGAAGGTGTCTCAGAGAAGACATGAAGAGAAAATGAATATTTACATTACCAAAGCAAGAAAGCAAAGCAATAGTAGGAGACAAGTGACAAGGGAAGATTGCCAAAGAAAGGCTAGTGGAGCATTGCAACAAAACGTATGGAAGCCGGGAGACTTGCAATCAACAACAAGACAACAGAACAACCATGAAGCAACTAAAAAGATTCAACATAAATTTTGGGACCCAGGCATATTGAAGATTGAATATTATGACAAGGAGGTCATATTTCTTTCTTCCTAGGGAGTCTGATGCAGGAGCATCCTGCTCTCCATCCAAGTCCAATGTTTGGTCATTCCTTAGGGTCTTGAAATTTTCCTAAGCAGAGGTCTTTGATAAAGTTCATTGTAAATATGTTGAATTCCTTAGAGTTCTAGATAGATGATGAGTCATTAGGTGAATGATGTGTCATTGAGTCAAATTATGAGTCATGAAACCAAGTACTCGAATAGTGGTAGCATTCGATGGTTGTTTTGGTGAGTCATGAGAATGAATAAGTTAGAAGTGTTATATTTAGAATTAGTTAGCAGGACGATAGGGGTGTGTTGAGATTTTATTGGATCTGAACCATAAGTGGTTTCAGAATCCTGCTGTATATATTGTGTAAGCTTACGAGGCATAGAGGGGGGCCAAACAATGTAAATTAGGCTATAGGTGTGGCCAAATAATGTAAATCGGGCCAAGGGAGGTGATCATGATTGTATCTGGTTTCTTATGATTAAATGGAGTAAAGATAGTTATGCATGTCTATGTATCAATGGATGAATTCATGTTTGAATTGTGATAAGAGAATAATTCTCTGTATGCCTGAACTGTGATAGGGAAGCAATTTCCTGTGTGTGACTTATGAGATGTTGATAGTCGGAATACTTGTTAAATGCTTGATTACTCTGTGTGTATGTAGTAGCTTGAAATTGGGGGTTTAGATAATGGAATGTTGCAGAGGATGTTTAACTGATCTCTGTGTGTGAGTGCTTGAGTAAATGTTGTAATTTGTAGTAAAAACCTTGTGTCATCGATCACTGAAAGGATCGATTCTCCTTCGTATACGAAGTTGTAGGTGAATCTCGGGGTTGGAGTGGAATGATCCGATGAAGTCAAATTGGATGAATTTAATTGAAGTTCTATTCTGTCTAAGAGCTGATGTGGAGATTTATCAAGGAAGGTCAAGTCGAGTGAAGATTGATTGAGTTTGCTTGATTGATTCTCTGATCAATCAACATACAGTCATAAAGATTGAATTCGGTTCATTCCACAGAGTTTAGACAACCCATATTGAGAGAAGACACATCAACAGCGGGGAATGAATTTCGCGAGGTGAACTTCGTGGGAGATAGAGCTCTGAAATTCCAAAGTGAAGGTTCCGCATTGATAATAGATCAATGGACGAGGGAAACTGCTAAATGATCAATAGTTTGTACAACATTTTGAAGGAGAAAGAGTTTGGGGGTTAATGGCCAGAACGGATGCGAAACTCCTTTATGGAATTGGCACATAATATTTGGAATCCACCGTTGATTTGGATCCGACAGTCCAAAGCAATTGCGTAAGGTAATTGAGGAAGGAAATTGCGGAAGTAAATTGTAGAAGGGAATTGCGGAAGGCAATTGTAGAAGGTGAGAACCATAATTTTTATGAAACCCAGCTCACCGCCAGTTTGAAATCCACCCTTCAACAACCACTTGGATAAATACTTAGCCGAGTCTACTAAGTTTGGAGGTTCTACTAAATTTGGAACCAGACTAATTCTAGGAAAGTGGGTTGGATTGGTTTTGTTGATCCCTCCTGCATCAGGTTTGTAGACTCTGATTGGGAAGGTATTGCAATGGATAGGAAAAGCACATCAGGATTTTGCTTCATCTTGGGATAAGTCATGATCTCATGGTTCAGCAAGAAACAAACATCCATTGCACTCAGTACTGCAAAGGAAGAGTACATAGTAGCTAGTGCTTCCATTTGCGAAGCAGTGTGGCTTCGAAAGTTACGTGCAGGGTTATTTGATTAAGAGATAGAGGCAACTTGGATCTACTGTGATAACCAAAGTTGCGTGAAGTTTTCATATAATCCAATATTTCATGACAAGTCAAAGCATATAGATATAAAAAACCATTATATTCGAGACATGGTACAAAGAGGAGCATTGAATATCAAGTACATATCCATGTATGAGCAGATTGTCAATATACTTACTAAGCCTCTGTCTTTAAAGTAAATTTTTAGTACTTATGGGACAAGCTTGGTGTAGTACAGAATGACTCCTCTCATTGAGAGGGAGTGTTGATGGTTCTTCATGGGAAGCAGCGGGTAGTCTCCCCCCTCACCAGTTAGTCATGTGGGACATGACTCAACTATATTCCCCATTGGTAATCCATGCAGTGTTACATGCTCAGACACTATTTATCCATGCAGAGGTACATGGATCATACTCACATTAGTATTTTAGTGATACATGAATCAGATTAGTCATGCAGTGATACATGGATCAGATTAGCCATACAATGGTGCATGGCTCGGATACCGGTTAGTCCTAGTACACGACTCAAACAACCGGGGGATTTAGTATCTCATGTGGAGTGCACCCACATGAGCAGAGATATAGTCAATACCTCATATGACTATTAGATAATAGTCAAGGTCTCCAAGACTATCAATGACTATCAGATACTGGAGTGAGTTATAGTCAGGACTGTTGGGGGATAGTCAAACCTCTTGGAGAGGTAAGATAGCCATATACTTGGCTAGTGGGGTATAGTGGGACAGTGAAGAAGAAAGAAGCCACTTTGGAAGTGGTTAGGCCTTGGATAACATCACAAAAGATGGTAGGCTCACATATAACTTCTCTAGACCGTAGAAGAATCCATAAGTCAACAAGCATAAATTCAATGTTGAAGATCGTGACCAGAAGAATACCTTCCTCTCTAAGACGGAGTGTTGATGTTTCTAGTAGCACCAAAAGTATTCTTATGACAAGAAAGAATAATAACAAACCCTAAAACAAGTCAACCCAATAAAATAACCCAGTCTAAAGGTCAAGTCATCCCAGTTAAATTTGCATATAATTGTGGAGGTTTGTGACCCTTGGCTATAAGACATCCAATGTTGGTACTTCTTTTAACTTCTCCATGATATATGCATGAGGCATAAGACAGATAAAAATAGATGGAGATGGTGTTTTGTTTTCTTACTACATATTTGAAAGTAATGGGGTTGGATGATGAAGGTGTGCCTCTACCCACCACTCCTCCATGCAGGAATAAGATCATAAATAAAGTTGAATCCTTGCAAATGTTGTAGTCTAATACCAGAGACTAATCATTGATTTGTTTCCTACAAACATAAATGTCGTCACTAGGTTCCACTGTGTGTGCTCCAGATGTATGTTGGAAATTCAATCCTCCTCTATAAGCAAATTGTCATTATCAAAATTATTTTCCATGTCATCTTCCAAGCAGACATTCAACCCTTCATCATCAATAACCCAAGGTCGTCAATGCTACCATCAATACCTTCTGAAACTACAACTCCTCTCAACAATAGATGGTGTTCTTAACATCATGATTTATAGAGTTAGGGTTTTGTATAATAATAGTCTAAGAACTCTAACGATCTCCGTCAACCATTTTTGCATGCCAAATTCCACATACTTAGGCGACCACATATAGAGATTTACCCTCCTAGTAAGCAATCTTCCTGTGTAATAACATGCATATCTTTGGCTTTATCTTGAAAATTCTGAAGAATCTAGTGAAAAATGGTTGCATGGAGGGGAACAAAATCGATGATATGTAAAAGTGGGGCCTACGAATCCATTTTATGTGATCGTGGTTGCCTCCCCTTCTTGCTCGTGTATTCCAAAAACTATTTTTTTCTTGTTGGTGTATATAAAACGCAATCAATAATAAAAAGTCAAAGTAGAGTATTTATGCAAAATTTAATTAACACAATCACTTAACTTGTGGTTAACTCCTTTTCTTATTAATATATATAGAAATCAATCAACACTCAATGTAAGGTATTTATACAACATTTAATTAGTACATTCACTCTCAGTAAAATATAAACATGGATATATGTATCTACAAGATATGTAACAAAATATATAAGAAAATTTCAATGTTTCTTCCATAATTTTTAAGAAATCTAATATTAATAAATGTTCATTATTATGTTGAATGTATGAGATAATAAACATTGTAAATATTGAAACTAAGAATGGTTTATACAATTCAAAATTCATCTAATGGAAATCTCAACAAAAATAATGCTTTTCTTATTAGTACAACGATTAACTTACTCCTCTAATGTATTTAAAAAACATGTACCTTCAAGCCATCCAACGGACAAGCAGCAGACTTATGGTCTGTTGGATGGCTTGAACCGTACATTATTTTTTTTAAGGATGGTCCTCCTCTAATGTATTTAAAAAACATGTAAGTTCAAGCCATCCAACGGAAAATAATTAAAATGGTTGTAAGTGCAGAAAAAAATAACGAAGTACATACCGTGGCAATAATTAAAAACGCTGCAACTGGAAACCTCTTCATCCTAAATGGAGGCACAGAATAGATTGTTCCCAGAAAAAGCCCAAGACAGGAAAGCATTGTAAGGAAAGGGCCAGAATTTATTCCAACTAGTGCAACACCCACGACTGCAAGAAGCGATACTAGAAACCAAGCTTCTGGAACAGAAATATCCCCCGCAGCCACAGGTAGATAAGGCTTGTTTATCCTGAAATGACTCCATTGAATAAGATAAGGAGAAGAAAAATGAAACAAGGTTAAATAGGCAAGCCATTGTGGATAACTCTTTAACAGGTAAATCATTTTGGATGCCTAATGTGCCGAAGAGAAATTTCATTTCTCCAGTTTAATTACTTCAGCCTTCAAATTTTGTGAAAGAGGGAATTAGTCATTTTCTATTCAAGCATGAATATAAGAGTCCCACGTGATACTACATGTATCACGATCATACCCAAACAGCAATAAGACAGCATTAATCAAGCAATTCTTCAAAAAAATGTATGCTGCGAGTAGTTCAAATGAGAATCTAAGGTGTAAGGTCAATGTCACACATACTTGTCAATTTCAATATCATAAATCTGATTGATGCCAACAATGTAGCCATTTCCACAAATTAATGCGATAAGTGCACACAAGGCCTTTGGAAATAGCCACCAATGTATAAGATGAGAATTCTCTATTAGACCGCGTGAAAATAAAGTTCTGCAACGGTGAGAGTCAAATACAGCCATTAGAAGGATAAAGCCTATGAAGCAACATAGAAAATATAAATCTCCAAACCATCAAACAATGATAGTTATGGGAACAAACATTGAGCAAATTATAGTTCCACGAATAGTGTGAGGCCTTAGAAACCTCCAGAAAGCATTTAACTTGTATAATCTCTTTGATATTGGATCCGAGTTAGCAGTGCGAATTGTTGCATCAGCCTGTAAAATGACAAACACTGAGGATTATTTTCCACCTTAGGAATCATATAACCCTCCAATTTGAACAGATTTACAATGATCATTGATGTGTTCAGCACACATAAACATGGTAAGGCACTGCAAAGAAATAATGGTGAGTAATCTTATACTATTCATAGCAAAATAACTGTCTGAAAAAATCTACTTTCAGTATCTGATGTATGTCATTACAATGGCCAGAGTTGCTATTGTCTAGCTTGACACCCAAAGAGGCTATAAATAGATCTTAGGCACCTCAATATAGGAGATTGTCAACCAAAAATTACTATACCTCAACGAAGCACTTATGCTATTGTTTTTAAGAAAAAATGTTGAAAATAGACCTTAGGCACCTCAATAATGAGAGTATACTTAACAAGGATATGGAAAATGGTAATTGCAATGATGACCATGCGTTACAAGAAGAAACAAATATCAAACCCAATGCAAGAGAGATTCTAAATTTAACTAATATAGACATCGATAGGAAATTGTGATACCAATATTTTCCATATGGAAAGGACATTATTTTACCTAGATGCATGATACTCCATAATGCATGTTGTATTATCTCATATTAACTTAAATTAGTTGTTCATGGATGGAGAAGCAATAAATATTTCATTGATATTCTAAACCAAGTGTCTTTTTATTAAATATAAATTCTATGTTAATTTGTAATAGGTGTTTCCAAAAATATAATGTCAATTTAATATCTATGTTGCCATTGTTAATGATTTTACTATAGGTGATTGTTAGGTCTATTCCTTTTGATCAATAACAAGTTGCCTAAATCAAAATATGAGATTATGTCATTAACAAAGAATTTAGGTGTGGATTTGGAAAAGTCATATGATGTGTATCCAAATGATTGCATCCTCTATCATAGGGATAGTAAATCATCCTAGAATGAGTGTTGAAAGTGTGGTGAGGGGAGGTACTATACAAGTACATCATCCAGAAAGGTAAGACAAAAAGGTATTTTCTATATATCTCCAACACTAGTATGGTTTGGCAGGTTATCTAAATGTAAAGGAATGGAAAATCTCATGGATTATCACATGAGGGTAAGCACCACAATGGTGTTCTAGGTATGTATTTAGGATTTTGTTGAGATGGAAACAAATTCCATAAATATTGCTTGTGGTTACAACACTTAAGCAGAAGTTGGGGACCCCTCCATAATTTCACAATGCTCAAGATCTAACCTTGAGTGCATGCTTGACTTTTATTGGAGAAGTGTAAGTTTGACCTTTTAGCTTTTTCTTGTTGAAACCTACTGCATTTTGAATTTACTTCATCTTTTTTCAAGTCTCATACTTCACCTCAAACTTTTGGCTTGCATGGTTTGATAAATTACCTTACTATTAAGACCATGATTTTAAAACTCTTGAGAATGTATGCGTTCAAAGAAAATTTCACCTCTTTCTTAAAGTTCGCTTTCCTATAACATAACAGTCCATTCTCAATCTTTTATTGTGATAATTGGAATTTTGCATGAAATTTTTTGTCACATCTCTTCCAAAGTTGGTATTAGGTGTGACACATTGCAAAGGGTCTAAGCTTCAAAGTTTGTGACAATTGGGATGTGTCACGAGCTCGCTGAAATTTAAAGTCAATGGCAATTGCGATGTGTCAATGATTCATTAAAATTCAAATTCCATGACAAATGAGATGTGTCAATGACTCACCAATATTTAAAGTTTGTGACATATGCGATGTATTGCAACAACTCAAAAGATTAGAAAATAAAACCCTCTTGAATGCAATATCACAAGGAAAAGAAACTTAGAACAAAAGATTAGAAAATAAAACCCTCTTGAATGCAATATCACAAGGAAAAGAAACTTAGAACAATGGAGTAGGTTGGTAAACAAAAGCTTCCATGAAAATGAAAAGCTAGTCATAAAGGATGAAAGTCTAAAATATTGTCACAAAGGAATTGTGGTGTTCATAGTGTATTGCATAGGATTGAAACTTCTAAGGTTGGTTTTGTGCAATACGTCACACCAAACAAGATTTCAAAAGTTGTTAAAGTTGCGACATAGAAATTGAAAGTCATAGAATATGAAAAGTTTCTTAAAATGTTTCACTAAGAGGGAATAAACAAATTAAAAAAGCACCACCCCCACATGAGTGAGAGTTTCATTCAAAAAACAGTATAAAAGGGAAATGAAACTCATTCTTGTTGTTCATTTAACTTACCAAGGTGAAAACGAAGGAATAGGAATTCACTTTCACTAAAATATCTATCCCTATGGTGGTAATCTCCCTCCACCTATTGAAGTGTAATTTTGAAAAATATTGGGATCCATGACATTGAATGCTCCAACCACTCACTACTTATCACCTCTTCTTTCTAGGTAAGCTCACCAACTATGATGAACCAAAGCCTTAGAATAGCATAATAAATCAAAGTACATGCCATGTATAGAAAATGTTGTTAGCCTTATGGCTTACATTAGCAATCACATAAGTTAAATGTCACATTATTGTATTCATTATTTGGGATAATAGTCATTTATCCTAGATAAATCTCTAAAAGATATGGAGAATATTTCCTAGCCTAATCACCATGCAAGGTGTTAAGATCTAGAGAATATCTCTCACTGAAGTGGCATTCTTCTTTGTACTATATAATGATACTATTTGTGTGAATATAATTAATTAAGGCTTTTGCCTTTACTGTCATATTTTTGTCATACTTTCTTCATTTGGTATCAGAGCTCCTTTGATCTTAAGGGCCTGATTTCTCCATGATAGTCATCCATGGATGATGACTTATTGATTTGCTATGATAGTTGTCATCCATGGATGATGAGTTATTGATTTGCTATGATAGTTGTTCATAGCTCCCTGGTTTAACACCATGCCATGCGAGTGTGTGAGTTTGCTGCAAACTGTATCAAAAGTTGGCCACACAAAGGATAATTAGGCCAGGCAAAGAAAGATTTGGCCACAGGAGTTCAGGCCAAATAAGTGCAGATCCAGCCTCGATCTCTATCAGCGGTTGTTGCAATCAAACAGTAAGTCTGAAATCGCCCTGTGCATGCAATCTTCTTCATGATCACTGGTGCAATCTGCATGCAACATCTCCTCAGCGAAATGGTGTGAACCCGACGTGAACAACCCCACCGCCACTACTGGTGAAGGATCGCTGGCAGATGGCATCACAGAGGAGGAGCTCGACAGTCAGATCACACGCATTCAAGAGTTTTAGAACACTGAAATCGTGCCAGAAGGCTGCACGTGAAAGAGAGAGCACCTGAGATCGTGACTTTGACAAGGGACGCTGAGATCCGGTCCTTAGTCACCCAATTGCGCTGAGTCTGAAGCCGCCGATTGTGAAACGTTGATTGCCATCTAGGTAAAGTTTAAACATATGCTATATCTGCTATTTGAAACTTCTGGCTCATTAAAAATCTTGGTTTTGAAACTTCTCAGAGATTGGAATTAGATCTAAATCGTTTTATCATGGCTATTGGCACACACCCATAGATCTGTGATCTTGCACATAAATTAGTGAATTTCTTTTACAATCCAGAGTGGTCACACAATTCATAAAAATTTCAATGGCGAGCTAGATCGAGCCATTCTGTCTAGAAAGCTTGTAAGCTGTGAAATGTCTTGATCAAGGTAGTGGATAAGATAGGAAGTATAACAGAATTCCCATTTATCTAAGCAATCAAAACAGACTGGCGATCTGGTCTAGCAAGCAGCGACCTGATCATTTGGTCAGCTAAATCCTCTACGCAGCAATCTCTCTTAGCAGGCGTTCTGTTGTTCAACGTTCAAACATGACAGTGATCAATTGCTACTCCTTAAAACGTGGCAGCTATCTCCTTAAAGGAAGCCCATGATCAAGAGAAAATGAAGGATGTGAAGCCCACGTATAAAAAGGAGGCATCCAGATGTTAAGAGAAGCGACCCACAGAAACCAGCACAATAGTTGTGTAAGGCAACGATCTATCATAGCGATCCGGTCAAATTGCGTGTCATCTACACTATACCATCAACACCTATGATCTAG
Source organism: Larix kaempferi (assembly GCA_027924585.1). Classification (NCBI taxonomy): domain Eukaryota; kingdom Viridiplantae; phylum Streptophyta; class Pinopsida; order Pinales; family Pinaceae; genus Larix; species Larix kaempferi. Next base: position 185,422 of record BSBM01000627.1, read on the forward strand.
CACCCATCGATACAGCGATCTAACAATGTAACATAGCCATTGTTCATTGGCTATGTTGTCATTGTGACTTTTATTCCATTAAGAAAAGGCGCCTGAATCACTCTCTTTTGGTACATCACCGACTATATATCGTGCACCAGTTCTTTAATCCAGCGATTCAGAGATCTCCAAGCAGCGATCCATCAAATCTAACGACCAACAATCACCAATTATCAGCAATCTGCCAATTCTCAGCGAATTGCAAAACCCCCACGGATCTACAATCATTAAAAGTTTATAAATTTATGAATTTCATATTTTTATTAAAAAAACAAAAAAGCTTTTTTTGATGGTAAAAGTGAACTTTTAGTTCATTTCAAAAGGGAGTTATAAGGGGGTTTACTTTTGTAAGTTAAATCATATACTTCAAAAGGGATTATTGAATAATGGTTCCAACAAAAACAATTGAAAGATAACTTGGTGCTCATTGTTGAAGGCTTGCAAGGTTAGGTGAAGACTTATTTTTTGAAAGGAGGAGTCTTTGAGCTTGTAAAAAGGAAGTGAAAATTTATGTCTTTTTGTTTTTGAAAGGATATGTGGAGGAGATCTTGACAATAAACAAAAAAATTAGTTTTTGTCTTAGACCACCCCGAAATTGAATAAGAGGGTTTAAGGACAATTTGTGCTTGTGTGATGGTGATTTTTTCATGCAGGCTTATATTGTTTATTGTCTAGTTTTGACATAAACATAATTACAATTTTAGCATTTAAGGCAATCAAGCAATGTTGGAGAATCCAATGGACAAATCAAGCTCATAATTAAAAGGGAATCAAAGAAAAAGATGAATGCAAGTAATGGATGATTCAAGCTCATGATCAAAGGAGGAATTCTTTCAAGGAGTCAAAACATCAACACCGAATTCAAATTTGAATATCAAGTTCAACTTTAAAAACACAATCAAATGTGACTTACAAATAGTCCTTTTGTATGTTTACTTGTCATTTTGAAATCAAGCAAAGTTGAATTTGTAATTGAGTGCATTTTCGGTTGAAACCGACACTCTTCAAATCTTTAAACATTGTTGGAAGAAAACTCTTCATTGAGTCAAATCACTGTCAAAATCATATTTTGAGTGCATTTTCGGTTGAACCTGACACCCTAAAATTGTCATAAAATTTGAAGAGAATGTGACATATATGCAAGTGTGAAAGTGTCAAGTACAAGCGAGCGTGAAAACAAATCAATTCAAGCGAACGAGTTCAAGCGAGCGTGAAGCTCAAGTGTTTTTCAAATGGAGCAAAGTCGAGAATTGTTAGAGTTATTGAATACTCTAATAATCACTCCTGAAGACAATACAGTGATACTCAACAAATCAATTCTTCAATCAGTGGTAACTTGTTTGCAAGTGTCGCAAGCAAAAGTTCAACTTCTTCAAGCACAATCACAACTCCTCAATGATAAAATATGCAATCTCAAATATGAAGAATTGGTAAAGCAATTAGAACAAGTCCTTCTTCATCACAACCCTCTATTCGATGATGAAGATGATGATTATAATCAACATTCAGTGAAGAATCAAGTGAGTGAGTCAACATCAGAGAAAAATGAAAATGAAGATGAAGGTATTCATGAACCTATAGTTCATGCGTTTTCTTTTGATTTCAATGAAGAAAACATTTCAAAGATTCAACAACATGCAGAAAATCAACCTCAAATGATATCAAAGCAACAACTTCTAAATGATCTTTCCAAGCCCATCATCAGACCTTGGGAATAAATTAGATACAACAGGCAAATAAAAGGATTTGGATATGAAAAAGATGTGACTTTTCATATACAAGACTACTCCAAACCAATTTAGTTTGTGAGTGCAGGATTCATAAATGAAGAATCCAATCAAAAAGTCCATGAAGAAGCTAATAAAAAAGTTGATGAAAATCACATGGAAGAAATTCCTGAATGCCAACATTGTCATCGAGTTGATCATTTGGAGACAAATTGTTTTGATCTCCATCCTTGTCAACATTGTGGCAAGAGAATCATTCATCAGAAAAATGTTCCAAGAGAAACAAGTCTACACGATTAAAAATTCACTATGGGTGGATCAATCCTTGGGAATGGACATCAACAACAAAGAAATTGTATAAGTCTTACCGAAGAGTGCAATCTCGAGTAAATACTCATCTTGTAGCACAAAGTCTTTTTTGTACTTGATAGAGTATAACTCCAGTGGTCCCCTTATGGCGTAGCTTTTGAGCATGGCCCTCACAAGTTGAGATAACATGTGGATGTTTCCACATGCCCACTTTGAGTTGAAATCTAAATGGTAGTCTCTTACATCTTAAGGGGGGGGGGTACATTTAGAAAATACTCTTTCTTTTTAAAGGGGGAATACATATGGTACAATGATAAAATGGTTAAGGGTAAACCACATGAAAACCCATATCTTCTCACCTTTCAGTTGACAAAGGGGGGAATATTGATAATGGTTGTCATTCTTCAAGTTTCAACAAAAATAGTATGTAGATGGCAGACTCCAAATAAAAAAATGGGAAACAACAATAGTCTGTAGATGGAATACTCCAAATGTCGAAAAGGAAACAATAGTTTGTAGGTGGAAAACTCCAAAATTGCAGATGGCAAACTCAAAATAGTATGTAGACGGCAGACTAATGAAAAACAACAGTCTATGGATGGTAGACTCAAATACATGATGCATTTAGATGTTAATCGATGCATAACAATGTTGATGGCTCATTTCAGAGGGCACTTCATTGATTATAGCATGGTGATCTTCACCAATTAGCAGAAGACGCCAGCCTCTTCTAGCTAAATCACTTGGCAAACGATGAAATTGTCAAGCAGACAGGGATTGTTCAGACATGGCAGCTGTTCACTCCAGGATTTCATTTCATTTCAGATGAAACATTCAGATTGACGGTTTTACAAGCAGATTTTTCAATGAAGCACAAACAAAGGCTTCTGAAAGATCCATCATATCAGCTTTAGCATTAGTGTTTATTGCTTAGTTGATACAAATACATAAACTTGTGATTGAGAGGGGGATTGTTAGCCTTATGGCTTACATTAGCAATCACATAAGTTAAATGTCACATTATTGTATTCATTATTTGGGATAATAGTCATTTATCCTAGATAAGTCTCTAAAAGATATGGAGAATATTTCCTAGCCTAGTCACCATGCAAGGTGTTAGGATCTAGAGAATATTTCTCAATGAGGTGGCATTCTTCTTTGTACTATATAATGGTACTATTTGTGTGAATATAATTAATTAAGGCTTTTTCCTTTACTGTCATATTTTTGTCATACTTTCTTCAAATGTAGCATAGATAATAGCTCCAATATAGATAAGAGATATTATTTATATGTATAGAAAATGTAACATAGAGAATATGTAAGAGATATTATTTATACAATAACTGAACATTAAAGAATGGGAGAACCTCCTCCAAATACCCCAATACATTCATATATCAAATTCACGTTTTCCCCTCAATAATGAATACATGATCACTATATATACGTATTCACTCATTGCACATGTGTTCCCTTCATTAGGTTGTCCCTATTACAAATGCATTTGACCTCATCCAAGTCATAACACAATGTTATGAAACAAATACTTAAGATAGCATAATATATTAGAGTACACACAATGTACAACAATTGTAAATGTGGATAAAATTTCCAAAATGGATAAGAGAGATGAATTATACAATAACTCATTAAAGAATAGAAGAACCTCTTCCAAATACGTCAATACATTCATATATCAAATTTACTTGTTCCCTCAATAATGACTAAATTACTTCTATATTACCTATTCACTCATTGCACATGTGGGACCTTCATTAGGATGACCCTATTACATATGCATTTAATCCCATGTATTCCCCACTTGGGTTCATATCATATACAGTTAACCTGATATATGCCCGCACTTGGGTTATAACATAGTACCCTCAAGATCACTAGAACTGAAGGGTGAGGATGGAGAAAAAGATGTGCTCTGCAAAATACCTAACCCTTGCCCTAGCTGCCGCCGGTGCACATGGCCGCCGGGGCTCTACAGGGATGGATCTTCCGGGAGCTGCTGAGAAGGTTGGCCGTCATCATTGGCCAGGCAGACGAGGAGGCACAACAGGCCAGAAGAGCTGGGATCACTCTGCGCCAAATACATCTCAGGGTTTGTTAACTTATGGAAGGAATGGGCGTGATGGATATTGTGAAGGCGGCGTAATCGTTTTTTGCATGAAGGCCCTTTATCCCCCAATGTTCCAACCCGATCTGGAGATATTGCAGGAGCTCGCTGCACCCATCATCGATACCTGCAAATACTTTGCATCAAAGGGCTTGGACTTGGTTGTCACGGGTATGATTTGCGTGGTGAATGTACAGTCCGGATCCTCAACAAAACTGAGAATATGGTTAGAGCGGCCGTCTATATTGCCATCAGACAAGGAATCAACAGAGACCATTCAGGATCAGCGTTTGCTTTATTTTGAGCACAGGTTTAAAAAGTCGTGGTGGGAATGGCCTGTCGTCTCCTCTTCTAGCCAGCCAAAAGACGCTGAGGAGCAACCATCATCGGCCCATACACATGATGTAAAATGGTATGAATCACAAGAACGATTCTCTGTCTCTGGTTTTGGGGTAGAAGATGAAAGTTTCCAGATTTTTATAAAAACGCTTTCTGGGAAAACAGCTTTGGTGTGGGTTACTGCTAATGATACAGGGGAGACTCTAAATTCTATGATAGCGCAGAGAGAGGGATACTCACGAATATCCTTTTACATTCGGTATGGAGGTAAAGTGCTGAATGAGGGTGATAGGCTGAAGGACTGCCGGATTTACAAGAACTCCACTTTGCATGTGATGTACCGTTTGCGGGGAGGATCGTTTGGGAAGAGAGGAACAACAGGCCCTTCTACATACAAAGACGCAGCTCGTGCAAAGGGGCCACAGACGTCAACAGCTCCTCATTCCTCACAACCAAAGCCCTATATCGTGGAGAAACTGGATGATATCCCATCTTTGGAGGTCAAGAATACGGAGGTAACACAACTCTTTTGTAATCTTCAAACACATGCTCTCATTTGCCGTTTTAATGGCTTCTGGCCAAGATCTTATGATCTTCATAAGTGGATCTACTCAAATTGGACAACAAATTGTCAAATTCTTTTATGCTCCAAAGGATTTTTTATTGTACAGTTTGAATCCGAGGAAGAATATGAGAAGATCATTGAGCAGGGTCCTTGGTTCTGGGGACGAGCAGGGCTTTTCTTAACCCCTTGGTTTCCATTTTTTGATGCCAACACTATGGTGGTAACCAAAATGCCGGTTTGGGTGAGGCTGCCAAACCTGCCTCTTCCTTTTTGGAATCATTTAGTACTGGAAGACATTGGCAATCTGCTTGGGAAGTTCATTAAAAGGGATACTGATCGGCATGAGCAGGGACTTTTCACTTATGCACGAATATGTGTCGAGATCGACCTTAGCAAAGGTCTACCGGATAGAATCAAGCTGATATTTGAAAAGCTCAAATGGATTCAGGAACTGGACTATGAAAACACTGCTTTTAGGTGCAGATTTTGTCATCTAACAGGACATTTACAAGATTTGTGCCCGCTTGCTCAACGGCCTTCCAAAAAGAACCAGGGGAAGAAGACAAAGGGGAAAACATGGCAGGCAGAATATGTTCCTCCCACTGAGGATTCAGAGGGTGAGGAAAGCGAACCAGAAGAAAAACAAGAAGAGGAAGTCAATGAGGAAATAGTACATACAGCTGACACGGTGGAGACACAACAATCAGATTCAAAAGATGCCGGTAAGGAAACACTCACGGAAAACATGCAACTAATGGCTACTTCCTTAACTGGGTCAAAACGTGCACATGAATCAGAAAATTCAGACTCTGGCAAAGAAAAAACCCCTGTTCAGCCAAGAGAGGAGCAGGCGAGTAAAGAGATGGTTGTAGTTATACCCCAGCAGGGGGGATGGACAGAAGTGAAATCAAAGAAGCGAGAGAAGAAAGGGAAATTAGAGGATTATTATAAAATCCCAAATTCCTAGAAATTTTTTTGTAACAATGTTCTTTTTTTCTGTAGACCTATGGTCTTGACTCAGTTGTGCTTATGCACTTACAAAATGTAATTTTGTATCGCTTCGGCTTGAAATAAAATTACGCTTTTTTTTCTTGGAAAAAAAAAAAAAAAAAAAAAAAAAAACATAGTACCCTCCTTCAAAAAGATGTCCCCGAAGCTTTGCAGTTAAGGAATTTACATGATGTGATGAAATCAAGTAATAGGATTTCCTTATATTCCTACTTTATTTTTCCACTGATGATGATAAATCCATCTAAATTCAATTATTTTCAGTCTTATTCCTTGATAGCTAGTTTTCATTTAGTTTTCTTTCCTTTGATTCCATGTGTTGTTATGGCTTCTCCACTTTGTTGTAATTTCTAGTCTATGTTAATATATTGTCAAATAATGGTCTTGTGGTGCCTTTTTTCTTGAATACAGTTGAATATTACCTCTTATTCCTTGGTAGTGTCGATGTATATCTTCTTGTTTATGTTGGTAATGAGGGTGTTCATATGGACTCCCTTCATTCTACACACCCATATCATCGATCTTCTTTTTAGAGATAATGGCATCCTCTATCCTTTGTGCTTGGTATTTGATTACTCTCAACTTTGATACAATACCATCATATTTGACGTGTACAACCTCGAGTTAAAGATCAAATTCTTGATGTATTTTATGGTGACCTTTTAAGATCTTTTTTTCTTTCCCCTTTTGAAGTTGCAATGTGATTCCATCCATCAAATTCTTACATCCTTATTTAATTCTAGATCGCATTTCAGATTTTGGCTCATTCATATTCAAGGCTTCTTCTACCTCCTCGCATATTTCCTCTTCAATTATTTTGGGCAGTATCTTTGTCAAAGATCCTTGTTTTTTCTTGATTTTGGCAATGCTTATTTTCTTCTTTCAATCTCTTGACCTTAACAAGTAATTTTTTTATTATAGTTTCCTAAGCTACATATTTTTTCATTCTTCTTTTTCAATTCTTCCCTCGACTCATCATTTTCCCAGCTTCCTTTTCTATTCATTTCTTGCTTCAATTTATGAACCTTCTTAATGTGTGCTTCAATTAGGGCCTATATCTTGGACAATTCATCACCCCTATACTTGAATTCTTATTTCTCTTCTTTCAATTCATTTTGAGTTTTATTCAACTCTTCCATTTTTGAGTTCTTGATCCATATTTTTTAGAAGAATTCTTCAAATACTTCCCATGTGGTGTATAATTGAGTATTTATATCATGATTTCTCCACCACTTTCAAGCTTCACCATAAAAATAAATATGTTTTAAATTAGTTTTTTCAAAAATTCTTTCACAATCCTTAACCATTCATTAGGATCAATTACATCTTGCTCTCTAAATATAGGTATTTTCATTGATTATTAATTGAGGTTTAATCAAAACCCTCAACTTCCAACCTAAATATATTAATAATAATGATCCAATATGGATAATATGATTTTTACAACATATTATCTTGTGTTTCATCTTTCCAATGGATTTTGACTTACTCGAATCAAATTTTCTAGTCAAACATTATGATAATTTCAAGGTAACATGCCTTTTAAAACCCTAATTTGAAGACTATCTTGCTAGATAGCCTTCCACCTAAGGTAACTCTAAAAATTCAGCCCCTCCGAGTCTAAAATTCCATCATGTAGTAGCATGATATTCATTTTCTACAATTTCATAAGTTTGACCAAATTTTGATGTGCCAAAAGAAAGTTATGGTAGCCTTCCCAAAACTTGTTGATTTTGGTGCTTTCAAGAGACCTAACTTGTACATAATTTAGTGTGTCCAATTTTTTAGATATACTTTTGAAAATTTTATCCTACACATTAGATTCTATATTCCTTCTTATGTAACTAGTGGCACTCAATTTGGATATATCAATATTCATATATAATAATTTTGCATAGAACACCTATTTAAGAGTCGTTTTTGGACTAGTAAAAACCACTAACTTTCACAAACTATAAATATGAATTAATATTAGAGTAGAACCTAAACATTTTGGCGGTAGGATAGGGTTTCGGTTCTGTTCATGTGTGGTAAGGAAGCATGGATCTGATCTTGGACCTAGATCTCTAGTTCGTTGATTATTCAGAAGACTTCCTTTCTCATGAAGAGATATTTTGCAGTAATGAGGAGGTTCATAGTTTAGGGGTTTCACATGCAGAGTAAGGTGGGAATGTGATCATGTGGCAGGAGGTTATTCTTCATACTTCACCCTCCATATGATATGTTTTCATGACAAATCAAGGTCTCAAGCATCAAGTACAGGAAGCTTCATAAGGTAATGATTCTGATTTTTCTAAATCGGCGGTTCCTCAGGATGTGTCAGATTGGAAAAGATCTAATTCATATTTGGCTTATGTATGGCTAGATCTGGCCACAAGCTATCATCATTCCTTGGACCCAACAATTATTTCATATTTTTTAATATCGACGGTGGAGGTTGGTGAGGGTGGTTTTATTGGCAGTGGTTTTGACCTTGAAACCACAAAAGAAACGTAAGGTGGTGCATTCGAAGGGTGTGGGTCCTTCACTTAAAGTGGTAAAAGACATCCCTATCCTTGACATGGTCAAAATGGTGGAGTGTACCCTGATCAGTAAGATATGTGGGTGTAGGAATGGGGACCGAGAGCTGCATCTCTAGATCCAATCGAATTGGTTCCCGCTTTTGGAAGCCAAACCTAAGGTTCATAGGCTTGCTTAGGGATGGATAGGGTTTAAATTTTCATCGGAGAAGTATGATCAATCTATTCTAAGAATATTGTAGGGTATTTGGAATAACATGTTTGTTATGAAGAAATGGCACCTAATGTTTGATCTATGGAAGGACTTCCTGGCTTCAATTCCTGTTCGGTTAAATTGATGTGCTTACCTCTTGAATTTTGGTAGATGGATGGACTAAAGGCTATTGGAGATGTGATTGGAAAATTCGTTGTTGTGGACACTGGTCTATTCGAATGTTCTTCAAGACCAGTCGCTCTTATGTTGGTGGAAGTAGACCTAAGAGACGGTATGTTTGAATCTATTGACTTGATATCAGTTGATGTTATTTTTTCTCAACCTCTAGATTGTTATGTCCCCTTCTGTTGCATCCACTATCATAAATATGGACATGTTGCGGAGGATTGTAAACATTCTTTTTCATTGAAAATATGGCGGAGGAAATTCCCCAAGGTGGGGTCTAAGGGTGAGGTTGAACCCTTATGTGAGAAGCTTCCAGGACTTTCTTTGTTGGATCCTATAAACGTTGATCCTCAATTGGAAGATGAGCAGGAAACAATGTTAGTGGATTCTGGAGGAGAATAAATGCTGCAAGACCTCATATTTCCTAGTGTGGAAGAATTGAAGGGCGATTTGGGGGTTCTGATTATGGTTCAATATCTATTTTGGGGGCTATATTTATCCTCGAGTCAGTTAGACAAGGTGGTCCATATTTGGAATAAGTTGAAAGTTGACTTCTGTAGAATGGTGAAGATTTCCTCAACTTCACCACCTTCTTCCATGTGTGATTTGGAGCAAGATCATGGCTTGCATGCAGAAAAAGACAAAGGTGAATTGGGGGTTCCATAAAAAAAGGTGGCGAGTGATCTAGTTATTAACTTGTCAGAGGGTAATAAAGATGTAGAGAGTAGGCATCATGAGAAGTCTGGTGCAAGCCAGATGTCAAAGGGAATCTCATGAGTTCCTTACATGTTGGGATCTTGGGACAAGTCTAGGGGTGGTATCGATTTTGATGACCCTCCTCTTTCGCAGGATGGAAAAGCAAGTCAAAAATCAAAGATTTGTCTGGCTAAGGAACGAGATGAGAAGGAGATTAGCCAAGAAAGGAAATTAAGCATCATTGGGGCGCTTAGAGTAACAGAAGCCCAAGATCAAGTTCCTAAATGAAGGTGCTTTTGCTCAATGTCTGTGGCTTGAGAGGGAAAGCCAAAATTCTATCCCTAAAGCGACTGATTAGTTTAGAATCTCCTGATATTATGTTGTTACAAGAGACCATGGTTTCATGTGAGGTAGTTGTCCCTATGCTGGAGAAATCTTTCAAGGGTTAGTCTTTTTTTTCTATTTATGAAGTGGGTCTCTCCTGTGGTTCAATTTCAGAGGCCCTATGAGAACACAAGGGTCTTTTGGGAAATTCTTTTTAGACATAGGATATTTCAAGTGCCAAATCTTATTGTAGGTGGGGATTTCAATTTTTTGTTATCGGGTGAGGAGGTCTAGGGTCATTGTGTGCATGAAGATCGATTACCCCCTTTTTTGCAGGACTTACTTGATTCTAATGGTTGGGTGGACATCAAGCCAGAGGTTTTAAGTCCTACATGGAGTGATAAGCGTTTGAGGGATGTGGGGATCTCTGAGAGGCTAGACCATTTTTTTATGAAGGATTCCTTCTATGATGAAGCATGTATTTTTAGGTCCTGGGTACATAAGATTATTTTTCAAACCATTTTCTAGTTCTGTTGGAAATTGGTTTGGATCAAGAAAAGCATGAAGCATCGTTTAAATATAATTCGAGCTGAGTTGAGGATGAGGATTTCAGGAAGCTAGTTCATGAATCTTGGATTCATATTAGGCCTGACAGCCAAAAATCAATGGGAGTTCAATTTGCGGATGAGCTTCTTTCCCTAAAAATTAAATTCGCGCATTGGAGTATAGACAATAAATGGACCAGGGAATCTAGGATTCTAGAGTTAGAAGATCTGTTAAGGGATCTCTATGATAGTTACAACCCATATATTTTTCCAATGGAGGATCGGTAGAGGATTGTGTCCCTTTCTAAGGAGAAGGAGAATCTCCTTCGTGATAAAGAAATGGAGTGGAGGTTGAAGAGTTGAACTCTATCGTTGGAAGTAGTGGATCATAATACTAAGTATTTTTAAAACTTTGCAAAGCATCATCGCAACATCAATTCTATATGGGAGCTTCAAGATGTTGATGGTCGAAATTTCATGGCTTCGGACCCATTACAAACCTAGCTTCAAGTTATTTCTCTTCCTTATATGTTGATGGGGGGAAAACCCACATCGGCAGTATGCTCAAGGTTATTTTTCTCTTTCCAAGGATGGTTGAGGCAGAAGATAATGAGGTATGTGTTGGATTGCATATAAGGATGAAATTATATCTACACTGCATCTTTTTAAAAAGGATAAAATCCCTAGTCCAAATGGTTGGGCCACTGACTTCTTTTTGGATTTATTTGATCTACTTGGTGAGGACATTCTTCCAATACTAAAAGATATTCGTTCTTCTGGATCTATTCCAGGAGCGTTAAATGCAACTTTCTTGGATTTAATTCCTAGGAAGGACAATATAGTGGTTTGTGAATACTTTAGACCCATTTCATTATGTAATAGAATTTATAAAATTGTTGCCAAAATTATAGCTAATTGTGTCAAAGAAGTGCTTTCCTGAACCATCGCCAAAGAGAAATTTGGGTTTTTACAGGGACATTCTATTCATGAGGCTATTGGGACCACTCATGAGGGATTGGAATCAATTAAGATGCAGAATAAGTGAGTTGGGGTTATTAAACTAGATCTATCTAAGACATATGACAAATCATCTTGAATTTTCATCTGTCTTATTCTGTTGCAAATCGGGTTTATCCTGGAACTAACAAATTGGATCATGGGGTGTATCGAATTGGCTTTTTTCGTAGTCCTGATCAATGGAACTATGTCTCCCTTCTTTAAAGCTTCTCGATGTCTTAGGAAAGGATGTCCTCTCTCTCCTTATATTTCCTTATTGATTGCAGAAGGGTTGAGTAGGCTAGTTCAGGAGGAATGTTGCAACAGAAGAATATATGGGGTCTCTTTTCAGGGAAGAGTATTTCTCAATCATTTGTTGTTTGTTGATGGCATAGTCATTTTTTGTGCTCAATCCAAGAGGGAATGTGTTATATTTAGAGAGATCCTGGAAATATTATGTCAAGCTTCGGGAATGGAAATAAGCCAAAATAAGTCGTTAATTTTTCTCTTGCAGAGTTAGATGGACCAAAATAATTTTTGACAAATACATTTTCCTTATGAGGTGGAGTGTGCGGATTTAGGGATCAAAGTATGGTACACAAGATATGCAATGGATGATAGGAAAATTTGAAAGTTGAATAAATTTTTGGTGTAATAAATGGATCCCCAGGGGTTGAATACTTATTCCGATCAAGCTAGTGTTGGAGGAAATCCCAATCTATTGGCATCTGTTAGCGCTTATTCCTAAGGGGTTTCTTTTGTGCTTCAAAAACCTTTGTTTTAACTTCTTGTGGCGAGGTCAACATGAATATATGTGGTTTCATCTTGTTAAATGGTCTTGACTAGCAGCGCCGAAATCCTAGGGAGACTGGGGTCTCGAGAACATCTTCCATTTTGACAAAGTGCTAGTAGCTAAATCTTTATGGAATTTCATCTCCAAAGAAATCTTATGGAAGTAAATTTTAGTTGCTAAATACATTGCTTTGGAATTGATCTTGTATTGGATTAGGTAGATGAGTAAACATGTTCTTCAAGCTTCTAATCATTGGAAAGCTTTGGCAAGAGAATTTCTGATCTTAGGAAGTCATTTGGCTTGGAAAGTCAGGAATGGTATGTCAATTCAAGTGGGATCTAATGCCATCATGGGTAGGAAGGATCAATTCAGGTTTCTAAGGGACCTCATATATTTCTTACAAGATTTGGGAAGAGCTATATTGGACAAGTGTGAAGATCCTGGAAGCACTAATATATGGCATAAGGGTTGGTTATCTACTCAGAATTTGGAGCTTATAGGGGAATGGGGTCATGTATGGGAAGTCTACATTCAGTCCCTCTCATAAGCCCATATCAAATTGAACAATGAGGCAGAATCTTTGGCCTTGATTTTTCAAAGGTTTAGGTGGAAAGTATTTGTCCAAGGGGGGTTATGAACCTCTGTTTGACAGGGAGGAGGATCATTTGAAAGAATGGTGGTCAAAAAATTTGAAAGTAAAGGTTCCCCCTAAAACCACTTTATTGATGTGATTGATTTTAGATAATAAAATTCTCACATGGGATCACTTGCAAAGAGGAATTGGTTAGGACTTGGTTATTGCTCATTGTGCAAGAGGGCAGAGGAATTTTCTATTCACTTATTCCTGGGATGTTCCTTCACACGGGAGCTATGGAAAGACGCTGAAGTTGTGTTCTAGAAGCAATATTTATGGTCAAGTTCATCCTTGCGTTCTAATTTTCTATGCTTTTTTGAGAAGGCGGATCTTAAAAAAAAATTATCCATGTCGTTCCTTATTTGTTGGGGGATTTGGTTGGCTTGAAATAATGCCCTTTTCTCGTATAAGATTGCTCATATTGAACCATTAATAAACCAAATGAAGGCTCTCTTTTCCTTTTATAAGAAACTTGCTAAATCTAGAGGGAGGAGACAAGTGCATCTTTTTGTCCTGACTGCTTCTTTCCCTTGGGCTTGTTTTGACGGTGCATCTCAGGAAAATGGAGAAATAAGTGGCATTGGGTTCGTGATCCATTTTCCATATCAATCAGTGTTGCAGGAAAAATGAGGTGTTAGTCTAGGTTCAAATAATCGAGTTGTACTCCTTGCTCTCTTTCATCTCCTAAAGCTAACATATAGTTGAGGATTGAGAAAATTTAAAGTGTGGGGTGACTCAGAGTTTTCCATTAATTGTATGAACAAGGTCTTGGTTTTTCAAGACTATGTTGTTCATTCCATTGGTGGATCATCTCAAACTTGTTGTTGGTTCTTTTCATAATATCTATTTTCAGCATTTCTACAAGGAATTCAACATTTTTTTTGATGCGCTTTCAAAGAAAAGGCTCAATCTGGCTCCCAAAGATTTGATCTTAGAGGAATTCAAAGGTGAAAGAATTATTAGTAGGTCTTTACTAAAAATGTAAAAGTATCATCCTTAATGATATTCTGAAAAAGAACCTTGAACTCTTATGAGTCTTTTTGGAGGAATCTTAGCTCAGTTTGATGACAGACCTCTCTCATACAATGATGAAGAATGTATCTCTATTTATTTTGAATAGAAATACGATTTTTTTTCTTGGAAAAAAAAAGAATCTAAAACTTGTACCATAGGTGCTTCGATGTTTTTGAAAGACCCCACCCAAGGACCTTGTGTTTTGATACCAAATGTTATAAAAATAATACTTAAGATGGTATAATATACCAAAGTACACACCATGTACAAAAATTGTAAATATGGAGAATAACCCCAAAATAACTAAAAATGATGAGTTATAAAATAACTCTTTAACTAATAAGAGAACTTCCTCCACATACCCCAACACATTTATATATCCAATTCACATGTTCTACTCAATGTACATAAAATATGCACTAAGGTGCTATATACTATATGCAAGCCTTTTATTGATAGAAGATGTTGATAAAATATTTGGAAAAAAACCAGCACCATCATACCTAAAAAATAATTCAAAATAATGTCAAGACATGAAGGAGTTGGGAACTATTTATAATTGGAAAACCAATCAAATGCCGACGAACCTAAATTTAATTCTCCATCTAAAAGCCACTAGTCGTGGTAGTGAGTATAAAGTAGCCTAAAATGGGCCAACACAAGAAGACAAATTGTTCTGCAAGGAAGAAGGAGCTCCTATGCATGAATACGCCTAGACAATTGGCTAAAATTTCAACATTGGTTGAACACATCATATATTGTAAATTATAAAGATTGAGAAAATCATTCATCCATGTTTAATGAGCTCCTATGCCTGAAGACAACTAGACATTTGGATAAAGTTTAGACTATTTCCCAAGTTTGTGTGTTATGCATGAAGACACCTAGACATGTGGCTAAAATTTGGACTATTTCTCTTAGCATGTGGATACCAAACTAGTACAAAACAATGGTTGAGAACATCATATATTGTAAAGTAAGAAGCTTCAGGAACTCATTCATCTGAGTTGGATAAACGATATCCTATGCATGAAGACACCTACACATTTGGCTAAACTTTAAACTATTTCCCTCGGCGTGTGCATATCGAACTAGCACAAAAAAATTGTTCAGCACATCATATACTGTAAATTAGGAAGCTTGAGGAACTCATTGATCCTAGCTTACTGAGCTCAGAAATATAAAGATTTATTCCTTCTATTGCTCCCTAGCTATAGAACATGCACCAAGGCACATATTTTTATATTGTAAAACGGGGTGAAGAGACATTTCCTTTCCCAAGTTAAGTGGTCAACTCAAGCAAGGATAATTAAGACTTAAACTGCAGCAAAAAGGAATTTCCTTTCCAAGTTAAATGGTCAACTCAAGCATGGATAATTTTCACTTAAACTATAACACTTTTTAGCAATGTTTTGATAGGCTCTACAAAGGATAGTGGAATAAAACGAAAGGGGATTAAAAATTATAGCTCAAGCTAGTTATCTTCTTATTTTTGAAGCCTTTCCCATGCAATTTTTTTTTTTATAAATTAATTGTTGGGTTTAAACCCTGAGATTGATAAGAAGATGAGCTACATCGGGTAGGTAAGCAAATGAATGAAAATTGCTCAAGTTTGGCTAATAACAACAAAGGATTTAGGGATTTGACTGTGGAGGTGATAGCTTTTAATGTTTGGGACCCTGTTGTGTTTAATTTGATAGAATGAAAGCATCCACACCAATAGCATCTAAAGCAAGATAATTGGTGGATCTAGGGAAAACCTTATGTGCCAAGCACAATTCTTGTGCACCCTAGGGTGCATAAGGGTGACCCGTTAGTTGAGAGATCCAACATCCCACCCTCACATACCTCAGAGTGTGCAAGAACTCCATCAAGTCATGTGCAAGAACTCTATTGGGTGGATAAGTATCGCCACAAGTGAAGTGCTTGATAGGTACAAAATAACATGTGACAAGAACATTAAGATTTTCATGCATGCATTTTGGGTTTACTTTTGTTAAACTTACTAAAACGCTATGAGGTGGTTTCCTTTTGAAACAACTTTGATGACTATCCCATCTAGCATACAAAGGATGACCAGTTCATAGGTGAAAAGATAAGGGAAATATGAAAACGAGGCAAAACCAGTTGCCACAAGCAACAATGAGCAGACTTGTAAGATTTTGGGCCAATGTAAATGATCTGGATTGAAATCTCGTCTCCTTTATATAGAAAGAGGGCACAATAAAGCACATCTACGTTACTTTCGGATATCGCATCGTAAAGATTAGAATTTGTTTAAAATGAGATAAGGAAATAGATTATTCTAAAATAAATAATGTTGAATCATTACTACTAAGTCTCTTAAGTCGATTGTAGGTTGAAAATTACTAAGTTGAAAGAGTTTGCACCTTGAATATGATCTCTAAAATTAAAGAAATCGATATATATGACCAAAGAAAAAGAGGGAGAAGTGTTCTCCTCTTAGTTCTTCTACTTTATTCATCTTCTCTCTTCTTTGAGCTCATGTTTCAAAGCCAAGATTACATTATGTGAAGCACTAGTTGAGTCTTGAGTAATTGCATCATATCTCAATTTCAGTTGCTCTCTTGGGTGTGTTACTAGATCATGAGCTTGCCTATGGGAAAAAGGTTCTCACTTCTACTTGCATTTAGACTCATCCTCATCCTCTCAATCAAATTTGGAATTTGTGGAAAATTGGAATTTTGTTATGGAGTGAAAAACTTGAGTCAGCACACTTGGCAGCAGTGATGTAGTGGAGAAAGGTTGTCCAATTGCAATAAGTCACTGACTGTCAATGAAGGAAATATGGAATTGTAACATATCTTAAATGTAAGAGTTTGAAAAATAATAATTAGGCAGAAAAAGAATTAGGTAGAAAATTATGGAAATCAATTCATCTAACTCATGTTCAGAATAGTTATGTGATATGTCATAACAATTGAATGTACTCTAGTACTTGGAGATTAAGGAGAAGAGCATATCATTTATTTATTATGATATTTTCATATGAAGTAATATTAAAAAGAATAGTGGTGTGATATGTCATAACAATTGAATATATTCATTTTAATACTTAGAGATTAAGGAGAAGAGCATATAATGTATTTATTATAATATTTTCATATAAAATAATATTAAAAATGGATAATATTGTCTTAATAAAGTTTATCAATTCACATACAAAAAAATTATCAAATTTTAAATTCAACTTAAAAAATGTTCATATGAACAAAATAAAAGTTTTTTTAAATGTAATGATATTTATTGATCACATACCACACAATACTATTTCTCCCAATATGGACATGGACTATAAAGATTAATGTTGAGGACTAGTGTCCAAGGCACATACATTTACTTGAAACTATTACTAAGAGTCCTACAAATAGGGACTATATGTGCTTAAGAGATTTTATGAGCATTAATGCATTTGTCAATCTTAGTGAGAATGTTTGTCAATATTAGTGAGAATGTTTGTCAATTACTATTTTTATGTTATTTATTAGATAAATTCTACACGATAACATGTGTTAAATGCAACCTCGAATGCGAGTGTCCTTGGGACTCAAATACCGCGTGTCTGATAACACGGCCCTTCGAGCGATCTTCTAGGTGGAGAGCGTCTGGCTCAATTGTTATGACCATTAATTACCCCCATTTCTCAAGGCCTAAGGCTTTAATGCATCTCATCATCGTTGTTCTGCAGAGCTTGGGTGAAGGTACAACTCGAATCATGTCTCCCTGCAGCTATTCTACGGCTTCCAAGGAGGCTTTCTTCAGGAACTCTGGTAAGGAATGTTTCCATTTTGTGGTCTTTTATAGTTGGCATCCATACTGTGTTTCCTTCCTATGCATTGCAGAGAATTCTACCTTGGGTGCAGTCAAATTCAGGAACGTTTTTAGGTTCTATTCTTCAGTTTTATGTGAGGTTTGGTTCTCGTTGGCCCTCGCTTTCTTGTGCATTTCACAGAAGGTTGGGTTTATTTTCCATTATATAGTTGCAATTATGACTAAGAGGTTTTGTGCCACCCCTTGACATGCAAGTAGAGGCAGAGGGCGCATTGGCTGCAGAGGGAACTCAAACTCTTCTGATAATGGTTTTGAAATTTTTGTGCCTGCCCATTTACATAATATTTTGGATGATTGGGAGGAGGAAGCCGGCTGTGCAACAATTGGTAGGCAAGTGGGATAGAACGCGGCATAGGAATTACTGGCGGGTTAAAAATATTTTGGCTTGTGTTCTTATGTTGCATCAAGGTTCTTATGGAGAAAAAAATTCCACGTCTTCTCCTTCTCCAGCTCCAGCTCACCATTATTCTTCCTCTCCAATACCCTCTCTAGTCTCCAAGCCAATGGAGGCTCAAGAGGCTCAAGTTGGCATGAACCCCCCAAGGACCAGGATAAAGCCAATGTGGCTTCTACCAGTGGAAGAAAAAGAAAAAGGGTGGAGTGAAGCAGGCAATTGGACCTCTCCTTCTTCAAGAAAACTGAGGTGCTTTCAGTAAAAAATCCTATGGACAACATCCCTAGTTGGGATGGTTACTGATGCCCCATCTTGGAAGAAAATCCTAAAGTTGATGAAGCTGCTTGCAACTCCGAGTAACCTCTGCGTTTTTCATTATTTGTTTTTCTGTTGCTGTCAAATGTTGAGAATTTCTAATTTCTATTTTTGTCAAACTGTTATGTTTAGGTTTTATGCCCATAGAGGATATTTTGATAATATCTTCATTTTAAAAATGTACTCGGGCATAAGCTTTCTCAGTAGTTTTTTGGTCGCCCATGCATGGAAGATGAACATTGATAGACTTAGATTGATGCTCCATGCAAGGGCCATGTGTCTATGTTTAATTCTTAGCAGTCTTGGGTCTATGAGAAGCCACAGTAGGCTAATAAAATTCCTGCTACATTTGTGCATCTAGCCATGTGTCATGAATGCTAATATATTAGCTCCATTTTAATTTAAGATCATTAAGTCTTGATTAAGATGAATCTATGTTAGTATACTAGAATTCATTCATTAATTTATTTCTTAACTTATTTCATTAATTAATTTCTTTCTTTCTTGGATTTTAACTGTCTTTTGAAATTTCATTAGTGTACTACCTGAACAACCTTTTTTTTAACCATGGGAATAGCAACCTCTATTCCAGGGGTCACCTACCCTTCGAGCCTTGTCACAATGGGCCAATGTGAAACCCTACCCCCCTGTCGGTTTTGAACCTGTGACCTCCACACAAGGATGGAATTTGACGGGAAAATTTCCCGTCACGAGGTAATTTGCCCGTCAAATAAGGTCAAAAGTTTACCATACCCGCCAAAATCCTTCGTTGAAATGCCAAAACATCTAAAAATTTGGATGTAGCTGTCAATTTTGATGGGCTAGTTAGATCTGAAATTCCAACCCTGCCTCCACATAGATAACACATGTTCTTAACCATTAGGCCCACTTAGGTGCTCTAGTACTACTTGAACAACCTTGCCACTAAGCTCTTAGATCTCAATGTCATTTGAAGTATCCTTACTACCTACTAGAGCAACCTTACCACAAACATCTTTGATCTCAATGTTTTTGAAGTCTTCTTACTATCTGTCAACTATGTGCACTACATTATATAGAGACAAGTTACAAGCTTAGGGGCTATTTAAAGATATTAAAGTGATAAGTAGACAAATTCAATTTTGGGGGGTTTATTTTTTTCTTGGTAATAAAGTAGAGTTTTGATTGGTTCATTTTTTGGAAATTTTGACAATCTAGTTTATTTTAAAAGCAAAGTTCCACCATTGAAATTTATATAAATGAATGAAAGGATCTATGACTTCTAATCAAATTCTTGCTGGATTTAGAAAAAAATGAAAAAGAGATGCATTTTACATCTTATTCTTATTATGTTACTCCCTTTTTTTCTTCATAGATTTAAAAGAAAAAAAATGAAAATGAGATGTGTTTTGTCCACTTAGTATGTTACTTAGTTTCACTTATTATGTTACTTCGTTTTAAAGTCTTTTTTTTCATTGATACATCCAAAAAGAATTATTCAATTTTTTATTTTTTAAATTTATATTCTATTTAATTGATTATTCCAAAATTAGATAATAAACTAAAATGTAAATTTAAATTATTAAAAAAATATCTATTTCAATATTTAATAAAATATATAATCTAAATCTTAATACAAATTTTATTATTTTTCAACTTTAAATAAATACACTAAATTTAAAAAGAAAAGCATAAATATATAGTCTAAATATTCTTAGTTTTCAATATTCAATTTTGTCCAAACATATTTTCCAACTTATTTTTGTTGGGTTTTCAATATTTTCTTAACCTAAATCCAAAACTTCAAATAAATATAATACCAACAAAACCCTAAATTTTGTTTAACCTATAACTAATAAAGTTTGACATAGTTTCAGTTTTATTTATTAAATTTAATTTTATGAAAATTTATTTATTTGAAATACAATTAGTTGTTGATTAATGACGTTATTTTCAAATTTTCTACTCCAGAGCGGGGCACGATATCGTCAGCATCCTGTACACGGGTTTTATACATATTTTAATGCATCAACTGGCTGGCTGCGTTCGTTGACGCTCACTGGGAAAGCATATTAATATCTAATATATGTGATGCTAAAAACGAAAACCAATAACCAATAAAGACACCCAATTTTTCAAGGGAATACTAAAATCTTCAAATCTGGGCACCCGTCCAAGAAAAAGAAGCCCAGACCTGAAAACTTAGTGTTGAATGAATCCTGTGATTCTCCTTCACTGTAATTCAAACCAGTGGATCCAACCACATAACTAAGGAGAGCAAAGTCAACTTAATATATATATACCATGTGTTTATTACATTTATAAGTGTTTAGATATTATATGAGATTTTGGACTTTGTTTGAATGGATCAACAAGATTAATTCTACTATAATAAGTGTATAGTGGGGATTCATTTCATGGTCGCCCTATCTTATTATGCTCAAATGCATCTTGATTTAGATTTAAATAAGATTTAGTTAAGTAGTTGTTAATAAAAGAGATGTTTATTAAATAATATTTCTTTTTATGTTTATATTAATTAGTTTAATGTTTAGCCTTTATTTAACAACCAGACAACCTATCATCACTGTTCACTTACCACTTTATTTGTGACTCCTAATTTTTTTTACGTGAAAACCTCTCCAAACTACTCAATAAACAAAATATATATATATAATATATACACTGCAGGCGGCCCAAATAAGATCTCGCCACTAACTGAATTTTATCTTGGCAATGCCACGTCATATATTAAAAATCCTTTATTTTATTTTCTGACCATGTATCATCTAGGCTGTGGCTATAGTACGTCATATATTAAAAATCCTTTATTTTATTTTCTGACCATGTATCAAGTTGGATATAAGTAACTTTTTTCTGAAGCATGTGTAGGGAGTTATTTGTGCCACGCACGCACACATACGACAGCAATTAGCTGTTTTTTTTCATTAACTAAATAAAATAAAATAAGATGCAAATAATATGAAACCGGCATTAAGTAGAAATCGGCCTATTAATATTTTTTTAAATAATCAGTAACCAGCTCGAAGAAAGATCCAGTCTCTCAGTTAAACGGTTAACTGCCAGAGAATAGGTCAATATGAATAGAAGGTCAATGATTGTTTATTTTAATGGGCATCTACGCATAAAATACTTTGGTTGAAGAAAGACCAGTCTCAGTCAAACGTCTAACCGCCAGAGAATAGGTCAATATGAATAGGAGGCCAATGTTTATTTTAACGGGTATCTACCGGCCTGGGATGAGTAGCACTCAAAGGGCCTTTTTTTTCAAAAATTGGCGAAATAGTAGTTTCATTTTATTTACTGTTGAACTATGTTATTAAGGGTTTTGGCGTATTTTAAGACGAAAACCAAAATAGTCAAAATTACAAAAACATAATAAGAAAGAGTGGAACTATAACAAGTAATTTAAGTGCCACGCATACAGTCTTAATCAGAGTGGAACTGTGCCGGGCAATTTAAGTGCCACGCATACAGTCTTAATCAAACCGTTAACCGCCAGAAAATAGGTCAATATGAATAGGAGGCCGATGATTGTTTATTTTAACAGGCATCTACCCATAGAAGACTCTGGTTGATTGTGAAGGTTATATACTTTATTCAAACAACTCCACCCAAGAAAAAAATCCAATTAAAAGGAATAACTAGAGTCGCTGGTACTTTTATCTTCTCATGTTTGAATATAAAATTGATATTTTGAATATTATGTTTTTTCTAATAACATTATAATACTTTGGTTCGTAGGTAGTCATTTTTGTGGAGACTTGATATGGATAGCCTGCCTATAGTTTTTTCTTAAAAACTATACGCAGGCTATCCATACCAAGTCTCCACAACATTATAATAATATTTATTGAAATATAAAAGTATTTATTTAAATTAAATATTAAAAAAATTGTACTTTATACATTTTAAATTATTAACGTTGATGTATTTTACACATTTTAAATTATTAACGTTGATGTAAACTTAAAAATATATTTTATTTTTATATTATATTTATTTAAAAATATAAATATTTATTTAAAAATATAAATATTTATAATGAGTTCATAAATATCCTATGAAAAAAGTGATGATATCATCGTATCTAATTAAAGTAATATTTTACAAATTTCGAAACAACTAATTAAACATTGCCACCTTTTTACTCTGGTTGGATATATGTCACCGACTTCCATTTTAATATTATATCAAATCAAGTAAAATCATTTCATTGTAAAAAATAAGCAACTCGAGGATTATACACAGCATATCTAAAGCAGCTGAAACGAAATCTATAGTCAAAGGAAATATCGTTAAACAGAGTATTTACATTGACAAGAAAACTCTTCCCGCTCTACTCTTCCATAAAAAAGAAGCAGCAGCTTTTTGGGGAGTTATTTCTTTTTTTGGAAATTAGAAAAGATGATCTTTGTTTTGGTAAAGCCGATTTCTTCATTAATTTTCATTCTTTAGATTTGATCATGGGTTGTATTAAGCCTATTATGTGGCTGAAAATAATAATAATAATTTAAATATGATCCTTGCGTTTAGACGCACATTCAGCAACTCAATGGAAAGATATGGTAAGGTCGATATATATATATATTAACAAGATCTACATGAAGAGAGAGAAACTGTTTAGATTCAAAACTCAAATGTTTTGAGTTGTTAAAGATTTGGAGGAAGAGATAGAATCTCTTTAGATTCAAACCTCAAATTTGCAGTTCAACTTCGAAAGGATTTCATCTCTTTAGATTAAGATAAATGTAATTCATGTAACAAAAACTGACTAACCGTACTAATGTAATTCAGTGAGTGTAATCAAGAACAGAATATACGTACAGATTATGCTTAAAAAATGAGTAGAAAAGGAAGAGTCGGCATACCCGAATTGTGCCACGAGGTTTGCTTGGCTCCTTGCAACTTAGATTTGCAGATGTGCTCTTCTGTCGTAGATTCATCTTGTACTGATCATATAACGCATGCATTACACCCGATTTTGCTAACGCTAAGAGTTAGTGAACATATATATATATATACTGTGTCATAACTAGTGATATATATACTGTGTGAACGCATGCATTACATCCGATTTTGAATCGGTCCTTCTGATATTTAGATTAATATTTTTCTTCGTTTGAAAAACTTCGGGCTTGTAACCATTTAATTTTATATTAATATTTATATTCCTTTTGTCGACTTGTTTAAAAAAAGGTTCTGTCGTCTTATTTGGAAAAACGTCGGTGTCGGCGGGCTGGTAACCATTTGATTTTACATTAATATTTTTCTTCTCATGAAAATCATGTAAATCTTTATGGATGGATGTGTTGTCTTATTTTACGATAACATAAATCATGTAAATCTTTATGGATGGATGTGTTGTCTTATTTTAGGATAATATTCAATTAAAATATATATAAAAGTGTGCTTTACATCAAGTGTCATATCTGTCTATATATATATAGAGGTGCACTTTACATCAAGTGTCAATCTTTTCATCTTTTATATTATAAAGTGTCATTCAATTAAGATATATATAGAGAGAGAGGTGCACTTTACATCAAGTGGCATACCTGTATATATATAGAGGTGCACTTTACACAAGAGTCTATCTTTTAATCTTTTATATTATAAAAAAGAGGTTTGCTTTGCAAATAGATTTACATTATAAAAAAGTGGTTTGTTTCTAAAAAAAGTTTGCTTTATAAAATAAGGGTTTGCTTTATAAAAAAAGTTTGAAAGGTTTGCTTTGAAAAGAGGTTTACATTATAAAAAAGAAGTTTGCTTTATAAAAAAGAGGTTTGCTTTATGAAAAAGGTTTGCTTGATGAAAAAGAGGTTTGCTTCTAAAAGAGGTTTGCATTATGAAAAAGAGGTTTGCTTTATAAAAAAGAGGTTTGCTTTATGAAAAAGGTTTGCTTTATGAAAAAGAGGTTTACTTCTAAAAGAGGTTTGCATTATGAAAAAGAGGTTTGCATTATAAGAAAGAGGTTTTTTTTTTTAAAGATTTGCATTTTTAGATTTGATTTTTTGGATTAAAAGTAAATTAAGATATCAATCTTTTGTACTTTGTATTTTGCATTATAAAAAGAATTTTGTTTTTAGAAGAGATTTGCATTATAAAAGAGGTTTGATTTTGGAAGAGATTTATAGTTTTAGATTTGATTATTTTAATCAATTGAGATGTTATTATTTTCCATTATAAAAGAGGGTTTGCATTCAAAAGAGATTTGCATTTTTAAATTTAATTCTTTAATCACTTAAGCATGTCAAACCAATCTTGAAATCAGCCTCACTTCATAGTTGTTTGTTTGGCTAATCAATAATCCCTTTATGAGAAAAGACAACAATCACAAAATATGTCAATGTCAAAGAATAAGAAGATTTATAAGGGATAATATCTTTATTATCAAGGTCATACCTTCCAGATATGCGAACAATAATGTAACATTAGCCTACAATAATCATTTCTCATTTAGCCATATACACCAAATAAAATATTCGGCTCATTGGACACCTACTGTATAATTACTCATCATCATTCTATCCAACCTATGGCGATCATCCTATTGAGTGATTGTATATCAACGTAGTAACATCAAGTAAACATATAAGGTAACAATTCTCCTAAATAATCTTAGTCCATAAGAGGGTAAACACTTAAGTCATCCAATTATAATTTTCATTGCATTAACCTAACAATCATTCATTATGCCACATTTTCATTGGTTTGCATCCACCAAAGAAATCTAATGGAATTTTTATAATATGCAACTGAGGTATGCATCCTCATCATCGTCAACAAAATCAATTAATCAAAAGTACAATGTACACATAATACTTAACCCAAAATATGACCCGACTGACGTGTAAAAGCGACTGAAGACATGACTCCAACTTTCCTCCCAACCATCTGGCTCTTTGTTCGGTGTATATTACTGCCACCAAGAGGCCACCCCCGAGATGGAAATGAATCCACTAGGGTAAGAGAGTATAACAAGGAAACTCTTCACAAAAATCCTTCAACATGATTTAAGGGTATACCTCCTTTCGTTACTCTCAACAATTAACTAATTAAATATTGATTAATAGATTCTTAATAATGTTAGTATAGGAATGGTCGATCTCCCTCGAGATCACCTTACTTTCTTAATTTAAGTAAAATATAGTAGTTTACTAGATACACACTAAATGATAGTATTGGCATGTGTCGATTTTTCAAGTAAACGATAAATAGGTACATAAGATATTACCACCCCCAAAATGTATCATAAATAAGAAATTGATTAAAAATTAATTAAAAGTTAATTAACACCACTAATTAAGTATTTAGTCAAACCCTTATTTCCCCTAAAAAAATTTCCAGTTGCACAAGAAACAATGTGGAGTTTGGCACACGTTACAATGTGGGGTTAATTCAAATTATTTGAAACAGGGTATCAATGGAAGAATCCCTCCAATTTCATATTTTTTTCTTTGCCCCAAAATATCCGGTTTACCGAGACCCAAAATATATTTTGAAACCAAATCTGCGTCTGTATTGAATCTACCTTGCTTGAACAAAATCCATGCGCCTGTCAACTGTTATACAGAAATCTTCCACCTTGTGAGCATCAACATTCTTTGGCCTGTAGGATCCATTTCAGTGACTGAGATCCATTTTCATCCTTCAGTGATAAAAACCACTATTTTATTACTTTTTACTCCCAAAAAGCGGTCATCGGGTGACCTTTGGCTCTCCATCTGCCCAAGTAACGTCTCGATGAGTCCTTTCACCTACCTTTGAGAGGACTATATATTGAGCACATATGGCTTATGGACGGGGAGGAGGAAGAGAATAGTAAAGGCACTCTAGTGGATTTTTGCTCTATCTTGAGTCTGCACTCATTGATCCTTGTAGTTGTGAACCAGTTATGTTCACCTTCCAAACTCCTTTCTAGTTTGAGTTTGTCGTTCATGGAGGATTGAAGTGGTGGAGGCACAAGTGGATTGATCTAGATCTTGGTTCAGATTGGTTTTCGGCAAGAGGTAGTATAACTTTGTACTTCTTCTTGTTCATTAATAGAAATACTCATGTTCTCACCCATTCATGGTGTGAATGTGATTTATTATACATTGGGTTTCATTTCCTTATGATATTATGGACCATTGTTATTGATGATGTTAATGTTATTTTTATATCACATGTACTTGTTAGATATTTGTTGTCAAGACTAATTTGCAGATTACAAGTGCTTGGACGTGCGCGGATTGAAAGCTCCAATGGGGATCTACATTAAACATTGGATCGAGGTTGGTTACATTTTTCCATTGTTTTAACATTGTCATTTATAATAGCATTATTTTGAGAATTGAGTAGATTTCTGGTAGTCATCTATCTATTATGGTATTCCCAAGCCATAGTGAGTTTTCTCCAATACAGAAATGGCGACTCCACTGGGGAAAACATCCATGTTTGGGAAAATTTTTGAGAATTAGTCCATATTTAGAGTTGTTGTTTATTGAAGCTCTGTGTCATTGATTGGACGTTAAGATACACTGTAGAAAACTTGCTTTTTCTGAGCCTCTAGACTCTCTGTTTGACCATTTGCTGTTTCTCACCCGCGGGCTAGCTTAGTTCTTCCTACGTACATCTTGCCCCTGTTTACTCTACTGCTCGTGGGTATCCGCAGGTATTCCTTCGACAATAGCGTGTAACTCTGTCTTTTGTTGGTTTATGGCTATTGGTTGTTGTTGGGTGAGTTTGGTTGATTCCTGAGTCTTTGTTGGCCTCTTTCTTGACTGTTTCATGCCTTGGTTGTGACTAGATCTCTTCGTTTCTCTTGGTTGGTCCTTCTTGGTTTTTCACCATCTTTTGTTTTAACCTCTTGGTTTCTTCCTTGTGAGCTCTTCCTCTTGGCTAAGTCTTGTTGTTTAGGATCCGCTGGGTTGTCTTAGTGATCTTCTCGGCACTTCAGTGATTGAATAGTAGGAATTTCCTTGAATTTTTTCATTCCATATATATTGAAAAAATACAAAAACATTCATTTAGTTTTTGCATTTTCCTTTCTGTTTATAAGAGAAAATACAAAAATATTTTATTTCCATGTACTGCATTGAGTGCTTATTGCCTTCATTTTAGGTTCTGCTTGTGCATTGAAAAGATAAAAGTTTGCATATTTATTTCAGAATTGTTGGTTGATTTTGCATATTAGTGACATTGTTTTATTGGATAGTTGAGTCTAGGATTGGACAATGGTGCATATTATTGAGTCTACACATCACTAGTTTCATGACCATATCCCTTGAGTAATCACAGCCACTAAAATTAACGCTTAATCATAAAATTGATTAGACTTATTTTATTTATAGGGTACACCAACTAGCATAGGTTTAGAGTCTTAGAATAGATCATTGTGAGTTAACAATCCAAGACTACTGAACGAAACATTAGGTGTCTAACCAGGGAGTGGAGGAATCCATGGTATAGATCGGTGTTCTCAGGAAACCTCTACCTAAACCAGAGTTAAGCACGAGGTCATGGGAGGTTGGTTGAGGAGATATCCCTCTGATACCGGCTGAACGTGGGAGATATATCTAGGATTTGTTCGTATCTAGGGGTACCAGAAGGTTTGTCCTCTTGTGCTTCGGGATTAGCTACCCTGCCCATATGACGGGTCCCACCTGTGACTGTTCCCCTAAGCATTGGTTATATTGCG
The DNA here is from genome assembly GCA_027924585.1 of Larix kaempferi. Lineage (NCBI taxonomy): Eukaryota > Viridiplantae > Streptophyta > Pinopsida > Pinales > Pinaceae > Larix > Larix kaempferi. The sequence goes on from BSBM01000627.1 coordinate 213,680, forward strand.
GTAGACATAGTTGCCTTACCTAGGTACCACACAGGATACTTATAGTGGTTATGTTGTTTGTGTCCTGAGTCAGATAGGGATTGGACAGCACGGTTGTGTTTGTGCAGTGGACTTGACCCTGTCGACACAGTGAAGCCTGGGTGTCTCTATAATTGATTCTGTTACCTCTAGCTATAGTTTGGGAGTCTCAATCCTCTCCTAGGCGAGACATACCGACTCTAGTGTCGGGAGCTCATTTAGCCACTCTGTTTGTCTGCTCTTGGTTGTAGATTCTCTAGGTGTGTGCTTTTGATTTACTGTTTTTTGATCGATAGTTGGCCTTTAGAAGATGTTGTGTCTCTCTCCGGAGAGAACGTGGCACGGAGCCCTACACTCCACCAGTCCCGTCGTTTGGATGGTTTAAAGCCAACTTTGGTTACACAAAACATTACTAGAGGATGCCGGAGGGCTCCCTCTGAGTCTTCAGATTCTTACATGACTTACGTTGAGGATTACATGGCTACACATCCCAATATCGTGAAAGACCTTTCTACTCCTTCGGGTAGAGTTGAACACATTTCCGATCCCTAGACTCCTCGTGAGGATTGGGGAGGTGATCCACCTGCGACTCAACCTAGTTCTATTTGGCCTAATCCACTTGACTGGGATCCATTTGATCCTTCAAATCTAGATAATTATCTTTATGGGATGCTCGACTTACCTGAGGAGGAAGAACAGGATGGGCCTTTCATTCCTTTGTTTCCACGCGATTCTAGATATAGGAGGCCTGAGACTCATGATGATTTCGGCCCTATGGTCAACCCCACTGCACTCTCTTTTGGTATGCCTAGTCACAATACTGTCGAACCTTCCACTATGGTTGGTACGCATGCTGGCACTAGTCAAAGTGTTAGCCATACTACACCCACTGGGGGCACTACCCTAGCTGGGAGCACTACGTTATCCACCCACTCACATAGTATGGGGACTGGTCCGATTCCTAACCATGCTAATGTTGGAACGCGACCACCTCCTAGGAATACTCAACCTAGTCAGAATGTTGTCCGAAACACGACTCGCCATCCACCACCTAGTACACATGTCGCTACTCGTCAACCTAGGATCACTTTTGCACATGATATCGTTCCTCCCAACCCTGGGGGTGGAGACTTACCGCATACTTTTGCGTCCACTACCGCCGCTAGTAATAGTAATGTAGGGGGTGGGAATATTTCCTATCCACATGGACATCACACCACCAAACCTGCTACTGGTCACACCCATATTGGACTTGGGAATACTTCTCATACTTATGGTCATCACACGACTGCTCAAGCTAATCCTAATATTGGGGGTGGGAACATACCATACCATTATGGTCAATACAACACGGTTCCCACTATGAATAGTAGATACCTGCCCCATACCCATGGTGGCAACCCTTACTACAACACAGTCGGTGCTGGCCACCAGTATCACCCACCACCCCAATATGGTGCTCAAAATGCACATATACCTGCTTACTCTCAAATGGGTCAAGCAGGGGGAGGTTATCCATCTTATGGCCATGGGAAAGCTTATGGGCCATTAGGTCCTCAGTATCGGCAGTTTAACCCTCATGGTCAAGCTTTTGGTCCATCGTACAACACAGTTCCATTCAATCAACCTTTTATGGGAGCTTATAATCAAGCTTTCCAGCCGCATCTTCCGTTACTTGCATGCTTGAATCTCCCGGATCTTTTGAAGCTCACGAATGATCCGGTGTGTCATGACCCTACTTGGCCCCCAGTCCCTACCAAGCTCCCTTCGAACATTCCAAAGTTTGAGGGGAAAGGTGGCGAGGACCTGGGAGATCATGTCATGACGTTTCAGCTTTGGTGCTCCTCCAACTCTTTGAATCATGATTCCATTCGATTACACCTATTTCAATGCACCCTCACGGGGGCAGCCATGAAATGGTATGTGGAGTTTCCTGGAAACACCTATAGGGGTTTCAACGAGATTGCTTTGGTTTTCTTAGACCATTTCCAGTTGCCGGTTCGTTATGATACTGGTACTGAGTTGTTGTCCACCTTTCGTTAGAATAAGGCCACACATATTTCTGACCACGTTCAAGAGTGGCATTGGCGGAAGAGATTAGTGAAAGCCAACATTCCTCCAGAGTTCCTGTTGGAATGGTTCCCCAAGTCTTTACTTCCATATATTGATAAGGATGTTTCGATGTCCGACATTATGACTGAGGAGCAAGCTATCTTGAAAGTCCAGCAGTTAGATCTTCTTTATTCTCAGTCTGGCATTTTGTATGACATCATTCCTGATGCACCAAGAACAAGACATGAGCCCACATCAGTTCCTGGACCACATGCCGATGGCATCATGGGGTCCACATGCACTCGCCCTGTAGACTTGGTAGCTAATCAAATGCAAAATTTGTCGCTAAACTAGTCTACACCCGGATAGGTTCACACCTTGTCCACTTCCACTCCGTCGTCTGATGTACATAATGTGCAATCAACGAAACCATCGGGTAATCAGCAACCTGGTGGTAAGAAAAAGGAGAGAAATAATCGTAGGGGTGGAAACAATGGAAGTAACAATAATAGAAATTGTAATACTCCTCGTAAAGAGAATGCCAACCCTCCTCGGGAAGGCAGTAATGCTGGCGAGGATCTTAAACCTAGGCGTAAGGTGAAATTCCCTTGCAAGCTTTGTGGGGAGGAACATCTTACTCACTTATGTCCTCGTATTGAAGAAGCATCGAAGCATTTGGCACAGAGCCTAGCTGTGTTGAAGGATCCTCTACCTAATCACCAAAACATGGCTTCGCATGCTCCCACCACTGGTTATGGTACTAATGAAATAACAACGTATTCTTCCAATACCAGTGGTTACGGATGCGTGAATATGGTTCAGTTGGAGGTTTGTGTTGCTACTCGTCAACGTGATTATGGTGCACCACAACCAAATTTGGGGAATGAGCCTCCCCCTTCTCCTGATAATTCCTTGCATATCGAGAAGCCTTCTATTATGCCGCAGATACCGAAAGTTGTTCTCAAGCACTCTACGCATAATCCTAATGCTCGAGCTGCCCATAACTACTCCATTGTAGAAGATTTGGGCCAACCTCCGTGTGCCATGTCGGCTCTTGAAGTTTTGAAAGCCTGTCCTTCTCAGAAGCATGCCTTTTTGAGTGCGTTAGGAGTTCAGGATGGGGGAAGTCCTAGTGTTATCAAGTTCGATACTATTGATGTCCAACCTCATTTTCCTTACCACATGGCTTTTCAAATCCTGGTGGTTTTCCTTAAGAGCTTCGTAAAATGTACTATGGTTGATGAAGGTGCTTCTGCGTCAGTAATGTCGTTGACTTGTTGGAAAGCTCTTGGCTCTCCTCCCCTACTCGCGTCTAGAACTACACTCACTTCATTTGACGGTAGATCTTTTACGCCGCATGGAATTATCCCTTCCCTTGTTGTCTCCTTGGGAGGTAAGTCCGTGCCTATTGAAGTCGAAGTGGTTGATGCACCCATCGACTACAACCTTTTACTGGGTCAGAACTGGATGTACGCTATGAAGGCTGTCACATCTACTGTATTTCGAGTTATTTGCTTTCCCCATGAAGGCAAGATTGTGACGATCGATCAGTTGGATTATGTTGGCACTCTGTCCACATCATCTATGGGATCAGTAGTCCTACAAGTTTCTGATTCTCAGTCGGAAACTAGGAACATAGGTGTTGGAATGTACCCCTCGTTGATGGGAACTTTTAACCATTCTGCACCTGTGAATTTTATTGGAACCATTTCCGACAGTGCGCCTCCTCCTTCAAATAGTATGCCATTCCGGACTTCCTATTGTGGTGATCCATGGATTTTTCCATCCGCGGATTCTATGTCTGGAGACATTGCACACGTTGGGATGTCTATGCCTTTATCTATAGCGGAGCTCACTTACGATCACATCCAACAAACCACTGTGGATCCAGATCTCTCTTCTCCCCAGACAGTTGAAGAAGATCCCGTTACGCTGCCAGTTTGGGTAGCCAACTCATCTTGCTCTCACAATTTCCTCGATGATACTTTGACATCTGATGAAGCTATCCTCGAAGCCATGTGTGGTAGTGAGAGGCCTTGGGAAGATATGCACCATCGATCTTATTTCCTTCCCAACCTTGAGCTCATTAAGCAGGAGGAGTTTAGGATGACTCTAGCTAAGATGGTTGGTCACCCTATGGCTCTTTTGTAGTCGCATGATGTTTTCTTGGAGGGGAATATGGCCAATATTTCCCCAACCACTTTGATCAACATCTCTCGCACTCCCAGAAAGATTGACAATGTTTACGTCGGTGACGATTGCACTCCTGAGGAGATTGCTATTTACATTGATTTGTTTACTGAACTCCGGGAAGCTTTCGCCTGGTCATATGAGGAGATGCCAGGAATAGATCCCCGCATTGTTGAACATGAGATTAAAATGTATCCTGATGCTAAACCTGTTCGACAACTCTTACATGTTGTGAACCCTAGGAAGGCAGCTGGTATTAAGGCAGAGGTAGAAAAACTACTCAAAGCTGGTTTCATCTACCTCGTTCCTCTTACCGAATGGGTGTCAAACCCCGTTCCTGTGGATAAGAAGTAGGGAACGATCCGTGTATGCACTGATTTTAGAGATTTGAACCGTGCATGTCTGAAAGACAACTTCCCCATGCCATTCATTGATCAAATATTGGATGCTTGTGCGGGAAGTGAGATTTTTTCATTCATGGACGGATTCTCGGGTTATAATCAGATTCAAATCAAAGCAATGGACCAACATAAAATGGCATTTATTTGTCCATGGGGAAATTTTGCGTACCGGAAAATGCCCTTCGGCCTCAAGAATGTCGGAGCTAATTTTCAGCGAGCCATGACCTATGCCTTTCATGATCTTAAGAAGATTATGGAAGTTTTCTTGGATGATCTTGCTGGCCATTCTCACAAGAGAGTGGACCACCCCAAGCACCTCCGTATGATTCTCAAACAATGTATCCAATAAAAAATTCGATTGAATCCGAACAAATGCATCTTCGCTGTTAGGACTGGTCGCCTTCTAGGCTTCATAGTTTCGAAAGAGGGTATTAGAGTCGATCCTCTCAAAGTTGAGGCAATACTTCAGTTGCCTCCTCCGCATAATCTATTTCAACTTTAGAGCCTCCAAGGGAGAGCTACTTTTCTGCGTTGGTTCATAGTTAACTATGCCAGTCTTACTAAAGGTTTTGCATGCCTATTGAAGAAAGACACACCTTTTATCTGGGATGAGCGAGCCCAGCAGTCTTTCGACACCCTTAAGAAAGATTTGGTATCGGCTCCTATGCTTAGTCCACTGGACTTTACATGAGATTTCATTCTTTATGTGGCCGCGTCTCAAGAGACTATTGGCATGGTCTTGGTTCAGGTAGATGATGCGCTCATCGAGCATGTTATCTATTATCTTAGTTGAAATTTAGTAGACGCTAAACTAAGGTACACCCACATAGAAAAGATGGCACTTGCGACTGTTCACGCAGTCCAGCGGTTACGGCATTACATTTTGCTTTGAACAACCACTGTTGTAGCTCATATCAATCCGTTTCAGTTCGTGCTATCACGACGCCTTTTTGGGGGTAAGTATAATAAATGGATTGTGATCCTTCAGGAATTTGATCTCGAGTTTGCTTTTGCAAAGTCAGTGAAATCATTGGTGTTCGCTAAGATTATGTCGGACCTTCCATGGCTTGATGAGGATGTCATTCATGAAGATTCCTTTGTGGATGAACACCTATTTCTTATCTTGACCGAGGACCCTTGGTATGGGGATGTCATTAGGTATCTCCAAACTTTGAAGTTTCCTCCGCATTATTCACGAGACGAGCGACGGCGTGTGAGACATCACACTAAAGATTATACTATCGTTGGTGACACTTTGTATCGCCGAGGAAAGGATTCCATTCTCTGTTGTTGTTTGACTCACGAAGAAGCGGAACGGGTACTTAATGATTGCCATGCGGGGGCGTGTGGCGGTAACTTATCTGGGATTGCTACAGCCCAGCGTATTATGCAAGCAGGTTTTTTTTGGCCTACTATCTTTAAATATTGTATTAACGCTGTGAAGAGATGTCACCCTTGTCAGGTGTTTTCTCAGAACATACACTAGCATCTAGCGCCCCTCCATCCGGTCGTCACCGTTGGTCCCTTCACTAAGTGGGGGGTAGATTTCATGGATTGCAAACCAGCTTCGGCTAGGGGGCATCATCATATTATTGTGGCCGTGGATTATTTTTCCAAATGGGCTGAGGCCATGCCTACCGTTAAAGCCAATGGTGCTACTGCAACCCATTTCCTGTTCAACTAGATTATCACTCGATTCAGTATCCCAAAAGAGATTGTCACTGACCATGGCAGTCACTTTCAAAATAAGATGATGGAGGATTTGTCTCTCAAGCTTGGGTTTCATCAGGAACACTCGTCTTCCTACTATCCTCAAGCGAACTGTTAGGTTGAAGCATTCAATAAGTCTTTGAAGACCATTCTCCAATGTACCATCCAACAAAGCAAGACCAATTGGCATATCATGTTATATCCTGCTTTGTGGGCTTATCGAACCGCAGTTAAGACTGCCACCAAGTTCTCACCGTTCCAGTTAGTTCATGGTGTGGAGCCACTTTTACCGGCTGAATGCGAGATTCCTTTGCTCAAGCTAGCCATAGAGCTCCTCCCTGATAGGATGGAGATTGAGCAACATTTAGTACATTTCGAGCAACTTGACGAGCACCGTCGAGATGCCACTGTGGCCATTGATGTTAACAAGCATCGTGTCAAGGTTCAATATGATAGGTCTGCCCATCCCCGGAAATATGCTGAAGGTGACTTGGTACTCTTGTATGACGAAGATAAAGAACCCCTGGGGGTAGGAAAGTTCAATCCCATGTGGCACAGTCCTTACATTGTGAGACGTGTCCTAGAAAAAGGAGCTTATGAGTTAGAATATTACGAGGGAGTTGTCTTGAAGGATCCTAGAATGGGCTCTACCTCAAGCGGTATTATGCTTGAACCTTTGGTTTGAGCTGATACTTTTGTACACTATTGTATAGTTTTTTCTATACATAGTCTAGGTTACATTTTTGGTTGTCGGGTCTGCTGATTAGCCTCTGTTTGATTGACAGATGTCAGCGGGATGTCATACATTCTTAGGTTTCACGGATGGTGCTAGCCGACATATGCAATAGCTTGCTTCTGTTTCCTGGGTTATCTTTTCACCTGACCATCTAGTTTTGTCCTCAGGAGGTGCTTGTTTCAGTCCTACATCGAACAATGTGGCTAAGTATAGTGTTGTTGTTGAGATACTTCGGGATGCCATTTCACATGACATCTAGTCTTTAGAAGTCTTCCTGGATTGACAACTAGTTGTGTCTCAGCTGAATGGGCAGTACCGTGTACGAGACCCTACATTACTACGGATATTCCTTAAGGTACGACTCTTGGAGAGACATTTTGTTTCTATTACATATATTCACATTCCAAGAAGTCATAATTATATATCTGATGCATATGCTAACTATGTATTAGATTGGCATTTGTCACATTCATCATGAAGCACATAAATACAAAGACATTTATACATTTGTACCATATACACATATAGTATAACCGAGAACCAAAGTTGTATATATATATAAATATGTCCAAAAATGGTAGTGTCATACAAGACTAGAGCCCATAGCCCTCAAAAATATACATATCGATACAAAAAATGATGAGACCCTGGGATATCTACTCACTCCGAGGAGGTCTAGTTGCCGACTCGACGGGATGTGTCTCATAATAGTACTGTACTGCGTTGGCCATCCGCTGCAGTAGCCACATCCACTCACTAGGAACACCCACTACCTAGCGCTGCATAGCCTCTGGTAGTTGGGCTACCTCTATTAGTGGTACTCGGGAAACCATCCATGATATGTTGTGCCGCAATGTCTGTAGTGTGTGCCCTACTGCAGCATCTGCTGCCACCTCATCTCTACCCCGACGACCATGTCTCGGGAAGCCCTCGAATCTCACTGGGCCTTTGTCTACGAGCAAACAGTCACCCATTAACACATGACATTACCACCAAAAAGATTTTTTGCATTCTAACTATCATAAAAAAATCCAAAAAAATTTAAAAACACAAAACCAAAAGAGTACTCATCGATGTCTCCAAAGGTTGCACCTGGAGGGAGCAGCATGTCATGGTCCTGTCTAAAGTCTATCCCCGCATAGGGGTAGTCCTTGATAGCAATCACCTGCCGGTTCCACCAGCGGAAAAACTCCTCAATATATGGTGATGCCAGACGGCCACCACCCTGTCGTGTCAGTATCTCAGCCCACCGGGTTAGGGATGGATCTCAGATACTGTGAGGAGAGACATCCACCCTTGGGATAAGTCCTGGCACCCTATCAAAAAATAAACTGCAGAGGATGCTACCATACCCAAAGTTTTTGTCCCTCCCCTCTTTGCATTCCCTCAGTTGTGTCTTCATAGACACCAGCAGAGTAGTACACCAGTCGAATATAGTAGGCTGCAAGCATTGTGATGCATAGAACATCACCGGTCTGGATGTCTGATATAGTGCTTTGGATCCCGTGATCCGCACCAGAGTTGCCACTATGATCTTTGTGCTCAAGTCCGTTATGAGATTGACCGGCACCTAACTTCCCACTGGTCGTGTGTTGGCAGGACAGTGCCGTACTATGTAGTCTTGCACAGTGATCCCACCACCCACGGTCCATGACCGAAGACTAACCACTTCCCCTCTACGGGACAAACCGGTAATGAAATAGATATCCTCTGCTTCCAGTGTTAGTGTTTTCCCGTTGAGGATGAAGTGTTGAGCATCCACATCCCAGTAGTTGATCAAATGACGAAGTAGTAGGTTTTGGTCCCTTAAGCCCCCGAGACTCCAGTATTTATATAAGCCACATGATTGCAGTGCTTGTTGTGCTTGCAAATCATTGCGCACGACCTCATCTACCTGGTCATGCTCTCTCTCCCTCCACTCTAGAACCATCCTGGTGTGCAAAGCAAGATATTTTTAGTCAGTTTCATGCTTAATAACTTCTTCACGGCCTTACCCGCGAGCTATATTGTAGACAGGTGCGGGTAGACGCGGGCAGTCAGTTTTTTGACTGCGCGTTTTATGCCCTACCCGCGACCCGCATACTTACAGCCAGCGGGTAGCGCCAAAGCCATTTAGGGCTTGGCCAAACAAAATAACTCACCGACCAAAATTGAAATAAAAGCACTTAAATCAAAGGTATGGCAGTGACCACTAACCTGCTCCAAACAGTTCGCTGAACGGTTGCTCGTAGCTCCCACGATCGGTGCTTGAAATTTCAGGTGCAAACTTACCACTCAACTCCAAAATGGTGAATAGTGCAAATGAATTGAAAATTATTAAATTTTGTTACTATTTATAATTTTCTGGACCCACTTTTCTATAGTTTTGTCCATTTTGGGTCGCTATGAACTAATATCGTGTCATGGAGTAATGTTTTTTCAACATATTTCCTCGGCGAGAGTTGTTCCGATTCATTTCACACCTACGGCAGGTATGTTTCACACCTGGCATATATGTTAGATGCCATTTCCACATGCATTATGCATTTGACCTGTTCACCATTTTCATAAACCCTAGGTGTGACCCCACTTCGTGACTGACACAGAACCTTCACACTGTTATAGAAGTGTCGTCATGTGGCGGTAGGGATTTCCCGAACATGGGTACCCTAGTTAGAACCCCCTTATGCGTTTTGGTGCCCATGCTGTTGTTTGTCCTCAGGATTGGGAGTCCTTTGTAGTCACGCCATGACGTTGCGATAAAGACTCATACTCTACTTTGTCTTATGTTGGACATCTCCCTTAAGGACTCCCCTATGTTATATCATGTTGTGATTGCATTTCATCATCCTGCTTGCCGCTTGAGCCTTGTGCCGGCTCCTTCTTTCTCAATTGTTAGCCTGGTGCCTGAGCACTTTCCCTATTAAGCCTTGCAGAGCTTATATATTTTCCCTTCACAATTTGATGACCCTTTGACCCTGAGGGAACACACCCCCGAGTGTCCACATCCTGCACGCACTTCCTTGCATTGAGCATAGGTACGTTCCACTGCTTGGGACTAGTCTGCTAGCTATTTGACACTCATTTCCTCACTTGTTGTACTATAAGCAATTTTATTCTTTTTCAAGCTTTTCCCAAATATGAAAAGGACAAAAAAATCAAATATTCCAAATAGCTGGATGGGATTATGGTCATTATTTCTTGTTGGCAGCTGTTGTGTCGCCTTTGAACAAAGCATTCATTCCACTCCGTACATTATGAGTTGGGACTATAGTTGGGCCTTAGGAGCTGTACTTGTTTCTCAGTTTTCTCCACCGATTGGTTAAGCTTCCAGTCATTATGGAGCCCTTTGTAATGCCTCCTACATTGCACAGTTTATGTCAAGTCTATGCTGCCTGAGTCTATCCATCTGCTCATGCTCTTGTTCAAAGGAAGTCCTAAAACCAGTGTCGGCCACTCCTTAGATATCTTGACTATTGCATGTCGGACATCCTTATTGAGTCAATCCGTTTCAATTGAGATATTCCAAATATTTAAGCATTGCTGGTACCTCGTGCTGGTTAATGAGGGATGCCTTAATGCCCTCCTTCCAGTGAGTCTCGTTCCGTCGACCTCAACTCATTTATTCCGAGACTTGAGGCTTAGAGTTCGGTTGAGTACCTTGAGGCTTGCAGTCATTAGTGGAAGGTTCTCTTGCCATCGACAGTTTTGGGAATACATCAATGTCCCCTGATCGATGGATTCATCCTAGTGTTCGACTTCAACCCATTTATTCACACTCTGATGATTGTGATCTGTGCCTTGATGCCCATTTTCATTATCGGTGGGTTATCTCGCATCTGTTAACGGTATACATCAACGACCGGTAATCAGACGATGTCTCATCAGGTTCGAACCCAACTCCTTTATTCACTTGATGGGACTTGCATCGTCGAAGACTTGTGTAGAAGACCCCAGGCGATTGTGGCATTCAGTATGCTACATATGAATTTGACTTTACATCTGAGATATCACCTCTCAGATTTCAGCAGTTTGTACCTCTAGTTTGCACCAGCTGTCTTCTTTTCAGCAAAAGACCATATCTTGTTGTAGAGGGATCATGGCTATGGTCACTTATGACATGTATCTACTTATGTACTGCCTATTCATGGCCATTGTATCAGATTGTTGTACTATACCGACATGTATTCAGAGATACTATTGTATTATGACGAGTGATCCGTTCTTTCCACTTGTGTCTCCATCACTCCACTTCTGAGTTTTATAATGTATTTCGGCCATTGTAGCACATTTCAGTCTCTGACCTCACACATTAGGGGGCATCTGTTATACAGAAATCTTCCACCCTGTGAGCATCAACATTCTTTGGCATGTAGGATCCATTTCAGTGACTCAGATCCATTTTCATCCTTCAGTGATACTAGTTTATCCTATTTTTGTTCCTACCCGCATGTTGCATCACTATAACATGCGTACCCACGAGTTGCATCCCTATATCCCACGGGTATCAAGTAAAATGGTAATAACCACTATTTTATTACTTTTTACTCCCAAAAAGCGGTCATTGGGTGACCTTTGGTTCTCCATCTGCCCAAGTAACGTCTCGATGAGTCCTTTCACCTACCTTTGAGAGGACTATATATTAAGCACATATGGATTTTGGATGGGGAGGAGGAAGAGAATAGTAAAGGAACTCTAGTGGATTTTTTCCCTATCTTGAGTCTACACTCATTGATCCTTGTAGTTGTGAACCAGTTATGTTCACCTTCCAAACTCCTTTCTAGTTTGAGTTTTCCGTTCATTGAGGATTGAAGTGGTGGAGGCACAAGTGGATTGATCTAGATCTTGGTTCAGATTGGTTTCCAGCAAGAGGTAGTACTGTATCAAAGTATTGTATCCCAATCAAGTACATCGTCACAATATTCATCTTCTTTCCTACAAAGTTTTCAATCACATAAGGTCTCGACACATTATACGCAGTGAATCTTATGTGGAAATTCCTTGTTCAGATGAAAGTTTCATGGTTACTTTTGAACTAATTGCAATGCATTTTGTACCTCCCGGGATTGTAAAGAAGAATGATTCACTAGAGTTCAACATATAAGACTATGAGAATCTTAAGGAGGCAGTTTTCTATACATGGCCAACCTTTCCTGATAGATATCAACCAACTTCAAGCTCAAGTGATGAGACTCAGCCTCTTGGTAAATGGAGAGTGGGACCAAAATTTAGATTTCGCTATTTGTATAATAGCCTACAACCTTGAGTACAAGTACACTTTTCATGGGATTCACACCAATGGGACCCTGTCCATCAATGTTATGGATTAGGGATGAGGACTGGTGTACCCCATTTAAATTTGTAAACATTTTTCCTTTCATTAATAAATTTGTATACTGTTTGGTGCAACATGTATGGTGAATTATATTATTTAGTATATATGAATTATTTATTTATTGCATTAAATTTTTTTATATGTACATGCACTCTGGTTCTATAGTAGTTGCTCCAGGATTGGATGTGTTGATCATTTTGGACTTTCAGTCTGCTGAAGAAGCTTGGGGTCTTTTGATATAACAATTTACAGATTGTTGAATAATGTACTATATTTCGGCTTGAAATATAATAGGCTTATTTCTGACGAAAAAATGAGTGGTGTTTCACCTTTTTTATCCAAGGACTAAATTCAGATGATTTAATGTAACACAGAAATAAAAACATTCTTCATGTGCTAGTAAGAACATTACATAGTCAAACTGAATGATACGAGTTGAACATGATGTGTATTAATAGTCACCACTACACTATTCAATATTTTCAATTTTATCCTAAAAATTTCTATTGTGTAAAAATACTGAAAATCAGCCCTGAAAATAGGGTTCAATTTTTGGCTTGTTTGAGTGATTCAAATTGGAAAATGTGAGTTTTATTATTCTCTGTTTTTTTACAGTTTCATATTTTCATTTCATATTTGCAAATACCAGGGAATTTTGCTGAGTTATTGTCATTGAGAAAAATGGCTACAACACCCTTAGCAGGCTGCAGCCTACCCTATCACCACCCTTCCACCCTATTTGTCTTTTTCAGATTTCCAGAACTTCTTTTTTTCAATTTTGTTTCTTCATTTTCATTGGTCTTTGTATGATCTTTCTTCTTCTTTGATCTCGGCTATTGAGACACTTCCCTTCCAACTCACATGCTTGTTTATATATTATGCATCTTACTCTTCAATCATTGCATCTCTTCGAATTGGGCTCGTGTCTTTTCATACTCACGCCTCTTCATAAAGATTAACTCTGTTTTTAATTAAATAACAAACCCTGGTTTTTAATTAAAGACCAACTCTAGTTTTTTTAATAAACTCCGCATTATTGTATTTTATTAGTTTATTCTTGTAGCTTATCATCATGCCTTTTCAGCATCACACCCTTTCCATAATCGTGTCCTTCAATCTGGAAATTTCCTTTTTATCAAATGCACCACTTCATAAAAAATGCTTCTTGGTTTAATTAATTTGCTTTGATAAATAGATGGAAGTTAATTTCCTCTATTTCATAACATCTTAATTATTCCTTATTAAATTGACTTAGCTAGGAAATTTAAACAAAAACTTGTTAACATATATTATCAGGCTTATTGTTGGCATATTCACATACTGTGTAAGAATAGTTTTTCCTCAACTTGGAAAATCAATTTTTTCACATGTGTGACTACCAAAGAAGAGACTGACATCATGGCTAGATGGTTAGTTCATCAATGAATAAGCCCATGCCAACTGGTGAATTTATCACCACAAGGACAGTTTTTTGCATGCATTTCCAAATAGCCCCTTAACCTTGTGATTTTAACACACAGCCAAATTTCATTTGTTCTCAATATGCAAAACAAGATTTTTCTCACTTTTGCAGGTTGATTTCATGCACATGTGATCATCATAAGGAAAAATGAAAACATGATAGGATAACCACTTCAACAAGGAATAGATCCATGTCACCTTTTGAATTTGTTGATACACACACATCATCTGGCGGGCATTTGAAACTAGATTTTTAAACTACCAATTCAACACGAAGACAAAATTGTCAAACCCTAGGTCAATATGAGGAGAATTTTATTTTCATCAAATTGGAAGTATGACACATCAAATGGATAAAGGCCAACAAGGTGATTCCATCCAGACCAATTTCATCCTTTGAGACCTCTTTCTCTCTCCTCAGTGGGCATTTTTCTGGAGCAGTGCAAATCAAGCTAAGAGGCACATTTGGCAGATCAATATCTTCACCTACAAAGACTTTTTGGACAAACCAATGATATGGTTGGATGCACCAATCAACACTCTAGAGACCCATATCCTCAAAATACTTTAAGACATCAACCACAAGAAATGGTGGGCATTTTACTGAGGTCACTTAGAAATTTTTACCAGTATTTTTATACTTGGACAATTTGTGCATTTTAGTGGACTGGAGAAACCTTCCTGAAACACTCTTTTGATAGACCCATAACTTCCTCCTCAGAAACTCTCAAGCCAAATTGAGACCATGGTCAAGTAGACAGATAAACAATCTCCAGCCTGACAAGATGGGGGTGGACATTTACCTTGACCTATGAGGTATGGCAGGCATTTTCTTAAGGCCACTTGGACCAATTTTCCAATAGTTAGTTAATTCCAGAATTTCTCCAAACTGACATATCTCTATATAATTAGGTCAAATTGTAATAATGGCATCACGAAGGTACTAGAACATCATCAGGTAGTTTTGCATGTTCATCACCCATTCCACATCATCATATCTTCACTTCCTTTGTTATTCCTTTGTCTTTCACTCAATTTTCCCTATCATCATGTCCTTGGTTATTCCTTTGTCATTATTGAACTTCCTTGACATCAATGACAACCACATTCAACAATAAGCTTTCAAGAGGAGGATTTACACACTTGACCATTGACCAATTTGCGATAAAAGGTCTATGGCCAAGAAGATAATGGTCTGCCAAAACAACCATTCAACCTTTTTTGCACCCTCCCATATTATGCCCGCATTGACAAAAATGGCTAAGTATTGAAAATATGGCTCAAGTGGCTTTGGGAAAATGACAGCCATTTACGTAGAGAGAGGGAGATAACCATTTGGAGGGCACCATCCTGTAGGTGGATCAGGATGACCAATGCACCTGAATATAGTCTCACTCTTGGAAAAAAGTGTCCAGGGAAGAAAATATTTGCTTGCCAATACAACCACTCAACCTTTTTTTCACTTAAAACTGGCCTAAATTTCCTTAGGAAAATGCCTGCCAGTTCCCACCAGTGAGGGATTAAATTTATCTGACAACATAAGCTTTCAGGTGGAGGATTTACACACTTGACAATTTACTCCTTCTCGATAAAAGGCCTATGGCGAAGAAGATAATGGCCTGCCAAAACATCCAATCAACCTCTTTTGCACCATTCCAGAAAATGCTCGCCATGGGAAAAAATGGCTAAGTACTGAAAATATGGCTCAAGTGGCTTTGGGAGAATGACTGCCATTTCCTCATAGAGAGAGAGAGAGATAAAACTATTTGGAGGGCACCATTCTATATGTGGATGACCAATTCACCTGAATATAGTCCCAGTCTTGGAAACAAGTGTCTAGTGAAGAATATATTCGCCTATGAAAACAACCACTCATCTTGTTTTGCACTTAAAACTGGCCTAAATGGCCTTGGGAAAATGCCTTCTAGTTCCCACCAGTGAGAGATTAAATTTATTTTAAAAAATAAGATTTCAAGTGGAGGATTTACACACTTGAAAATTTACTCCTTCTCGATAAAAGTTCTATTTCCAAGAAGATAATGGCTTGCCAAAAGATCTAATCAACACTAGCTTTTTAAAGTACCAATTCAACACTAAGACAAAATTGTCAAACCCTAAGTCAACTTGAGGAGATTTTTATTTTCATCAACTTGGAAGTATGAAACACCCAATGGATAGAGACCAACAAGGTGATTCCATCCAGACCAATTTCATCGTTTGAGACCTCTTTCTCTCTCCTCGGTGGGCATTTTTATGGAGCAGTGCAAATCAAGCTAAGAGGTGCATTTGGCATATCAATATCTTCACCTACAGAGACATTTTGGACAAACCAATGATATGGTTGGCTACACCAATCAATAGTCTAGAGAGCCATATCCTCAAAATACTTTAAGACATCAACCACAGGAAATGGCGGGAATTTTACTGGGGTCACTTAGGAGTTTTTACCAGTATTTTTATACTTAGACAATTTGTGCATTTTACTGGACTAGAGCAACCTGCCTGAATTACTCTTTTGGAAGACCCATAACTTCCTCCTCAGACACTCTCAAGCCAAACTGATACCATGGTCAGGTAGACAGATAAACAATTTCTAGCCTGACAAGATAGGGTCGGAATTTACCTTGACCTATGAGGTACGACGACCATTTTATTAAGGCCACCTGGACCAATTTTCCAACACTTAGTTAATTTCCAGAATTTCTCCAAACTGACATATCTCTATATAATTAGGTCAAATTGAAATAATGACATCATGGAGGTACTAGAATATCATCAGGTGGATTTGCATGTTCATCACCCATGCCACATCATCATATCATCATATCTTCACTTCCTTTTTTATTCCTTTGTCTTTCACTGAGTTTGCCTTGTCATCATGTCCTTGGTTATTGCTTTGTCATTATTGAACTCCCTTGACATCAATGACAACCACATTCAACAATAAGCTTTCAAGTGGAGGATTTACACACTTGACCATTGACTCATTTGCGATAAAAGGTCTATGGCCAAGAAGATAAGCCTGCCAAAACAATCAATCAACCTTTTTTGCACCCTCCCATATTATGCCCCCCTTTGACACAAATGGCTAAGTACTTAAAATATGGGTCAAGTGGCTTTGGGAAAATGACCGCCATTTCCATAGAGAGAGAGAGATAACTATTTGGAGTGAACCATCGTGTAGGTGGATGACCAATCCACCTGAATATAGTCTCAGTATTGGAAAAAAGTGTATGGGAAAGAAAATATTTTCTTGCCAAAACAACCACTCAGCCTTTTTTGCACTTAAAACTGGCCTAAATGGCCTTAGGAAAATGCCTGTCATCTCCCACCAATGAGGGATTAAATTTATCTAACAACATAAGCTTTCAGGTGGAGGATTTACACACTTGACAATTTACTCCTTCTCGATGAAAGGTCTATGGTGAAAAAGATAATGGCTTGCCAAAACATCCAATCAACCTCTTTTGCATCATTCTAGGAAATGCCGGCCATGGGAAAAAATGGCTAAGTACTAAAAATATGGCTCAAGTGGCTTTGGGAAAATGAGTGCCATTTCCTCAGAGAGAGAGAGAGAGAGAAGACTATTTGGAGGGCACCATCTTGTAGGTGGATGACAAATGCACCTGCATATAGTCCCAGTCTTGGAAACAAGTGTTTGGTGAAGGATATATTGGCCTTCCAAAACAACCACTTAGCCTTTTTTGCACTTAAAACTGGCCTAAATGGTCTTGGGAAAATGCCCGCCAGTTCCCACTAGTGAGGGATTAAATTTATCTGATAACATAAGCTTTCAGGTGGGGGATTGACACACTTGAAAATTTATTCCTTGTCGATAAATGGTCTATTTCCAAGAAGATAATGGCCTGCCAAAACATCCAATCAACACTAGATTTTTAAACTACCAATTCAACACTAAGACAAAATTGTCAAACCCTAGGTCAACATGAGGAGATTTTTATTTTCATCAACTTGGAAGTATGAGACACCCAATGGATAGAGGCCAACAAGGTGATTCCATCCAGACCAATTTCATCCTTTGAGATCTCTTTCTCTCTCCTTGGTTGGCATTTTTGTGAAGCAGTGCAAATCAAGCTAAGAGGTACGTTTGGCAGATCAATATCTTCACCTACAGAGACTTTTTAGACAAACCAATGATATGGTTGGATGCACCAATCAACAGTCTAGAGACCCATATCCTCAAAATACTTTAATACATCAACCACAAGAAATGGTGGGCATTTTACTGAGATCACTTAGGCATTTTTACCAGTATTTTTATACTTACACAATTTGTGCATTTTACTGGACTGGAGAAACCTACCTAAAACACTCTTTTGGAAGACCCATAACTTCCTCCTCAAACACTCTCAAGCCAAACTGAGACCATGGTTAGGTAGACAGATCAACAATCTCCAGCCTGACAAGATGGGGCAGGAATTTACCTTGACCTATGAGGTACGACGGGCATTTTCTTAAGGCCACTTGGACCAATTTTCCAACACTTAGTTAATTTCCAGAATTTCTCCAAACTAACATATCTCTATATAATTAGGTCAAATTGTAATAATGACATCATGAAGGTACTAGAACATCATCAGGTGGATTTGCATGTTCATCACCCATTGCACATCATCATATCTTCACTTCATTTGTTATTCCTTTGTCTTTCACTGAGTTTTCCCTGTCATCATGTCCTTGGTTATTCCTTTGTCATTACTGAACTCCCTTGACATCAATGACAACCACATTCAACAATAAGCTTTAAGTTGGAGGATTTACACACTTGACCATTGACTCATTTAAGATAAAAGGTCTATGGCCAAGAAGATAATGGCCTGCCAAAACAACCAATCAACATATTTTGCACCATCCCATATTATTCCCCCCTTTGACAAAAATGGCTAAGTACTGAAAATATGGCTCAAGCACGGGGACTTCACTCAATGACTGCCTACCATAGCACGTTCGTTCGTGGCATATGAAACAATACCCCTAATTTCAAAAAATATTGGAAAAAACTTCCCAAAACCTTTTTTTTAACCCCCTCCCAATATGCCTTCCCAATTTAAAAAAACCCTATTTTTCCTATATATTTTACGCATCCATTTTTTCATTTACATTTTTTATACCCCTTTATATATCTACCTAGTATATTGCCATGATACTGTGTGCTTGACTAAACCTCCCAAGGCCTGTAATAGGCATGAGTGGTTGGGTATTCAAGCCCCCAAGGCCTATCGAGGGCCTATAATAGGCCTTGGAGGATTAGAGCCTCCCAAGGAACCCTGGGGGCTTGGATACCTTCAGTATACAAACAAGTGAATATGGGATAAGTAAAACACAACAATTTAGATATGTCTTAGATGTGGACCTATACAACTCCAAGACACTAAATACCACTGAAGACACTAATTATCATCCCAAAAATTTCTAAAGCTCTTAAATCCTTCATTGGAATCCAAGTAGGCAGGGAAGAGTAAGGACAATCGATCTAGCAGAGCCATATGATCTTTGGTGAGTGCACCCAATTAGTTAATATGCTTTCTACAAAATCGCTAGAGTTCATGAGGATGCATCCCTTGCATACTGAGGACACAGGAATGGGGTGGGGATATCCTCTGCATTTGGATATCGACTGAGAATGCCACGAGAATGTCCATTAGTTGTGGCAGGGGTTAGTCTGAAGCTAAATGAACTATCTTGAATTTCTTCTAATGGTGAAAGAGGGGAAGCCAAATTGGAGAAACAAGAAGCGGAAGTGAAACAAGAAGAGAGATTGGTGGAAACTCATGCCCAACTAAAATCCTGGCAGAATTTGCAAAAGCTCCTTTGCAAAATCTTGGTAGAATCCCTTCTTCAATATGTGAACCTAAACAAAATCCAAAGATCAAACTTGAACCACGCTTGAACCAACACAATAGAAATTGATGACTAAATTAAAATGAATTGGCTATGTGAAGTAACAAAATTAAAAAGTATTTCACTCATTCGGAGTGGGTACTTACACCTTATTGATAGTAGGATGGTAGATCTTATTCACAAAACCAATTGATGGTGATGAGTATGGACCACACCCCTCAACTACCTCAATTCTGTGTTATGTTGTTTTTCCTTTCTGGAATTTAGTCTAAGTTGTAAACTTGCAAAACTCGGATAAGATTGGTGTCAAATCCAAGTTCATTTCCTGGAAAATGAGGAAAGGGAGAGCCTTTTGACTACCAGTTTGTTGAGAGTGAAGAAACATTACTTTGAATTCAAAACAACTCACTAGTGAAAAAAAAATAACAACTTAGATGCTTCAGACCATGGGGTGAGGAGAGATCCCATTTCCAAAACGGATGAAGGAGACAGTCTTCAATATACGTTGAACCATTTAAAGCAAATTCAACACATTCATCAAGAGAT
Organism: Larix kaempferi; assembly: GCA_027924585.1. NCBI lineage: Eukaryota > Viridiplantae > Streptophyta > Pinopsida > Pinales > Pinaceae > Larix > Larix kaempferi. The sequence continues at coordinate 233,970 of BSBM01000627.1, forward strand.
GAAAATTATAAATTAGCTAAACTAGTAAGAACAGGTTCTGAAATTCTGAATGCTATGCAAGTAAGAATGAATTTGGGAGGTGATGTTTCCAAACTAGCAACTAGAGTTGTGGCAAGTGTGGTTAATAGTAATACAACCAATATCACATCTTCTGTAAGTTGATGTTGACTCTCAAATCCCTCCAATTTCATTTCTTTTAAAAATAGAGAATAAAATAAAAATGCAACTATTCAATGGTACGCTTTAAATCTTGACAGAATAGATGATTATGCTATGGGATCATTGTAAACAAGAGAGGAGCTCAGAAGGCGAAAGAGAACTCTTTGTCACCAATATAATAATCAAAGGAAGATATAGTTAACTGTTATGATAATCTTTGAACCTTGCACCCAAAAAGGAGCTTTCTCTAATTGGCATTCAAACTCTTCATGAAGATTGAACAAAATCCATGTACCTGGAACTTCTAGAAGGATGGAAGCCATGTGGAAGCACATCAACCCTTACACATATATTATGGAAAGCTCAAATAAATCAGCTAAGTGTATTCCACAAAAGAATGTGCTTGGAAAAGAGAAGCACAAACAAAGTTGAGGCTGGATAGAAAAGCAACCCTTTCAGCACAAGCTTGAAAAATAGCTTTGGTGATTAGAAATTTAATTTTGATGCCAAGGGTAACCCACATAAAGTCTCATTTACCCAATTAAAGATGACAAGCCATGCCCTATTGTGGTGGGAGAGATTTTGCCAGTAACACAGACAACAAGAAAGATGTCTCATCCTCAACTGAGTAGAGTTTGAGCAAGTATTGCAAAAGACAATCTATCGTATAGGGTATGAACATAAGTGGGAATCTAGTGGCAATACCTTAGGAAAATACTATGGCAGAAAGTTGATGATTATGCCCCTAAACTCCTTACTTAAAGAGATTTTGTTGCATATTTCTATAGAGGAAAGAGATAGGGCTGCATAGTTATATTTGAAAGGAGTTTGCTCTATTTGACATTCAAACTCTTCATGAAACTTGTACAAAAGCCATGTACCTATAACTTCTGGAAGCTAAGAAGAAGCATGACTTACCCCTCTATTGCAAAAAGCTCATATGGATCGGCTATATGTGCTCCACAAAAGAAGGTCCTTAGCAAAGAGAAGCAGAAGCAACCATCCTCACAGGGCTTATGAACATTGTGTGAACATTACAAGAAGCATATGCATACTAAGGATGAATGTTGTCATGTACCTAAATACAAATTTATTATCCAAGTAAACTCTATGTAAATGAGCTAATTTGTTTGTAAGCTCATAATTTTCTAAGAATGTTTTACTCATTGGTTTTTATTTATATATTTCAATGATTGAAAATGTCACTTTCATGGAAGAATGACCTGAGTACTACATAAAGGTAGCATGGGCTTTAAGTTATGGTTTCTCTCTCCTTTTGTGGAAAACATGGTTTCCCACTTTCCACCCTCTCATTTTCAACATTTTATTTCAGATAACTAATCAGAAAACCTCTTTTTAGATCTAAATCTGGATTTGAACATGCAATCCAATCTCTGTCCTTTTGGCCAATCCAGTGGAGTCTTCTGTCGAGCCAAATTTTGTAACTATGATCATCACACATCCCAGAGGAGATTTAAGCAACTTCATGAATGAAATAACCAAAATATCCATTTGAATCTATAACAAACCCTACAAGTTCAGCTTATGTGCATACTACAGAAGGATATGTCCATTGAAGAATCCACTTAAAGGTCAAGACTGCACAACCAACTAACCTAGTGCATATCATCTACATATCAAACCAAAGTTTAGAAATCAAAATGAAGGTTTAGGAGAGCATAAAAACATGTTGAATCTTTTAAAAATAATACCTTTTGTTTGAGTAGGAGAGCTTCTGTACTTGATAAGAAGGCTAAGGAAGAGGGATTGGAACTTCAAAAATCCTTACTTGTGGCATAGGGATGTTGTCTACATACTGTAAACATAGGATTCATTATACTATAAGCATAGACATCATAAGTACAAGCCAATAAAGGATTAAATGCTTTTTAATTCATTCCACTCTTCCATACAAAAGTGGTAATATACAATTTATGTAAGCAACTCAAGCTAAGAGGCTTGTAATTGCCTCACAAAAGTTGTGTTAATTATGGTGACACATGGATGAATCAAGTGACAACTCTATATTTGGGTCATGTTATCACCATCCATAGTAGCTAGGATACCATGATGTTTCAAGCAATTTGTCACAGACATGAGCTAGTCCTTAATTGAGATGAGCGTGAGATGAGCCTACCTTTTTGTCAGTGATGATCAGTGGTAGAGTACGTTTCGAGGAAACAAGAGTTCCAAAGTAGTTTCATCAGTTTTCCCTCTGTCACTTTTGAGCCTTCATGACCCCTGAGAGACACTTGTTATACCATGGTTTCACTTTAGTAGTGTAGCAGAGCAGGTCACTGATAGATCTTCCTATGCCCAGAATGAAGGATTGAGGCTGTTGGAGTGCCCAGGTTTGCTCTTCGTGTCCATATCCATGCCAAAAATTGTTTCTTAATGCCATTTCAACCCTCAAATTCAACCCAGCATTCCTCCAAACCTGTTGTTGGTGGTTGTTAATCACTTTTCATCAGGCTGTTCATGCCCAGAATTGTCTTTTAACCCTCCAATAGATCAAGATATACTAGTGATATACTAGTCCTTCCCATGTGTATGGCACTCCATTCTGTCTACTAGTTGTGAGTAAGACAAACATAATAGGACATAAATCTTACTCAATCATTTATCTTTGGGATCACCAAACCAAATATGCAAGAAAACACCTACGTTAAACATATTTAGTATCAAGCAATTCAATTCCTAAAGAGGTCAAAAGACCGTTTCTATTTATGTAAAATATGGTATTCCATAATGTATGTGGAAAAACCAAATCAGTGAAAAAATTCTTATCCTTTCTTTGCTTCAATGTCTTTGCTAAAGTCAATTTTGGGCTCACAATCCAACACTAATGCTAGAACCTGAAGTTGACATGTTTGCATTAGAAGCAGTCAATTAGAATCATAAAGTATATAGCAACGTTAGAACCCAAAATGGTTATGAACATTACATAGATCAGTATTTGGCCTACCTTCTGAATACTAAAATGTACATGTTCTTCTTGCAAAAGAAATGTGCAGTCCCTGATCTCAGGGTGCAGAGACCTATCAATATCAAGAGGTAATTGTCTCACATACAACAACCCATGATTCCCACATTGAGCAGGGAAGTGCTACAATATAGAAATGAAATACCAAAACAAAACAGATTGCAAGATGAACGCAAACTCATTCCAGTTCTATCAAAGAGAAGGAAATGAAAGTAGGCAAGAAGCGACCCCAAGTAAGAATTCATTTTCAGGTATGCTTATCACTCTTTGGAGTACAAGAAAATTGCAATTCACTTAATCCTATTTAATATATTGGTACAACCACTTAATACCTTCCCCATATACCATATTTTGGACAATATTACACATAAGCACCTTAATAGGTCGTACATTAGAATATGACAAATTGACCTTCCCTTTACCATTGGTGTAATTTTCAAAGCCTAGGTAATAACGAAGTTCATCTTTAGATGTTGTTGCATATGGTATGTCTATTTTGTTTCTTAAAATTTAAAAAAAAGTACATTGGTCAACGAATCATCTATAAGTAGTGCTTCTAGCTCCTTCCATGACTTTGCAAAGCGCTCTTTATCAGTGACATCTACAAGGTATACAACATCATCCACCTGTATTGATAAGAGAATCTTGTATCAAAAAACCTACCCATGTCCCTAAGTAGTCAAAGGAGTACATACTGCGCCCAGTGCTTTCTACACAATATTTAGCATATGACCAAGAAAATGAAGTGGGTTTGATATAAAATTATAAACTAAACAATCAATGTAGTTTAGCTTTGGTAAAATGCAAATATCTTAGGTACATCATATTCAATTACAATTACACTGATTAAAAAACTTAATGAATGGTTTCCATAGTTCAAATTCTACTAATGACAGTCCATAAAGAACAACCCATCATTACAAGAACCATAAACAAAAGTAACATATCAAATTAATTTAGCAGGCATTCAATTAATAGGAAAGAAAATGATTAAAATATTAGGCAACCCTCCACAGATAGTGTGTATTAATTCACTTCTACTGAAAATCAATCATTAACAATATACCATCTCTCTATCATCTCCAGTAATAAGCACATGGATTTTAATGTCCTTAAACCATTGCACAATTGATGAATTTAATAGAAAATTTTCATTTGCATGGAAAGTATTTAAGAATCACTTGGATCTAATGAAAGTTGTACTCACTAAAAAGAGGGATGGTTCTGGAGAATGAGCAATAAATAGAAGGGGGCCTTCAAAATATGGAAAAAATTGTTTATCGCCAATCTACAGCTGCCATATCACAAGAATGTCTTGCTTTGCACTTAGAAACATGTAAACAACATCACTTAGTTAAACACAAATTAATGAGATCATAACCATATTGTAATTTGGGTCCGCACAAAAAAGTATAAGAACCCTTTGCATTGAAAGACATTAGTGAACTAGGAAGGCTTCCTTATAATTGAGGTTTGGGAATCCTTTGGTTATCAAGCGGTAAAATATTTGAGGCCATTTTTAGGGTGTAAACAACATGATGAAGTTATGAGGCAGTTTTTCTAGGCACACTTTGAGTTCAAGTACAAATCAATAGTCTAGGCACTTTGAGCTGATCTAGGACTGCCATGGAGATTTCTGAATGGTTTATGGTATATTTCAAACCTGTGCATAACATGGTTGTGTAAGAAAACATTTCTAAATTTTTTCTTGAGATCTGGGTATGTTGGGTCTTCAAAGAATATTTCTAGGCACATACGACATTTACAACATCATGGAATATACTATTTTCAAGACATTTGTGCAACATGTGGACCATTTTCTAACTTATTGGCAACTAAAGAGCATATTGTGACAAAAGATCATTTATCGAATTGCCAATTACCAGTCCATTATATACAAATAAACATGAAAATTTTCCCCAAGTAGACAATGTGGCAGGGAAGAGCCAGTTCTCATGCTTTTCATGCAAACCTCTCAAATAATCTAGTGGCACGCTATTTTCTTCTCACTTTCTTCTACTCTTTTACGCAACTACAAACATATATGGCATGTGTCTGGACTGGCCCTCAAGTAAATAAATCCATTAGGAACAAGCCCAGGTAAAACAGAAACAACTGGATCAAACCATGAATCATATATGCTAAGCTCCATTTCATTCATCCATTTTGCCTCATGTACAACTCTCACAAACACCTGGAATATTCAAGACCAGTAAATTTGTTTCTAATTCCTTTTTTCCAGTGCTAAAATGTCAGCAATTGCACTAAAAGGTGACTAAAAGCAGACACCAGAACAAAAATTAGAGTGCAAAAACAAAGAATGCAATTAGACTGACTCTTAACAGGGAAGATACTACAACATCAATTTGCTTTAACATTTCATCATCCATATTGGATAGTAATAAAAATTAGACCTGAACAAAGTATACAATGAAAACAAGGCATAATTTAAAAGAGTATGGACAGTAGATTTCCAATCCTCCCAGGCCAAACTGTAATAAACAAACATAATTTTCATCTCTTTCAACTTAATGCTCCATTATTCACTGCGTTAAAGTTGGTCCTCGAGAATCATCAAATGCCATGTATAGTAACAACATGATAAAATAATGTACAATAGATATCAACAATAAATAATCATAACCAATATTTGAATCAACCATATACTCAGATTTTTCAGATTTGATCTTGTCACCGAAGGGAAAAGTCAATCTAGACAAACAATTTACGTACATTGAGAGAGATCCAGTGAGGGTTAAAGAAGAAGTTGTTAGGATAGTCCTATACTCCATCCTAGTCCTAACAACATTTTCATTATTTGCATTTTCAGTCATGCATGCACTTTTAGGGTTTTCATGCATTATTTAGGGTTTGCATGCATCCCAGTCATCAGTCCCAGCACCTAGCCCTCAGTTAGCTAGCCCCCGAAGCTTCCTTCCACTCAGTTTCAGCCCTCCTAGAGCTTAGTGCACCCTCCTTTCACCTACTGCATGAGAAAGGTGCCCTTCCTTACCTACCATTCAGTTATCTTCAGTTCTCTCCTTGATTTAAGGCTAGACTAACTCTCAACTGATTGTATCACTCCGATGGACCTCTGGTGAGACTTGACTGCCCATTCTGACTTTAGTTAGCTCCTCGTGCGCCCTCCACTGAGCCTCCTTCATTCAGTTAGTTCCAGTTACACTCAGTTACACTTACCACACTCAGTTAGACTCAGTTTGACTGATGGTTGAAAATTACTTGAGCATTGATGACTCCACCGATGATGAGATAGACTACTAGTTGTGCTCCAATGACACTCCAGTGATCTTTTGATCACTCCATGAAGGCTAATTCGAATTTCCACCTTGGCATTCGAATCCCCATGCATTGTACTACTTATTTGTCCATATTGTGATTAATTAATTAGTGTGTGGGAAGTATTTTTGCTTCTATCCGAGTTCACCTGTATTATTATTCTATTGCTCATCTTACTGCATTGACCACTCTTAATCTTATTCCTAAATTCTTTCTTGTGAGGTATACATCAGCTTTTAGATCTGCTGTGAGGATTTTCACAGAAGCATACTAACCCAGACTTCTTAGTCAACAAGAACATTCATACCCAGTACAATCATGCTGAAAAAGGACACACAGTCATGCTAGGTAAGGATGTAGTCACATACTGCAGAGACACACATGCATACTTTGCACATTCATGCTTGAAAAAACACAGTCCACCCATAAAGTGAAACTCACTGTCACGTTGGGGAAGACCCCATAGTGCACACAAGAAAACAGGCTCATGGTCACCTCATGGTCACGCTAGGGAAGGACCCACAGTCCACCCGAGAAAACAGATAGGGTGTTAAAACATTAATAAACATAACATATGGACCAAGTAAGATACACATAAGATAAAGGATCATGATTCAACCAAGGGGCCCACAACAAAACAAATCACAAACCCACAAGGTCAAGGTGAACTATATAAGGTGGACAAGCAAATCCTTTATAGGACCAACACGACCAATAATCTTTTCTCTCTCTCAAGGTATACTGTTTTATATATTTTTTCATCACTATATAAGATTCATTAGTTATAGAAAGTAGAACCCATGTAGAACCAAATAAACAACTTATACAAGGAAGAGAAGTGAAATCCATAAAAAGTATTTAGCTTGGAAACTGCAACTGCAACTGCAACTGAAATACATAAATAGGCATCAAAGCAACTGCAAACCATCTCAAATGGACATAAACCATGACAAACGATGACAAAATAGTACTAGAAACAAAATAATATCATTTTAACTAGACAAGATAAGTTTAAAGCATAATTTTCATCTCTTTCAACTTTAACACTCCCTAAGGTCCCTGTGTTAAAGTTGAAAATCATACAAATACAATAAATAACAACACTATTAAATCCAAGTAAATCTGAATCAAAGTACAAAGAAAACTAATACGATAACCGACTATGCGAGTTGAAACCTTCCTTATACTCAGCTTAGCACACCCAGACAATGCATCAAAGATATCAGTCCACACAAGTCCGAACGCATAGTGTTCATCTCTTTCAACTTTCACACTCCCAAATGTCCACATTCAGGATTTTTAAAGTTGAAAAGATGAAAACTATGCTTTGAACTTATCTTTTCTCACTCTTGTCTAGTTACAGTTGAAAAGCATACAAAGACAATAAATAACATCAGTAGTAAATCTAAATCGTGTCTAACTCAAAGTACAAAGAAAACAATTAATATAACCCACTAGGAGAGTTGAAACGTGGTTGAAACCTTCCTTACACTCAACAATATTTTTTTAGATCAGATCAAAAGACCACCAAAGGACATACCCGAGAGAGAATAAATTTAGTTACCTATTCGACAAGCAAGGAAGCCCTAGTTACTGGAGCATCAGAGCAAGGAATCCCTGTGGCTTAAGCAGGTTTAAGTGGACTAAGATCTCTGTTGCATTGTATGAGTGTCTGGGTCTGCTTAAAGTGAACCTTAAGGAAACCCCGATTACTGGAGCAGCAGACCCAGAAAAAACAATCCATAAAATATCAGGTAATGATGAAATTGCACACACAAAACGTGCACAAACCATATCTCGATTTGTAGCCCATACAAAGGCCATGGATTTCTTACAACTTAGCACACTCAAACAGTGCAATAGAGATATTAGACCACTCATGTATGAAACCACGAGGGTCTCGCTGACGGACCAATACCATATCACGTCCGTTCATATTGGGGGATTAATAATTATAAAAAAAACAATAAATTGGGAAAGTTATAAGTCGTTGTAATATTGTTATATGTTTGACAAATTAATATAATTTGGGGCAAATTCAAGCAGATAACAACACTACACTGATTTATAACTTTAAAAAACAATTTGCATTCACATCAACATTTGATCAAACACATTGGAAACATATGGGGGTATTAAATAAGCATGAAAACCCAAAAATTATACTGCCTATATATTAAGGAGCTCAAACTGCGTTGTGGGTCAACATAAGATAAAGAGTCAACAAGAGGGGTCAAGAGTGGGTTAAGAAGATGAAGGTGTCAAACTTGTGGTCAAATTGTTATATTCTCTCTCAAGGTATCACCAAGGTATATAGTCCATAACTTATAAGTTTTCCAAACCACAGTAGTACATTTTATCATCATTGTATAAGGAAGGTCCATACCACGTCCATACCCACTCCATACCACAATAGGTGCACAACAGTGAGTTTTATAACAAGATATTTCCACACACTAGCCATCTTTCAAATCAACAACAGTCACAATTTCCTAATGAGTTAATATACACTCCACACAAACATGACTAAATTAAAGAACACTTCCACTGGAAAATTTTAAGATCTGAAACCTTAAACATCGAATGAACTATCAAGATTTAAACTTGAAAAATTCTCTGATTTCTCAACTTTGTTGTCAACTGCTGAACTATTACCATCAGCATTGTTGCCAATAATATCTAAAAATACATTTTTTCCAATTCCTGTACAACATGAGACTGAAAAAGAGAGTGAAAAGAGATACCTTTGCTTTTAGTAACCATACAAAACTTGGACTGTGCTATGTAGCTTCCATGAGCTAATAACACATAGTCAACTATAAGCTTTAAAAGCATAGGCAAAAGTGAAACAAAATTGTAAGGCATGCTAAATAATGTGTAAATAACGAGCACATCAAAATTAAGTGTGAATTAAGTCTTAGTATCACACTGCTTGTTCTGTATTTTGGAAATGCATCTTCATACCTCAAGATTTACATGCACCTTCAACATAGAAACAAAATAGTATCATTTTAACTAGACAAGATAAGTTTAAAGCATAATTTTCATCTCTTTCAACTTTAACACTCCCTAAGGTCCCTGTGTTAAATTTGAAAATCATACAAAGACAATAAATAACAGCAGTGGTAAAAGTAACTCAAAGTAGTAAATCTAGCTAAAAAGCATACAAATACAATAAATAACATCAGTAGTAAATCTAACTCGTGTCTAACTCAAAGTACAAAGAAAACAAATAATATAACCCACTAGGAGAGTTGATGCGTGGTTGAAACCTTCCTTATACTCAAAAATATTTTTTTAGATAAGATCTTGTCTATTAAAAGACAAGTCACTATAGGAACAAAGGACATACCCGAGAGAGAATAAATTTAGTTACCTAGTCGACACACAAAAAATCCCTAATTACTGGAGAAACAGAGCAAGGAATCCCCGTGGTTTAAGGTGGGTTTAAGCAAGTTTTTTTGGACTAAGATCTCTGTTGCATTGTATGAGTGTTTGGGTCTGCTTAAAGTGAACCGTAAGGAAACCCCAATCACTCGAGCAAAAGACCCAGAAACAACAATCCATAAAATATCAGGTAATGATGAAATTTCACACACATAACGTGCACAAACCAGATCTCTATTTGTAGTCCATACAAAGCCCATGGCTTTCTTACAACTTAGACACTCAAATAGCGCAACAGAGATATTAGACCACTCAAGTATGAAACCTCGTGGGTGTTGCTGATGGACCAATACCAATAACAATACACAAATACTTTGGGGTATTTTTTACATGGGCGGGCTGAAAAATATCCACGAAATGGCGATGGTAGGGACAATGGCTGGATGAGAAATTGAGTTGAGGGGCTTACCAGTACGTAGGGAAATCATGTCTTGAGGCATGCTTGAGGCCAAGGTTTTGTGGTGAAGAGGCAAGGGCTGGCAGTGGTCTTGCAAGGGCCCAATACGCAAATAAATCGTGCGTTGGAGGCGTGTTGGAGGAAACAAGAGACTGCACTGCAGGGAAATCTTTAGGGGCGAATTTTAGCCAATTGACTATTTTTGGGGGTTTTTTTCAAAAAATAAATTCGTTATTTGGTCATTTTTAGACTCTAATATCGCCTATATTTACATAAAATATGTTTTTTTATCATAATATTCGCCAAAATTTACAAGTTTCAGTAGTAAATTGTATATTTCATATTTAATATTCGCCTACCAATCTACATATGTATATTTTTTCAATCTAAAATAATCGCCTAGAATACTATACTTAAGTATATTTTTATAATCCTTAAAAAATACCGTGCTGCGCTGTGGGTCAACGTAAGATCAAGAGTCAACAAGAGGGGTCAAGAAGACGAAGGGGTTAAACTCGTGGTCAAGCAGCTATATTCTCTCTCAAGGTATCACCAAGGTATATAGTCCATAACTTATAAGTGTTCCAAACCACAACAATACGTTTTATCATCACCGTATATGGAAGGTCCATACCCACTCCATACCACAATAGGTGCACAACAATGAGTTTTATAACAAGAGATTTCCACACCCTAGCCATCTTTCGAATCAACAACAGTCAAAATTTCCTAATGAGTTAATATGCACTCCACACAAACATGATGAAATTAAAGAACACTTCCACTAGAAAATTTTAAGATTTGAAACCATAAACATCGAATGGACTATCAAGATTTAAACTTGAAAATTTCTCTGATTTCTCAACTTTGTTGTCAACTGCTGAAAGGCATGCTAAATAACGTGTAAATAATGAGCACATCAAAATTAAGTGTAAATTAAGTTTGAGTATCCCACTACTTGTTCAATATTTTGGAAATGCATCTTCATACCTTAGGATTTACATGCATCTTCATACCTTAGGCTTTACATGCATCTTCAACATAGAATTGATTGATAGGTCCACAAATTTATAGTTAGGGACGTCATCTTTTCCAATAAATATGCATAAAGCTTGAGCAAATCCTTCGAGACCTAGTAGATCATAGATGCAAAAACATAAACAAGTGTTCTTAATTCAAACATTCTTTGGATTTGTGCTCAATTAAAAAGTCCAGATAAATATTTATAAACCTTAGGGAAAATCTTTGAAATATTCAAGATAATTAGATAACTGAATAAAATTACATTTCTTTTGGATAAGTGTGCATTTGATCATGAATATATAAGTTCAATATTAGCTTTTTCTTCAGTAAATGGATGAAAGAACAAGTGCACCTATTCCTCTCACAAAATGAGGAACTAGCTACTTGTGAGAGTAACTGTATGGAAAAACTCTACGTCTGTGATAACTATATGGAAAAACACAATTAGTAATTTTGCAATTTCAGTTCTTTCTGGTCTTAAAATTTCAATTTTTATTATGATAACATCTCAATATAGCATTAATTTATGTCTACCAAATGATTTTAATGAAGTACTGTCATTAACTAGTTTGTACTATGTTAGTTAAAAGGATCAGCTGAGTTTGCGGCGAGTGTTGGAAACTTCAGACTAAAAAACATGAGGAATGTCTGTGATTGTAGTCACAACCCCAATTCAAGCAAACTCAAGTGCACAAATATTCAAGAATTTCTCTAGTCAAATGACCTCACTTATTTTAACATCCTTTGAAACTGCAAATTGTTTAGTGCTAGGTAGAGACATGGAACCGCCTTCTATTAGTCTAGTTTGAACAAAAATATCTTATGCGAGAGCATATATTTTGAAAAGGATTGTGCATGACTCTTCAACAATGGAAATAAGAAACCCAAGAACACAGCAAAAAGATAATCTGAACCCTACAAGGCAACAATGCACTCAATTTCAATCTTCGCATTTAAAGGTAATGCTGCAACTTGATAAGTCGACCGGGCTGGTGCAGGTGATGAAAAATTTGTATGAAGAAAAGATGAACTAGGTCAATTCTGTATAAAAATCACCTCCACAAACATAAAAACACTCATAATTGTTTCATCAATCAATTGAAACAGGGTAATATTTGCATACAAGGAAAAACTCGATGAGGTAGCTTGGACATTTAGAAATTGAGAATTCATATTTCAATATTAGGATAGACCAATCTGAAAAATTAGCATCACTGCATCTTGACATGGATCAAATTATTTCATATATTAAATATTTACACAGGGATGATAGAATCAAAGAATAACAGTAGAGTCCAACTACATATATGATACCCCAGCATATAGATTGACCTCGAAATTGAAAAGAAATTTACTTTGCATGTGTTAGAACTAGTATTGGCATTAAAAAGCTCAATATATCTAATAATTATAACAATAATGAAATTTTATATGGAAAACAAGAATTGATCATTGATGGAATAGGTTCCAACAGAAAGCTCCAAGCAATCCTTCTACAAATATGAGAATGCTAAGTAGCTGATAATCCAGAATGCTGAGTAGCTGATAATCTGAGAATGCTGAGTAGCTAATAATCCACTAAGCCTAAGCTGTGTGGTCCCACATGGAACAAAGTCTCTGTGTAGTATGACCTCAACAAGTCACCTTCAACCCATAGATACACAGAGAACCTTATATATATAATGACTTGTATTATAGATCAATTATTTGACATAAGTCCATATTTTGTATTAAGTTGACAAAAAATACTTTTGGGAAAAAAAAGTTAGAATACAATATCAAATATCGATCATTTTGGAGCCAAATATTTAGAATTAAGAATTTGTTTATCTCCACCATGTGGGGCTTGTTGAGCTGTTTTTTTCCATAAGTGAGAAAATTTCTAAAATCAACTCCTAGCAACTACACGACTACAAGGTTCAAAATGAGTGAACCATATGTAAGCTAGCAACCACACGAATGCAGCATAGGATGGATGGATGGAAATATTGTGCCACATTTTATAGTATATAAAATAGATACCATAAATTAGAAAGCACACCTTTCTTGATTTCAAAAAATAACTCATTAAGAAACCATGGAGTAAGTAGATTGAAAGCTATCTTTTGGTGTCTTGCAAATGAAGCACAAGCAAAACTCTCAATATAACAAGAAGCAATGGATAAGAACTACATTGCGTGGGACCCAATTCAAGCGAAATCCACACAAACCCATTTAATACCAATGCAAGCACACAACCCTAACCAATTTTAATACAAATGCAAATCTAGCACATAGACCCATAGACAATTCATATAATTATGGAAGTATTGCAACATGCTTTCTAACACTTTGACTGCTAAACATCCAGCACTTATTAAGAGGTGGGAAAACATGTCACAGTTATGGCATGTGACCTTCTGTGTGAACAATAAGATGTAACAAATATAATATGTAACTTGGAAAGCAATAACAATCACTTTCATTGAGAGGCCTGCAAATTTTTTGAAATTACCTTTGCTATAACTCTTGCTACAATGAGATCATGTATGCTTTAATTCTCTTGCAAGGAAAGTGCAACATGGACTTCCTGCAAAAACATGAAAAAGAGAGAATTAATGACAGCCTTGCTTGTCGAATTTTTGGTAAAACGAAACATGCCATCAAGTGAATACTTGTTAAAACAGACCTAAGTAGTTGTTGGCAGCTGAGGAAAAGTAAAGTGGCCTTGAGGACGATCCATTTTGCAGGCTTGATGATCATCAATCCTGGCTGATGTTTACTATTGCTGATATTTACTACTTCTCTTACTACTGTTGTTATTTATATGTACATATGTTATTTACTATTGCTGATATTCCATTTAAGAATACATTTAGAAAACACATTTCAAGAAACACACATTAAGTAATATTCCATTTAAGTATTGAAGTAGCAAAATAAAGTATATGAAAACTCTAACATGGGCATGGGCACCAAAATTTGACAAACAAAAACTTGTTTCATCCTTTTAAAAGTAATATTAAACATAATTGTTGAACTAGCCAATAGTTCAAAAACCCTCAAGAACCATGTCTCAAGAACGCATAAAGAAATATTTGACGATGGATAACTTCACATTGAGTTATCCCAACTGTTCGACATCCGAAACATTCACCGCACCTGAAGATAAGAGAAATTAAAATGAGTATAAAATGAGTATGAAATTGATACAAAAAAATCAGTGATAATACAAAAAAAATACTTTATAAATAATTTATAAGATAGTAGTAGAAAAGATAAGAGAAATTAGAATGTTTTGAAAAATTCACCGTATTTAAATTTTTTATGAAATCCACAAAAATTATGTGGTCGCTTTCTTCTAACTTGTATGTGGCATTCTTGATATTGTATGATAGGTTTGTCATTTCTATAACAGATTCAAGTTGCATGAATAGATGATCTGTCGAATCATACTTGTACATGCGTTTCCCCTTTATTTTATTGTACCAACAACATTGAAGCTCAACACCTTCAGGCCTATCCAAAATATCAATGTCATTATGGTAATCAAACATCCTATTACCATCCTTCTTTCTTATTATTTGCACTCTTCCAATGTACCAAGTCCCACAAGAAATGTCATGCTTTGTACTTTGAGATACACCTTTTCTTATAGTACGTTCAGCTATGGCTATAGACTCGCTCTCACAATCTGATCCAATTCCAAAACCAATTGCAACACCCTTTTTGGGGGCCCTCTCATCTCGCCTGAAGTATATTCCATTCCTCACTTTAGTCAATCTATCTTTCGATAATGTTAGATTTCCATTCAATTGACTAACCAAACAAGATTTGTACATGTCCTTGCCATCAAGCTCCACCATTGGTTTGGTATTTATGTTTACATTCTCATCAATGGAATCTAAAATTCCATCCAAATCGTGCCTCCACTCACTTTCCATCATTTGTAATTCACTATCATTGCGTACCATAAAAGACGAAGATTGGAATATGGATGTGGAATGACCCGGTGAAGAATTATCAACTAATTCATCCACAACTTTGAATGTTGAATAATTGTGATCTTCTATCCATGGTTTAAACCACCAAGAATCTTCCGTGTGTCCTTTTGGTTGCATGCGAAGACCTAGTAAAATTCCCTGTGCATCCTCCAATCCTATATTGGGAGCTTCTATAATTTTATCATCTGTGGATATTGAATCCTATTGTGGCAATACGTCACCTTCCTCTACTGTTTGTTGATGCAATTTATTCCCGATACTCATTTGTTTCTTATGAGATTTATTGAAACGAAGCCCTTGGGGATTTGATTATTCTTCAACAACTCTATTAAGGTTTCCAATAGCATGAAGTAAGTTAGTGAAATCATATTCCCTCTCTACTCCGACCATGCCACCTAATTTGCTAAAGAAGTTCTCACATACATCTTACCTAGTGAGGTGCAATGCACATGGCAAGTTAGGGTATTGATCACGAAATAATCTCATCAACATAACCACAAAGTGGCAATAAATTTTCACATCTTGATATGCCTCTCTACTAATGAAATTAATGTTGACATTAGAATTTTCTTGTTCTTTGACCCAACATAGCCATAACGTGAAGAAATGATGGACTCTTGAATAATTTCACACCCTTTCCCAAAGAGTCAAACTTGATGTCCTCTCTGTCCTGCCACCTGGACTTCTCATTTCCTTCAAGGACCTCTGGACATGCCTTGAAGCAATGAGTTGTGTTGAAACCTAGTTTTGGCGATCAATCCTCTCTATATCCTCAATTTTAATCCTGTGGTCATCCACTTTAAAATTGTTATAAACCATTCTTACATGGTTAAAACTAATCAACTCTTCTCCAACAATCAAATCTCGTCGACCACTAAACAAAGGATTCACTAGATTTTAATTCCATTGTGGATGTAATCCTGTTACTTTAAAGCCATCATACAACCCAGTTAGATCCCACCCTTCCCAGGGAATTTGATATCTCATGCCTGGCGTTGACTAATAATCCTTCAACATAAGCATTCGTCTCCTACTATCCCCATCTAAGGAATGACCAATAATAGGTCTTAAAAAATGTTCCACATGTTTCTTCCACAGGTCTTCTACTTTTTCCCATTGTCGATGGACAAAATTTGCATCAAACCTATTGCACGTTGGATGAACAACCACAACCAAATGAGGAAGCTTCTCATGTAAAGTGTTTGCAATAATAACACGTGCATAGTGGAAAATCACACAATTCTTGAAGGCATCTGTAATAATCTCATAGCTTGCAGCGCCCTCACCAACTGTCACCAAGAAATGTGATTGACACTTATGTTCTTCTTTCTTACCACAAAAACCCACCAATGTATCGCTTTTGGCTACCCACCTGACATATTTTTTCACAACAGTTTCATATTCAACAAGGCATACCGGAATTGGGCCCTCTATACCATGTTTGGATTTATAAGAAGCATACACTTTTTCAATTACCTAAAAAATGTACTCATGCTTCCCTGGGATATATTCCAATTATTTTCTAACTTGCCTTAAAGTCATAGATATCGAAGGGCCAACCAGATTCAAGCTAAGAAAGCTATGTAATCTAGGACCTCCCCATAACTTAATCATCTCATAAATGGATTTAGTGGATGCACTATATCTTCTCCCTGAATTTGAACGAACTAGGTTGTGAAATATATCTTGAACAAATCCCCAAACTGCATCTTTACTTTGTAATTTTCCTTGCTTATGAGCCTCGCACACATCCTTGCAAAACCTAAACACATCGTTCCTTCCAGTAGATTCGAACAACTTTTCCCTTAGAGACCCCGTTCTAATAGACAATGTAGCAACCTTTGTCCTCTCCCACCAAATAGATCATATTTTTAATCTATGTGTAGCATTTGCATCTCTTGCAACAATTTTCAGTTCAGTTTGAGTCAAATGGTCCAACCTTCTCCCTTTCCCTGTATATCTCCCATGTCTTTTGATGTTGCTCCTTGATTCGTGATATAAACACATTCGAAAGTCATCACAAATAGGTATCAAATTACAAAGATTGCATGTCAATGAATCAAAAGGGATTCCTTTTTTAGAAACCCTCTTGCAATGGATATGTCTGTATGTACCATTAATATGACATTTAACACCATAATAACATACTGTTCTCTTGATATGTTTCTCTATGGCCCACAATTTGCCACCATGTTGGTCATCCATTAGAACCTTTGTGTCCAATCTCTCCCCTCTTCTATCAAGATATGGATCCCAATACCCCCAACATAGTAATATCGGGGGAGGCAATTGTCCTAGAATATGATGAAAAAAAAAATTAGAAAATGATCTACGAACTGCTACTAACAAGTAATAACAAATAAAGTAATGTGAAAATTAAAATTAAAATCAAATTAAAACTTGGGTAATTAACACACTTGAAGTAGAAACATGTGAACTTGTAGAAAACCCCATGTGATGGTTGATGAGCCCCAAATTAGGTACTCTATAGCCTTTTTATGGCACACAAGCACAATAATGGATAAGGAAAATACCTCTGTTTGTAGGGAATAATGCATTTGTTTTGATTATTTAATAAAGTAGTTTAGAGATTATTCCTTTATGCTTAAAGGCATTTTTATGTGCTAATTATATGGAAATAGGCATGTATGAGCAAGCGCAGGTGATCTAGAAGGCAACAAGCAAATCCAACTCAAAGACTGAAAGATCACAAGTGGATCAGCGCTCCATTTTTCCTGATTTATAGAAAACTCATGTTTAGCAGGATCAACATTTACAATGCGAAGTTAGGTTAAGGATTAGATAGAAATATTGACCTCTGAATAGCAGAGGGGCCGGTTGACATTTTGAGAGAAACTATTTTCACCATACTTTATTCAAGACAGTTCTGTTTTCAAGTTTTTCCTAAGACATGAAGTTACAATTTTGATAATGGAAGACTGGTGTTATTTCAAATCCCTGAGTTTATAAGTTTTCTTCACTCCTGAAATACAGGTTGGGGAGGACCCCTCAACGCGTGTATCAGGAGCCTCATTTTACTTCAGGTATTTTTCATGCGTTTTGTTAATTGAATTAATCATGGTGATGTGTGAAAATACTTTGATAGTTATTTACATAGCAGATTTTGATTTTAGAAGCAACGATTTTCTCTGTAGTTCGACAGTACTGATTCCGTAGTTCTGTAACACGTTATCAGTAGTCCTGTACATGCATTCTGCACATGCATATTTTACATTTGTTTTCCAACAATTTACATTAATTCTACACAATGATTCAGATCTGTAACACCACGCATATTTCCCTTATCTGAGTTCGATCACATGAAAGTTAAATTGTTTCAGCTTTTTTATTTGAATAGAGTAATGATCATCACCTTCAGTACTTGATTGGAATAGATAAAGTTTGATTGATTTCCAGTATTCGATTTCTAGATTAGATTTCCAGCTTTCGGTATTTGATTTCTAGATTAGATTTCCAGCTTTTAGTATTTAATTTCTAGATCAAATTTGTCAAGCTTTCATCATTTCATTCCTAGACTAAACTTCTAGTTTTCAGCATTCAATTTCTAATTAAGTCTTCAACAGAATTAGGTTACAGATTTGCATCCTTTCATATTTTCAGCTTCTTAGTTTTAGAGCAATACTTCTATCTCCATTTCCCTCAAAGCAACCTTTAGGATAAATTCAACACCCTGAATGATAAAGATCATTCTATAGTGCACATACAATGCTTAGCACCTCTTAAGTTTGTACGCTCCCTGGTTGATAATTAAAGTATACTCCTAGTTTAGCTACCCTAATTAGGTACCCATTCCTAGAGTCCACCACTTTTTGGTGCTGTTGCCGGGGAGGTGCTTAATCTATAGAAGACATCTTGAAAAAATTAATTTTTTTTTTACCATGAATGCCTTGACTGTAGAGAGATAGATTTGGACACTTTTTTCCTAACCGCCCTATGAGTAACAACAGTTCTGATCATTCTCAATTTGAATTCCTTAACTCAGAAGACGAAGCTAATTCTAGCTATGATCCAAACCGAGATAACTTCTTTTCTAGCTCTAGCTCAAACACTACTATGGCAGAAGAAGATGATGAACCTTGAAAACTGTTCACTTTTCCCATTAGTGTACCTCTTGGGGATGCCAGGATGAAGAATATTAACCCTAATAACTTGCCAAACTTCCATGGCTTGACCTCAGAAGATCTTGACACATTCTTATTTGAATTTGAGGTAGTTTGTAGGTCATTTGGTTACACTACTGATGCACAAAAACTGAGACTCTTTCCTTCTACATTGAAAGATCTATCACTTAGATGGTTCATGAGTATAGAACGAAACAACATTTTCACCTGGGACCAAATGAAATAATCCTTCCTAGAAAAATACAGGGACTATTGTAAGGCAAAAGATACAAGAGATGAAATCTTCAGAATGCAACAAGGAGAAAGAGAATCCCTAGAAGACTATGCACAACACTTTCAACTCAGTTACAAACAAGCTAGTCACTGTACCTTAGATCAAGAATCACTAAAACTTGTCCTTCTTAGAGGAATCAAAGAAGAAAATGTAGAAATCGTGAACCTTCTAGGAGATGGATATATATTCCAGAAAAATTATGACCAAATCCTACAAATATTCAAGAACTATTCTAGATCCAGAAAAGGTAAAAGTGGGACAAGGGATTCACATCCATTTACTGGGGGATCAACATCTTCAGGACCAAACCTCACAAAGTATGATTTAGGGAACCTTCTTGATGATATGAAAATTGATATCCCTCAATCCCTAGCAATGCAACTTGATGCACTCCAAATAAAGAAGAAACAGGACGAGATAAACCAAGCATTGGAATTATTTTTCCCATGTTGCAGGAAGAAACATGAAAAGGGACAGTGCACATTAAACACCATAGAAATATGTGGCCTCTGCACTGACGATCACTCCACTGATAAATTCCCTCTTTTGCCCTCATGCAAAGCTGCCATTCAAGATCCCACAACTGAAGGTACAATATAACAACTTTGTTTTGTTAATCAAAGAAGAAATAATTTTGTTAGGCCTTTCCAACCCAACAACCAAGCCTACTTTAATCAGGGAAGTAATCAACAAAGTTCGAACCCCTCAGCACCAGCCCCATGGCCATCTCAGCAAACTCCAAACCAGTGGCAACAAAGCCAGGCACCATATCAACAACCTTATTACACACAATCTTATTCTCCATATTCCCCACCTTTTGCTCAGCCAATAACGAATTATGGAAATCCATATCCTTATTCAACAAACTGGAGTGCTCCATTGCAGCAACCACTCATCATGTCGCCCCCATAGAACCAACCACCTCCCAGACCTCCCCCAATTCCTGCCCATCCAGTTCCAATCCCAAGCAACGACAGAGCAGGACAACAACAAACATACAACACTAAAATAATGCAATTCCCTACTTATGTAGTGGATGCCCTGGAAATAAATGAAATTAATCTTAGGTTTGGGAAAACATTGCAAAACACACACACGCAGAATAATCAAGGAGATGTAGATCATGAACAAACAAAACAACCTGAAATTCAGCAGCCAACTGAGACAAACCCTCAGGAAGAAGAAATATGGCCATAGATGCCCAATAGAAACCCTCCATTCCCTGAAAAACTCATTCAAAACACCAAAGAGGAGGAGGAGAATGCTATCCTTAATGAATTGAAGCATTTGAACATACAATTACCCATCTTACAAGCCATAAGAGATGTGCCAATATGCAATAAGTTTATTAAAGAAAATTTCTTAAAAATACCTGGCAGAAAAAGACATGACCCACCAACTATAAACGTAGTAGGGCAATTAGCAGATTTAATGTTGCATTTCATTGCCAACCCCAAATACCTTGATCCAGACAGTCCAGTAGTCAACAAGACCATCAACAACAGACATATTTCCAGCAACCTAATTGATTTGGGGGTTGCAATCAACGTGATGACAAAGGACACAATGATAGCCCTAGGACTCCAATCGATGGTCAGACCAACAATTACCATACTACAACTTGCTAAAACATCAACTGTAAAACCTGAAGGGATGCTAGAAGACATCATTATCAACATAGAATCCTGGGAGTATCCAGCTAATTTCATAGTTATAGAATTAAAAAGTAAACTCAGTGGGTACCCAATAATACTAGGGAGACCTTAGCTAGCAACAACGGACGCCTATATAGGTTTCAAATCTGGCAACATGACAATCACCGGTGGGCAAGCTAGAAAGAAAATCACGATTTATCCTCCAGCAAAAAAGTCTTCAGACCTAGAATATCAAAACTGGACAGATGATTATAATGATATAACAGATCAAAACATACAACCTGTTCTTACCATTGAAGCTTCCCTATCACTAAAAGCCATCGATGAAGAAAGTCATTTAGATAGATTTATTTAAAATGCATATTCTAATCATGATATTTTTGAAGATTGTTTTGGCACAGGTCAAAAACAAGAACATAAAATATTAAACCACAACTCTAACAAAATGTGGGCAGAAGTGCTCACACTTGAACAACATTCAATACAGATCAAAAAAGTTGAGATCATGCCTGGAAAGACAGTTAATATTAACTCCAATTTAGAGCCAGGACAAGAACAATAGTTAATGAAGGTATTGTCAGGCAACAACAAAGCTTTTGCATGGACATACACTAACATGAAGGGTATCCACCCAAACATTTGCAAGCATTACATATATATCAAGGAAGGTGTTGTTCCTATCAGGAAACCACAAAGAAGGATGAACCCAGCATTAAAAGACATAGTTAAGCTAGAGTTACAAAAGCTATTAGATGCAGGGTTCATATACCCAGTCTCAGATAGTGAATGGGTCTCACCATTGGCTATAGTTATCAAGAAAGGAGGGAAGTGGAATATCTATGTGGATTACAGAGAGCTCAATAAGGAAACTAAGAGAGATCACTTCCCCCTACCATTCATCAACCAAGTATTGGATACATTGGCTGGAAACAAAATTTTCTCATTTTTGGATGGGTTCAGTGGATACAACCAGAACCTAATCCACCCAGCTAATCAGGATAAAACAACATTTACATTCCCATGGGGCACTTATGCATATAGAGTACTACCCTTTGGACTCTGTAATGCCCCACCAACATTTCAAAGGTAAATTTTAAGCATCTTCTTTGATTTTATTAATTATCAAATGGAAGTCTACATGGATGACTTCACACCTTATGGCCAGAATTTTGACCAGGAATTAAAGAATCTAGAATTAGTCTTGAAAAAATGCATTGAGATGAGCTTATGTCTGAGCAATGATAAATGCATAATGCTGATGGAATAAGGCATCGTGCTTGGACACCATATTTCACAGAGAGGAATCGAAGTTGATCAAGCAAAAGTCACAGTCATCAGGACACTGCCACCACCTGTCAAACAAAGAGATGTGAGAATTTTTCTTGGGAAAACAGGCTACTATAGAAGATTTGTCGAAAGTTATATCAAAATTGTTTCACCAATGTTTGCTCTTCTCACTAAAGATACAGAATTCATCTGGACAAACCATTGTATGTCAACATTTGAAAACCTCAAAGAGAAGACAATCACAGCCCCAGTACTCCAGGGACCCAATTGGACACTACCATTCCACATACATTTGGATGCTTCAGACAAGGCCATTGGGTCAGTCCTTGGGCAAGAAGAAAAGAGACCGTATGCCATATACTACATTAGCAAAAACTTGGCAGGAGCAGAACTAAATTATACAGTCACAGAAAAGGAGTTCTTGGCTGTCATACATGCCATAAACAAATTCAGGCACTACATAAATGGATACCAAGTTTTTGTCCACACCAACCATTCATCAATCAGGTATCTTATGAATAAACCTAATACAAGTGCTCGAATAATTAGATGGATAGTCCTCTTGCAAGAATTTGACATAACAATCCTGGATAAGGTAGGCAAACACAATGTAGTGGCTTATTTTTTGTCTAAACTCACCCATGGACAAGACAACGAATTGGTAAATGATAACTTCCCCGATGAGCACCTTTTTGCAATCTCAACAAAAATACCATGATTTGATGACATAGCAAACTACTCAGTGTATGGTAAATTCCCACAACATTACAGTCACCAAGAAAAGAACAAAATCATAAGGCAAAGTGCCACTTACACATGGATAGAAGGAATGCTTTTAAAAAAAGGGCCAGACCAAATATTGAGATGATGCATGAGAGAAGATGAAGTCCATGACATACTGCATTCCACTCACAACGAGCCATGTGGAGGACATTATGCTGCAAAAAGAACGGGCTATAAATATTGCAAACTGGATATTATTGGCCAACACTCCACAAGGACTCCTATGAATATGTTTCACATTGTGATGACTGTCAACCAATGGGGAAGCCTACACAAAGGGAAGAAATGCCTCTACATCCCCAAATCTCTTTGGAAGCATTTGAAAAATGGGGATTTGATTTTGTTGGTCCATTCAACCCCCCATCAAATCAGAAAAGCTATATTCTAGAATGCACTGACTACCTTACAAAGTGGGCAGAAGTAATAGCACTTGTAGCAGCAAATGAAACAAATTTGGAAATTTTTTTTACAGAACAAATCTTCCACAGATTTTGAGTCCCACGAGAGCTAGTTTTTGACCAAGGCACACAGTTTACATGCAAACTCATAGAGGACCTGCTTCGAAGAAACAATGTTAAACACCAGAAGTCCTCCTCCGACCACCCTCAAGCTAATGGTCAAGATGAGGTGACAAACAAAGAACTAGAAAGAATCTTGACAAAGACAATACAACTACACAAAAGATATTGGGCAGATAGATTAAGTGAGGCAGTTTGGGCTTATAACACCACATGGAAGACAACAACAAGCTTCACCCCATATGAGCTAGTTTATGGAAAAAAAAATAATGTTTCCCATTGAGTTTGAAATCAAAACATTGAGAATTGCAGCCAAGTTAAACATGGAACTTTCAGACATCCAACAGGAACGCATGATGCATTTAAATTAGTTGGATGAGCAACGCCAACAGGAACTTATCCACACTGAAATCATCCAGCAACAAAGGAAGAAATGGCATGAAAAAAAAATCAAGTAGAATAAATTCATAGAAGGTGACAAGGCACTACTATATGACTCCAGGTTTTAGACTTTTAAAGTCAAACTCACAACTAGATGGCTCAGACCCTACATAATTGGAAAAATCTATGACAATGGAGCTGTCAGAATTACAACAATCGATGAAGAAAAATTCCACATGTTGGTGAATGGACACAGGCTTAAACTTTATAAGACACCACAGTCCAAAGAGGAGTTCACACAGACACTTTATCAACAAAGTCTAATGCTGATAGAGAGCATAGATCATCATTGATTCCAATTACAAAATAGATAAATAAATAAAAGAGAAAAAATGAAAAAAAAGAAAAAAGAAAAAAGAAAAAATGAAAAAATAGAGAAAAAATGAAAAAAGAAAAAAAAAAAGAAAAAAAAGAAAAATGAAAAGAGATAAAATGAAAAAATGAAAAAGGAGAGGGAAATAAAAAAATCCAATCAGGTTATGACAAATGAAAATTGATGGACTTGATCCATCCCTACGAAGAACCATCAAGTAATTTCAACCGAGCCAGAAGCATATTTCAAGCGAGCCAACAACCATATTTCAAGCGAGCTAGAAAAATCTAGCAGCAAAGAAATCAAGAACGCCAACAAGAGATAACAAACAAATATAAAAAAATTGATCAAGAGAACTAGCAAGGAATATCAAAAAAATTCAAACAAGAGAGACATCAAATCCAATTTCAGAACCTTCAATCAAGCGAGCCAACAGTCAATTCAAGCGAGCCAGAACAACAGAAAATCTAGCACTACAGAAATCAAATCAATCGAATTCAGAGCACTAGTACAAACGCAATGCTGAACACAATGAAAAGTCATATCAACAAACTTGCATAAAGATTCAAGCAAGCAAATGCAACAATTTCAAGAGAATTGACAGAAATAAGACAAAAAGGCATAACTACCGACATGACCAAAATAACTACAGAAGCAAGTGAAATCTACTACGAAATCCAATACCCATACAATCATGCCCACATCATACACTCAGGTACACTAGAATAACAGGTAATCGCTGAACTCTTTGTTTTATTTTCAAACCAAATCATTCTCCCCACAAAAAAGTTATTTTTCAAAGATGAGGATAGCTTTTAAGTTATTTCGGTGGCACGGTTCAGAGTTACCTCACTGAATCATGATTACCTAGATTAGACATGTCAAAGAGCGACAACCTTCGCATCTAGCTACTATATCCCCTAATGATCAAAACAGCAGCGCAATGTACAATGATGGAAAGAAACGCAGTGTGCAATAATGGAAAGGAATGTATAAGTCAGCAAGTATGATGCACAATGATCAAGATGAGTGCAGAAAAATAGCTAAATAAGGCAGCAGAATATATAAGAGGACCCAATTTGGAAATACAAGCTACTCAAGAAGCAAGGAAACTAGAATATTGCATTGCCACTTAGCCATCAAGCTAACCAGAAGGCTGTGATCAATCCCGACCAGTTGGGTAAGTCAGCCACCAGTCAAAGCTTTTTGTTATGTTGATTATATTAGCAAATTCAAAAATGACGAAGGGGTTCAAGAAGAGCGAGCCATAGGATCACATGCCCATTTATGAAATCCCATAGGTGTTGTCCATCCTCCGTGATGTGGGTTGGATGCCCTTTATCTCGGGACTGAGATGGTCCAATACTGAAGTGGCCCTAGAATTTGCCAGGAACCTGAAACACATAAAAGATGAACAGTTTGTCACCCAGATAAGGGAACTATGTATCAGGCTTGATGAGGAGGAAATTGCGAAATACATAGGACTGCCCATGGGTCTGCATAGGGGCAGAGATGACCAGAAAGCCAACCAGATGGAAAAGGAATCCTTCTTCGGACAAGGGGAATTTTATGAAGAAGAAACGAATGGAGTCAAAAGAATCACCATGCCAGCACCTTGGGACGAGATAGCTTCTATCGTTCTGAAATATATAATGTGCATAGGGAGACTTAGCTATGTCCCGATCTTCCACTTCCGAATTTTGGAGCTTCTAAGACACATGGGCCATATTACACCAAATAAAAATATCAACATTCCCTATTATCTTCTTCAGTCTCTAAGAGAGA
Organism: Larix kaempferi; assembly: GCA_027924585.1. NCBI lineage: Eukaryota > Viridiplantae > Streptophyta > Pinopsida > Pinales > Pinaceae > Larix > Larix kaempferi. The sequence goes on from BSBM01000627.1 coordinate 260,457, forward strand.
TGAGCAAAAAGGTAGTTCAGGGAAAAGAAGATGCACTAGCCCACCATGGGATGATCAAATTAATAATTTGTGAGGAATTGATGGTACAGGTTCTAGAACTCTCATGGGAGGAGTTTGTGATGGTCTTAGCCGAAGATGTACAGAGAATGAGGGGCACACCTAATCTAGGCATACCCCTAGCTTCTGGATCAAAATAAAAATATACCTTTGTGATGGGAGATAAGCGAAATATTAACCTGGATAGAGACAATGAACTTATGGCCGACACCCTGATTAGAATTAAGAATTCAAAGGAGGCAATAACACATTTCAATCTCACCCTTCAATGCACGTACAAGGAAGTTCAGGAAGCCATCGGTGAGAGGTGGACAAGAATCGAAGAAGATTTGAAGAAGAGGGAGCCTCACTCCCCCTCAGGCTAGAGATTGCTCTCACCAAGGGTAAGTTATATAGGGAATCATTAATAAAGCACCAGCTCATATGGATAGGCATGAAACTTAGTCCACCATTATTTCTTCCTTTTATTCTCATGATGAAGAGGAGGAGAAAATAGCATGGACCAAAGATTACCAGACCTTGGGCTATCATAGATAGGCAAGGACCCCAAGGGTCGTTTCCTGGGACATCAGAGAAGCTGTCCAAGAATAAGATATGTCACCTAGGGATGGGTGAATCCTTCATTCTATGGGAGATGATGAGCCCCAAATTAGGTACTCTATAGCCTTTTTATGCCACACAAGCACAAGAATGGATAAGGAAAATACCTCTGTTTGTGGGGAATAATGCATTTGTTTTGATTATTTAATAACTTAGTTTAGAGATTATTCCTTTATGCTTAAGGGCGTTTTTATGTGCTAATTATATGGAAATAGGCATGTATGAGCAGGCGCATGTGATGTAGAAGACAACAAGCAAATCCAACTCAAAGACTGAAAGATCACAAGTGGATCAACGCTCCCCTTTTCCTAATTTATAGAAAAATCCTATTTAGCAGGATTGACATTTACAATGTGAAGTTAGGTTAAGGATTAGATATAAATATGGACCTATGAATAGCAGAGGGGCTGGTTAACATTTTGAGAGAAACTATTTTCAGCATACTTTATTCAAGATAGTTTTGTTTTCAAGTTTTTCCTAAGACATGAAGTTATGATTTTGATAATGGAATACTGGTGTTATTTCGAATCCTTGAGTTTTTAAGTTTTGTTCACTCCTGAAATACAGGTTGGGGAGGGCCCCCTCAATGCGTATATCAGGAGCCTCATTTTACTTCAGGTATTTTACATGTGTTTTGTTAATTGAATTAATCATGGTGATGTGTGAAAATACTTTAATAGTTATTTACATAGCAGATTTTGATTTTAGATGCAACGATTTTCTCTGTAGTTCGATAGTATTGATTCCGTAGTTCTGTAACACGTTGTCAATAGTCCTGTACATGCATTATGTGTAGGCATATTTTACATCTGTTTTCCATCATTTTATATTAATTCTAGACAATGATTCAGATCTGAAACACCACGCATATCTCCCTTATCTGAGTTCGATCACATGAAAGTTAAATTGTTTCAGCGTTTTTATTTGAATAGAGTAATGATCATCACTTTCAGTATGTGATTGGAATAGATAAAGTTTGATTGATTTCCAGTATTCGATTTCTAGATTAGATTTCCAGCTTTCAGTATTTGATTTCTAGATTAGATTTCTAGCTTTCAGTATTTAAATTCTAGATCAGATTTGTCAAGCTTTCAACATTTCATTCATAGACTAAACTTCCATTCCTTAGCATTCAATTTCTAATTAAGTCTTCAGCAAAATTAGGTTACAGATTTGCATCCTTTCATATTTTCAGCTTCTTAGTTTTAGAGCAATAGTTCTATTTCCATTTCCCTCAAAGAAACCTTTAGGATACATTCAACACTGAATGACAAAGATCATTCTATAGTGCACATATAGTGCTTAGCACCTATTAAGTTTGTACGCTCCCTGGTTGATAATTAAAGTATACTCCTGGTTTAGCTACCCTAATTAGGTACCCATTCCCGGAGTCCACCAATGGTGATGGTAGTGATGGGACCAAGAACTTAGTCAAACTTTGTTGGGACTTAACATTGGTAGGCTTCTTCGGTCTCCCAATTGTTCCACTCCCCAACACAACTGCATCATGCGAAGCCTCATCTGTAGTAGTAGTGTGCTTCCTTGATTTCATGTGTTCATTTAGAGAACTGACAATATTACCACTTGCCGTCACCAAAGAGAACCATCTATTGCATTGTGTACATTCCACTCTTACTTTTTTCTTGTCCTCATAGTTTGCAAGTGTTGCTTCCACCACCGTGAACAAATTAGGCTCTTGTGTTTGGTTGAAATCATCTAGAAGTTTGATTGCTTGATCATTCTCAAGTCAATCTCTAGCCACGGTTGTTTGCTCTGCTCTGTTACATGAAGGAATTTCATTACTTCCCAACATTGAAACATGATGTTGATGGGATCCTGTTTTCATATGATTTTTTTTGAAGTTACGAACCGTTCGCACTGCCAAGGATACTTCCTCCATTCCATAATCAATGCCACAAATTTCACAACGGATCTTTATATTAGATTTTCCATTTTCTGAATATACCTTCACTGTTAGCTTCTCCTTGACAAACTCTTCCATTAAACTATTCACTTTCTGTTCCCAAGATGCCAATACTTTAGGATCAACAACTACAACTTGTTCCACTGCCTAAGAAACATGATGAACCACTTCAACTTGTTCCACTGACTCAGACACATGATCAACTCTTGGTTGTTAATGCATAGGTTCCTCCATGTAGAGACCCTAACCTAGGTCCTTTGTTTGTTTTACATCTCTCAATAAAATCTGTCTTTTACTGTTTACATTTTGTTTCATATTTATGTTTTCTGGTTTTTGTTGTTTCTATTGGCTGTAAAAAAAAAAAAATTACAGTTTCAGATAAATATATATCTACTAGTTGTTGTTCCAACATCAAATGCAGTATTTCATTCTCAGCATACATATAAGCATGTAATTTACCTTACTAATATCTTAAGTTACATGAGATTACAGAAGTAAAATTTACAGAGTTAAAAGCCAATTATACTTGACTAAAAAATACCTGTAGATAGCTAGTAGATCCACCCTTATTGTTGTCCCCGTTTGTTGTTTCGCTTTGCTTTTCCCTACAACCAAAACCTCCTCCCAAAAGCTCTGAAACTCAACCATCCCAAAACAATTTTTCCACCCTGCCAACTGGCGAGGTCTCGTCGACCACCCAGCTCCAAAGGTACCCCTTTGGACCCCCGAGTCCAAACCGAGTACAAGAAAACCTGCTCTCCCTTCTAAATTATCTCCAACAAAAACCCCCTTTCAGCTCTTCTTTAAACATCCTATGTCTACTCTCCAAACTTCTCCCAAATAACTAAGGTAAAAAGATCCTCCTCTTCTTCCTCTCTTGTCCATCTTATCCCATGTTTGCCGAATCTTCTCCCCATTACTACCCCTATCCTCATCATAAATTCCTCAAACCCCATGTCAGTCCTCGAGCCCTCAACTTGGACTCTTATTAATCATTAAATAATATATTCATGGACTTTGCAACTCATATTTCTCAATTAAAAACTAATAAATCATTATTCTTAGTCAACATCCAATTACTCATATTAATCACTTAATTAATTACTTAATACTAATTGTCAGTTGATTAATTAATAATAACCTAATCATCTAATTAATGATTTAACATACTTCCATTATGCTAATTACCCTCTAATTTTACATTCAACTAATTTAATTTATTAATTACCAATAATAATCCTGTGTTCTAAATAATCTTAGGCATGATGCTTATAAAACTAATGGTTTATAACCAATTCTTATCCATACTTGTTAATTAATTATCTACCCTTGCAATTAATATTTACTTATCAAATTAATACTACTTAATTTACATTACAATAATCATTTAACCATTTTAACCCTTAGTTTTTTTACTAATCAACTCATTAGCATTCGATTAATCACTACTAACCAATTGCATTGTTTACTACTTAAGTTAACCGTAACTTCTTTAATAATCAACACTAATCAATCATTAATGGGCAATAATTAATCATTAATGGACATTAATTAATCATTAATCAACATTATTAACCCTAATCATCATTATTTAATTATTAATCGACAATAATTACATTCTTATTCAACATTATTTCATGAAATTTATAAATATGTAGGCGAGTTCTGTAAGCATAGCTACTGCTTACATACCTAGCGTAAGTACACGAACAGTAATAACTCACACACATCACTCATAATCATGAAACTTACTGTTTACTGACATATGTTTTAACATAGTTTGCAAGGTGTCTCCTTTTACCTAACTGCATTTTATTAAGTTACGACAATTCATACATTACCGAGTTACGACACATAATCAATCTAGGTGTTTACACACATATAGTGAGATCTTGTTTTCATCCCTACTTCACGCTACACCTATCTACCTACATCATCACTAACTTCCACATCCTACCCTATCCTCTGCTGGACTACCTTGAAGTGTCAATTCATGACTGGTTCCAGCTAGAACCCGTAAGCGGAAGTGTCGACTACATCGACCAAGATTCCCCAACAAGCAACCACCAGTCATCATCACACACCTTGGGGAGCGCACCGTAGCACAGCCTTCCCATGACTCTAGGTTTTGGAGATAAACGGTGGGTAAAGCCTCCACCCCCCTAATGGAACAAGGGATTATGTCTACCCGACATAAGAATAGCGTTGCACTTGTACTCGTTCTATTATCATATAACCAATCTGGGAGGTTGAGCTTCCTGAAACCCCACCCCACCAATGTCATAATATACATCATAATAATAATCATGCGAAAGTAAATAATGCATCACTCGCATACCATTTATCTTTCGAAGTCCATGTCCCCGAGGCTCTCCCACCTCATAGGATCCAACAATCACTTAGTCGTTTTAACATGTAAGTCAGTCCTTGACATACAATATGGAATATCATGCATAAACCCTCAACATATACAAATACATTTTATAATAACATAACAATAATAAACTAATTTATTCACCATGCACTTGGCATAACATCCATTTATTCACATATAACTATAACGGTATCCACGTACCCATCATTCAGTAACTTGCATATCTAATTAACACATGATACATATCTAAACATGACTATCGATCATAATACTAACATCACACACACACACATATATATATATCGACAAGATAATAGAACCATATGTCCACAGTGTCGTCAAACCGACGATGTCTCACAATCAAACAAATACAACATATAATAGTAGTTCAGGTAGTAATGTCAAAACGAGGCGTTACATACACCCACCCTTCAGGAAATTTCGTCCCGAAGTTATGGTAAAAAAAGTGTGGGATAATCACGACGCATAGTCTCTGCATCCTCCCAGGTAGCAGAACCTAGGCTATATTAGTCCCACTGGGCCTTAACTTGGTCCACGAAACGGTGCCTCAACTATTTAACCCTGCGGTCCAATATAATTAATGGTTTGACCTTGATGGTTGCCTCATACGAAACCTATAGTTCCTTCCAATTTATTTTATGTGACTCATCAGCTACATAATGTCGTAAAACAGATACATGAAAAACATTATGAGTTTTGTGCAAATGGGGTGGCAGTGCAAGACGATACGCAATGGGTCCAACCTTCTCTAAAATTTCAAAGGGTCCTATAAATCGTGGTGACAACTTTGTCCTTTTCCCAAACCTGATGGTACTTTTGCTAGGCCTGATGCGGACGAACACTGCATCACCAACCTTATAGCTTCGGTCAACCCTATGCGCATCGACATAGCTCTTCTGTCTATCCCAAGCTTCCTTTAACCGTTGTCTAATTTGAACAACCTGCTCTTCCATCTCCTGAATCAACTCAGGTCCTATAATTACTCGATCCTCTAACCTTTCCGAACTCAATGGTGTCCTGCATGGCCTTCCATATAATGCTTCATATGGAGGCATCCCAATTGAGCTATGGTAATTGTTGTTGTAAGCAAACTCTACAAATTGATAAGTAGGAATCTAGGGAAATAAATGAAATTTATTTTCTTGGGAAGAAACTATTAAATAAGGTTTTGATGAAAATGCAAATTGTGTAGATTACCATAATGATAGCACGTTTTTGGATGAAGAAATGCTCGCATGTTTTTGGCCACTAGACATTATTTAGCCGTTCACCAAACATATTATTTTCCTAAGAATTTTTTAACATTGAAGAAATGTGCGCGCATTATAGTTCTAAGAAACGCTAGTGCATTTTGTGTATCCATAATGTTAGCGCGTTTTGTCTGTGCAAAAATTCAACGAAATACTCTTCCTATTTCATACCTGAAGTTTGCGTTTTGTCTCCCCGACAGAGCTGCAAAAAAAATTCATACTCTATGTTCACAATCAACAATCGAGGCAATTGAGGAATCTTGATACTATATGTTCACAATCAACAAGCTTGAAGAGGATTCTATAGTTAGCATTGGGAATTGAGGATCCTACTTTCACGATTAGTAAGCTTCAAGAGGATTCTACATTCACAATTAGCAAGCTTCAAGAGGATTCTACATTCACAATTTCATGATTCATTAGGATTCTACATTCACAATTTCAAGCTTCAATAATATTCTACATTCACAATTTCAAGCTTCAAGAGGATTCTACATTCACAATTTCAAGCAAGCTTGAGGAATCTATATGAACACAATTGAAGAAGAATATACATTCACTATTGAGCAAGCTTGAAGAACCTATATTCGGAAATGAATAATTTTATATATTCACAAGTGAGGTAGAATTTACTTTCACATTTGAGCAAGCTTGAGGAATCTATATTCACAATTGAGGAAGTATCTATATTCACAATTGAGCAAGATTGAAGAACCTATATTCACAATTGAGAAATAATTTGGATATTTGAATAGTTGAGCACACCTCTAGAATCTATTTTCTTAGTATTGCTCATTGTGGTCATGGGGAATTAACGCAATCGAAAAGGAAAGAGAAGCCTCAATAAACCATGGAATAAGTTAGAGAAACGGAAATATTGGACATGTGGAATCGAAGGAATTCCATGGAAAATCATCCAATTCCAACCGCAAATTATGCCACGATCGTTCCTACCCATCCACCTCAAGAAAAATGGAAAAATTCACTAGAGGGGCCCTCAATTTCAACAACATTTGATGAACAATCACCCCATGGCACTAGTCAAGAAGTAAAACGTAGTTTCTCATCGGGGAATGTTTCAATTCCCACATCAAGTCAACCTTAGACTATGGTAGTGAATGACTTGTTGGGTTGTGTTTATACAAGCAAAGAAGTTAGAGAGGCATTGAATGAAGGATTTACAATGAAAGAAGCAAATGTTATGGAGACTGTCCAAGAGAAATTCCAATTTCCCACATCGAACTACCAATAAGATAATGAAAGACAAGTGGCTCCTATTGAAACGTCGGAGCGTCCTGGTGATGTTGTACATGCTCCAATTCCAACACCCTTATCTCCATTAACAACTACATGCTGAATAACTCCAAAACGTATACAAATTGATGAAACTCTCATTAGTTCACTTGAAGGTACGTTGTCTAAACGTGCTATTTCTTATCAAACTCGACAAAAACTTGATAAGTTTTTTTATTCTAAATGTGATGGGAACAAGTGAAAATGATTTTTATCATTGTTAAAATCTAGGTCTATGGCTGTTGTTAGAAGAACGTTAAGGATAAATATGACCAAAAAGTTAGAACCAAGTTTTCATATTGTTAAAAGTTTAGTAGATGCATTTAGTACAATTGGAAAGAAATCTCGCTCAAATGATAGCAATGTGGCTCTTCGTGTGTTGTCACAATCAATCATGAACAAAAACACTAGGGCACTTTGTTTTCTTAAACCTACCTCCAAAATTATTAATTTGAATGTGAAGACACTTCGTAAGTATTGTGTTAGAAGAGAACAACTTGAAACCAGTCAAACGGATGTTTGGGCCTTCATTGGCATGTTGCCATGCTCTGATATGAATCTCATTGATGTGGTAAAGGGATTAGTGCAATCTTTTTGGCATGACAGCACTAGACCTTCTTCCAACCAAAAAGATGTATTAAAATTGAGAAGGGGTTCAAAGGATCGTGAACTACACATTAAACATTTTCTTGATATGACACAAATAAAATTATATGAGATATTTAGGAATGAACATAACAAACTTAACTTGGGCCAAAGATCCTTTGAAAAATGAAACCATGAAATGTTAAAATAAACACAATTCGTAACACATGTTGTTGTCGATACCACATTGAGTATGGTTACTATTATGACACATATACATATATGCTTTGTGTATTGCATAACACTCTTGTACATGAATGCTCAACTACATTACAACCAATGTCATCTAGAGACTTTATTCATAGCATTTTGTGTAGCAGCCCAAATGATTGTACATTTTATAAAACAACTTGCATAGATGGGACATGCCCAGGGTGTGGTGGATTGGCATTATTGGAAAAATGCATACATGTGACTGATGAGCATGAACTTGGGAGGAAGGAGGTGAACTTGCAATCATTCAAATATGTCACGTATGATATTGATGGAGGGAACGAAATAAAAAAATACAATTGGTCACTTCTCAGGTTGGTAATGAGTTATTGAATACTATTTTTTCTTCAGATTGCAATTTCATATATAACAATATATTGATGTATATGTATTTATTGTTGATCTAGCAGGTACAAGTTTGCGACTTCATGGAGAAATTCTTTGAAAAGCTCAACAGTATGTAAAGCATGTACATGTGGCTTGTTGGCAAGATTAGTAGTTTAGAACGTGCAGGGATACATTTCCAATTGGGAATATCCTGTCAGTGGTCGATTTTGTGAAAAACTACACTCTTCAACCACAAAATGAGATTTAGAGTCAATACTATCACTTAGGACAGGTTAGCATAATGTTCTATATCACCTATAGACATGGGACAGATAGTACTGAAGACAACAGGGTTATATTGAAAGAGTATCACTTCTACATAAGTGATGACAGGTGTCACGACTTGAATTTTGTACAACACGGCTTTCAAATGTTCTATAATCACTTGAAGGATAACAGTATACATATGGAACAACATTGGATTTGGTCTGACGATTGTGCAGGGAAATTAAAAAATGCCTATGTCTTCCAATGGTTGTGTATGCTCCAAAAAAGGCACAAGGTGCCACATATTTGGAACTATTTTGAGATCGGACATAGAAAAGGTGAACATGATTGAGCAAGTGCGTGCATCAAGACTAGATTACGTAGTCAAGAAATGAAGTTCACAAATGTATTGCTCATTCGATATGCAAAATCCATCGTTGAATGGTGTGCTTCAATCATGGGGGAGGGAGCAAGAAGGCAGGAATATCACTCAACCAGGAAAGCACATGTACATAGATATTTTGGGAGGTGGTGGATGTAGATCGACCACATTTATATGAGTGCAAGAAATACAAGGAAATAGTGCATTTCATTCAGTTAGAAGGTCGGATAATTATATACTGGAAATGTGGACAAGGAAAGTCTCATGTTTTTGTTCTCCATGCAATAGTGGTGAATGGGACGAATGTGAATCCACAGATTGGGTTGATAGCTGGGACCGTGTATCACTCCCCATTGGTCAATGAATAGATAAAAAATTATACCAATTGGAGGAGGACCAATCAAGTATTTCACCAGACTATGACCACATATCATATCTCACAACCAGGTTCAATTAATATTTTGATATTTTTGATATTTTTGACAACTAGTTGTGTCTAATTAGTTGTGTATATTTTTTATATTTTTGACAACTAGTTTTGTCTAATTAGTTGACTAAAACGTTGGCACTATATTTTCTCTAGGGCACATATATGCAGTGGTTTCCCCGAGATGCAATGCATGGTGCACTGACTATCAACTGGCACGTTTCTTAGAGGGGAAGCAAACCCTAAATGTCCCATTACAGGACTCTAAGGCCAATGATTTTCTGATTGGGTCGATGGTTATAAAAGGATAATATTTGAACCAGGTTTCCCACTCAGCAAATAGAAAAGGGTATACATATGAAGATTATAGACCAAGTGATATTGTATACCATTATACAAACTTAGTTATTGGCACAAACCTCCAGCTACAAACAATGCCAAGGAAGAACTCATCAAAGGAACGATACTTATTGCCTTAATCCGAGCACTAGAGGTTAGAGGAAACCCTTGGTATTCAAGGTGATCCTTATGGTCTATTTGAATGACCATAGGTAGGTAATATGGTATGTGGTTTGCATGTTTTATTGTGTATTATGTTATAGGTATGTGGTGTACATGTATGCTATGATTTTGTTTCGTGGTCTCATTGAGTATTGACATTAATATTTTGACTATTGCAGCCAGACATTGATAGCTTGATAGATTGATAAATTGCATCGGCTTGGTACAACTTGATAAATTGCACAAGTTTCGTCATGGATTTGTTTTCTTTGTTTTTTTCTCACATCTAAGTAAACCATAATATTTGCATCCTCATGCCCATTTTCATGCTCACTATCACAATCACCATCTCCATGCTCATTATCACTACCATGCCACCATGAACATCACCACCGTGCTCTTCCTACCCATGTTGTCATCATCACCATCCCCTTTTTCACCATAAGATTATCCTCAATCATCCAGACAAACATAACTGTTAGATACCTAATTTAGAAATCTAGAAACCCAAGCCACAAACATAGAAACCTAATCTAGCCTTAGAAATCTAGTCTACCCTAGAAACACAAATATAACCTTATCAACCAAATCATAACAATAGAAACCTAGAAACCATGCCAAAAAACCTAGTCATAATTTTAATATATATGCATGCCAAAAAAACAATAGCAACCTAATCCTAATATATGCATGCTAAAAAAACTTCATATATTCATGTGCATCCACTTGTATCTAAACCATTGTGCTACAAATATGCACAAGAGTCCAAGAAACCATAATTTGTATCCTAAGCCCCTTAATACATATTTGACAAATATTGTATTGATTCTAGGTGTGTTTCATGAATATTGAATTTGAGAAGTATCATTTAGGAAACAAAACCTTGGTAGACCTAGAGACCCACTCTTGGTTCACACGTAATGTAGTCATGGTACCCATATCACCCTTGCAAGTGATAATTAACATACACATGTGGTTCAAGCGCTCATACATGGTGCTTGATCCTAAGAAGCAAGGTTTAGCATGAGAGGCTATAGTTTCCATCTCAACTATTGTAAAGGGATCAAGACCCATCCATGCTACTGAAGACCTAATACCCATCCATGCTACTAAAGAACTAATACCCATTAAAGAATCCCCAAGAATGAGAATTTTTTGTGGATCCTATATATTTTTCATGGGGATTGAGCCTAAGAAGTGTCAGTTAGGGAATGTTCCCCTTATTTCCCTTACTCACACTTGGTACACCTCGAGACCCATTCTTGGTTCACAAATAACCTAGGCATGGTGGCAATAAAATTCTTGGAGGTGATTATTAACCTATATAGGTTTAATGTGGTGCTTTGGGGACTCATAAAGGGTTCTTTCAAATGAGAAGGAAGGTTTAATACTTGATGCTCTTGTTTCCCTCCCCAAAGTATATTTAAGGACTTGATACTTATCCAAGATGCCCAAGACTTGATCATTGTGTCCACTAGGAGTCATCGAAAACATCTATATCAAAGCTTCTTGTTCACTATAGGAAATTACCGATTTTACTGCTCTGTTCAAAGAATTTTACGATGTCTTTGCATGGTCCTATGAAGAAATTCTAGTTCTTGACCCAACAATTGTTGAACATCACATTGACACTTGGCCCGATGCCATCCCCGTCTGACAAAAATAATGCTCAGTCCACCCTTCTAAGGCCCTCGCAATCAAAGTCGAGATCGAGAAAGTCTTGCAAGATGGATTTATTTGTCCCATTGCTTACACATCATGGGTGTCTAACCCTGCCCCGGTTAACAAGAAGCAGGGAACTATTCGTGTCTGTACTGATTTCCGCAACCTCAATTTAGCCTTCCCCAAGGACAACTTTCCCACACCATTCATCGACCAAATCATTGACTCATGTACTGGTAGTGAAATTTTGTCCTTCATGGATGGGTTCTCCGGATACGACTAGATACACATATGTCCCCAAGATCAGTACAAAACTGCATTTACCACAGCATGGGGCACCTTTTCCTACAAAGTTGTGCCCTTCGGTCTGAAGAATGTCAGATTATCTTTCCAACAAGAAATGGCATACGTTTTTAATGACTTGGCTCACATCATCCTCTCCTTTTTATATGACCTTACATCCAAGTCCAAAAAACAACGCGATCACCTCTAAGACCTTTGTACCATCTTCATGAGATGTCACAAGTATAATATACGCTTAAACCCCCTAAAGTGTCTATTTTGCGTCACCTCCAGTCTCCTTTTAGGATTCACTATCTCAAAATATGGCATCACTATTGACCCTTCCAAGGTTCAAGCCATCTTGGAATTACCACCCACATGAACGTGACGCCAGTTATAAAGTGTCCAAGATAAAGCCAAATTTATTCATCGTTTTGCTCCCAACTATGCCATTCAGGCCCATGTATTTTTACGTCTCCTTACGAAATACCTCCCAGTTAAGTGGGATGACTACGCCCAAACCGCCTTCGATGCCCTGAAACAAGCATTGTCTTCATCCCCTCTCATCTCTCCTCCATACTTTGAGAAATATTTCATCTTATATATATCTACGTCAGGTTTTGCTGTGGGCAGCGTACTAGTACAACCTACTGAGGAACACCAAGAACATTTCATATATTATGTCAACAAAACCCTTGTCAGACCTGCACTCAACTACACCCATGATGAGAAGCTTGCGCTTGCAGTCATCCTCTCTGTACATAAACTCCGCCACTATATTTTGCTCTGAAAACAACCGTTGTCGCTCATTCTAACTCCATGCAATACATAATTAGCCGTAGGCTTCTCAATAGTAATTTTTCACGTTGGATTGTCATCTTACAAGAATTTGACCTCAAATTTGTTATTCCCAAAAGCAAGAAATCCATGGCCTTAGCCGAACTCATTACAAACCTCCCATCTCCCACCACAAGTGAGTCTATCCAACCAGTTACCCGATGAGCACCTATTTTGCGTCACGACCAATGATCCTTCGTATGATGATGTTCTCCTTTATCTACGCACGCAGAAATTTGCTCCCCACTTATCCCGCGATGATCGCCGCAAAATCCATCACCATGAACTACGATACCTTCTCATCGGATACGTCTTATACCGTCGCGACATCGACATCATTGTTCGACGATGTCTAATGCATGAAGAAGCCAAGCAAGTTATCAATGATTTCCATAGCGTCGCGTGTAGCAGCCACCTCTCTGGACTAGACACCACCCAAAAAATCATACGAGAAGGGTATTTTTGGCCCTCCGTATTCAAATATTGTGTATACGTCGTCAAACGATGCGCCAATTGTCAGGTATTTTTCTGCAAAACACAGCCTCCCCCTGTACCGCTCCATCCAGTCATCACTGCCGACCCATTTTGCAACTGGGAAATTGAATTTATGGAATGCCTCCCAGCTTCGGGCCAAGGTCACCACCATATAATCATTGTTGTCGATTATTTCACAAAATGGGTCGAAGCAATGCCCACATTTTATTGTAAAGCAATGACCGCAACACGGTTCTTCTTCAACCACGTCATCTCTCGCTTCGGCGTCCCCAAACAGCTTGTCTCTGACAATGACATACACTTCCGTGACTAAATGTTCAAAGAACTACTGTGGCTATTAGGATTTAAACACGAATTTTCAACCTCTTACTACCCTTAGGAAAATGGCCAAGTTGAAGTTGTTAACAAAATCCTCAAAACTATTTTCCAATGCATAGTGGATAAAAATAAAACTAACTGGAACCACATTATCTTTCCTTTCCTCTGGGCTTATCGCAAGTCGGTCAAGACTGCCATAGATTTTACCCCATTTCACCTTGTCCATGGTGTATAAGTCGTAGTCCAAATTGAGTGTCAAAGCCCAACCCTACAATCCACCATCGAGTTGATACACGATACCCCTACACTGGAGCAATGCCTATTCACCTTGGAACACCTCGATGAAGAACAACGTGACTCTCTTCAACAAAATGAAGCCATGAAATTTTGCTCCAAGGAACACTATGATCGGCAAGTCCGACCCCGCTCATTCAAAGAAGGCGACTTTGTTCTTTTATTCAACGCCAAGAAGGATAGTAAAATAGGATCCAGTAAATTTGTTTTTAAATGGATAGGCCCTTATGTCATTAAGCATTGTCTCTCCAAAAGAGCCTATATCTTAATCGAGCAAGAAGGTATCACCGTTAATCACCTGGTTAATGGGTTGTAACTCAAATTTTTCTATCCTTAATACTTTGGTACCCTAAAGGTATGCCTCATTTTATCATGTACTTCAGCTCTCGTTGACGTCAAAGCACTACATTTCAAGAGTTGCAGTTGTACCTTGGGATCCATTTCAATCACTATAAGGGATCACATCAAACTTAGTAGGGAGAGTCATTAATGATCCCTAACTAAGTGGTTTCGCCTATGCTCAACGTCAACACATCATCAAATCAGGGCGAAGCATACTTTTGAAGGTAGCAATGTTCACATTTGGAAATCATGGTAGTAGTCTATGTGGTATAGTGAGGCTCTCAGGTAGATCCACATACCGGTTTGATCCCCCACCCCCGTGGGCTTATCATGGTCACTAGTAGTTCCTCTTCTTCAACACCCCACAGCAGTTCATGGGTCATTTTTACTGAAACATGGGTTGAAGCCGCTTTCATCCTTGTCTCAACAGCATAGTTGAGTTGACCCCTTGGTCTTCTCTCATTGTAATCACTTTGACAACATTTCACGAGCATGTGTATGCCCACCTCGTTTGTATAAAAAATATTCTTTACAACAACTCCAACGATCATCATAAACAATATTCCCCCATGGGAGAACCCTATTTGTCCACATATGGTTCGTCCTACAGAACATGAGAGAAACAACAGAAAACATGATGCATTATCAACTCAATAATATCCTCTAAACCTCATACATCAGGGGGCATATGTTAACGCCTAAAAGTTAGTCGCACACATGTGAAATTTCTATGATTCTTCTAGTAAGGACTCATCAACATACATAATGCATCTCAACACAGGAATCCCAACAGATCCAAAATACAACATGATTCCATAAGTGCCAAAAAGCAGTCAACATGAAGGCTAGTGCGAGTAATACATTGTTAACCCGCACTATAGCGCAGGTTACCTAAACAATGACCGTGCTACACCCACGCAACTTTTCCTTTCATAGTCGCGCTACTATCAAAACAATGGGACCACTAATTCCCAACGGTGCATTGAAGACTCAATCCTCTCCAAGGATCCAAATTCGGCTCCTCACACACTTGGTGGCATTAATTATCCCCCCTTGTGTACCTTGGAACTACTTCATGGAGCGTTCACATTTGGATCTAGTTGTTTATTGGCCACCTCTTGGCTTATAAAAGGAAGCCATTGGCATGCATTTTGTAGAGAGAAATAAAGAGAAAGGTTATGTTGTTGGATTTATGTTGGAGATACCTCATATCCCACAATTTCCCATCATTGTGAGAATTCCCATGCTCCCTTGCCACCTTCCTTCAAGGGGCAAGTGTTTCTCTCCATTTTTTTACCATCTACTTAGCATTTAGTTTGGACAATAAAGGCCTCCCTAAGGGATATTTTTGGCTTCCCTTGAATCACACACCTCCTAGGTGTTGTATAGCTATACCATTGGGCAATACAAAAGTGCTTTAGCATATCTTGGATTGTTATTGGAGTTTGCATTCTCCCCCCATATCTTTTATTTTTATTTTTATCAATATTTATTTGTTTGCATGTGAACTATACTAACAGTCTATTGCAGGATCACTTGGAGGAATACTAACCACAACCAACCACAAGGGCTCCAAGGATTGAGGCCTTGCTGCAACCTACAAGGCTTAGCCCCTTACCTAGTGGAAGAGTTCACTTGTGCAATTTTGTCCACAACACCTTTGATAAATGCCCTACAAATGATTATGGAAAAATGTTCAAAATGTGCTAATTGTGTGTCATGAGTTTGGAAATAAATATCTAGAGGATTGTATAACTATGATTGTATTGGAAGGTGGATACAAGGAAATCCCACTGAAAATTGCATTTCCGTTAAACCTAACGATGTATCTTATGAAGAAGATAAATATTTGGTGACAATTCTATGGAAGGGTGTTTCTAAATTGGATGTGATGTCTGATATTAAACCGTTCCTTTGTTCTTTAAGGATTCACAAAAACTTGTAATATTATAATTCTTACTTTTGCAGCATATATTGTAATTGTTAATTATGATTGTTTTGTGTTATTATATTATGAATGTTTTTTTTAATTCACTATATTTTAATATTATTGATATGGACTCTTGAGATCTAGAAATGCTTGGATCCTATTTTCTTGGTTGATCTACATGCTTCTTAATTTAATGGATTTTGTATTATTGTTGTGATTACATATCGAGTTATCATATATTTATGCAATTAGAAAATCAACAAAGAAGAAGTTATTGGTGTTGGGTGTAGAGGGACTGTTGTTTGGGGTTCATGTGTTTATGGAAAAAGGACCTCACAAAAAAATACCTCACTTTGTGCATGGATGTTATCATTATTACGTGTGGATTTTATTTATGATATTATCAATTGCGAGACAATATTTTGGCATTGATCTATGGTTTACTTTTTTAATAGTTTCATTTGTGAATTTTAATGGTTGGAAGATGGAAACCTAGTATTTATTTGGGGATGTGATATTTGTATACATTATCCATACTCCTCCACATCTTATCGATGTCTTCGTGGAGTAATACATGTTTACAAAAAATTGCTGAGAGATGTATTTCTCCAATATGTAGATCAATATTAAACATAAATGTTTGTAGATGATGGTCAATACCATTCAGATGATAGTGGAGAATATAATTGTTTGAAAATGACATCAAGTTGGAGATTTGATGGTTCATATGAAAGAGACATAAATGAAAAAACATTGTTTTCTTCTCATTGACTCATCTAGGGTCTCAGTCAAACATGAGCCATTGGCTAAAACATTCAAATTTATATGGCAATATTGAAAAAAATTGTTTTGTGGGAGTGGCAGCAAACATTTTGTGAAAAAGAAACAGCTGACCATTTGGGTCCACTGAGTTGTCAATTGTTGTATTGAATTCACATGAAATAATTCTTTAGACATCAATATTTATTGGGATATTTGGTGCTTCTATCCTTTTATTCACTTCTAATGGTCATTCTTCTACATTGCCATATAGTTCGACCTTTAATGTTTCTTATGAAAGACATGTGCAAACAATTATTTTTTTATGGACATAAATAATAAGAAGAGAACTATGCAAGTGATCATGTATTTTTCTAAAATTGGTTTCCATGTTCGTAACAATTAATACTTATTAATTTTTCTATATAGAAACATATATTTTAATTAAAATGTGAAAAAAGTAAATATTTATGAGATTCTGTATTGAATTTCTTTGTTTGCAAATACAAGATTATTAAATAAACAGTTGATACTGTTTGGTATCAATGGAGGCTTGTTACATACACTTCATAAAACCTCATTGTAGAGCAAAAAATTGTCAAGGAAACCATATATCATTACAAGAACAAAGTTATACTTTCTGTGGCACGATTTTATTGAATTTATTCAAAAGCGCCTTAGCATTTTTTGAAGTTGGTTCGTGGAAATCATTTCAATGAAATGATGTGGATGAGTGTTTTCCATTTGTATTCGACAAAAATGAATTTGAAAGAAAAAATTTAAAGTCATACTAACACAAGACGATTGTGACACTATACCAATAAAGGTTTATGCTAGCTTTGGTAATATGCATGTATATTTGAAACCGCTTAATAAATGGGTACTTATAATGCTTTACACACAGTTATTGTAGACATTCCGAAGGAAAAAATACCTACAATGATGATGGAAATTATATTATTATTAAGGCTATTCTTGTGATGATCAAAATGACATATTTTTGTTAGATCAATTGTGGCATTGCTTGCTACAACTAATCAGTGTTAGTGTTAAAGAAATGTAACTTCAGAAGATATTCTAATTGTATTTTTTTATTATATTATTATTCCTCCTTTGGGATATGCCATTGATGTGATTGGTCATATAAGAATCATTGAAAGAGTCAATGTAAACCCTCCTTTGTAAGTCGGGTCAATAGTACCCTCAAGAATTATATTAAATAAGTTATTGAGTCTCCCTAAGTGGAATCGACCTAGTCAGTTAGGTGAAGTTGACCTTGTTAGGGTAAAAAGTCACCCAAATGAAGAATATAAATAGAGGAGTTGAATTCCTCATTTGGCATCACACTCACTCACTCATTCACTCAAGCAAGTTCGCATAAGAGAGAGAGAAGATTGTTGGTGAAGAAAGAAGTTGTCTTGGGGTTTTACATTGTCTTGGTGATTTCTATATTGAGGAAGTTTTGCAGGGTTTTATCCCTTGTGGTTTCCATGAGGAAAATGTTGTGTTCTTTGTGTTGTTGTTCTTGTATTTATTTTAGTGATCCTATTGTTTTAATGTTATCATGCTAAACAAGTAAAAACTTAACATAGTGTCACAGCTGGCCTGAAAGAAAACATTGTGCAGCTATTGCAACTGCAGAAACTAGGGTTTCTATTTATGGGATCTCTCTCCATAGATCAGCTGAAAAAGAGGGTGCATTCAACTTGCCTCACTAGGGCATATCTTTCTGTCGAATCATAATTCAATTCCGAGAATTTTCATTTCTGGGCCCACCACTGCAGCCTAGAGAACTAGGGAATCATTTTTTTTGGAGGATTTGATCACATATTTGGGAAAGAGATTAAATTGCTAAACTCACCTTGGGGTGGCGAATCTATTCCTCAAATTAGTTCTTCAAGATCTCAAAGTTGAAAAATTAGGGTTTCTCTGTCGAACCCTAGGTCAAGCCAGCAGCAGTTTTTGGAGAAGCAATCTTACTAGTAAGTACTATCTCTCTCTATTTCCATTTAAGGTTCTCATACTATCAAAATGAAAAACAACACCAAGCTTGTTGAGAAGCTTGAGGGAACTGAGAATTTCATAGCATGGAAATATAGAGTCATGCTCATTCTTGAAGAAGATGACATAGAAGGTTTCATAAAAGAAGAAGTTGAAGAACCAGAAGGAGATGAGTGTTGATGTATATGTAACTTCGGAATGTATTTCACATATATGTATATTGTATTCCTATAGAGATGGTATTATTCCTCTATAAGGAAGTGTCGTCATTTATATTGTAAGAGTCGTAACTTATACTTGATGGGTTATTAGACCACCCTATTGGGGGTCGGCCCACTCAGCATTATGTTATGTGGTTAAGTTCGAGCCTACATGAGTTAGGTAGAAAGGCAAGTCAAGTCAAGTATAAATAGAGTGCGGGAGGCACTCTATTTGCTCACTCACTTCTCACTCATGCACTCAAGGAGGAGTGGCGCACTTATGGAGGAGGAGGATCTACTGCTAGGTTATGTCTATCTCTCATGGTTGTATCATTGCTCTATCTATCTCTGAGGAAGTTATTGGGGTTTTTCACCTTTATGGTTTTCCCCAAGTAAATCTTTGTGTCTCTTGTGTGCTTGCATTATTGTCTCCATGATTGATATGCTGTAGATATGCTGTACATGTTGTTCTCTCAGTTAATATCCTAAATCATATTGAAGTAAATTCAGAAAATTTAACATGGTATCAGAGCTAGCCTGAAAGAAGGCATGATATGGCATGTATGACACTTGTTGCACTTCCGATGCTAGGGCTTGATATAGCAAAAACCAGTCATCGTAGCACTTTCGCTATAAATCCGTTTTGGCGAAGTTTTCGGATCTGAAATTTTTACAGGCCAAAGCTAAGCTCCCCATGTACCTTGTGTCCAAAGGACAACCTCTA
The DNA here is from genome assembly GCA_027924585.1 of Larix kaempferi. Lineage (NCBI taxonomy): Eukaryota > Viridiplantae > Streptophyta > Pinopsida > Pinales > Pinaceae > Larix > Larix kaempferi. The sequence goes on from BSBM01000627.1 coordinate 280,582, forward strand.
ATGCGTTGTACTTTGTGATTTATGATCTGTACAATATAGGGTTTCTGCCTCTTCCAGATCTGAGTGAAAATCAGGTGACCTTGGGAAAAAGGTCATACCCTGGGCTAGGAAGCTGCAAATGAAATTTCGTAAAATGTGATAGGTAGTACACAGAATGGACTATCTCAAAAAACGTTTTCAGAGGACGAAGTTGAACCAGTGACACGTGGCACGCCGTACACGTTCGCTCTCCTATATTATCCCATAAACAGGTCACGTTGCGACACTTGGAATAACTCTCTCTCAGAGAGTCCAATTGAGGTAAGACCTGTCAGAATGGAAAGATAACAGGGCGAGCTATCTCAGAAAAAGTTTTCAGAGGCCAAAGTTCAAACAGTGACATGTGGCACGCCGTACAAGTTCGCTCTCCTGTATTATCCCAAAACAGGTCACGTTGCGACATTTGGCATAACTCTCTCTTAGAGAATCCAATTGAGCTCAGACCTGTCAGGATGGAAGGATAACAGGTCAGGATATCTCAAAAAACTTTTTCAGACCCTGTGGATCGAAAAGTTCAGAGTTACACCAGAAACAATCAGGTACATATTTCTGTCAAAACATAATTATTTTTTAGTACCTTCATTCATGGCTTCCGGAATTTAGGGCTTTGGAGAAAGTTGGAATTTTTGTAATCGGAGACCACGGCTAGATGCTACTCATCAATATAGAAATTTAGAGACCAAGATCAGAATTGTTGGTTGGGAATTAGGTTGGGCTTGATCAAACCCTAGTTTGGGACTTTGATTAGAAAAGTGGAAAATTAGGGCTTCTATAAAAATGGGAATTTTTGAAATATGTGACCACGGATGGAAGCTCCTAAGAAAAATAGAAGCTTAGAGATTTGGTTCAAACCTTTTGATTGGGTAGAATACTGGTCTTCATCAAACCCCAGTTTAGGGTCACGTCTAGTGAATCCGAAAGTTTCAAAGGCAAAATTGAGGAGTGAAACTTTGCAGTTTTCAAATTCTGAATATACCAGTTTGATCAACTCATCAAGGTGCATATTTCTATCCTTTCGGAAGTTTGAAATTCAAAGTTTGAATTTTTGGGGTTTCTCTGACAAACCCATATCCAGCTCCAGGTCCAGTTCTTGCAAATCAAGTGGATAGGGTTAATCCTAGAAGAAGATGGATTGGTCACCTGCATAAGTGAAGGAGTTCCTATTTCAGAGGGAGATGAGGCTAAGGCTTTACATAAGGAGATTACAAGCAGGTATGACTCATCGAGGTATGTTTTGATATTTGTTCATGATTAAGTTTATGGTATGTTTGTCTTCATGTTATTACAGTTAGTACAAGCTTGATTTTAGATTTGTTGTATCACCTTACCAAAATTATGAATGCATGATAGAAGATATTCATTGGTTAGGGTGTTGACACTTATGATTGTACTAATGCATTATGGTGTTGTATGAGGTTTATGTTGTCTACTAACATGAGAGGTACACCAAGAAAGACAAATCATGTTCCAGTTCAAGAACATATGATCATGATGACATGGGGATAAAGACTCATCCATTGTCATGGATCTCATAGAAGATCCATTTAGGAGGTATGTATAACTTGGTTTTATAATGGCTAACCTATGAGATATACAGGTTACTAGCACAAGTCATTGAAGAAGAACAAGAAGACATCATGTGAGTATGTTAGACATAACTAACTAGCATGCTAATCCATGTATGTTTTTCCTATATCAAGATAGAATCCCACCTTGTGTTAGGATCTTATACTGTTGTTGATAATGATTATTCATGAAGTCATAGGTTTGAACAATCATGGTTGTATGCATATTATGTTTCTTACCATAATTGATGATATGACTAACTGGAAGAATCATGAAGGTATAGGTTTGAGTAATTACAGGTTTAGACATGTTATGTCTCCTATGATTTGACTAACCATAAGAATCCTACATAAACCTTGAATGCTAATGCTTATTATTTTCTGTTTGAAATGATCATGACTATACATGCTTGAGATTATTGTGTTTTAATAGTATACTAATGAATGTATGATTTTATATGAGATCACAAGGATAACACAATCATGATACTAATAAGCATGCATAGGGACCAAGGATGAATATGAGTTCAAGAACAGGTAATCCAGGAAGCAAAGATCAAGAGGGAGTACACTCCAGTGGTTTATGAAAGGATGCAGATATTCAGAGGGAGTTGACCATCTCTCTTCATTCCACAACAGAAAGTTGTAGAAGAAGCTACTGCAAATTAGGACTCCAGTAGCTCCTGCAAGAAAGCAAAGACTCAGAGGGAGTCCACCCAACGAACAAACAAAGATAAGTATTTTAATTATCATTTCTTGCATATATGTTTGTTTAAATAAAATTGTTCAATGATGTATATGCTCATGTTCCTAGACTTGGGATATGTATTGTGGATATTAGAATAGTTGCATTGATGAACAGTATACTACTAATATACATGGGTAAGTGGCCTATGGAACTGTACAACATTCCATTGCTACTTATCTAGAATGAAACCTCTTTGCTGACATGTTGGGAGTTGTGCACACTCTTAACAATGTTCTGGTAGAGATTGGAAGGCATCTAGAAAGTTACGGGATATGGATAAATGTTGTATTGAAGCATTGGCTAAAGATAATTGCATGACTGTATGACATATTTATTTATGTGTAAGAATTTGTTGTGAAATCTATGAGTTGTTTTCTAATCATGCAATTTAACTTGTTGTGTAGGAAAGATCATATGCCATCTCCTACAAAAGAAGAACTACAACATTTTGTTCCAGCAACAAAGATATCTATTGAAGATATTGAAGTTCCCAGGATCTGGGATGGAATGCCATGATCCGTCGATCATGAAGAATGATGTTTGGGACGTAGTCACAAGACGTGAAGGGAAGTCTGTTATGACTTCCAAATGGATCTATCAGATCAAGCATGTTGAAGATGGCAGCATTGAGAAATATAAAAGTGATGAAATAGAAGATGCACCAGATGGATTTCAAGACAACATGGTGTAGTCATATATGTGTGCAGAACTTGGGATGGTAGGATAGACAGCTTTCTATCCAGTTTGGGATTTACCAAGAGTAAAGTGAATTCCAACCTTGACTACAAGGTTGAGGAAGGCAATCCAGTGATACTACTTTTGTATGCGGATAACCTGTTTGTTACAGGTGAAGATAGATTGATTGCCGACATGCAGCGGAAGCTTACTGCCGAGTTCGAGATGAAGAACTTGGGGATGATGCACTATTTGTTTTTGGCATGGAGGTGTGGCAGAGTGAAGGAGGGATCTTCCTTGGTCAAGGAAAGTATACAGTGGATATCCTGAAGAAATTTGGGATGATGGATTGCAAGGCCATAGCCACACCCATGGCATCGAATCTGAAGCTTCTATGTGATGCTTCATCTGAGCCGTTTGATGTCTCCATGTATCGTCAGATGATTGGGTCCTTGATGTACCTAACGAACATGAGACCAGACATTTGCTTTGCTGTGAACACATTGAGCCAGTTCCTGACGGATCCGAGGAGTGTTCACCTGGTTGCTGTAAAGCATGTTTTGAGGTACCTGAAGGGTACAGTGGATTATGGGCTCAAGTATGAAGCAAATCAAAAGTTTAACCTACAGGGTTATGTTGATTCAGATTGGGATGGCAGTGCTACAGACAGGAAGAGCACGTCTGGGTGTTGCTTCAGTATGGGATCAGGTGTGATCTCTTGGTTTAGCAGGAAGCAGTCCTGTGTAGCACTGAGTACAGCTGAGGCAGAGTATGTTGCAGCCTGTTCAACTAGTTGTGAGGCAGTATGGCTACGGAAGCTACTGTTTGAGTTATTTGATCTCCTGTTGGATGCTACTGGTATCGTCTATGATAACCAGAGTTGTGTGAATCTATCCGAGAAACCAGTGTTTCATGACAGGTCGAAACACATAGAGATAAAATATCACTATATTAGGGATATGGTGCAGAGAGGAGCTGTGAAGCTCCTATATGTTGTGACGGATGAGCAGATTGCAAATGTGCTGACGAAGCCACTAGCCAGGGTGAAGTTCGAGTACTTCAGAGAGAGGCTTGGCATTCTTCATATCGAGGACACTTCGAGGAAGAAGTGATGGACACATTTGCTGAAGCCATTCCAAGCATGTTGGAAGGAGGATCCTTCACATGGCTGTGGATGTAAGCGCTGGATGATGAGCATCAGGTTGATGTTCTGGCTTCTGCTGGATATGATCTGTTGGATCATTTTTATGTATGTATGTATGCATCATGTTGATGCTGGATATGATCAGTTGGATCACTTATATGTACGCATCATGTTGATGTTGGATATGATCAGTTGGATCACTTATATGTACGCATCATGTTGGATGCTGGATATGATCAGTTGGATCATGTGTATGTATTTTGTATATGCATCATGTTGGATGCTTGGACCATGTATCTGTATATGTATCAGGTGGATACATTGTATGATCAGGTGGATCATGTATGGTGATATGTATCATGTATTTGTATTTGTATCAGGTGGATACATTGTATGATCAGGAGGATCATATATGATGATATGTATCAGGTAGATACTTGGTATGCATCAGGTAGATGCATTGATGATCAAGTGGATCATGCAGCAGGATGTTGCAGTGATGATCAGGATGATCATGGATGATGAGCTTCAGGATGTTGCTCCAGATGACATGTAGCAGGACATTGCAGTGATGATGATTAGGATGATCATGTGTACATCAAGTTGATGTATGGTGAGTATCAGGATGATACTTTGTGGCCGTGGATCAGGTTGTGCAGAGGAGCATGTCTGGGAGATCCTATAGGTCGAAGTTGTGTACCCGTAACAGCCTGGGATGCTCTTTCAAGACATTGCTCTGGGAGGACATGTAATTTGTGCCCTGGGAGATCTTTCAGGTCATAGTTGTGTATCCATAACATCTTGGGATGCTCTTGCGAGGTTTTGTCCTATGGAATGTAATTTGGGCCCTGGGAGATTTCAGGTCGGAGTTGTGTACTTGTAACATCCTGAGTTGCTCTTTCGAGGTTTTGCCATGACCACATGTAATTTGTGCCCTGGGAGATTTCAGGTTGGAGTTGTGTACCCGTAACATCCTGAGATGCTCTTGCTAGGTTTTGTGGTGACCACATGTAATTTGTGCCCCGGGAGATCCTTCAGGTTGGAGTTATGTACCTGTAACATCCTGGGATGCTCTTTCAAGGTTTTGTGGTGGGGTCACATGTAATAGCGCCCTGGGAGATCCTACAGGTCTGAGTTGTGTACCTGTAACATCCTGGGATGCTCTTTCGAGGTTTTGTGATGCACGTAATAAGTCCTGAGGATTCCACAGTATGGCCAGTGATGATGAAGACCTGCAGGTGGTGGGCCTACATCCAGTATGAAAAAGGACTGGCTCTGTAGAACTTCCTATGACAAGTAGATTCAGAGATTGATTGAGATAGCAGCAGCAGTGACGATGATGATGACTCGATGACGATTATCCAGTGACGATGATCCAGAGAAGATGACTTGTGCTAGAAGAACTGTGTTGAGAAATACTTTCCTATTTAAGAGGGAGTGTTGATGTATATGTAACTTCGGAATGTATTTCACATATATGTATATTGTATTCCTATAGAGATGGTATTATTCCTCTATAAGGAAGTGTCGTCATTTATATTGTAAGAGTCGTAACTTATACTTGATGGGTTATTAGACCACCTTGTTTGGGGTTGGCCCTGTATAAGTCATGTGGGTCAAAGGGTTATTAGACCACCCTATTGGGGGTCGTCCCACTCAGCCTTATGTTATGTGGTTAAGTTCGATCCTACATGAGTTAGGTAAAAAGGCAAGTCAAGTCAAGTATAAATAGAGTGCGGGAGGCACTCTCTTTGCTCACTCACTTCTCACTCATGCACTCAAGGAGGAGTGGCGCACTTATGGAGGAGGAGGATCTGCTGCTAGGTTATGTCTATCTCTCATGGTTGTATCATTGCTCTATCTATCTCTGAGGAAGTTATTGGGGTTTTTCACCTTTATGGTTTTCCCCAAGTAAATATTTGTGTCTCTTGTGTGCTTGCATTATTGTCTCCATGATTGATATGCTGTAGATATGCTGTACATGTTGTTCTCTGAGTTAAGATCCTAGATCAGATTGAAGTCAATTCAGAAAATTTAACAATGAGGCCAAAGAAAAATACAAGAAGGATATGATCAAGGCCAAGAGGATCATAGATGACTCTATCAAAGATCACTTGATTCCTCAAGTGTATTCTAAGGAAGAATCCAAAGGAAATGTTTGATGCATTGTCCTGTTAAATTTTCTGAATTTACTTCAATATGATCTAGGATCTTAACTGAGAGAACAACATGTACAGCATATCTACAGCATATCAATCATGGAGACAATAATGCAAGCACACAAGACACACAAAGATTTACTTGGGGAAAACCATAAAGGTGAAAAACCCCAATAACTTCCTCAGAGATAGATAGAGCAATGATACAACCAACCAATAGAGATAGTCATAACCTAGCAGCAATCCTCCTCCTCCATAAGTGCGCCTCTCCTCCTTGAGAGCATGTGTGAGAAGTGAGTGAGCAAATAGAGTGCCTCCCGCACTCTATTTATACTTGACTTGACTTGCCTTTTTACCTAACTCATGTCGGCTCTAACTTAACCACATAACATAATGCTGAGTGGGCCGACCCCCAATAGGGTGGTCTAATAACCCTTTGACCCACATGGCCGACCCCCAATAGGGTGGTCTAATAACCCTTTGACCCACATGACTTATACAGGGCCGACCCCAAACAAGGTGGTCTAATAACCCATCAAGTCTAAGTTACGACACTTACAATATAAATGACGACACTTCCTTATAGAGGAATAATACCATCTCTATAGGAATACAATATACATATATGTGAAATACATTCCGAAGTTACATATACATCAACACTCCCTCTTAACTAGGAAGGTATTTCTCAGCACAGTTCTTCTAGCACAAGTCATCTTCTCTGGATCATCGTCACTGGATAATCATCATCGAGTCATCATCATCGTCACTGCTGCTACTATCTCAGTCAATCTCTGAATCTACTCGTCATAGGAAGTTCTACAGAGCCAGTCCTTTTTCATACTGGATGTAGGCCCACCACCTGCAGGTCTTCGTCATCACTGGCCATACTGTGGAATCCTCAGGACTTATTACGTGCGTCACAAAACCTCGAAAGAGCATCCCAGGATATTACGGGTACACAACTCCAACCTGTAGGATCTCCCAGGGCGCTATTATATGTGACCCCACCACAAAACCTCGAAAGAGCATCTTAGGATGTTACGGGTACACAACTCCGACCTAAGATCTCCCAGGGCACAAATTACATGTGGTCCACCACAAAACCTAGCAAGAGCATCTCAGGATGTTACGGGTACACAACTCCGACCTGAGATCTCCTAGGGCACAAATTACATGTGGTCATGGCAAAACCTCGCAAGAGCATCTCAGGATGTTACGGGTACACAACTCCGACCTGAAATCTCCCAGGGCCCAAATTACATGCCATAGGACAAAACCTCGCAAGAGCATCTCAGGATGTTACGGGTACACAACTCCGACCTGAGATCTCCCAGGGCACAAATTACATGTCCTCCCAGAGCAATGTCTCGAAAGAGCATCCCAGGCTGTTACGGGTACACAACTCCGACCTATAGGATCTCCTAGACATGCTCAACTGCACAACCTGATCCACGGCCACAGAGTACCAACCTGATACTCACCATACATCATCCTGATGTACTCATGATCGTCCTGATCATAATCACTGCAACGTCCTGCTGCAAGTCATCTGGAGCAACATCCTGAAGCTCGTCATCCATGATCGTCCTGATCATCAATGCAACATCCTGCTGCATGTCATCTGGAGCAACATCCTGAAGCTCGTCATCTATGATCATCCTGATCATCACTGCAACATCCTGCTGCATGTCGTCTGGAGCAACATCCTGAAGCTCGTCATCTATGATCATCCTGATCATCACTGCAACGTCCTGCTGCAAGTCATTTGGAGCAACATCCTGAAGCTCGTCATCCATGATCGTCCTGATCATCAATGCAACATCCTGCTGCATGTCATCTGGAGCAACATCCTGAAGCTCGTCATCTATGATCATCCTGATCATCACTGCAACATCCTGCTGCATGTCGTCTGGAGCAACATCCTGAAGCTCGTCATCTATGATCATCCTGATCATCACTGCAACATCCTGCTGCATGATCTACCTGATCATCAATGCATCTTCCTGATGCATACCAAGTATCATACATGATCCTCCTGATCATCAATGTATCCACCTGATACAAATATATGATACATATCATCATACATGATCCTCCTGATCATCAATGCATCTACCTGATGCATACCAAGTATCTACCAGATACATATCATCATACATGATCCTCCTGATCATCAATGTATCCACCTGATACAAATACAAATACATGATATATATCACCATACATGATCCACCTGATCATACAATGTATCCACCTGATACATATACAGATACATGGTCCAAGCATCCAACATGATGCATAAACAATACATACACATGATCCAACTGATCATATCCAGCATCCAACATGATGCGTACATACATACATAAAATGATCCAACTGATCATATCCTGCATCCAACATGATGCGTACATACATACATAAAATGATCCAACTGATCATATCCTGCAGAAACTAGAACATCATCCTGATGCTCATCATCCAGCGCTTACATCCACAGCCATGTGAAGGATCCTCCTTCCAACATGCTTGGAATGGCTTCAGCAAATGTGTCCGTCACTTCTTCCTCGAAGTGTCCTCGATCTGAAGAACGCCAAGCCTCTCTCTGAAGTACTCGAACTTCACTCTGGATAGTGGCTTCGTCAGCACATCTGCAATCTGCTCGTCCGTCGCAACATACAGAAGCTTCACAGCTCCTCTCTGCACCATAGTGATATTTGATCTCTATGTGTTTCGACCTGTCATGAAACACTGGGTTCTCGGACAGCTTCACACAACTCTGGTTATCACAGAAGATACCAGTAGCCTCCAACGGGAGATCAAATAACTCAGACAGTAGCTTCCGTAGCCATACTGCCTCACAACTAGCTAAACAGGCTGCAACATACTCTGCCTCAGCTGTACTCAGTGCTACGCAGGACTGCTTCCTGCTAAACCAAGAGATCACACCTGATCCCATACTGAAGCAACACCCAGATGTGCTCTTCCTATCTGCAGCACTGCCAGCCCAATCTGAATCAACATAACCCTACAGGTTAAACTTTTGATTCGGCTCATATCTGAGCCCATAATCCACTGTACCCTTCAGGTACCTCAGAACATGCTTTACAGCAACCAGGTGAACACTCCTCGGATCCGTCAGGAATTGGCTCAATGTGTTCACAGCAAAGCAAATATCTGGTCTCGTGTTCGTCAGGTACATCAAGGACCCAATCATCTGCGATACAAAAGTAGTATCACTAGATTTCCTTCCTCAACCTTGTAGTAAGGGTTGGAATCCGCTTTACTCTTGGTAAAGCCCAAACTGGATAGAAAGCTGTCTATCCTACCATACCAAGTTCTGCACACATAAATGACTATACCATACTGTCTTGAAATCCATCTGGTGCATCTTCTATTTCATCTCAATGCTGCCATCTGCAACATGCTTGATCTGATAGTTCCATTTGGAAGTCATAACAAACTTCCCTTCACGTCTTGGGACTGCAACCCAAACATCATTCTTCATGATCGATGGATCATTCCATTTCTTCATCCCAGATCCTGGGAACTTCAATATCTTCAATATCTTCAATATATATCTTTGTTGCTGGAACAAATGTTGTAGTTCTTCTTTTGTAGGAGATGTCATACGATCTTTCCTACACAACAAGTTAAATTGCATGATTAGAAAACATCTCATAGTTTTCAGAACAAATTCTTACACATAAAGAAATATGCCATACAGTCATGCAATTATCTTAGCCAATGCTTCAATACAACATTTATCCATATTCCGTAACTTTCTAGATGCCTTCCAATCTCTACCAGAACATTGTTAAGAGTGTGCACAAGTCCCAACATGTCAGCAAAGAGGTTTCATTCTAGATAAGTAGCAATGGAATGTTGTACAGTGCCATAGGCCACTTACCCATGCATATTAGGAGTATACTGTTAATCAATGCAATTATTCTAGTATGCATAATACACAACCTAATTCTAGGAACATCAGTATATACATTTATTGAACATTATTATTTAAGAAATGACAATTCAAATACTTATCTTTGTTTGTTCGTTGGGTGGACTCCCTCTGAGTCTTCGCTTCCTTGCAGGAGCTGCTGGAGTCCTAATCTGAAGTAGCTTCTTCTACACCTTTCTGTTGTGGGATGTAGAGAGATGGTCAACTCCCTCTGAATATCTGCATCCTTGCATAAACCACTGGAGTGTACTCCCTCTTGATCTTTGCTTCCTGGATTACCTGTCCTTGAACTTACATTCATCCTTGGTTCCTATGCATGCTTATTAGTATCATGATTGTGATATCCTTGTGATCTCATATAAAATCATACATTCATTAGTATACTATTAAAACACAATAATCTCAAGCATGTATAGTCATGATCATTTCAAACAGAAATAATAAGCATTAGCATTCAAGGATTCTTATGGTTAGTCAAATCATAAGAAACATAACATGTCTAAACCTGTAATTACTCAAGCCTATGACTCTTCAGGTTAGTTGAATCATCAATCAAGATAAGAGATATAAAATGCATAAAACCTGTGATTATTCAAACCTATACCATCATGATTCTTCTGGTTAGTCATATCATCAATTAAGGTAAGAAACATAATATGCATACAACCATGATTATTCAAACCTATGACTCTTCAGGAATAATCATTATCAACAACAGTATAAGATCCTAACACAAGGTAGGATTCTAGCTTGATATAGGAAAAACATACCTGGATTAGCATGCTAGCTATTTATGTCTAACATACCCGCATAATGTCTTCTTGTTCTTCGTCAATGACTTGTGCTAGTAACCTGCAGGTCTCATAAGTTAACCATTGCAAAACCAAGTTATACATACCTCGTAAATGGATCTTCTATGAGATCCATGACAATGGATGAATCTTTGTTCTTGAACCAGAACATGATTTGTCTTCTTGGTGTACCTTTCATGTTAGTAGAAAACATAAAACTCATACAACATCACAATGTGTTAGTACAAACATAAGTTTCATACTCCTAATAAATGAATGACTTCTATCATGCATTCATAATTTTATTAAGGTGATATGATAAGTCTAAAATCAAGATTGTACTAACCGTGATAACATGAAGACAAACATACCATAAACTTAATTATGAACAAATCTCAAAACATACCTCGATGAGTCATACCTGTCGAGATCACTTGTAATCTTCTTATGTAAGGCCTTAGCCTCATCTCCCTCTGAAACAGGAACTTCTTCACTTATGCAAGTGAGCAATCCAACTTCTTCTAGGATCAACCCAATCCACTTGATTTGCAAGAACTGGACCTGGAGCTGGATATGGGTTTGTCAGAGAGACCCCAAAAATTCAAACTTTGAATTTCAAACTTCCGAAAGGATAGGAATATGCGCCTTGATGAACTGATCAAACTGGTATATTCAGAATTTGAAGACTGCAAAGTTTCACTCCTCAATTTTGCCTTTGAAACTTCCAGATTCACTGGACGTGACCCTGAACTGGGGTTTGATGAAGCCCACTCTTCTACCCAATCAAAATGTTTGATCCAAAGCTCTAAGCTTCTATTTTTCTGAGGAGCTTCCAGCCGTGGTCACAGATTTCAAAAAATCCCATTTTTACAGAAGCCCTAATTTTCCATTTTTCTGATCAAAGTCCCGAACTAGGGTCTGATCAAACCCGACCTTCTACCCAGCCAAAAATTCTGATCTTGGTCTCTAAATTTCTATTTTGATGAGTAGCATCCAGCCGTGGTCTCCGATTACAAAAATTCCAACTTTCTTCAAAGCCCTAAATTCCGGAAGCCATGAATGAAGGTACCAAAAAATAATTCTGTTTTAACAGAAATATGTACCTGATTGTTTCTGGTGTAACTCTGAAATTTTTGATCCACAGGGTCTGAAAACGTTTTCTGACATAGCCTGACCTGTTAGCTTTCCATCCTGACAGGTCTGACCTCAATTGGATTCTCTGAGATAGAGTTATGCCAAATGTCGCAACGTGACCTGTTTTGGGAAAATACAGGAGAGCGAACTTGTACGGCGTGCCACGTGTCATTGTTTGACCTTCGGCCTCTGAAAACGTTTTCTGAGATAGCTCGGCCTGTTATCTTTCCATCCTGACAGGTCTGACCTCAATTGGATTCTCTGAGAGAGAGATATGCCAAGTGTCGCAACGTGACCTGTTTATTGGATAATACAGGAGAGCGAACTTGTACGGCGTGCCACGTGTCACTGTTTGACCTTCGGCCTCTGAAAACGTTTTCTGAGATAGCTCGGCCTGTGTACTACCTGTCACTTTTCACGAAATTTCATTTGGAGCTTCCTAGCCCAAGTTATGACCTTTTTCCCAAGGTCACCTGATTTTGACTCAGATCTGGAAGAGGCAGAAACCCTATATTGTACAGATCATAAATCACAAATTACAACGAATTAGAGGTTGTCCTTTGGACACAAGATACCTGGAGATCTTAGCTTCGGCCTGTAACAATTTCAGATCCGAAAACGTCGCCAAAACGTATTTATAGCGAAAGTGCTACGATGACTGGTTTTTGCTATATCAAGCCCTAGCATCGTAAGTGCAACAAGTGTCATACATGCCATATCATGCCTTCTTTCAGGCTAGCTCTGATACCATGTTAAATTTTCTGAATTTACTTCAATATGATCTAGGATCTTAACTGAGAGAACAACATGTACATCATATCTACAGCATATCAATCATGGAGACAATAATGCAAGCACACAAGAGACACAAAGATTTACTTGGGGAAAACCATAAAGGTGAAAAACCCCAATAACTTCCTCAGAGATAGATAGAGCAATGATACAACCAACCAATAGAGATAGTCATAACCTAGCAGCAATCCTCCTCCTCCATAAGTGCGCCTCTCCTCCTTGAGAGCATGTGTGAGAAGTGAGTGAGCAAATAGAGTGCCTCCCGCACTCTATTTATACTTGACTTGACTTGCCTTTTTACCTAACTCATGTCGGCTCTAACTTAACCACATAACATAATGCTGAGTGGGACGACCCCCAATAGGGTGGTCTAATAACCCTTTGACCCACATGGCCGACCCCCAATAGGGTGGTCTAATAACCCTTTGACCCACATGGCCGACCCCCAATAGGGTGGTCTAATAACCCTTTGACCCACATGACTTATACAGGGCCGACCCCAAACAAGGTGGTCTAATAACCCATCAAGTATAAGTTACGACACTTACAATATAAATGACGACACTTCCTTATAGAGGAATAATACCATCTCTATAGGAATACAATATACATATATGTGAAATACATTCCGAAGTTACATATACATCAACATGTCCAACCTATTTGAAGGAAAGAACATCAACGAAAGAGATGACCTTGAGAAATCAACTCAACGGTGTGAAGATTCAAAAAGTAGAGACCATGCAGTCATACTTCACTAGGGTATCCCATATTAAATAACAATTAGAATCTATTGGTGACATGATAGAAGAAGCAAAAGTTGTGATGACCACCTTGAATGGTCTCCCAAGGGATTGGAACCTTTCATTCGTGGATTATGCTCTAGAAATAAATTAATCAAGTTAAGAAAAATTTGGGAAGAATGTCTACAAGAAGAAGAAACAATAACAGTCAGAGAAGAAAAGTTAAATGATAATGAAGACCAAACTCTGGTAGCTCATACCATAGGAAAGAACAAAAGGAAGGATCATGAATATTCTCCTAGGAGAAATCAAATATTTCAAAAGAACAAAAGGACTAAGAGAGACTTCTCATTCTTTGAATTTTTTACGTGTCACAAGATGGGGCACATTGCTAGAAACTGTACTCTCGAAGCTGAACAATTCAAGAAGAAGAATAAAAGACTTCATGCTCATGTAGCCGAAGATGATGAACATGATTATTAAAAGAAGACTAGAGAAGATGAAGATTCCAGTGAAGAATATGTCTTAATTTCAGCCCTCACTTGTTCAATTTCTCATGGATAGTGGAGCCTCTAAACATATGACAGGTTACAAATATTCTCTCTTGCAGCTTGTGCAGAAATATTCTCCACACAAAGTGAAGCTTGGAGACGATTACCAATATCCGATCAAAGGAATGGGAGAAGCCTATTATAAGTTGGATTCTAGAAATTCCATGAAGATGGGGGAAGTCCTATATGTCCCAAGTTTGAAAAAGAATCTCCTTTCTATCTAAGCCTTAGATAAGAAAGGTCTGAGAGTTGCTTTTATAGATGGTGAAGTCCTCATGTGTAAAAAAGGGAAGACAATAGATGATGTAGTTGTGATTGTAGTTGAAGAAGGAGGAATCTACAAATTGAAGGGACATGCTTATTCAGCCTTAATAGCAAGTACCATGACTCCTTGTGAGTTGTGGCATAGAAGAATCGCTCATGTACATTACAAAGAATTACCAATGCTGAGCAAAGTGCTGACATGATTACCAGAAATCCAAGTTGATCATGAAGGAGTATGCAAAGGATATGAATAAGGAAATAATACAAAGAATCCATTTCCAAGCAGTAACAGTAAGGAAAAAGGAATCTTGGATATTATTCATTCATACATTTGTGGACCAATGTCAACTACTTCTCTAAGAGGGTATGTTTATTATGCTTCTTTTATTGATGATTATTCCCACAAAACATGGATTTGTTTCTTAAAGAACAAAGATGAAGTATTTGGAAAGTTCAAGGATTTTAAGGCTCTTGTGGAAAACCTCTCTAAAAAGAGGATCAAGACCCTAAGTTCAGATAATGGAGGAGAATTCACATCAAGTGAATTCAAATATTTATGTAAAGAAGCTAGGATTAAGAGGGAGTTTACTATTCCCTATAATCCCCAACAAAATGGTGTGGATGAAAGAAAGAATAGATCTATCATGGAAGCAGTAAAAGCCATGATCCATTATCAAGATCTACCTATGCACTTATGGGCTGAAGCATCTAGAACCACAATCGATGTGCAAAACATAATCTCTCACAATGCTCTTGGTAACAAGACTCTAGAAGAGATGTTTACTGGTGAGAAGCCTGAAGTCAGTCACCTAAAAATATTTGGTTTCCTAGTATTTATACACATTCCCAAGGATAAGAGATCAAAGTTGGACCCTTTAGGAAATAAGGGGATTTTTGTTGGATAGAGTGGGAAATCAAAGGATTACTGAATCTACATCCCAGGATTTTGTCAGATTGAAATCAATAGAGATATTACATTTGATGAGGATGCAACTTTTAGCAAGTCTAAATAGACTCGTGAGAGTGAGGAGGAGCATGCAACTCCTAGAGTTACATAGAATAACAACACTCTAGTAAGAAATATTAAAGAAGAGAATGTACCAGAGGATCATGATATGATTGAACCTCAAAGACTCGAGGATCCACCTCATGATATGATTTCACAAAAAAGAATACCAGCTTGGGCATGAGAAATAATTCAAGATGTTGAAAATTATGGTGCTCCAAAAGGTACATATAGAAAAAGTAAGAAACCAAGGCCATACTCCAGTTATGTAGCCTTGATGTGTAACCTCGTTGATGAAGAACCTACATGTTTTGAAGAATCAACAAAGAAGAAGGAATGGTTATATGCCATGGTTGAAGAACACCAATCCATCATAAAGAATGATGTTTGAGATGTGGTACCGAGACCGAAAGACAAGTCAATATTATCTTCAAAGTGGATTTTCAAAACAAATCATTCAACAGATGGAAGTATTGAAAAATACAAGGAAAGATTAGTAGCCCGTGGGTTCTTTCAAAAGGAAGGAATTGATTAGGAAGAGAATTTTTCTCCTGTGGCTAGATACACTTTAATAAGAATTGTCCTTGCTTTGGAAACTAAGATGAAATGGAAGTTATACTAGATGGTCATAAAGACATATTTTCTAATGGTAAGATAGAAGAGGAAGTGTACATTGAGAAACCATAAGGTTTTGAAACAGATGATAGGAGTGACACATGTGTGCAGATTGAAGAAGACATTGTATGTGTTGAAGCAAGCACCCAGAGCGTGGTATGGAAGAATTGATGGTTTCCTGATGAGATTGGGCTTTACCAGGAGTAAAGTAGATTCCAACCTTTATTATAAGATTGTAGATGATGGACCCATGATATTATTATTGTATGTGGATGATCTATTCTTGACAAGCGAAGATAATCCCATCAATGAAGGTAAGAAGAAGCTTGCTTCATAATTTGAGATGAAAGACATTGGCATGATGCATTACTTTTTAGGTCTTGAGGTGTGGTAGTGTCCAGACGAAATTTTCCTGAATTAAGGAATGTATACTATTGATATCCTAAATAGATTTGGGACGATGGATTGTAAGTCTATGACCACACCAATGTCGACAAACTTGAAGCTCTTAAATAATGCTTCATAAGAGACAGTGGATGTTACATTGTACATACAAATCATTGGCTCATTGATGTATTTAACAAATACAAGACCATATATATGTTTTGCTGTGAACACCTTGAGTCCGTATATGGTAGATCTAGACATGTTCACTTGGTTGCAGCAAAACATGTGATGAGGTACCTAAAGGGTACATTGGATTATGGACTCAGATATGTATCAGATAGTGAGTTCAGATTGCACGGCTATACAAATTCAGATTGGGCAGGAAATGCCGAAGACAGAAAAAGCACTTCAGTATGTTGTTTCATTTTGGGATGAAGTATGATCTCATGGCTTAGTAGAAATAAGACCAATGTTTCTCTCAGTATGGAAGAAGCTGAATACATGGAATCATGTTCATCCTGTAGTGAAGCAGTGTGGATTCGCAAGATGTTGGCAGGATTGTTTGATACGAAGATAAATGTGATTGATATCCTTTGTGATAATCAGAGTTGTATCAAGATGTTTGAAAAAACGGTGTTCCATAATAAATCAAAGCATATCGAAATCAAGTATCACTACATTCAGGATATGGTGTGGAAGGGAGATGTAAAGCTCAAGTATGTTCCTACAGAGGAATAAGTTGCTAATGTATTTACTAAGCCTCTATCTTGAGTAAAGTTTGAATACTTTCGTGACAAGCTTGGTATGGTCCAAAAGGACCTCCCTTGAAAGAGGGAGTGATGATGATTATGTGGTTTCCTGGAGCCGTGGTGTGGCAGCTCAGTCTAGGATTGGTATGTCAGTCTGAAAAGGGTTGTTTTATCCTGAAAGGGATTGGTATGTCATCCTGACAAGGCCTATTTTATCCTTGGAGGATTGGTATGTATGACTAGGCTTGTTTGGTATGAAAGGATTAGCAAGTCAGAAAATTCATTTTTGGTCCCCAGGTAGATTAGTATGTCTGACTAGGATTGATTGGTATGAAAGTATTAGCAAGTCAGACATGGCTTGTTTGATCTACTAGAGTGCCCACTATAGTGCAGTTCTAGATATACATTGATGATGATGTTGTTCCAGCATTCACATGCTGCTGATGATGATGTTGCTCCAGCATTCACATGCTGATGAATATGATGTTGTTCCAACATTCACATGCTGATGTTGATGTTGTTCCAGTATTCATATGCTGATGATGTTGTTGATGATGTTCCATCACTTCCTTGTTGATGATGACAATGATATTTTTGATGAAGTCCCAACAGTTCGTTGATGATGATGATGTTGTTGATGATTATCTAGTAGTTCCATATTGATTATGATGATGATGCTCTAGATATATGATGTTGTTCCAAACATTCCTATGACATACAGAGATTCACTATTTAGTTGTATAGTTGTCGATGATGATGTGTGTAGAATACCTTCCTAGTTAAGAGGGAGTGTTAAATAAATTTAACTTTGAAATATATTCTAATTGTATTTGTTTATTATATTATTATTTCTCCTTCAGGAGATGTCATTGATGTAATTGGTCATGTAAGAATCATTGAAAGAGTCAATGGAAACCCTCCTTTGTAAGTCGGGTCAATAGTATCCTCAATGATTATATTCAATAAGTTATTGAGTTTCCCTAAGTGGATTCAGCGTAGTTAGTTAGGTGAAGTCGACCCTGTTAGAGTAAAAGGTCACCACACTGAAGAATATAAATAGAGGATTCAAATTCATCATTTGACATCAAACTCACTCACTCATTCACTCAAGCAAGTTCGCATAAGAGAGAGAGAAGCTCGCTAGTGAAGAAAGAAATTTTCTTGGGGTTTTACATTGTCTTGGTGATTTCTATATTGAGAATTTTTGTAGGGTTTTCTCCCTTGTGGTTTCCCCTAGGAAAATCTTGTGTTCTTTGTGTTGTTGTGCTTGTATTTCTTTCAGCAATCCTATTGTTTTAATGTTATTATGCTAAACAAGTAAAAACTTAACAGTTAGTGATGTGAGGCCTATTGTAAAAAGTATGTAACTTGTTTGTTAAAGAATTTAGTTTTTTATGTTTACTAATACTATATTATCTATTTGAAAATGTTCTCTGGTTGGGAATTTCTTCATTTTTTTTTTATGTTTTGTTTTGTTTGATATGTGATTTAAAAGTATGAAAATGGAATTTATAAAGTGAACAATAAAAAACTGAAAGATTCAATATTGAATTTAACAAGTTCAAAATCCAATTCCATAAGTGCAAAATCCTAATAAAATTTTGAAAAACATGATTAAAAAAAGTGCAAAAATCATTTCAAAAAGTCCAAAAATACACTTTCTAAAGTGCAAAAACATGTTTAAAAAGTGCATAATTGGGTTCAAAAAGTGCAAAAATGACTTCCAGAAATGTCAATATTGCATTTTGTACCTACCCAATTTTGACACTTTTGGGCCTATAAAAGCCCTGATTTTGCAATTTAGAAACCTTGAATTTGGGCTTTAGAAATGTCGTTTTTTACCTCTCTTTAAAGAGGCTTGGACTAGAATAAATCCAGATTTAATGAAATGGGTATTTAAACCAGAATTTGGAGGGTTCCATATTCCAAACATTGTGAATTTTAATTGGAACCTCTCCCTGATGGGAACCTATTATGTTGATGACAAGCCATTTTTCCCAATCAATATGGTGAGAAGGTTTAGGGTGCTTAAGGGTGATAAGTGCTAAATAGATATGCATCATAAGTTTTATAAGGGTTAAAGGTTATATGTGTTAAGTGCTATAAAGGTTATAAGTGTTTGATCCAAATCTTAAGGGTTGTGATCTAGCAAGGCTTGAATATATAGAGAGAAAGATATTACCCTGTAGAGATACCATGAAATTCACTAATGTAACATTGTTGAAAAACCATTAAAGGAAAAGCACAAAAATGAATTAATAAAATGCACCACAGAAATATGGGAGACAAATAGAGTTGGGAAAGGAAGATTTCATTAAGTTGAACCATTACATGTAAGGATTCCAAATTTAGGACTTCCTCTTCCCAATCTTAAGTCTATCCTTATTACCTTTTCACAAAGATGAGTTATTGACAAATTCAACTTTGATTAAGTTTGACTTCATCAATGACATGTTTGTTGAGATCCCTCTTAAGTTTAATAAAAATATTCCTTTATGACTTCTAACTTTGAACCTTGGCCTATAACCTCATTTAAGACTAAGATCAATGTTCTCTCATTACTAAATCATGGTCCTGATCACTTGGCCTATGCTAAAGAAAAAAGGAGACCCCACAATTTTTATAATGGGAGCAAGTTTTCAATTTTATGAAAAGGGGGATTTTGTGGCTAACCTATAATTATAAGTTTATTGATGTCTTTTAATCTATTGGGTGATGGAAATATTTCTCTTGATTCTAGATGATAAGGCATGGGTTGTTTTCATTTTACATGGGAAAAATGTGGGTTACCTATAGAATTACCTCTTCACTATTAACTAAACATGCAATCAATTTGACACAATGTCCATGTCTTCCTAATGGCCTCATATATAAATGCTATATTATGAGAATGATGAACTCAAACTCTAGACTATAAAAAAGGCCCAAATTTGAGCAATATCCTAACTGAACAAGACCCCTCTTGTGTTGGTTTAAAAGAAGGATAGGAAGCAACAACTCTATATTAAATACATAGTATTGAACACAATTATAGTTTAATATTTAGTATCCCATCCATTGAATTGGTGATTTGCTCAATGCATAGATTTTTTCCAACAATATTTGATCTTAGGTAGGGATATCACTAGGTGCCAATCAAGCCAATTGATGCGTGGAAGATAACCTTAAATTCTAAGGGAGTTGTCTTTGAGTGGTTGGTCATGCCCTTTAACTTGAAAAATGCACCAATAAAATTCATGAGGATGATTGATCATATTATGTGGCCAGTCACCATTATTTTTTGACCATATACCTAGATGGCATTCTCATATTCCACATAAATTAGGAAAATCATTAGAAGCACAATAAAAAATTACAATAATAATGATGTAACAAAATATATGCCAACCTAACAAAGTTCTCATTCAATATACATAAATTTCAATATCTAAAGGACATCATGGATGAGTATGGTTTTCAAGTGCAACCAATCAATATCTAATTCATTTGTGTCTGGGAAGTTTGAAGACACTGACGGAGTTTCACGTCTTCTTGGACCTCACCAACTTTAACCTTAGGTTAATGTTGGGGTTATCTCACATCTCTTAGGCCCTTATCTAAGTTACCAAGGGTGGAGCTAGTGCTAAGTTTGTTTTGGCTGAGACAACTATGATTCTTCTAGATCAATAAAAATAATGCAAAATTGAGATGAACATCTAAAATTATTTGATTGGTGTTGTCCTTGGACAACATGGACATTTTATGGTCTATCATAATGACACACTCTCTAATATAGTTCATAGATACATCACATATGAAAAATATATTTATTCAACTTTCCATATCGCTAGTAATGGAATCATTGTATTCTACAAAAGGAAATGATTATCAACACCAACCACAACTCTATTGAATTCATGTAGATGAATGTAAAGTTAAAAAATGACAACCATCAAAAGAGGTCCATGAACCTTCAATAATTTCATCTAAACATCAATTACAAAAAGGGAAGCAACAATCAAATTATTTGTCGCCTCAATGAACCAATAAATTTGGCACTAATGGCAATCATCAATTATTATGGATACAAGATTTCAAAGCCGCTCGAGATGCATCACATCGATCATCATTTCCTTGCTTTATACTAGACATTGGTTGAAAGTAAACACGTTTCCAAGTTTTTCCACCAAGATGGATGCCTGTGCCATCTCAAAAATCTTTTTGTTCCTTTAAGCAAGTGTGAGAAGATACTTTTGGAGGCACATTATAGTGTGATGGAAGGGAATTGTTGTGTGAATAAGAAAGAGACAATCTTACAAAATTATTTTCACTTGAAAAATATCTAAAAGAATGTGCACTATTTGTGCCATTATTAAACATACAATCAAAAAGTAGGGACATGAATCTCCTCTACCCACTTCAAATAAGTCTTGAGAGTTAGTCTTCATGGATTTTATGTCAAGTATGACCTTGAACAAGCATGTTAATGATTTTATTTTTATGTCTATAGTTGGTTGGTTCTATAAGATGGAAATTTTGGCACTTGGCAAGAAGAGTATCATAGCATAATCCACTGGTAAGATCTCATTTGGGCGTGTTTGAGTTCATTTTGGGTTGCCAAAGACCATTATTTATGATATGGAAAATAAGTTCCTAAGTATATTTTGGTCTAGCCTTTGGACCATGATGGACACCAAATTGAAAAAATCGACTACCTTGCATCCCAAGTCCAATGGACATACCAAGGTAGTGAACAAGATAATTATACATGCAAAATGTACAACTCCAATAATCCAAATACTTTGAATGAAATCCTTCCTTATGTTCAACACATTTACAATAAAAAACTTCATAGTTATATCCGACACAACCCTTTCAGGTGTGCATGGAGTTCCAATCATTAGTCCTAATAGATGTATATTTTCTTGTTGCATCAATAGGGAAAACGTCCTCCCATGCTAAACATGAAGCATACAACATAAAAATAATGAACAAATATAGCACATATAGCCATAAGTTCATGGGATTCTATATAAATAAAACACCTTGTACAAGTAGTGACATGATCGACATTGGGTTCCACACAAGTTTAAGGTTGGTGACAAGGTGTGGATACACTTAAGAAAATGACTCACATACCCACACATAAATATGAAAACACTCCAATATGGACCTAAAATTATCACCAAATACGTGGTTGAGAATGATTTTGAATTGAATATACCACACTTCCTTGACCTAGGCCTTTCCTCAGCAGGGCCTTAGCTAGGAACACCGAATGAGAAAAAGAACTTGGAACCTACATCTTTTTGCCATGATTGCATTGAGTAGGATATGGTAGATTATATCATGGATGCAAATATGAAGTGAAACCACCAATAGAACATACAACTCTATCAAGTTTTCAAATTCGGGCAACTACTTCACCACTGTAAGTGGTTTAATAGGTACCATTATAAGAACTTGACAGAATGGGGACCATTACTTCCCAAGGGGAAATAAATAATCTAGGTGGCCACCATCTTAAAAACCATCATGATACTTGTAAGAATTACAATACTATTGTATCCATTAAAATTTTGACACATTTTTCAGGCCCTTCCTATCATTTTTGCCAATTTTTATGTCACGCCCATCAACTTACCAAACACATAAGCTCAAAATAAGATTTGGATCAACACAAATAAGGTGCAAAATGAAATTTTTATGATAAATTTATGGCCTTGAGAAGTTGTGCATCAACTAGGCTCCTAAAGGCCCACATTCCTTTTTCCAACTTAGCTCCTAGGGTATGGATATTTAGATTTTTATAGTATTTTTCTCTTAGTTTTTTTGGAACTATGAAAACATGTAGCTTCAATACCTTGTTATAAATTTGTTGGCATGAACATAGTCATCATATCTCTTCTTGGTGATAAGTTTCAACCATTCTAGTCATTTTGCATTTATATGTACATTGTAATGTTTTTCACCATTTGATTCATTAATAGAATTTGGTTTTCACTCTAATACTTTGCTTCCAATACTATATCTTCTATTATCTTTTTTGTATTGTTAGGTGTCTTTTGGTTTAAGGGTTAACATTCACACTTTGTTCTAATGCAACAAAAACAATGACTTCAAAATGCATCCATGTTTGGTCTATATATTATTGAAATGTTAGAAATATAGCTTGAACTGTAGATAAATTGAAATTTCATTAGCTAAGGTAACTTGTGTGACGTTTCCTTCAAAATTCACATAATTGTGCATAAATCAATGCAATACTCATGTGATTGTTGAAAAATTATTTTTGATTATAGGAAGTGTGCAACCTTTGACACATTTAAAATTGATTACGGAGACATGCCCAAGTATGGACATTTTATGGTTTTCTAGAAGGTGGACCATTTATCCACTCGAAAAACCCTATAAAATCCCTCATTCACTATAAAAGGAATTCTTTACTATTTTGAAAACCCTTTGGTCAATCATAGAGATATGTTGTTGTACTTCTTCTCAACTTAGGTGGGCCACTTTTCACGTATTCTTGTACATTGCACTTTTCTTATGTGGAGATTCAAAATAATATATTTGAAGAAAAATATGGACTAAAGATCCCTTGCAAGGAAAATATGGAATAAATGATATAATGAATACCCAAAAGGTAATAAACTATGTAATATGTACCCAATGGGGGTAATTAATGTAATGTGGCCATTAATAATGAAACATGGCCCACTTGGTATCTAGAGGTTAGTTAGAAGAAATAATATAATAATAAGGCATATACCCTTAAGTATACTCATGAGAAAGTATAAATAGAGATGAGTATCATTGTATTAGTTATTTTGGAGATTATTGTTGTACAAGCATGGCTTGTGAAGTGATTCCTTCCTTAAGGAGTATTTGATGGTGTTACCCTACATTAAGGGTTTCTCTATATCTTTGTGTTATTCTTATGGTCAATGTATTTTGGTTATTTATGAAGTTTAAGTTTTCTATATCTTTGTTGTGATTCAATTTATGGGTTAAGGATCACTACAAGTGGTATAAGATCTCTTTCCTTGGCACAAATTGGAGATTTTTTTCTTCTTCTTCTTTTTGGACAAAAAAAAGGGAAAATTTGGGAGGTGAATAATAGAACAATTTATGATACTATTGGTGTAGATTTAGAAGAAACAAATTGCATATCTGAATTTCTCTTGCAAAAATATACAATTTCAAAAAAAATATCATCTCATTTGGAGTGTGAAAAGTGGAGATATCGTTGATTTAAAAAATCAACCATTTTTCAGAATTTCGGTGATGGCCACAAAGATTGCACAACGAGTATCTTCTGACAGGATGCCCATATTTATGTTCCATTCGTGTAGGAAGATACATAGTGGCTATTCTAGTTCTAGAAACAGGTTATAATAGAAATTCTAAGCAAGAGTGCCCAAGTTATGGTAATTTTAAATTTTTGGCTCAAAACCCTAGTTGCAACAAGAAGTAAGTGAATTTTTTTCAAACCTTAGTTTTACTTTTGAGGATATGGAAAACATGAGGTATTTCACAGTAAAAGTTGGTGGTTTTAGCATTGAAGAATGCTTTAAAGACTGCAAAAAAAGATGGAGAAATTTGTGGAGCGTTTCTATAGACTCTTATTTCAAAGATGATGCTAAGGTATGGTGGTTTTCACTAGACTATGCTAAGAGGAAAGCACTTTTTGATGAAGACCTTGAACAAGTACTTTTAGACAAGTGGTCTCATGCCAAAAATAAAGATCAAGTGAGACATAAGGGTATATTTTTATATTGAAAGTTCATGGATGTATTCAAAAGGAGAATATTCTTGTTTCTATTAGCCCTAGTTGCAAGCATAACTTCATCCATGTTAATTTGTCCAGAAAATTGCAAGTTTCTACCCAGTATATTCAAAGCACACAAGTTGATGGTGAAACTTTTCAAATTTTCAAAGATTTGAAGATTACTATGGATAAATATGTGTTGCATTCATATTTTTATGCTTTAGATATGGATGAGGTGGATGTTATTTGGGGATATTCTTGGATGAAATCAATGGGAACAATTAATATTAATGTAGAAAAGAAATTTGTAAATCTTTGGTACAAGAAAAGGAAAATTACATTGCAGGATATTTATCTTACAAAACAAAAAGAGACCTAGAAGTTACAAGATAAAGTCTCTGCGAGGGACCTAGTTGTAGTAGTGAATGGCACATCAGATGAAGAGTCTATGGTGGAATTATAAGAGGATACTATAGAATCCCGTGAAGAAAATTCCCAGGAAGGGCATCTACAAGAATAAGTATTTAAGGAGCTACATGATTCCAAGGAATCACATGATATAAAGTCAGAGAAAGAGGTACCCATCATTTAGGTCGCTACATATCTCCACCCACACAACTTTGAGAAGCAACAATCATCAAGGACAAGTTGGGAGCACCAACAAATAAACTGTGGACCACAATGGAACCAACGAAGAAAGAAATATGGAGATGCATAGAGAACTATGTGAAATACAAGGATATACCAAAGAAGTGCAACAACATCTTGGAACCACATGAACATGAATCAAGGTCAAAGAAGCCAAGAAGTAGTTAGACCACGTATTTACATTCCACTCAGTTGGATGGATGCTTGTGCTTGCTATCAGTTGACTAATTTTCTTAGTCGATCATATTATATGTCTTCCTCTCATGTTTTGAGGTCAAAACAGTTTTAAGGGGTGTGTAATGTTATATACCTAGGGAAGAATAATATGGGGTACCTAGGGAGGTACCTAAGAGGAATAAATGATGTAATGGGTACCCAAAAAGGAATAAACTATGTAATGTGTACCCAATGGGGGTAATTAATGTAATGTGGCCATTAATAATGGAATATGGTCCACTTGGTGGTTGGAGGTTAGTTAGAAAATAATATAATAGTAAGGTATTGAACCCTAAGTATACTCATTATAAAGTATAAATAGAGATGAGTATCAGTGCATTCGTCATGTCAAATATTATTGTTGTACAAGCATGGCTTGTGGAGTGATTTCTTCCTTAAGGAGTATTTGATGGTGTTATGCTACCTTAAAGGTTCTCTATGCCTTGGTGTTATTCTTATGGTGAATGTCTTTTGGTTATTTATGAAGTTTAAGTGTTCTATATCTTTGTTGTGATTCAATTTATGGGTTAAGCATCACTGCATAATCCAAAATCACATTACCTGATGAAAGGAATTATTGTAAGGATTTGGAGGTGATGACCCTATGGAATCTCAATTGTTCATAATTTATTTGGAAAACATAGAACCATATTTCCTTATTCTATTACTTTTCAAATTTTGATCAATTCTAGGAAATTCAAGATCTACTTGTGCATTATGGAATAGGGATATCCCTCATGCATCATGTCCTTTGCAGTTTGAAATACATTAGGCTCTCTTGATCACAGTTCATCTATGATATGATTATAGGCCTGATGGTAGGATGTTCAAACCATAAGTACTTTTTCCTAATTTTCCTATAGAAATAACTAGTAAAAACTATTTTGATTGATGTAGAAGTTGTGGATGCCCCAATTGACTACACCATGCTAATTTAGAGAAATTTTATGTATGCAATGAAGTAGTCACATATTTTTTCTTTCCTCTCTACAATTCCCCATGAAGGAAGAGTTGTCACAATTGATCAACCTACATTCTATAATTACTACCCATGATCTAGACAATGTTTTGACCTTTATAGGTGGTGCCCAATCAATCCCTATCTTTTTTTGGATGTTGTCCTTAATCACTTTAAAAACTCAAGTTTTCTTGGCACATGCCACTTACCCCCTTTGCAAGTCTAATATGTGGCCATGTCCCCAATTTTCATAATCTCCACACCCATTGAGAAAAATATTTTGCAAAAAGAACCACCCTATTTAAACTTAGGAAAAACTCTTCTCAATTGGAGTCAACAAAGCCATCTAATCTCTTGTTATCTTAGTTTCATCACCTGATCTACATCCCTCATTCAACATGGATTTCCACATTGATGAAGAATTCCTAAAGGCGATGATCACCGTAGATGTCCCATAGGATGACCTCCATCATAAGTCTAAACACTCTTCCCTTTAAATACACTATTTAGATCACAACAATATGCACTTCAGTCCAAAGACTTCCTCCTAAGTGATGTTGAACCATTTCAATGTTGATGGGTGTTGGAAGCTCAAGTGAGAACTAAAAAAAAATAGTTGTTAATCTTCCTCAAATGCTAATGTATTATGAATGGTAGGTTAGTAAATTCTTTGGCTCTTAAAGTTAAGTTATATGCTTCAATCTCTCACAACAATTTCTTGACACTTTTGTGAAAGAAAGTTTAACTAAACATTTTGTAGAAATGGATCCTCATAATAACATACTTTATAGTTTATAAATTGACTACATCTCAATAATACTATATTTTTATGATTAGAAATACAATGTAATTATATCTTACCAATTTCCATCACAATTTATCACATAATTTAATATAACAATTAAATTTCATTTTTTAAAAATATTATTAGATAGTACATTAAAAAAATGTACAAAATTACAATAATTTAATTTTTGAATATTATCACATAATTTATTATAACAATTAAATTTCATTTGTTTTAAATATTATTAAACAATACATTAAAAAAATATGCACAAAATTACAATACACTTGTAGTTTGTATCACTCAATATATATATAATTATTTGAACATTATTTTCCAACAACCAAGTAGTTTATGAATTGACATTCTTATTGTTATTATTATAATATAGTTATTATATGGTGTAAGTAATTATTTAATATAATAAGTTGTTTTAAAGAGGTATTTAGAATAATGATTTTTAAATAAGTTATTATTCATAAGATAATATATAGTAATATTTTGCAAACTACTAAAGAGTAATAAGATTTGAATTTGTATAGAGAGGATAACACCATTCCTCTTAACCACTTGATCTAAATTCAATTAGCAGTTTACATCTTATTTCTATTTGAATTTATTTATACAAAAATAATTAAATAAATAGAAACAACAAGTATTCCAAATAAAGTTTTCAAATAAATTGATAATATTTTGTATTACCTTCATGTACATCAATATAATAAAATTATGTCAAAATAAAATCAAATATTTTTAATATAAAGAAGATTTCACATAACAAATAATTATGCATTTAATAAAATAACAAAAATACCCACCCAAATGTAATCAAACCCAAAATATTGAAATGACATTTTTAATATAAATACCATTTAAACTAAAAAGAAGTAAAACTAATTTATGTCTACAATAGAAATAACAAAAATACAAAATGTGGCACTTTCCATCCATGATTTTTTATCATAAATATTATTACTTATTACATACCTACTAATTTGTTTTACTAAAAAAGTAAATAATGTATATTTTTTCATTTCATTTATGCAATTACAATATTTCAATTATGTTTTATTTTTGAAATAAACTTATAAGTTATATTATATATTTTCAAATTTTTAATTTAAATTTTAAAAACAAATATTAAATTATAATTATAACTAAAATGTTGATATATTTTAAAATAAAAATGTATTTATATTTATAAATAATATCAATTAAATAATCAAAATAAAAATTATAATTATTATATAATTTAAAAAGAAAATGAAACTTTTATTCATTTAATTTTAATTTAAACAAAAATAAATAAAATAATATATATCTATATTAACCTTATAAAGAGAAATCCACTTTATTTTATAAAGTTTTGAAAAAAAAAATATGATAATCCCTTTCCAAAACTTCGAAGAGATTTGAGATTCTGCTCAATTCTACACAATTTAAGAGGGAGAAGGGAGGGTTTCACATGTCTCCCCACTCTCCTTTAACTGCCCATGAGGAAGTGTTTGTACATAACCACGAAATGATCCACACAAACTTACATGGGTTTTTTAATTTTTTATTAGGCTGAAAATTAATTTAATTACATATATTATTTTGATATTTAATAATATTTTTATTTTTATTTAAAATTTTGTTGTCCTAATTTTTATATAGGAAGCTTGTGGTATGGAGGAGTAATAAGGGATTGTTTCTATGGTTAAAAATAAATAAAATAAAGATACACCCAACTTTAATGGCTAAGAATAAATAAAAGTATCCTTTTATAAAAATTAATTAAAATTTTTTTTCTCAACTTTCATAAAAATTGTTAAAATCTCTAAATGTATTTATATATAATGTTTTTCTTTTTTCTAGTACAATCGACTATATATTTGACTCAATTCTCATGTAAAAAAAGGACTCCACTGCCTAAGACATGTGTGCAATTCCCACTGATATCAAATAAAGAGCCAATTCCCCCTTTTCTATATCGATATGCCTTATCCAAGACAAGCCCTTAGAGAAAATATTTGTTTCCTAAGAGCATATTCTTCTTGGATGAGCATTTAATTCATGATGTATCATCCAAGATTTGGCCCAAAGGAAGCCAAATAATTAGGTATTGTACCTATGTTTCCAATTTACATGAGACCATTTTCCAATTGTATGAGGAAATATTGAGGATACTTGCGATTAATGACACTTATTTTAACTGTTCGTCACTATGTTTACATACAAGACTAATTAACTTATTTTACACATTAAAACTTGATGATCTTTTACTGATTAAGTCATTCACTGAATACTTATTTGAGTTATCTATGATAACTTATAACATTGTTACATCTTGATAAGTATGTTGTTAACCAATATTATTGCGCATGTGCATAATGTGCATGCGTGGCCAGCGTATGCACAAGACGGACATGTACTATAAACATACGTCATACTTCCTATGCATATCAGCTAACTAATACTAATAATACTTTATGCAAACTGAACAAGTATACATTCATCATAATATTACTAAAACATCATTGGTTACTTTATCAGTTAACCTTTAAGATTTCATTTCATTATTTTTATGATTACCTTTGTTTCATCAATCAGGTACAAGGAAAGCTACCTACTACCACTAACTCAAAATCAACGAATACCCAACCCTCAGCAGTACTAACTATCATATCCTCCCATCCTAACCTATGTCCACATCCTCCCTATCCTTCCTCTACTAGTATAACAGTGGATGTTGGACTCATCGACCTGACCACATAGAACATGAGAGCGATATCGTCGACTGAACAACGGACCTATCCCCCCCTAGCAGGCATCCGACCATCGTCATCAAAACTACATGGGGAGCGTGTCTCAGCACGGCCCTCCCACGACCTAGGGTATCATAGGAACATAGGGTGGAAAACACATCCATCCCTCTCAACATACTGGGCCTACGCCCTTATCAAATCATACTCTGTTGCTATCGATATTATTGGTCCATGTCATCGTATCATCAATTTCAGTTGCTAAGGTTTACTGCATGGATAGGTTCTTATTAGATCAAGTATCCGGCTATCCCATAGCCCTTTAGTCCTATAGGTTAGTATTCCAAAAAATACACATTTTATAACAAGCATTTCCATCCGATCACCAATTGATCCATATTATCAACATCATTTTATTTCACGTCACAATTCCATCACAGGTATGCATGGAATATAACAGTTCTATCAATTTCATCATAGGATGGCACTCACGTACAACACCATATATTTCACATTTCATCAATGAGAACGCTAACACATATATATTTTCATCATAAAAGTAATGAATCTCATGATATTCATAACTTAATAACTGCATGAATATAGTAACATCATAAACATAGTAGCAGCATATCATCAGGTCTAACATGCTGAAAATATAGTTCACTCTGTCTAGCTGAGTCCAACAGATAATGAGCAATTAAAGTGAAAGGTGTCTAACTCATAAACATGCCTAGTCAAAATATGGGGCGTTACATACACCCACCCTTCAGGAAACTTCGTCCCGAAGTTATGGTCATAATAATGCAGGGAAATTCTTGATGCCTAACCTCTTCGTTTTCGCAAGTAGCAGGTGCTGGCCATACTTGTCCTACTTAGCTTTGACTTGACCGAATATGTCGGTATTATACTATGGCTTTGCTTCTTTTATCCCCCAGATGTGTGTTCTAGTAATTAAAGAAACATTTAGATTAATCCTTTTGTTGGATATCAATATTATGCCTAGAATGCCTAAATGTTATAATTATTTTCTATCCATCTTAGTATCCTATTTCATACCGTTTAGTAACATCCTTCAAGTTATATCATCCAGAGAGGTTTACTCATCACAAAAGCTTATATTGATCCAACTTAGCATGAAATAATCAATGATTTTTTATTAAAATGGAGAGCTAAGAGTTCATAATCTTTAATTATTCAACAAGCGACTACAAGGATCTTTAAGATTTGCATACCTCTCCTAGGAGATGAAGATCCCTGTTATTTCATCCTAAGGTCAAACATTCTTATTACCTTAGTGTTAATAAGCAATCTGCATCCTTGATAACCATAAGTATTGTAAAAAATATTAAATTAGGGAAGTATCATTTATTAGAATGTTCTTAGTAACTATATCTTACCAAAATGCTTAAGTTCACTGATAGTATCTGTCAGGGGTTTAAACAACGTAACTTTATTCATTGAGGTGCACATCGGTTCCTATTTTGCCTCCATTATTACCCCATTTACTTGTATTACTATTTCACTTAACCTGGTTGAGGGTTTGACGCACCTTCATTCACGGTAACTTCATTAGTCCCTCAATAATTTACCCACTTTTATAATTTACTGCTCGTTGATTTTGTAATTATTAAATCCTAGTTGTTTCTCAATAATATCTCCCCCATCATGACAATTTAACCTAAGCAAGACTAGCGGCATACAATCCTTACCCCTTTCTCACACATACCTAGTTACTTCAATCCTTTTTCACTTACTATATTGAAACATGATTAATTGCACATTACACATCGAAAATTTACGGTGTTGATTTTAATACATAGATATCTCCCATATCTTAATACTAATTAAATTTTCCAATAGGGGAATCCATTCACACATACCTTAAATATTGACTTACTGCCTCTATTTGGAGTGCCTCATACAACTACACATTATTACTGGACATGAGATACACATATAATCTTACTCCCTTTCTTGCCAGTTTGTAAAGATGCCCACTCTCATCAATAATTAATTTCATCATTTCTCATAATTGGAAATGCACTATTTCCCCTAAAACATAGTTTTATTACAAATTCCAAGTACTTGATTTATAACAGTTGTTAGACTATTGGTCAAGTGTTATTGACTTTCAACTATCTCCCATTTTGTTAGCTTCCTACCATGTCCTTACTCCATTTATTACCTTATTAGATTTTGTTAATACCTCTCTTGTTTCTATCGATGATCCTCCCTATATATATAAATGTATAACCTGTAGATCCTGTACATAATGGGAAGTAACACAATTACCCTAGTCACTGATAGTGGTAACCATCATCACTTAATATTTGAACCCAAATGTATATTTATTCAACAATTCAACTCATTATTAAGCATAAGTGGACTCCACTATCATTTTTAACTAATAGAACTAGAACACTTGTTCATTCCTTACAATTCTTAAGGTATATCACCTTGCCATTTCACTTATCGGTAATAAATAACAACAAGAGTATCGTAGCATCATTGAATTAGGAGAACTATTATTGTTTAAAAGGTTTTCATGGCTATTTCTTATCAAAATACAATTGTCATCGTATTTATTTATTATTCTCATTTTCAAACCAATACCATTTGTCGGGAACCATTACTTCTTCAATTCCTTAAGAATCTCATAGCTAGTTTTGTTCCCACCCTTACCATCGCAAAGGTAATTACTAGTATTTATCCTAGTATTCCATTGTAATTGTACATCACCACTCTTCATACCCACACAAGCGACCTTTATGTATTTTGAAAAGGCCTTGGTCTACCCCTACAATGAGAACATCATTATATTAGGTATGATTAATCCGAAAATCTCCTCTTTTTTTTTGAAAGCTTTTCGCACCATTACACCAATGTTTAACTTAATTAGTCTAAGACATGTTCCCCCCCCTTAATAAAATAGTCTTTTAATAAGCTTTATATGCAATCCCCCCCGGTTTACGTCCATGGTGTTTTCCATAATGTGATTCAAAAGGATACCTATCCTTGTATCCAACAATTTATTTCCTTCCATCATCTAATCTATGTATTTTTCACTATTTTAAATAACATTCATCTTTATTTTTAAATGGGAATTTTATTCGTAATATAATTATGAGGGGTTCACGAGTTTTACTTTAATTTGCACCTTGCAGTAAGTTATCTATATACACGCATTAATGTTTGAGTAATTTGTTGTGGGGAAGCAGCAGCTCAAACACCACTCAATGTTTATTTCACCATGTTCTCTTATTGAACACAAACAAAGTTTAGATGTGGTTGTCCTAGCAAATTACACATTCACATAACCATTATACATGTTAATTGCCCAATATGTAAAGCCTATTCAATAGAACTAGGTGAGGCTACATAGCATTGCAACTAATGCAATCTAGGAATTTCATTAACAGATTAAAACACAACTTTTCCTTTCTTAGTTGATATATGATAATTTCCACTCTTTGTAATACTCATTTGAATTATTCGAGATTGTTGTAGAGGTTAACTCGTAAGTTGGTCTTTTACGTAAGTGAATGTCTTAGATTTTTACCATGTATTTCTTTTATCATAAGACTGTCAATCTAGCTTTAAGTAAACCAAATAAGGTTTGTATTTGAAACACTAAATTTTTAAGTTTATTTTAATAAAACTATGGAAGCCACTGTCACCATAAGTACCCCATCCTCGTACCAAAATTTGAACCAAGATCGGAGGAGAAATTTAAGAAAATAAAGGAATTCATTTCTACCATGTCATTTTACATCACGAGGAAAACCTAATGCAGTGCTCCTTAATGCCTATATTTATACTTATGTGCAAGGGACAGTTTATTAGGATCAACGCGTTGAAATCTATGGTCGTTTTCATTAATGATTTTGTCATGTAATGAAATTAGCGTCTTAGCATTCAGCTTGCCGTGCTCGTTTTAGCGGTTCCCTGCTTTCAGATTAAGTGTTTGTTTCGTCCCTTCGACCATACGTTGAAGTCTCGACAAAGTTTTTTTTTTTTTTTTTAACATGTTAATAAAACATCTAAATAATATTTTATTATATTGTTATATTTATTTATTCATTGTAAATATTTTTGTTTCCCCCCATTAATATCCGATCACATCATTGCTTATTATTAAACTGTATTCATGTAAACTTACAACATCAGATTTGGTTATAAATCTATATTTAAATATTATTCTTTTATAACAATAGATTAAAAATTATTTTACTTTTTAAAATTACACTTAGAAATTACTCAATAATAATTTTTAATATTTAAAAATATTATATTAAACATAAAATAATAAATTCATATCCATCTAACTATATTATAAAATTTATGAAATATGATTCATAAAAATACGTTGGTCTTTATGCTATACTTGCCTGCATTCTACGTACATACATTTTCATTATTTGGAAACATATTTATTTATATGTATATATATATTTTTTTAAAATTTTATTGAATGTCAAACACTTATAACATATCAATAAATTTTATAAATTTTATGTCCTCTATTTTCCTTAATATAATATAATACGATCTTTTATAAATCTATAAGATACTCTATACATTTACGTATCAAGAATTACCAAATTTGCATGTATATGTATAACTTTGATGTTAATGTCATTTATCTCAAAGATGTATCAAATCACGATATATCATTATCATCATTCATTTTTTATTTTTTTTAACTTTTAATTCTTATCAACAATTAAATTAAATTAAATTAAAAAAATAAAAATTAAATTAAATTAATTAAATTAAATTAAAAGACATTAAATCAAGTTAATTAAATTAAATTAAATTAAAAGATATTAAATCAAATTAATTAAATTAAATTAAATTTAAAGACATTAAATTAAATTAGTATTAAAAGACATTAATTTAAATTAAAAATTTAAAACAATACAAAACAAAAAAAGACCTTTTCTTTTTCGCATGTGGGACTGGTGCCAAGGCTAAAATAAATAAAATTAAATTAAAAAAAAACAATAATACGGTGAGCCCAAGCCCAAAATGCTCAAATATCGAGTCAGAGAATTGACAAGGGGAGACGTGGCAGCACTAATGAGGCCAGTTCTCTTCGCGTGAGAGATTTGACGCGGAGGAAGGTGATTCGGATGTGGTAAAGTTCGTTTTGTTCTGGAGGTTTGCAAGTGCCGTAGAGGAAGATCGACGGCTCCCTTTTATTCCGCGTTGGCAACTTTCACGCGTGATACGGGTGGTTGGTGGTTGCAGTAAGAATACCACCATCACACGTGTCCATTTCTCACTCATCCGCATCAAGAAAAGCTGTATGGTAAACCACTAAAAGGGCCATGCGGAAACCACCGTATTGGGCATCGACTCTACTCCCTATTTATGGAGGAAATGAGGTTTATTTTTTTTTACATTGGGTAGACTGCGTCGGCACCTTTAGGCCCGACAGCCAGTCTCGCGATTTGCTCTCGGCTCTGGTAGGCTCTTAAGTGGGTTGGGCGCTCGGCTCCCCTATCCGTTTGTTTCTAAGTTGGGACGATTTTTTATTTATTTATGGCATTCACTGGATCTTTCCCAGTGGGATGGTGAGATATATTCCGTGGAAGTGTGCAGTGAGCTCGGATGTGCAGAGAAGGAAAGTTGTAGAGGATACTGCTGGTTGACGTTCGACATTATGCACAGAGAAATCTGGTAATATTTTCCTCCCTTCCTAGATTTGATTGTTTAGGGTTTCCACCGGGCTTCTCTTGTTGGCTTTGGCTGTGAGGTGATCCTGGTGGTCTCTGTGTCAGGTTAATTCCGCTGTGGTTCTATTATTGCATTCAAGGGGAATTTCATTGGTTGTGAGATGGTCCTGGTGGCCTGTCTGTCTTTTATGTTTGATGCGGCTCTGTTATTGTGCGTTGAGTGCTTTTCCCTTTGTGAATAAGGAATCAAATCCTCTACTGCAGCCTTCAATACAGTAGAATGGATAGCCCCTCGAATTCCGGGTCCCTTGGAGGAGGACTGGATAAAATGGGTGAGGTCGAATTCAGGATGCGCCACCTGAAATCTCAAAAGGATGGTGTAAAAGGGTTGATTAAGAACATTGATGCTCTTATGGATGGCCTGTAAGGGCCGGTTGAAAGCATTATTGCTCTCGTCGCCAACCAAGATCATGCTAGACAGAAGGCCCTTGGGAAAGACTGCATGAAATAGGGGAGATTGCCAGGGAGATCAAACGGATGATGCAGCATCTGAAATACCAAATGGATGGTCTGTTATGGTCGGTAGAGATGCGAATTCTCATTCTTTTATATTATGGTTGTGTAATTTGTTTATAAAGAAAGGATTTTCGAAAAGTTTTACCTTAAGACAAAGCACTTACAGGGATTTCTTTTCAGGGTGTATGTAACAAAGTTTTATTTATTTTCTTTATCCCCTCAATTTAGCTTAGAAGCCCTAACGTTTTCAAACTTGATAAAATTAAATTTTTTTTGAAGCCTGCACGCTGTAGTCGTTGTTAAACGAGGCTAAAATAAGCTTATTAATGTTTTAATGCTCAAGGAAACTCAGTAAAATAAAATATTAATTTAAACATTCATATTCTAAAAATTGAATATTTTGATTTAGCTTTGAAATGGTTGGGTGGGATTCACAAGGATTTAAGTCAAGGGAAAGAGGGTAATAATATTACTTCTTAAAGACATAATCGAAACCCTATTGTCCCAAAGAGATATTCCATATCTTATTTTCAATAGCATTTCATTTCTCTTTTTTTTTTTTATTTACACAATTTTTAAATCCTTTGTTTTGCAGGCTACTTACCTGGTCTTATGTTATATTGTGCAGGTAAATTAAGGTTACAAAAATTTAGGGAGAAGGTTTGGAAAACCTGGCTCATTGATTTCGGATTTCTGCATGGAGTTCTACCTAGATTTACAGGTATTTTGCTTAGGGAGGCTTAGTTTCCATTTCCGGTAGGCCATTAGGTTCGAGAGTTCGAACCAGGCTCTGATACCAAATGTAGTGCCCTATCTAGGCACTGTGTCTCTATTCCATTATCATTTAAATACCAAATCCTTCTAATTATGTTCTCTGGAAAAATTCAACCGTCTATGTCTCTATTATCTAAATGTTTACATGTCTCTGCAATTTAAATAAACATAAACTTAAATCTTCATTATAGCTCTGTTCTTTTAACATGCATAATTTGAAAATAAAAGAAAAATACCTTTTATTCAAGCTAGCTCAGTAAAATACCTGGACCTGTAGATTTGCAGTGAGGTAAGAAGATTCCTGAAGTGGGTTCTGTAGGTTACCTTAGCAACCCAAAATGATGTGTCCACCCTGCCGATCAGCTATTATCTTGCTGACCCTAGGAAATCAACGGATTTCCTAGCCCCTGAGCCCACAGACCGATAATCCCGATAGCAACCTTCCTCAGTACCTTTACATAGCTCAATGGTAATATTTGCTGAGTTAACCCCCTCCTCAGTGTCTTTGAGTTTCCCACCTCCTCAAATCTTCGAGTTAACCCCCTCCCCGGCATCGAGTTAACCCCCTCCCCGGCATCGAGTTAACCCCCTCCTCGTCATTCCTCCTTTTTCACAAAAATCCTCACAGTTCTCCCCCAATAACCCCCTTACTACTTTGTTAAATCCCCTCTTTATAGGAATCCACCTCCTTCATAAAGTCAAACTTCCTTATCACTCCACCGCCCTAGCTGTCGTGGTCTTTGGAAGTACAACGCATTAATGCATCCCCTTTTTAAGGTAAAAAGGTGGAATATATATCATTTTTAAATCACCCAAGTTTCTCTTGAGTAGTGGAGTTGTTAAATAATTTATTTAACAAACCCCTTTTTATTTACTTGGAATGGATCCGTTAATTAATTGAATGAATCATTTATTTAATAATTTATTCAATCCACTATGCTCTATAGAAAGGATTATTATCATTATTATTATTAATTAAATAATAATAATAATGTAATAATAATAACAATAATAATTAATAATAGTAATTAATTTAATTGTGAATAGTAATTAAAATATTTATTTGTTTAATGGATAAGTGTCAACATAGTACCTCTAGGTGTAATTAATGAAATATACTTAATAGTTTATTTAATCATGATCAACAATTATATAGCACACTCTTCTAGTATTAATGTTTAACTGTTATTCTTCATATTGAAGTCTCATTCACTTGAGGATACTTGCGATTAATGACACTTATTTTAACTGTTCGTCACTATGTTTACATACAAGACTAATTAACTTATTTTACACATTAAAACTTGATGCTCTTTTACTGATTAAGTCATTCACTGAATACTTATTTGAGTTATCTATGATAACTTATAACATTGTTACATCTTGATAAGTATGTTGTTAACCAATATTATTGCGCATGTGCATAATGTGCATGCGTGGCCAGCGTATGCACAAGACGGACATGTACTATAAACATACGTCATACTTCCTATGCATATCAGCTAACTAATACTAATAATACTTTATGCAAACTAAACAAGTATACATTCATCATAATATTACTAAAACATCATTGGTTACTTTATCAGTTAACCTTTGTTCCATCAATTTCGGTTGCTAAGGTTTACTGCATGGATAGGTTCTTATGAGATCAAGTATCCGGCTATCCCATAGCCCTCCAGTCCTATAGGTTAGTATTCTGAAAAATACACATTTTATAACAAGCATTTCCATCCGATCACCAATTGATCCATATTATCAACATCATTTTATTTCACGTCACAATTCCATCACAGGTATGCATGGAATATAACAATTCTATCAATTTCATCATAGGATGGCACTCACGTACAACACCATATATTTCACATTTCATCAATGAGAACGCTAACACATATATATTTTCATCATAAAAGTAATGAATCTCATGATATTCATAACTTAATAACTGCATGAATATAGTAACATCATAAACATAGTAGCAGCATATCATTAGGTCTAACATGCCGAAAATATAGTTCACTCTGTCTAGCTGAGTCCAACAGATAATGAGCAATTAAAGTGAAAGGTGTCTAACTCATAAACATGCCTAGTCAAAATATGGGGCGTTACATCAACCCTTATTTTGTTGTTGTGATTGAGGGGAGTGATGGGAACTAGGATGTCTTCAACTTTAAAACTTGTGTCGTTTTGGGATGCAGTAAAAAAAAGCTACCTTCCCAAATGATTTCAAGCCTTCTACTCTTCCTAGTTGATATATAATGGATCATGTTGATGAAGTGTCAGTGATAGATATCATAGCACTGCAGGTAATCCATCTACATTTGCTAAATGAAAATGATGCAATCATTTGTATATTCAATGGGTATTGGCCTCCTACATCAACTTTGTACTAGTAGATCCATTCAAATTGGACAAATAAGTGTGAGATATCCTTGCGCTCTACAAGTTTTTTATTGTTCAGTTTTATAATCATGTTGATTTTTAGAAAGTGTTTGAGAAGCGTCCCTAGTTTGGGGAAGTATGAGTCTTTTTATAACCTCTTAGTCCCTAGATTTTGATCCTAACTCTATGTTAGTTACTAGAATGTTAGTTTGGGTTTACTTTCCCAATTTTCCTTTACATTTCTAGTATTTATTAGTTTTGAGAATAATAGGAATTCTCTGAGAACCTATAACAAATTAGATCTTGAGAGAGTTATAGTAGGATTGTATACACACACTCGCATATGTGTGGATATAGATCTTAGTAAGGGCATTCCGAACAAAATGATGCTCAAATGAAAAAAAATCAATACACTCATGCTTGGATCATGTGAACAAAACATTTTGAGGCCAGATATATCAACTTTCGAGACATCTACACTGTACTTTTCCTCGTGCTCAAGTTAATACTCTTGGGAAAAATGAACCAAATCAAAATTAAAACCTAGATTTTTATGAATAACGAGGGTGATCGAAATGAGGTAAATCAACAATCGTGAGTGTCGAATAATGGTTATGATATAAATGACATAAATCAACAACCACAATTTCTGATTAGGGAATCTAATCCTTCCTTGGTGGATAGAGTAGAAGACATAGATATAGGGATTTCCTCCTCGAGGGATATAGTTGTACCTAAAATATCTTTAGGTGGAACAAAGAGACTACATGAAACCAATACCTTTTATTCAAATAAGGAATTGGTTCCCTTTATGAATTTTGATCTCCCATGTTTTGACTTGCAATCAATTACGATGGCTCCTTCTTTGTAAGTTTTAAATATATGAAAGTGAAGCAATGCATACAAGTTCTTAGGAAAAGTATACACAACAGTAATGGTACATATCGAATACACATATAATTACCTTGAAAACCCCTAGCCAAGAAGAAAACCTAACTTAGAGCCACACCTCTATCTTCTTCATTGTATTAACTTGGTTAATCACAATACAATATTTAGGTATTTGCAACATATAAAACCCTTATCTGTTAACTTGAATTAATTACAACCCTAATATTTACAACTATTCAATGCTTCTTCCCTGGTTTTGGCATATATGTGCTCAAAACTCCCATTACATGTGTAATGCATGATTTAGTACAGATCATAACATACATCAAACTACGAATAACACAACCATATGGAACATGAAACATGTCCTCTACCTCTTCCTGTGTATTGGGACATTGTTCATCATATAACTTTGCACCTATATGAATAGTAACATTGACCAGTTTACATTCCCACATATTAAATCTTTGCAAGATTGCCTCAATATGATTCCTCTGGTTTAATCAAAGTTTCATATCCACATGGTATCTTTTAATATCCATGTCAAAAATAAGGTTTGTAGCACCAATGTCATTCATGTCAAACTTAGAGGATATGGTACCTAGCCTCCTTAATGATATCTTTGTTGTCTATGATTAGCAACATATCATTAACATATAATACTATATAAATAAAGTGATTACTAACTTGCTTGGAATACACACAGTGATTGACGTTGCTTCTCAGAAATCATAGTCCAAGTATGTAAGTATCAAAATTTTGATATCACATTCTTGGGGATTTCTTTAAGCCATACAAGGACATTTTTATCTTGCAAACCAACTCCTTCTTACCCTTCACTTTGAACCCTTTAGGTTGTTTCATATACTTTTATTATTCCAAGTTGCTATGTTGGAACGCTATATTTACATCCATTTGTTCTACTTCAATATCAAATGCTATAGCAAGATTCAATACAAATCTAGTGTAAGTTAACTTTGTAACATGAGATAAAATATCAAGAAAGTTAATTCACTCCATCTGGAAATATCCTTTTGCTACTCGATGAGCCTTGTACTTCTCCTCTTTTCCTTTTGCATTGCGATTCTTCTTGAACACCCATTTTCTACCAACATATTTTTGTCAATAAAGAAACTTCAACAAACCCCATGCCTCATTTTTTCTAAGGACTCCATTTCTTATACCATGGTCTTCTTCCAAATTTTACCCTCCTTAGAATTAACTCCCTCTCTAACAATTCTAGGATCAACTTCAATAGTAGATAAAAAAAAAGCATAACAAAAATCAAGTGGACTATAACTTTGTACTTTCCTTCTTACTTGATAAGATCTCCTCACACTAGGATATGCGGTTCCTTCTCATCATCCAATGCAATATGACATGCCATCATCCATTGAGTC
Source organism: Larix kaempferi (assembly GCA_027924585.1). Classification (NCBI taxonomy): domain Eukaryota; kingdom Viridiplantae; phylum Streptophyta; class Pinopsida; order Pinales; family Pinaceae; genus Larix; species Larix kaempferi. Next base: position 322,658 of record BSBM01000627.1, read on the forward strand.
AAATTCTCCATTCTCTAGATCAAACTCCATTTTCTCTTGTTCTCCTTCTCTTGGTTAATCTTCATTCTTAGGAGTAATTTTAACTTCTATGAATATCACAACATGACTATAAATTGTCTTACTTATTACTGGATTCCAAATTTGGTATCCTTTTATTCCAAGGTTTAACAATGGTATTTTATATGGATGGATTTTTTCCTATTGGTTGATTTTCGACCTTTTTTCAAAAATTACATTCACCGATTGACCATTTTCATTTTAATTTTTTCCTATTTTTTGCTTAAAATGTGCATATATTGATATTATTCACCAAAAATTGAGAGTTTTAATACTAAATAATACGTTTCTTATTGAATACGTTCCTATGCATCTATATGTATGAATTTTTTAATCCAAAATAATCACCTAGAATACTATACTTAGGATGTATAATATTTGAATCCTTAAAAATACCTTGCGTATACCCAATGAAGATTAATTTCTTTGCTTGATTGTTTAACTTGCTCCTTTTCTCTTTTGGAACATGCATATAAGAATCACAACCAAAAACTCTAAGAAGTACAAGAGAGGGTTTCTTACTAGCCCATGCCTAACGAGGAGTCTTATCAACCAATTGATGTAGGTGATTGGTTGATCATATAACATACAATATCTACTACCTCCACCCATAATTTATGTTACGTGTGTGCACCACTAAACATACTCCTTTCCTTTTCCATCAATGACCTATTCATCCTTTTTTGTGTCTCCATTATATTGAGGCGTGTGTGGAGTTTTATTTTGTAGTAATAATTAGCACTATTCACAGAACTTCCTAAAATATTTCCTGTAGAACTCTCCTCCATTATCATTCATAAATATTTTTATTTTATTCTCCATTTGGTTTTTTACAAGAGATTTAAGATCTTTGAGTTCTTTAAAAACCTCAAACTTCTTCTTCAAGAAATACAACCCTATTTTCCTAGAAAAAATATTTATAAATAAGACATAGTACATAAATGCCTCTAGACATGGAATATGTATAAGTACAAACAAATCAATGTATACAAGCTCCAAGATCCCTTTTACCCTTGTAGCACCTTATGGGAATCTCACTCAATTATGTTTACCATATACACAGTGTTCACAAAAATTAAAATCTAAAGAATATTTAGGGATACCTTCAACCATACCTTTACTATACAAAGCAAGAAGGCCCTTTTCTCAAAATTTTCCTTATTTGATGTAAGAGCATTGTCTTTTCTCAAGAAAGAAGAGGAGTTCCATAATTATCATTCTCAGAAACAATGGTATTATTACACCCATTACTAATACTACTTCCTAATAGATTGTATAGAGTTTTAATCCAAAATATCCTCAACAACACTTTTTCTCCTTGGACCATCTTTCATGTATCCTTTTCAAATATAGTTTGGACACCTGAAACACCCATTTTAATCACATATATCAAGTTTTTGGCCAAATCTAGAATATGTATAACACCTAGAAGAGTTAAAACCCGCCTATATTTAATAAAAAACTAGCCCCTTCAATGTCCTATGATCTTGGTTGTTGAGTCATCTCCCAAGAAGACCTCACCTCCCTTATACTTTCCATATTCACACAAACACTCCCTATGAGGAGTCATATGAAAATATGCACCTAAGTTGATCAACCATGCATCATGATCTGAATGTGTACTTGTGGCTACCAAATACACATCTCCTCTTTCTTCTTAGGCATTTTTTTCTACAAAAGGAGCACCATCAAATCCCTTTCCCTTATCAAAATTTATTGATATATAATCTTTCTTATATTCATCCAACTTTATTGTATTTACAACATTTCCTTTAGATTGCCTTGGAGATTTAGATTTACCTCTAGATTTAAATCTATCCCTTGAAGACTCACGTACATCCTTTATGTCTATATGGCATCCCATCACAAATAAGGGACCCCTGGTCTGACATTCTATGGTTTTCCACGTTATCTCTTCCAATAATAGGGATGCAACCAAATAATCAAGCTTTAATTTGGTTGTATTATTCCCAATAACTACATCTAGGATATCACATGAATCTAGGAAAGAGCACAATAGGATAATGCACTTTTCTTGATTGAACATTTTCATATCAACAGACAAAAATTGAATTGACACAATGTTAAAGGCATTGATATGCTATGTCATGTTGTCATCATCATTCATCCTTATAAGGTACAACTTATTTTGAAGGAAAAGTTTGTTCACTAGGTAATTTGACTGATAAAAACTTCTTAATTTATCCTAGAAATTATTTGTATTGTCTTCCTAGAGTCATTCAAATTCTTTGTGTTCTATTCCCAAAGTCCTTCAATAATGAATATGAGAGGTAGAGTGGGATCATACTTCTTTCCTTTCTCTCCATCTTTTCCCAATATTCTTCAATGTACAAGTAGCTTGTGCACTTGAATCCATGATAACCCATTGTTCTCTATCAGTTAAAAGATATTCCACCTTAACTCAAATACTTGATAGTTAAATTTATCAATCTTAATTCTAGAGCTACTCATCATTCCCATCTACACAAATCACTATTGTGGAGATCCCACTAAAACCAATTTTATCATAGGCCCAAGTAAACTTGGTTTATCGAGAACAAATAAAAACCTAGCACCAAAGGAAACCCTCTAAAGGTAATATCATTTTTTTGATTCTATATGTAATTTCTAAACCTATAAAAGTGAAGCAATGCACATAGGATTCTTAAGCTAAATTAAATAGAACAAAAATGGCATACACATAATACACAAGGAAATCATGGAAACGCTTAACTAAGAAAACCAACCTAACTTAATGTTGCACCTCTATATTCTTCATTGTATTAACTTGACCATTCACAATACAATATTTAGGTATTTGTCACATCCAAAACCTTAACATGTTAACCTAGATTAGATTACAACCCTAATCCCTTAACTATGATTACAATGGGTTGAAAAAACAGTGGCAAAAAAAGCACAAAAATAGTCAACAATAGACCCAAAAGAAATTCAGAGGCACTACCCTGAACCTCGATGGCTAGGGATACCACTCATCAACATAAATTGTTATATGGATGGGAGGAACGGGGGGTAAATAATTTAACACAACTCCAAGATTCTTCAAGGGGCTGGAAAGAGGTTAAAAAGAAGAAAGGTAAACAGGGATGGGATGGAGATTATTTTTTTAAGGGACAGAGATGACATGTATATTAATTATGTAGTTTTACTTTAGTAAGTGCAATATATATCTATATGTTATAACTGGTGTGCACAGTTATTCTTCAATTTTTGTATTGTTCTTTGAACACGTCAAAAGTGGAATTTATTTCCGTATTGAAACATAAATCACAATTAAAAAATAAGAGGTTTAAATTTCCCCTTCACCTAAAAAAAAGAAGCTTAGTTACTCCTAAAAAATTTTCTTACTCATTTCCAAAACAAATAAATAATTCCAAACTCACCCTCGATACATGAGTCTCCTCCCCACAAATAAACACAAAAAATCATTCACCACTCCATCTAGGACTCTCCCGCCTTTTTTGAATTCCAACCACTTTCCTCTGGATGGTGGTGGTGGTGGTGGTTATTAATATCCACTGAGGACAATTTTTGTTTATTAGACCTTTAAAAAGGTAATGAATCACTTGGTTTTCTTCAGAATTTTGTTTTGTATTAAAAAATATTTAAGAGAAGCATCAAAAGATCACCAAAATCGTGATGAATTAAAAGTTAATATGATGACAAATATTTTGAAATTGCGTACATATACATAATCGAAAATTAGTGATATTATATCACCACTTTTCACAAAGTCACCAAAAAATGCACCCCTAATAAAACTAGAACTTTGTAATCACCAGGTTTACTACGTACATGTTCTATATTAATGTATGCTAAGATATATACAATTGTTGTTACACATGGTTATTATTATTAAAGTATATAAAATTCATCATGAAAACTATTAATGATTATATTCTAGCATGATCTATTTAATTAAATAATTATAGTGTAGGGCCCCTCCTCTAGGGTCTTTCCTGTTTAACCTGAAACTCAACCACTCGATACAAAAGAGATTAGAAAGCATAACAACTGAATAAATAAACTAAATAAATGAATAAACTAGCGAATTAAAACAAACCATAACCATAACCAGCAAAGCTCATTTATCCATAGGCGAAGCAACCGTTAGCTCCGCCACCCAACCATAGGCTCATGCTTTCAATCGCATGGCCTCCCCCGAGCTTTGGGTCGTAGAGCTCACACACGTTTTTCAGAAATCCAGCTTGGGTTTCCCTTCCCACCAGTATTTCTTAGCCAAACCCTTAGATAGCAGCAAGTCTTTGAGGCATTCGAAAATTACGACAATCGTCCAAATTATGGGCCCCTTACCCATTTCCTAAGCCTTCCTTATAAAGGAAAATCTCCTGCGACACATGTCGCTTCATGCATAATTAAATATTTTTAATTAATTATTTAATTAAAACACTCACCCATCCAAGTGTCAGTTTCTCTGGGAAGTACACCTACATCCCTAAGTTTGCTCTAGTTTGTCCCCCAGATATTTTAATCAACTCCTAGCTTTTAGTTGACTAGGTGTCTAATCTTAGGATTCTATTTTGCTCCTAAATAATGATTTCTATTATTTTAAATGCTCAACAAAAACAACTATTCATGTGCAAATGTCTAAACTATTTTTTATGCATTTGCTAATTAATAATCTAGAGTTATTCTCCTAAGTTTTTATGCAGTTTAATTTAACAATCAAACTCACTAGGATCACGGTGCCGCGCCGTTGGGCTCCTGGTTCCTTAATTTTAATTCTCTGACATGGCACCACTCCGTCGGGTCCAGTCATCCATGGTTTCCATTCCTTGGCATGATACCGCATCGTTGGGTCCTTGCGTCCATTCTTTCATTTCTTGACAGGGTACCGCATCGTCGGGCCCTTCTGCCACCATCTTTCCGTTTTGACTTGCGGGAACTCTTGTAGGGATTTTAGGAATCGTTACCATCCATCCTCCATCTACATGCTATCTAGGGACTAATGGCGTTGAGGAGTGAGTCCGTTCTCACTGCGCGCCCCTCAACTCGTACGTGACCAGCTCCGTCGTGGCCTACCTCGTACGCCCTCACGCATTCGTCTTGAGCAAGCAGATCAGTGCTTATCTGCTCATGCGTGGTATTCTTGTCGGAAGTCGACATCGTCGTCGCTCCCCCTGTGTGTGATTTACCCGTACTCTACGACCCTTCATATTCCTTTGTGTGTCCTTCGGTGAACCGTTTCACCTGTCGCTACACACATTTCTCACAAACATAAATCATTATTTTATTGATTTACAATCAATCGTAATCATAAATATACTCAAAATAAAATCAAAGGATTATTTTATTAATGTTTCAAACAGTCGGGTCACTAAGCAAGTGCCCTCAATGTCTACAGTAGTCTAGGGGCACTACATACACCCCTACTTATTTAGAACTTCGTCCTGAAGTTCAGAATAAATGCGGAAAGCTATGACGCATCTCAGTTGCGTCCTCCCAAGTCACAAAGCTAGGGTTGTAGCTGTCCTACTATACTTTGACTTGACCAATCAAGGCTAAGCATTTAAGCAATAACTGATTAATCAATTATCCCAGTCCACACATATAATTCAATTCATTAATTTATTTATCAACTATAGTCATGCACATCATCAGGTGATTCTCCCTTATTAAGACATATCCTAACTCGAAGGGCCACTTTATTGAAGTCTGTTACGCCGGGTCACTCGACAGGTGCTCTTAAAGTCCATAGTCATTTTAGGGGCATTACATACACCCCCTCATATATAGAACTTCGTCCCGAAGTTAATTTTGTTCTCGTACTTCCGACACTAGGCTTAACTTTTAATTTCCTATTCTCACCTTCTTGCCATTTTCTTCTATTTCTCTTAAGCAATCATGGCCATGTTCTAATAATTAGTTTTCCAAATCTTCTAGTATGGTTATAATACATTCTCAATCGTAATTTTGTGCAATGCAACTCCAATAATGCCCTCATAATTGTCAATACCACACTAGTTTTTCTATGTCTTCTAGTCATGTGCAAAGATCCATAATATCCAAATTGACTACAAGTTATAAAGCACCAATGGCCATACCACAGTTACTCAATCATCCCTTCGCACAATGAATCCGAACAAGAATGCAAATCTGTTGGCTATCCCTTCCTCCAATATGAAAAGGTGAACGTCATACCATATTCGGTAAAATAATGACGGCAAATTATAATCACCGGTTAACAAATCTAGAGCGGTTACAAAATATTCCAAAATCCAATTCCCAAAATACTACATCCAAATCCCTACTTGTTTTTAATAGTGCTGGTTCTCAATTTGACAGGATTCCAAGCATCAATGCTTAGCGACTTAGTCGAACATATTAAACTTTATCCATTAGTCTTTTCATCGGTAAGTTCATGTCCAGGTCAATGAGATTATCACATCCTTACCTCATTTTATCATTTATGTTGTCATAAGACCACTTTGTTAGTCTCATCAATTCATAATATAAGTGTTTTTCTCATCATCATCGAGCCCTATCTTGGCTAGTTGTAATTTCATCAGGATTGACTATGTCCTTGGGTTAGCTGCATTCCGTTCAGTTCATTGTGTTGATCATCTCCATACATCATTTTACTAAAATTGTCTTCGTTTGGTCCTTTCAATGGACTTTCCAAGTTTCATCTTATGTGTCTATATAGTCCCATCGAGTCTTGTCTTAAGGTCTAGTCATCTTTTCATATAATTTTTTTTTTTGTCATGTCATGAGGTTAACATAATTGTGTTCAACTCGTTGTTTCGATACTTCATTTCACAAAAATTTCCCCTGATTTTTCCCTATTATTTATGTCCAACCTATTTACAATTTTCAAAACTATCTTCCAACTTTTGCATTTCCCCAGTTGAACTTATTATATTTACAATAATTTTAAAAGTAAACTCCCCCTAATGTGAAAAAAATAAGATTCAAACTATCGAGTCCAATTCAATTTCTAGTATCTATGTATATGTATAATCTAATATATATTTAGCTTTGAAATGATCGAATGAGGTTGTAAGATATAATCCCCACATTTTAGATATATAAAAATTTTAAAAAAATTTAAAATTTATTTAATTAAACCAATATCTTGCCACATAATCAAATGGTTGTCAAAATATCTATACTTTACTCTCTCTATATATCAATAACAACTTTCCAATATATGTATATATATTAAATATCAATACAATATATATCAAATCACAACCTTCAAAAAAAAATTTATTTACTCAAGGCAATATATATCAAAACGGGAACTTTCCAATATATATATATTAATACCAATATATATATCAAATGATAACTTTCCAAATCTTATATATTAAATACAAATATATGTCAAATAATAAATTTTCAAAATGTATATATTAAATACTAATATTTATCTACTTACATTTTTCCAAAATTTATATAATAAATACACATATACAGAAAATGACAACTTTACCAAATATATATCTATTAAATACCAATAAATATATTAAGTGACAGTTTTCCAGAATTTATATAATAAATGCATATATATAATTATGTAAAATGACAACTTTACAATTTACATATATTAAATACCAATATGTAATCAACTAACAGTTTTCCAAAATTTTTATATAATAAATACATATAAATATCCAATAACAACTTTACAAAATATATATATATATATATATATATAATCACTTAAATATCATTAAAATAGTATAGACAATAAATTTGTGCTATCATGCTTTTAGTGATTATGATGTGATTCCATGATATAGTCCAGATGCATATACGGTCTACTTAAATAACTTTTTAATCAATAATAAGCCATTATTCCAAAAATCTCATTCCTTTATTTAGTCACTTACCTAAGAGTTAACCAATATGACCTATGGATACTTTAAACTTTACTCCATGTTTTTTTAATCACAAAACAACATTATCATATAATTATATATAACTATGGAATTACTTTGTTCTCTAAGTCACATTTTATGAACCTATCTTAACTACAATTAATATAATGATGCTTATGAACTTCCACTTCTTAACTACTATAGCTAAATGGCATATATTTTAACTATCATTCTTAACAAATTTGATACAATGCTTATTACTCTTTACACATTCCAAAACGATAACACCTATTAACTTCCACTAGACAGCTATCGGGACTCAATTGCATAATCTTGTAAACCTGAAATCCAAACTTAGTAACAATAACTTTAATTCATTTATTCATTAGTTAAAGAGAGCTCGACGCATAAATCAACTGCGCCATCAGGCATGTATTGATCTTCATCAAACATAGTTTTCACATCGTTGATTGTGAAGGTTCGCTGAGCAAAGGTTTAACTCTCTCTTAAATTAACCACCAGATCAGGAGGGTGTGCCTCTTTTCAGAAGTGCCACTTAATTATATTTCAAGCTAATTAAGGGAAGTCACCAGGATTCAGTTTTACAAGTTAGACACTCCACGCCAAGTCTTCGAAGGTAGTAAAGAATTTAGAGCGCCAAAATGCTTAATGCAGTGGGCTGATATCTCGGGACTGAGAGAGATTTCAGCCAGCAACAATTTCCTATCGGCTAGTTAACTGATTCTCCATTCCATCATTTAAAGTTGATAGTTATTTAGTGGATCTCAAGTGAATTTCTATCTACGCTTCCATCCGCTCAAATAATTGAGCAGTATAACTTACCCCATAGAACTTAAATAGATGCTTTAACGCAACATCTATTCATTGAAAGGTCCGCAACGCTGCACATCACTAGGTAGACTGCTCACAGTCTACATTCTTTGATCTCTTATTTAGAATAGCACCAAAATTTATGTCAAAAGAACATATGCGGAATCAACTGAACTTTCCATCCGCCATAGTTTTAATATAATAATCCTATCGTTGTTAAAACCACCAACCACGGCCTCTCTATGAACTATCGAATTACAATTCGATTATTTATTTCACACTTACAAAATTTAGATACAAAGATATAAGGAATCACCACAACCGAATACATGGGTTATTGAGGTCATTCGACAGGTAGTAGTTCATATAAACGCCATCGTCGATGCAAAGGTAATCTAGGAGAATCAATGATAACTGCAAATAAATAACTCCAGAATTCAAAAAAAATCAAAGAGTTAACAATACACGCGTCAGGCAAATTGGAATTCAATTTCTAATACATCTAAATGACCATAAAATTTAAAAGCACATGGTATTTATTTCTGTCCTATTACAAATTACAGTTTGGACGTATATTCCAGCATTGTGCATTTTTCAATCTACAACACTTTCAAATGACAAAATCACTTATAACCATTCACACCAATAGTATCCTTAAAACAATTTATTAAGTGCTTTACATCTAGCATATCTAATTGCATCGGGATCATTGACTATGTATATATGAAATATATATTCCATTTTATAATATAATTCCTATATATATTTTATTTATTCCTATCCGATAATTAATAACGATCTAAATGCTTCCACTTACACATTTCATCTTCAAGTATAGCGAAATAATTACAAATAAACTTATAAATGTTCTACTTAAAATGAATTGGATTTTAAAGAGAATAATACTAGATCGAGAATAATCAAAAGGATCAGAGGATTAACCGTCCATGAGTTTTACCCGGTTACACGAAATCTCTAGGTGAAGAACTGAACCACTATTGATGACAGTATCACAATTTGAACAGAACCACTGTGATTCTCGCGTGGACAGCGCATGTTACCGCCGGTTCTACAATTACTGTAATTTAACTCCACATACAGAAGCTATTTCACAGCCTTGGGATAAGGCCTATAATCCGGCTATGAAATTGTGATTCAGGTATGATCAAAGGATTACATTGATAACCAAACGACTAGTTAAATGATGTAATAAGAAATAATGTAGGTTAATTCGACTGGGCGTTCACATAGATATCGAATTAATTCGACAGGAATGAAATCAAATAATTTTTATAGCGTTGAGGTTAAGTTCTCAACTATACGTCAGAGATTTGGCACTTCAACTGATCGTTTTAGTCAAGATCGACTAGATTTGACTATCTCCGTTGAGGAGATACCAAGGTATGTAATCACAAATAAAACACAACCGACAAACAGTTTGGGTCGATCCTCTCTGTGGAGAGATCATCCCTTTCCTACAATCCAAAAAGAATTATTTTACAGTCCGGTCCAATACTACAAAGCTCAGGTTGACCCTCTTAGAAAGAGAGGTCGTCCTAGCTGTTGCTCAGTTCAGCAGTTACAGAACATTAAAGATGAAGGCGTATCAGGGTGCAAAGAGTACCAGCAATCAATTCCACACTATGTCTCTGGATTTTATGAAGTAACTTAATGAGATGAGGATAACAAGAGATTGGATGAATTATCAATCAAAATAGCCCAGGAATGTTAAGATCGCCCATCAAAGTTATTACAGTGATACTGAGATCGTAGATCGAATTAACACAGAAATGCCAGATCAGAGAACGCGGATATCACAGAGCTATTGAAATCATAGAGCAATTTTTTTACAGAGACAAAACAATTGATGAATAAATTACCCAGAATTAATACTAATCATAGAGCTAACTGGATTGGTGGATGGGGATCTAGATTAGAAATGGAGATCCCATCTTTACTAAACTTGACCCCCCTTCCTTTTTAATGTACAAGAATTTGACTGTATGATCGGCATGAGATTCGCAAGACATAATTATAGATCGGGATGTAGCGGAGCGAATTTGCCGAATGAAGTAAAACAAAGGACTGAAACGACGATTTATTTCCAGGATTTAGATTGTTAGGAATACTGTGTTTGATACCTCAAGAAGTTTCGACCAGGGAGCTCTTCTTCGACAGCAAATGAAATAAAGAGTGATCGATACCATCTAAGAATAATAATATGTACACAGAAATACGATATTCGGATGGGAATTAATCCATGTTTTTATTTTATTTTTTTTATAACAAGTTTCTGATTCGAAGGTTTGCAATACCCAAAAAGAAATAGGTCTAATATTTATTCAAACGTAGATGTAATTTATATCCCACCTGAGTTCGGATTCAGAGGTTTTCCAAACCCAAAGAAATAGATCTGAAAGTAATCGAAGATGAACTTAACCTAACACAATGAATTTACACAATGGCGTGAATGCAATATATCCCCGAATTCCTTCCTTCTCGGTCAAATAGAGGGAAAATAATAATTTTTAGGAAATGCAATATAAACAGCGATCTAGTATTTTCGTTTTCCAATTTGCAAACCATAATAATTTTCAGAAGATACGACATAAACAGAGATCTAGTTCCTTCGTTTTCCAGTTTGCAAAACAAAGGTAAAATAATAAATTTCAGGAAATGCAATATACACAGGGATCTAGTACTTTCGTTTTCTAAATTGCAAAACAGAGGTAACATAATAATTTTTAGGAAATCCAACATAAACAGAAATCTAATATTTCACACAAGTTCAAGTTCCATAACCCTTATTAAAACAGAAATTAGATATGAAAACTAAAGAGTGAAAGAACCTGTAGAAATAGCTCAATCGAAGGTGTAGCCCACGAAATTGCAGCGGTACGTCATTGATCTTCAGGAATCATCGACAAACCCCTATAAAAATATGAGTCTGGTGCCCTCAAGGCTCGACCGGCTCTGATACCAAATGTAGGGCCCCTCCTCTAGGGTCTTTCCTGTTTAACCTGAAACTCAACCACTCGATACAAAAGAGATTAGAAAGCATAACAACTGAATAAATAAACTAAATAAATGAATAAACTAGCGAATTAAAACAAACCATAACCATAACCAGCAAAGCTCGTTTATCCATAGGCGAAGCAACTGTTAGCTCCGCCACCCAACCATAGGCTCGTGCTTTCAATCGCATGGCCTCCCCCGAGCTTTGGGTCGTAGAGCTCACACACGTTTTTTAGAAATCCAGCTTGGGTTTCCCTTCCCACCAAGATTTCTTAGCCAAACCCTTAGATAGCAGCAAGTCTTTGAGGCATTCGAAAATTACGACAATCGTCCAAATTATGGGCCCCTTACCCATTTCCTAAGCCTTCCTTATAAAGGAAAATCTCCTGCAACACATGTCGCTTCATGCATAATTAAATATTTTTAATTAATTATTTAATTAAAACACTCACCCATCCAAGTGTCAGTTTCTCTGGGAAGTACACCTACATCCCTAAGTTTGCTCTAGTTTGTCCCCCAGATATTTTAATCAACTCCTAGCTTTTAGTTGACTAGGTGTTTAATCTTAGGATTCTATTTTGCTCCTAAATAATGATTTCTATTATTTTAAATGCTCAACAAAAACAACTATTCATGTGCAAATGTCTAAACTATTTTTTTATGCATTTGCTAAGTAATAATCTAGAGTTATTCTCCTAAGTTTTTATGCAGTTTAATTTAACAATCAAACTCACTAGGATCACGGTGCCGCGTCGTTGGGCTCCTGGTTCCTTAATTTTAATTCTCTGACATGGCACCACTCCGTCGGGTCCAGTCATCCATGGTTTCCATTCCTTGGCATGGTACCGCATCGTTGGGTCCTTGCGTCCATTCTTTCATTTCTTGACACGGTACCGCATCGTCGGGCCCTTCTTCCACCATCTTTCCATTTTGACTTGCGGGAACTCTTGTAGGGATTTTAGGAATCGTTACCATCCATCCTCCGTCTACATGCTATCTAGGGACTAATGGCGCTGAGGAGTGAGTCCGTTCTCACTGCGTGCCCCTCAACTCGTACGTGACCATCTCCGTCGTGGCCTACCTCGTACGCCCTCACGCATTCCTCTTGAGCAAGCGGATCAGTGCTTATCTGCTCATGCGTGGTATTCTTGTCGGAAGTCGACATCGTTGTCGCTTCCCCTGTGTGTGATTTACCCGTACTCTACGACCCTTCATATTCCTTTGTGTGTCCTTCGGTGAACCGTTTCACCTGTCGCTACACACATTTCTCACAAACATAAATCATTATTTTATTGATTTACAATCAATCGTAATCATAAATATACTCAAAATAAAATCAAAGGATTATTTTATTAATGTTTCAAACAGTCGGGTCACTAAGCAAGTGCCCTCAATGTCTACAGTAGTCTAGGGGCACTACATATAGTGTATTGAATAAAATAATATTGTGAACATAATTGGTATAAAATTCTAAACATGTTTATTGATTCCAATTATCTCAATGGGTTATCTTAGTTACTTTGAATGGATTGTTTCAAGACAAAGTTTGTTATGAGGATGAGGTCTCCAATTGTAGTTCCGCTGAGGCTCAAGTTTCATCTTGTCATATTTTGTTTACCAATTTATATTATGACATGCAATTAAGTCATCCTCCATCTAAATATTTTAGAAAAGAGGGGATATCACAAAGTAATTTTTTCTTGGAAAAAAATGTTTATTGATTCTAATGAAAAATTACATGCCATGCTTTTTTACATGTTTATGATTAAATGTCTATGCTACATAAATGCTAGGATAATGCGAAATTATAGCTAAAAAGAGAGACTTACCAATAAAATCTATCACAGACAATAAAGAGTGATGCAAGTCACCCTATGGAAATAAGGTTCTTGATTAACAATACACACGACACAAACCACAACGCTCACACAAACAAGGTGTAGAACAAGATGCCTGGATTGTCTTATATTACTTCTCTGAAAACGGTTACAATGTAAAATAACTGTAAGCAAATAACTAACTACAATCGGCCTCAGCCGTTACAACAATGAAGTAACTATGGTGTGTTCTCCCTGTGTGTCGACCTCACCCTCTCCTAGTTCACCTTCGAAACTCTGAGCTATGGTTTGATCTCAACACTCTGCACTCAGCCTGTGTGACTCTTCACAACTCTCTCGGCTCTACACTCTGCTATGCTCTGCTCCACTCCACCCTTTAGACTGAAGGCCTCTTTTCCCTCTTCTACTCTACGGGTGTTGTTTCCAAGATTATTACAATCCCAAGACCTGCGTCCCCCTCCATTTTCCAATCCTGTCCAAATCCTTTGAATCTACACTGTCAGCTTCCAGATGTGTTGTACAGCCTTTGTCCATGACGTCCTCTATCACGTCCTTCACCAACTCACCATAATTGTCATAACTTCCTCAGCAACCCCGACCAGCTACTAAGTACAGTTCATTGACTTTCTGTCCTTTCGACCCTGCTACAGCAGTCAGTCACATCTTGACTGTCCTATCGGCTCACTCCTTTACCCTTTTACACTTGGATTCACTAAACCCTTTCGTGTCATAGTTCGACCACTTGTCGACTACCCGACCTCTTACATTGCTCATCATCTTTCGACCATTCCCTATTGATCCTCAACCTCGCGGCATCTGCTGATCCTTCAGTTGGTCACACCCCGACTGCTTCTACCCGACTTGTTTACTTCAACAAGTCAACCTACTTCCCGCACCAGTGGTCATCGGCACTCCCGCTGGTCTACTCCCTTCGGTCGATCAATCTCAACTAATCTGCCTAGGCCCCGATGCTCCTACATCAGTATTCCTAAGTGAAAAAGAATTCGACTGCTCTGTCAATCTCCTGAACTCCTCTTCGAAAATCCATGTCGCTTCCTGCAACTCATCATTGGTGCATTGCACCAAGTATTCTTTCATGCGTGATCTACGAGTACGCCCCACTTCGCGCTTATCGATTACTTCTGCGATCCCTTCTTTATGTTGATCTGGAATCTGTTCCATCCAGTCGATACTTGTTTCTTCTCCTTTACTGCTACTCGACCCTTCTTCAAATTGATACAGGTCTGAGACATTGAACGTTGCTGAAATGTTCAAGTCTTCCGGAAATTCCAACACATAGGTATTGTCTGAAATCTTCTTCAGAATCCTGCATGGTCCTATCTTCTTCAATTTCAGCTTGTTGTATGTTCGTGTCAGAAATCGCTCCTTCCGCAAATATGCATAGACTAAGTCCCCTTCTTGGAATGACAATAGTATCTTCCTCCGGTCGGCTCTCAACTTGTAGGCCGCATTACTCTTCTCGATGCACTTCCACACATTTTCATGAAATTCATGCATGTGCTCTGCGAATGATTCTGCATCCACGCTCTTCCTAGTTTCTATCGGCAATTTGACCAAATTTGCCACTACATGTGGACTCCTCCCTTGGACAATCTGGAATGGGCTCAATCCTGTTGATCGATTCACAGAATTGTTATATGCAAACTCTGACTATTCCAACACATTCTCCCACTGCTTGGTTCTGTTGGCTGCTAAACATCTCAGAAGGTTTCCCAAACTTATGTTTACAACCTCGGTCTGTTCGTCTATCTGCAGATGATATGCCGAACTAAACTCTAAGTTCGTGTCGAGTTTCTTCCATAGGGACCTCTAGAAATGCCCCATGAATTTCGTATCCCTATCTGAGGTGATACTCTTTGGAAGACCATGCAACCTGACTATTTCCTTAAAGAATAACACAGTGATCCCTGTGGCATCACCTGTTTTCTTACATGGTATGAAATGTGCCATCTTCAAAAATCTATCGACTACAACAAATATTCAGTCGTTCCCCTGCTGTGTCCTGGGAAATCCTAACACAAAATCCATGCTAAGATGCTCCCATGGGTTCTCCGATACTGGAAATGGTGTATACAACCCCATATTCTGACTCTTTCCCTTTGCCAACTAGCAAACTTGACATTGTTGAACCCATTTTCTGACATCTGTCGACATCCTTGGCCATAAATACTTTTCGTCAATCAGTGCTTTGGTATTGTCGATCCCAAAGTGCCCTTCTAATCCTCCATTATGAAATTCTTGGATTAGGTTCTCTCTCACTGATCCTCTGGGAATACACAACTAACTTCCCCTAAACAGGTAACCTTCTTGGATGAGATAACTCAAATATGGAGTTCTGTCGACGCTCCAAGGCTCTCGACAAGCCTTCCATGACTTTGCAAAATCTTCGTTGGCTTCATACTCCGTCTTTATCGACTCTATTCCTGTTGCCTGAACAGTCATCATTCCCAATAGCACAACTCTCCTTCTCAATGCATCGACAACTTTGTTCGACTTGCCCGACCTATGTCGCAACACGAACGTATATCTCTGGAGTAGCTCCACCCACTTCATGTGTCATTGGTCCAACTTCGACTGAGTATTCAAATACCTCAGTGCTTGGTGATCTGTGTATAACACAAATTCCTGCGGCAGCAAATAATGCCTCAATTTGTTCAATGCTTGGATGATCACATAAAATTCTTGGTCATAGACCGAATACTTCCGCTTCGCCCCATTCAGTTTTTCACTGAAGAATGCAATTGGTCGGCCTTCTTGGCTCAACACTGCTCCAATTGTCGTTCCACTTGCATCACAATCGACCTGGAAAACTTTGTCAAAGTCTGGGAGCACCAACACTGGGCTCTCAGTGACCTTTTCCTTCAATTTGTCGAAAGCTTCTTGGGCCTTACTCGTCCACTTGAACTCGCCCTTTCTCATGCATTCTGTCAATGGTGTACAAATTCGACTGAATCCCCGAATGAAATTCCGGTAGAAACTAGCAAGTCCATGGAAACTTCTCACTGCAGTAATACTTGTCGATTCCAACCAATCTACTATTGTCTTCACCTTCTCGGGTTCCATATCCAACCCTTTACCTGAAATTACAAATCCCAAGTACACCAATTCCTTCTTCATGAAGAAACACTTTTGCAATTTAATCATCAGCTTCTCTTCCTGCAATTTCTACAATACTTGTCGAACGTGCTCCAAGTGTTCTGACTTGGTCCGACTGAAAATCAGAATGTTGTCTAGATATACTATGAAAAACTTTCCCAAGAATGGTTTCAACACTTCATTCATCTATATCATGAATGTACTGGGTGCATTAGTCAATTCGAATTGCATGACTAACCACTCATATAACCCTTCTCTTGTCTTGAATGTTTTCTTCCATTCATCTCCTTCTCTGACCCTAATCTGGTGATATCCACTCTTCAAGTCTAACTTCGTGAAGTATGTCGCTCCACTCAGGCAATCCATCAAGTCATCCATCCTTGGAAATGGAAATCGATACTTGATTGTGATCCTATTTATGGCTTTGGAGTCAGTACACATCCTCCATTCCCCGCCCTTCTTTGGTGTCAATACTGCTGGTACTGTACACGGGCTCAAGCTTTCTCGGATCAATCCCCTGTCCAACAACTCTTGGACCTATTGGTTGAGCTCCTGCCCCTCTACTAGACTCATCCTATATGGCGCTTTGTTTGGCATACTTGACCCTGGAATTAAGTTGATCTGATGGGATATACTCCTTGTCGACGGTAATCCCATCGGTTTCTCATTAGCCATTATGTCCCTAAACTCTTCGAGCAACTCCTCGACTTCGACTGGAATTCTATCCATGTCGATCTTTCCTTCGACATATGGTCCTTTTGAAATGATTGCATAACATCCCGAGTATTTTTCCTCCTCTGTGAGGAATTCCTTGGTGGTGCTCATCAACACTCGCTTTTCCCAAAGGTTGCTCTCGCCGTCCTTGCTGTTGGCTGGCTCTCCTCGCCTCGGCTTAAGAGTCCTTTTCACGCCATTCTTCCACACTATGACTGTGTTAGCTCGACCATCATAGATCATCTTACGATCATATTTCCATGGCCTCCCTAACAAAAGATGGCATGCATCCATGGGAACTACATCACACAGTACGCTGTCCTCTAACCCTTCAAGTCTGAAGTTGATCAGGCACTGTCGGGTCACCTTAACATGGTGTCCTTTCTGCAACCATGATATATTGTAAGAGTGTGGGTGTTCACGACACTTCAACCCGATCTTGTTAATGAATTTCGTCGACAAAAGATTCTTTGTACTCCCACCATCAACTATGGTCTTCCAATGCCATTCCCCGATCCGCACTTTCGTTCGAAAGATTGCCTTCCGTTGTGCTGGTTCCATCGGGTCGCGTTGATCTTCTTGGATCAAAGCGCTTTGAACCGTCAGATTTCGGTTCTTCTTTTTCTCACCTCCACTGCTATCTAATGCCGACTCTTCCCTCTCATCGACTTGCTCATCCTTTCAACGTCTGGTTTTCGACTCTTCTGAGCATGTAGGTTTTCTGGGCATTCATATGCCTTATGGCTGGTTCCTCGACATTTGTAACAGATTATGGCTGGTTTGTTAATTCCCTTCTTGTCCGATGGACCACTTTGACTATACGCACCTCGACCACGGTTCTCATGACCATCATGTCGGTTCTCTTGCGCTCTTTCTTTCATCGATGTCCCTTCTATGCATCGACTAGCTTCGACACCTTCTCTCTTGTAGCTTCTACCTTGACCTTTCAGGGAGACAATCTTTCCAACCCGACTAGTCATCCTGCCTTTGGTCGTTGCGGACTTTCTCGATAGTTTCTCTTCCACCTTCAGAGCTAGCTGATAAGCTTCTCCAACTACTCTGAATCTCGACATGCTGAGCTCATCCTGAACAGCATACTTCAGGCCATTTACATATCTAGCGACAACTTCTTCTCCTTCATCAGTTTGTCCTGACCAAATCGACAATCAGTAGAACTCCTCCATGTACTCTTTCATAGTCATCTCTTTCTGTCGAAAGTTTTGTAACTTCCTGAACAAGAAAATCACATAGTCATTTGGCAAGAACTTCCCTTTCAACTTGGCAACCGTCCTGTCCCAAGATTTGATTTTCTCCTTGCCTTTCTTGAGTCTGTCAGCCTATACATTGTCCCACCACAACGAGGCATGACCCTTCAA
Source organism: Larix kaempferi (assembly GCA_027924585.1). Lineage (NCBI taxonomy): Eukaryota > Viridiplantae > Streptophyta > Pinopsida > Pinales > Pinaceae > Larix > Larix kaempferi. The sequence goes on from BSBM01000627.1 coordinate 341,471, forward strand.
CCTCAAACACGCCATCTTAACCCATTTAGGATCCTCGATTTGCTCTTCGTCCTCGGACATTAACGACTCTGTGAGCCATCTTCAACCTCTGCTGAAAATTCTCGCACCTTCAACACTGACGCAAGTCAGGTTGGTATGGTCTTCTCTTCTCCAACTCGACTCGCCTCCGGGCTCTGATACCAACTGACGCAAAGCAGGTTGGTATGGTCTTCTCTTCTCCAACCGGACTCGCCTCCGGGATCTGATACCAACTGACGCAGGTCACTCTACGGAAATAAGGTTCTTGCTTAACAATACACACGACACAAACCACAATGCTCACACAAACGAGGTGTAGAACAAGATGCCTGGATTGTCTTATATTACTTCTTTGAAACGGTTACAATGTAAAATAACTGTAAGCAAATAACTAACTATAATCGGCCTCAGCCATTACAACAATGAAGTAACTGTGGTGTGTTCTCCCTATGTGTCGACCTCACCCTCTCCTGGTTCACCTTCGGAACTTTGAGCTATGGTTCGATCTCAACACTCTGCACTCGGCCTGTGTGACTCTTCACAACTCTCTTTGCTCTGCGCTCTGCTCCACTCCACCCTTTAGACTGAAGGCCTCTTTTCCCTCTTCTACTCTGCGGGTGTTGTTTCCAATATTATTACAATCCCGAGACACGCATCCCCCTCCATTCGCTGATCCTGTCCAAATCCTACGAATCTGCACTGTCAACTTCCAGATGTGTTGTACAGCCTCTGTCCATGACGTCCTCTGTCACATCCTTCACCAACTCACCATAACTGTCATAACTTCTTTAGCAACCCCGAACAGCTACTAAGTACAGTTCATTGACTTTCTGTCTTTCCGACCCTGCTACAACAGTCAGTCACATCTCGATTGTCCTGTCAGCTCACTCCTTTCCCCTTTTACACTTGGCTTCGCTAAACCCTGTCATGTCGTAGTTCGACCACTTGTTGACTACCCAACCTTTTACATCGCTCATCATCTGTCGACCATTCCCTGTCGATCCTTGACCTCGCGACATCTGCTGATCCTTTAATCGGTCGCACCCCGACTGCTTCTGCTCGACTTGTTGACTTCAACAAGTCAACCTGTTTCCCGCACTAGTGGTCATTGGCACTCTCGTTGGTCGGCTCCCTTTGGTCGATCAATCTCGACTGATCTGCCTAAGCCCCGATGCTCCTACATCAAAGAGACTCAATGTAAAAGCCCCACAATTAGCATAAAGAGGATGGAGGGTTGTTCAAGATGGCACAAGTGTGGAGTGAAATAAATAAAGTGGAGTAACTAGAAAGTTTGAAGCATTTTAGTATGGTGAAAAAATGCTAAGTGTATTAGTAGGTGTAAATTGTCATGTGTCATGATATCTAAGTATTTAAGGTTTCTTTTTAATTCTTAAAAACAAACACATAGGCTAACCACAATTTTAAAGGTCCAATCACGTAGGCATAATAACTTTTAACTCTTTGGCTTCAAGGACCCTTTGGAAAGTATATGAGATAGAAATGACTATTAGATGTAACCAAAGTTTGGAATCAAACCTAATTGTATATATAGTCATTAAAGAGAACAAGATCCTATTAGGGTAATCGATCTATCTTAGTCTGAACACTAGCTTTGGTTTGTGCCTCCCTAGTTTAGTTAACTAAAAGCTAAAATTTGACTACAATACTTATAAGGTTCTTGGTGGTTGACGAATGAGAGGTATTTGATCTATACTGTTTATTTAATTGAATTAAAATAAAAGAAAGTTTTCCAAAAAAGACATTTAATTTAAAATTGAATGTTGACATCAACTATTAATTGAATTGGAAACTAATATAAAATCAAAATTGAATTTAAATATAAAAATTTGTATAATGAAGAGTTAAATTGAAATTGATTTTCAAGCCCATATTAAAGTGTTTGTTTCTTTGAAATCTCTTTAAAGATGAAATCAAAGTTATTTAATGTGAATCTAAGTTGGATTGGTGTGCAAGTGCACATTGAAAAAATATAATTAAAAGGGAGAAAGGTAATTTTTGTGTGTTTTTCTCTTTTAATTAATTTAAATAGTTTTATCTTTATACACAAAAATGCTACACACAAAACATAGAAGAATGTCTATAAAGAAAAACAAAATTGAAAATAAAAAAACTTTATTTTAATTAATTGATTTGCTTAACAACCTAAACAAAACTCATAAGAATTTTAATTATTAATATATATATATATATATATATATATAATTTTGAAAAGTTTAAAATTTTATATATATAAAATTTTGAAAAGTTTAAAATAATTATTTTTATCAAATTTGTGAATAGAAACAATTAAACAAGGTTAATATAGAAACCTTTAACCTTTTTTCCTATCGAATAAAACTACAATTTTAACTTACCAAACTAACCACATTGATTAACAAAACTTATGTTTTAGTTAACCCTTAATGTTTAAAAATATGACTCCTTTATTAGTATGAGAAATACAAATACAACCTTAACCTACCAAACTAGACACATTAATTAAAAAGCTTATGTTTTTAGTTAACCCTTAAACTTTAAAAATAAGATTTTATTATTAGTGTGAGAAAGGAGATTTTATAAAAATTCTCAAAAACCTATAGATTCAAGGTACAATTATGTTGCAGGTTTGACATTTTGAAAATAAAAAAGATTAGTTAGAGATTTTCAATATATATATATATATAATTGAACAAGTTGTCTTAAAAACAAACAATTAAACTAAACCATTACAAAATCTAAGTTGAGAAATTAACTTGACCTGGCATTTGCATTTCTTGCTTAGAGATTAGATGTTGCTCTTAGGGATCCTTTGTAGCTTGATCACTAAAACCGACATCAACTAACATTTAAGAAAAAGGAAGGCATGCATGAGTAATGAAATTTGTTAATAGGTCTTGAGTAACAAAGAAGACCACCACTAGTCGATTTTTCTCCTCATGATGGCCAAGGTATCCCGATATTCCTTCTCCCAATATTGAAGGGTCAAAATATTCTTAGCGGCTTCCACATAAATTTGATCCTTGTCCTTATCATCCTTATCGATGTTGGTAAACTTGGATTCATCTTGCACCCTCTTTGCATTCATTTCCGCAATAACCTTCTTCAAGTTGAACTGCATGGAAGTGGTAATAGCAAACCTTCCAATTCACATCCTACTTCATGAATGTATGAAATGACCATGGTTCAACAACACAAGAAATGGTCCATCAAAAGAAAAACCCAATACAAATAGGAGTCCAAGACCAAGTTTAGGATAACATCATTAGGAACCAAAGACAAGCCCATCTGCTTATTGAGAATAGATCTAGATGAAAGGCAATGAAGAGAATTTGGTGATAGCCTTGGTATCACCAATTTTTTCTACAAAAAATTGGGTGTTAAGTTCTAGCATATGTTCATGGATATTATACAAGGTGATCTCAACATTACATGGTTTACCATTTGGAATCGACGGTTTATGTGTACCTTCACCATATGAGTACAATGTTGCAGCTCCTTGCTTAGTTAGAACTTGTTCCACAGTTGCATTGCATGAGTGTTTGGAAATCAACTAAATGAATATTCCAAGAGGACAACACATCTCGTGTTATTTTAGCAACTTTCTAGTTTAGGTTTCTAGAGTCCTAATTTTAGTAGGCATCAAAGTGACATTCAGACTTTGCAGGATGCATGGGGGAATGCGGATAGCCATATGGTTATTTTATAATCCTTATTCAACTCTTTTTCTAACTTTATATATTTAGAAACTTGATATTTTTAAGTAGTTGATGACAATTTTAGAGACCCGATATTGAGTTCTTCAACTAAGTACTTTCAAATTTTCAAGATTCACAATTTTGGCAATTTCCTATTCTTTAGAAATTTTATATTTCATGAAATTTGGAAGTGGATTTGGATACCCATTGTAGAGATGATCATATGGCTCCATTTCAGTGAAGTTCAAAGAAATATGTTCAATTCGAGGTCCAAAAATATAATTTTTTTAATTTCAAAGGTGATCACATTTTCAAATACCTAGTATTGAGTACAACATGGGATGAAGTTTGGTTGCAATTAGAGATTGTGTATTATTGTTATATTTATACCCATGATATTTATCAATATTGGCCCTTATATTTGGAGACCCAATGTTACATATAACAACTAGGTCAAGTTTCACACAATTCTAAAAATATTTTTTCCATTCTTTTAGGGTTTGGATCATGTTGGAGTATTCTAGGAGGTGTTTGGTGGGCCCCACTTGAGATACAAATATTCTATTTAGAAACTTAGAGTGCATTACCTTGGGGTTCTGATGTAGGAGCATCCTTGGATTTGGTCCATCGATATCACCAAAAAATATTTAGTTTGGTTAATAGTTGTAGGAGGAAATAAACAACTACATAAATATGTTGTGAATCTGTGTAGCTGCGAAGAGTCTGTAGTGGCGGTGGGAAGTCTTGGTTACAAAAATTTTGTAGCGATTGCAGAAACTCTCGGTTGCGGAAAGTCTGTAGCAGCAGTGGAAAGTATCGGCTGCAGAAACTCTGTAGTGGTTGCGAAAAGTCTATTTGGTTGTGGAAATTCTGTTTGATTGTGGAAAGTTTGTTCGGTTGCAAAAAAGTGTATTCAGCTGTGAAAAGTATATTCAGATGCATAAAGTTTGTAGATTACAGATCGCAATTACAGAACATACAAACTACAGATCATATTGGATCTACACGTGGAGTGAGGTTCCATAATCAAGGCTGAGCATATGAGTTGGACAACAATTCATTGGTGGAATTGGTTGGAAGAGAAACTGTTACAACTATCCACCTTCCCAATGGGAAAATAAAGAGACACAGAAGAAATAATAAAAAGGGAAATTTCATAGGAGATTGAAGTTTTGGAACACATCAAGGACGTGCAGTGTTGGCTCTACAGTTGGGGATGTAGTTCATCCTGTCTCAACTCGGTTCAACAACAGACAAAGGGAGTCAGTTTAGATTGATACATAAGGCTAAATTCGGATTGGAAATTAATTTATGTTGTAAGCAAAGTACAACAAACTGTTATTTGTTGTTTGCATTGTGTGTGGACTGATAAATTTAAATAAAGAAAGCATAACCCTGTTGCTCTGAAATTTTTGTTGGTTCAAATTTAGTGATTCTATTGCGATGTTGAATTTCTGTTCTCTATTATTTATTTAAGAAAGGATCATAATTGTGCACTTGATGGGAAGTGGAAACTTATAAGCCTTGTTTAAGAGAGTTTCAAGCTACAAGACTGCATCAAGTGGTATTAGAGTTAGGTTCACCTTTGGGTTATGAAGACTGATTATTTTTTTAGCAGAACATAGGTTCCATTTTGGGTAGAGAAGAATTATAGAGTTGTCAAAGAGCTATTGAGCTCATATTAAATTGGTTATGTGAGAAATTGTTCCTTCTAGAGATTGTGGTTGTATGAGACATGAGTGGAGGTTGTTTCAACAAGTATGATTGTTGTAAAGGGAGCTCATGGGAGATAGCATTGGAAAGGTTCTTTGTAACTAGTATTTCGGATTTGAGACTATGAGGCAAGTGTGTGAAGAGAAAACCACAAAAAGGAATGAATTGGAGAGGCAAGAGGAGCCAAGGGAATTACAGAACCAACAGACTAGAAGAATTAAGACCATCAAGAATGATTGTGGAAAATATTGGAAAATGGTAGAAGTCTGCAAGTGACAATTTGCAGAGAATAAAAAAAAATATAATAATAATTTTGGAGATTGATGGAAAGAATGGGTAACAAAGAAATCCCAAGAGATGATGAAATGACCGAAATAAGAGAACTGATGGACATGGTTAAGAGTCTAGCAAGAATACCTCGGAAAAAGAAGATGGTGGAGGATAAAAGGATAGAGAAGTATTAGATAGATTTCTTAAAAGGAAGTCTGGATGCTTTGGAAAGCAAGTCAAGGATGAAGCTTGTACATTTGGCTTATGAAGGTCAATAAAAGTACGGGAATCATAAAATACATCAATATGCATTGGAGAATGTGGGAATTTAGTATGCAAAACCATCAAGGACTGAAGAGGTAAAGAAGGATGAAGAAAACTCCAGTTTGAACTTTAGTGAAAGTGATATAAAAAGATATGAAGTACATGCGATTATATGTTGGCCTGAAGAAGAATACAATGAGGAAGAATGTGTACCATAGATACCAAGCATATTATATGAAGAGGCATGGAGACCAGAAGCTTAGCAAGAAACTCAAGAAGTCCCAGTATCATGTGATGGTTTTGTTTTTTTTGCAGGTGTAAAATAAAGTAATGAAGAGGATGGCCTTAAAGACCATTAGGTTGCTGATAATACAAGGATCGAAAAGGACATTAAGAGAGTTGAGATTTCATATCCTAGAAGGGATGAAGACGCCCGAAAGGATGTCACTAAAGATAACCTTACAAGTTATGAAGATTCAGATGATAGGGAGAAAATGATTATCCAAGAGTGCCCAAGTGAAGAGATTGAGTTCAAATTTATTGGAGTCCAAGGGGAAAAAAAGAAAGAGTTTGCAGTAGAATGTTGGATTCCAAGTTATGAAAATGGTGTTGGAAATGACCTTAAATACTTTGTCGATGATAGAATTAGAAAATAAATTGTCCATGAGGAAAATGGGAAGTGTAACCATGTGGAAGATGAAATCCAGGAAGATGAAGCAGATTACCATCCACAACTTGGAAAAGGAATTGTGACAAGATTTGACACTATAAAGAATACCTCAGAAGTAGTTGAAGAATACCCATTGGAGTAAGGAAATTGGGGAGTGTATAAATTGAAGGACCGAGAAGATGATGAAGATAAAGGCATGTTTAGATTTGAAGACATTGTCCAAAGAAATGTTTTCCCAAGAATGCTTGTTGTTGAAGGTTTATCTTCAATAGTGTTGTTTGATTTGATAGCATGTGATAGAGAAAAAAAGAATGTTGCATGGGAAGCAAGGACTTGGACCAGAAAGAGACATAGATGGAAATGTTATGAGAGGACGGAACACATAAATGGAATACATAAGTACAACAATATCGAGTTGGGTGAAAAGAATGCAACAACATTTGGCATTATTGAGTGGATAACAACTTTGTTGGATTGGAATCAATGTGAGGATGCTACCAATGTGATGGGAAAGTCTATCTCAAAGGAGGAAATAAAAGTGGAAGAAGAATCAACTTCAAAAAAGGAAAATTACAACAACAAAACATATCCTAAATGGCTATAGCATTCCATGGGGATGAAAACTATTATTTTCTCTAACATATTTGATATTATATTTGCAAGTGCATCGAAATCATGTGAAGGTACACATGGAAAGAGAGGAGTCCATGGAAGCTCATGGTAAATGTGAAGTTGGAGATGATGTGAGAATTCATATTCTCATAGCAAAAGCACAAGATGGACATGACATGCTTATTCCAAAGTAAATGGAAGCCCATAATCCTAATGAATGGGAAATTCCATATCTCTTCAAGGATACTAATATATGGGTGAGAAGAACCAATGAGGAATCCCGACATTATGGAGTATTGATCATGGCTGAAAGAGATATGTTTGATCTTGTCTATACGTAGAAAATCAATGTTGAAAGATTTATGTTGAAGTTGGAAGAACAAAGTGGGTTTTTTGTAGATGTATTAATTAAAGAAGCATGTTGTGAGGTTGACATGATAAGAGTGGTTGAGAAGATGACAACCTAACTAGTCCTTACTTTGGGTTTCTCCATTGGAATGAGAGCTTTCCTAGGAAGTATGAATACTATGCTAGAGATGAACGTGTTGGTGAACAACGAATAAGCAACATATATGAAGCACATGGAAAATTATGAAATTGAATTACTACGTGTATTGCAGATTGCTGATATTTTTCTTCCGAGATCTGTACATAATTTGTGTGCAAAGAATGTATTGGAAGATGTGGATGAAGAATCTCATCTTCAAGATAAATTTTGTGTAGTGGCTATACAAATGAGGTATAGTGAAGGAAAGGATTAGGTAATGGATCTTTTACTTGCAGAAATGGATGAGGAAAGTCCCCAAGTTTATTTGGAGGTAAGATGATTTATTGTAATGTTGGAGAGAAATCCTGAAGTTGTAGGGTCTCAGCATGTGTTTGGAATGGTGCTACATATGGATGATGAGCATGTTGTAGAAGGAATGCCTAAATATGTCATAAATGTTGTGGTTTTGGAAGGATTTCCGAAACCCAGGACTGTAATGGTTGGTTGTTTTGCAGGCACTACAATGGGATGGAAGGTTGAATGTGTGAAGGATGATGAATCCTTGAGGATTGTTTCTAAGGAATCCTTGGAGATGGAAGACACCTGCCTGATTTCTAGCATAGCAGAATATATCAAGCAAGTGGAAGCCATACTTAATGATAGGAGTTGTGAGAGGGATCATATTTTGATGGAAGTTTGTTGTCAGATTGAAGGATGTGTGGAAGAAAGGAAGGCTACGGAGGCCCTGAGAAGATTTCCTTTGGTAATAGAGTGGGCCTTGTATTATGTGCAAATGGTATCTAACATGTTCATGGTATATACAGAGGATTGTACAAATGACGATGGAGAGGATGTTGTTCATAAGGACCTTCAGGAAGAAGAGGCAAATGTGGATCCTCATGTGAAACCGAGTGAATTTGGAAGTGACCAAAGCAGTCCGAGAAATGGGCAGAGCATGGCCCTAAATATGCAAATGGAAGTTGACTCACATGATACATTTGACAAAATTGTTGAGGAAGGTAAATCCTTTGCAATGAATATTTTTGTTGTTGAGCAGTGGAATGGAATGCTAGTTTTGGGAACACATTTTATTGTGAAGTTTGGTTTTGATTTGGAGTTGGTGTACAATATTGACACCATGAGTTTTAAATACGTGCAAAATAGATGTCCTAAGGATGTTAGTATTTATGCTACTGTCAAAAGTGTTGCATTCCATGAGAAGAATGTAGAGGATGAACAACTCGTATTGTTGATCATATTACATCAGGAGGATGGGGAGGTAGTATGCACTGTTGGGTATGGATTTTTGAAGGATGTAATCCTTGTTAAGCACGAGTCCTAGCAGAGTGTATGTCCGATTGGGTTTGTAGAGAAGTTTTTTTTTCCTTGAAAAAAAAGCGTAATTTTATTTCATCTTGCGAGTACAAAATTACATTGGATCTTCTTCACTCTTGAAGAGTGTATATGCTGCAATGCAGTACCAATAAGTGCATGAAATCTGCTACAAGCTTCCAGCTTCATACAAGTAGAAATCAGGTACTAAGGTACCTCATAAAAAAAACTACATCTAAAACCCTAAATCCTGGCAGCCATGAATGGCTCACATACAAGGGAAAAAAATAACCAGTAGAAAAATGTTGTAGAAACAGGAGAAAGAAAACAAGGTAAAGAAAAACGTTTTCCAAAAACCTAGGTGAAGAATCATAGCCACTAGCCTCTATAGAGGTCAGAACCCCAGTCCGCGGAATGTAAGCCCCTCGACAGCACATAGATGCGGCTCCCCATGGGAGCAGCTGCCACCGTGAAGAGCAAGGGGCTGCCGTCATATCCCAACGCCTGCCATCCTCAATGAACAAGCAGATGCGGATCCCTTGCTAGAAAGCAGCCACTAGTATGAAGAGGTCTGCCGACAGAGCAGGCTCGACCACCATCCTCGACTATCTAGGGTTCGGAAAGCCCCAAATGCGCCGCATCCCCAACGGTCTGCCAACAACAAAGAAGCAACTGAAGCCCATGCTCTACAGACTTTTTCTACCTCCGACAACACTCGACCAAGAACACCCAGCCCCGAAGCAACTCCCCTTTTGCAAAGACCACCGCCGCCGCCACTGAGAAGCAAGAGAAACCAGCTACCCAATGGGTTTTCGCGCCAAGGCACCATCAACGATCCAAAGCGGAAAAAAACCTTCAGTCAGCCAGAACAGGAGCAAACTCAAGGGAGAAGGAAGAGAGCGGCCATGGAAAGATCCATGCCCGCCAAGATCATCATCCATTATGGTTTTTCACTTACTATCATATCGAAGAGAAATATGCAATCTTGTAGAGAAGTTGTGGAAAAAGAGAAAAAAATATAAAAGAACCAAAGGGGGGAATTTTCCTAAACTCTTGAGCAGGATGCTCAATGTTTTTCTTACCAAGGGTGTCTGATGTAGGATCATCCTTGGATTTGGGCCATCAAAATCACCCAAAAATATTTAGTTTGGTTAATAGTTGTAGGACATAAATAGCTACAAAAACCTGTTGCGAATCCATTTGGCCGTGTAAAGTTTGTAGCGGCGGCGGAAAGTCTCAATTGTAGAAAGCATGTAGCGACTGTGGAAAGTCTCGGTTGCAGAAAGTCTGTAGCGATTGTGGAAAGTATCGGTTGTGGAAATTATGTAGCAGCTATGGAAAGTCTATTCGACCGTGGAAAATCTGTTTGACTACAGAAAGTCTGTTCGACTGCGAAAAGTTTGTTCGGCTGCAGAAATTCTGTTTGACTATGGAAATTCTATATATTATAGATCGCAATTACAGAACATGCGGACTACAAATTTGATCAAATATACATGTGGAGTGAGGTAGCACAATCAAGGCTGAGCATATGAGTTGGACAACGATTCATTGGTGGAATTGGTTGGAAGAAGAACGATTACAACTATCCACCTTCCCCATGGGAAATTGAAGAGACACAAAGGAAATAATAAAAGAGGGGAATTTCATAGGAGATTGGAGTTTTGGAATGCAACAAGGACGTGCAGTGTTGGCTTTACATTTGGGGACGTAGTTCAACCTGTCTTAGCTTGGTTCAACAACAAACAAAGGGAGTTAATTTAGATCACTACAGAAGGTTAAATTTGGATTGGAAATTAAATTATGTTGCAAGAAAAGAATATCTAATTGTTATTTTTTGTTTGCATTATGTGTGGACTAATAAATTTAAATAAAGAAAGCATTACCCTACTGCTTTGAAAGTTTAGTTGGTTCAAATTTAGTGATTCTATTGTAACGATGAATTTTTAGTCTCCGTTGTTTATTTAAGAAAGGGTCATAGTTGTGCACTTGATGGGCAGTGGAAACCCATAATCCTTGTTTATGAGAGTTTCAGGCCACATGACTGCATGAGGTTCACTTTCGTTGAGTTGACCAAAGACCTAGTCACAACCCAAAAACGAAGTTTCACAAATAACTTTTATTATTATTTATGATTTAGGGGATGTGTCCTATATGAACATAACATGACCTGCTATTTTTTATCTCTAGTTCCACTATATCTAAATCAAATTCCTAGTGCTTTTCTATTTCAAAATATTTTCTGTATATATAATTTATTTCCTTAAATCCATGACACACTTGATGAGGAACCACCTTTTCCTTCGTCTTTTTTTGTCTTTCTTCATGATATCCTTTTTCCAAGATAGATATGCCCCTCAAATGATCTTTCAATATCTCTATTCTTAGAATTTAACTCATCCTAAACTTTATTTCTATTTTTTTTAAGATATTTTCAAGCTAAGAACTTGCTACCCATTGATATTATGATGCACTTTTTGAGGAGATTCCATTTGCCTTATTTTGAATAATTTGTGTTGAATTTGACATAGGAGAGGTGCACCCCACTTTGAACATGCGATTATTTTCGATTATTTTCTTTTGGTGTGATGCATGCTATATTTATTCTTTTCACTTTATCATCCGATGTTCTACTTTCAAAGACACAACTTGGCCTTTATTTGGAGCGATGTTCTACTTTCAAAGACACAACTTGGCCTTTATTTGGAGCGATGTTCTACTTTCAAAGACACAACTTGGCCTTTATTTGGAGCTTGGCATTATATTTATAGGAGGTGGATTTATGTTTAGAAAGGGAGATGATATTCTTGTCCCATTCTTAAAATATAAAAGTTCTATATTCACACATCAAGTATATTTGGGGCTAGGTGCACATACGGAGGTGTATTATGGGCATGACCTCATTTAACGTGGGAATTTTTACTCTCCTTCTCATCTGTCCTCTTTGAGAGTGTTTTCTTCATGTTACTATTTTTTTTTTTATGTAGAGATAAACTCTTTGTATGCCTCCCAAACTCAATGTAGAAGAGTAGAGGATGTAATAAGGATTATGATTGATAATGGTATGAATACTCTTTCCTTTCATCACATTCATTTGGTTTTGAGTAAATGTGAAAAAGTGCTATCTTATTTGATGATTAAATCTAATTTTTTTTATTTTTTTTTGTATTTGGATTTTCTAAATTAGTGGAAATAGGGAATCACTCTCACTTAATTGATTTCCTACTTTATCATTGATGGAATTCAAGGCATTGTAGTTACATATATTATTTTTTAGTGTTTAAGATTGTTGTTTTTGGTTCAGATATGAAATTTTTAAGATCATATTCAAATTGTTATACAACATATTTTTGCAAGTCCCAAGGTGTAATTTATTATCTAAGTGTAATTTATTTCACACATATTTTAGCTCTAATTTTTATATAATAAGTAAGTTTTGTAGTTTGGAAGAAGTTTTTTTCTTGTTTTTTATTCTCTCTAGATTGCATAGGGATCCCACCTTAAGCTTAGCACACACTAAATCGACCTGCATAACCACTATATGGGGTGGAATTTTACTATGTTTAGTTACATTTGTAATTCTCCTTGTTTCAAGCATTGACTTTTTGGCACCATCACTAGGGAGCAATTCTGCGCTCTTGTAGCACCAAGATAATAAATAGTAGTGAATATTTTCTACTATATTTTTTTTTATATTCACCTAGGGACTTCACTAGGTCCAGGAACATCCAAGAGATACTCTCAGTTTAACCTACATCATGGTGTATATACATTCTTGCACACTTCACAAGAACTCTTATTAGGACAATCAAGTCTACTCTTTTAAATACAGTTGGTAAGGTTTTCAATTCTTCTAATTCAATTCCTTTAGTTTTACTTCCACATGGCTCTGCTCAATTGTGTTTCTATTGTTAGGTACCCCAATGACATCCGTGATGCAATTTATCAGAATTGCTTCCCTAAATATCAATCTAACAATGAGATCCCCATTGAAAAGTATTTAGAAGTTTTCTCAATTTTCCTTTAGGATTTCAATCTTACTCATGAAGATGTCACAAATATATTCTTTGTTTATTCCTTTAAGGGAATTACCAAAAAATGGTTCATGGAATTTCGAAGTAATGTTTTTTAAACTTGGATATATCCATGACCACATTAAAGGAATATTAGGAAGATACCGAATATTCATCTTTCTTATTTGCAAATCTAACAATTCTTCATAAGTGGGAGAATGAGATAGTTAGAGAATTCAATGAGAGGTTTGTGAAGGCCTTTAAGAAAATCCCTATATTAACATTGAGAGTATATTTCCTTAATAATTTGTACTAGTGTATTCAATGCATATTTTAATTTCATGCTTAGATAAATGAATTTGGTTGACTTCGCTACTGCTTATACATTGGCTTGTTCTTTAGAGAGGAATTAGATTGACTCTAGTAATAATACTTCATTTGATTTATATAGTGAAGAGAAAAAGGTTGAGAAAAAAAAAAGACAAATCTTCTTATTCAACATCTAACAAAATTGAACAACTATTTCAACAGATGTCTTTAATCACTAATTTGCATAATCAATTCAATGAGTCATTACAAGGTATGTTTAATAGAATTGTTAAAGTTGAGAGAAATCAATGTTAATTTATAGCTTCTTGTACACCTTAGGTACCTTCACAAAAGTAGTTTAATCCAAATGACATGGAATAAAAGGTATAAGTTCCTCATACTCCCCCCACTTCAAATTTTGTTGATAGTACTTCTTCGGTTTGGTGTAGACCTTGTAATATTGCACATCACAAAGATATTTGCAGGATTTTTTCACTTATAACATTGAACTATGTATAAATAGAGGATGAACCCTTAATATGGTTCACTGAAAATGTTTTCTAGATGTGAGACAAAGATAATATTGTGTCCAGTGATCATATGTAAATTTTTAGCACAGTAAGAATAGTAAAATTCAATGAAACCTCTTTATGATAAGCACATGGTAGCAAGGAAAAGAGGTATGATAAAATATGAGATTGTAAATTATTTACCACTTTTTAAGTAATCTGTATTATCTAGAGAATAAAATGAAGGCAGGAATACAAAATGGAAACACACACACAAATGCATTGCAAAGATCAAAATAGTACAATAAAACCCAAATTCTATTAATGAATGGAATGGAAAAAGACTATAAACTGGAAAGCAATACAAACTAGCTAAAATGGTGGTAGCTTATCCATGAAGATAGATGTGTTAGCTATGCTCTTTCGCAAGACGACATTACAAGAGCCTAGAAGTGCCTTTTAACATAAAGTGTGAAAACCTAATAGGTAAAACCATTAAAGATCCAAAACCCTAACCTAAGAGATGAGGTGGAGATAGGAATGTGGTCATTGAGGAGTCTAGTTGATACTTTAACTTCCCAAGGTCACAACTTCCACATACAAACTCCACTTGGGGTGCATGATATCCCATTGGAAATATATTGAAGAGAATAAAAATCTTCTTCAAGGCTTAGGGAAGCCTTTGTCAACAGTAAGTCCCCAGAGGGCCAAAACACATTGCTTAGGGCCTAAACAATGGACCAGAAGTTCAAGACCTAAAAAAATATAGAGAAACTACAAAATGTGGAATTGTTATAAATAAGTGGAATAGGTGGGTTAACTCCAATATCCATTTGGATCAGTCATGCCCCCTCAAGGAGAAATAGTCCCCATCACATCATTTTCTCCATCATATGGGGAAACGTATCTTGAATATGATCGGTGAGACATTTTCCTTGGTGAAGAAGGTGCCCCCTTTTACAACCTAATATAGAGGATGTTCTGCTAGAAATTTCCCTTCATCTTGGTGTCCATTATCTAGTCAATTTTCTCTTGCTCAATGTAGTTGGGATTGAATTCTATAGGGACAAGTTCTTGGCCACCTCTAAGGTGTCAAAGAGAGGTGGGAAATATGGTCAAATCAACTCCACATTAAATATAAGGTGAAAGACAAGGAAGAGCATTCTCACCCATGACCTTGTTGATGGTGTAAGGATCATATCACATTGGGTGTATCTTTTGGAGGGGGGGTGATGTGAGTTTCCCTTTCTATAAATGCATCCATACCTTATATTTTACTTGAAATTTGTATGAAACTTGATGTTGATTATGGCACTGCTTGTACTTGGCATTGGCTTTCCATAAAATATCATGAACTTGCTATTGAACATGTTGGATCCATTAAATAATTTTGGCTTTATGATAAAGCTCGGTTTGAGCATGGGAGGTTTCTTCCTATGTATATGCAATGGGTAGTGCTACATCAATTGGGACTAATGGTTGGAACCCTAAACACACTTGAAAATGGTTTTGGCTAATAGAGCTATGAAGGAATATTTTGTAGCTATGATGAACATAAGGAAGACCCTCATTCCATCTACATGTATGTTTGGATCTGTAAATTATCACGACATGCAAAATCATCTTGTTGACTACCTCTATCTATTCATTGGTTTGGTGGTGGAAGGAATTGATTTGGCCATGATGCACAACAATTGATTTTTCCATCATCGATTGTAGGATGCACTGGAAATTACTTACGGACCTACTATCTAGATCTAAAATAATGGTCCATGGGATCCCAAAATGAACCCAAACACACTTGACTAAGAGCTTTTCAATGACCTCTATTGTGATGCTCTTCTTACAAGGCATTAAAATGGCCATCTTAGAGAACCGATAAAAAACCACAAATACATAATCATTTCCATGGTCGGTTGAAGATATGCCATAGATGTAGTCCATGGAGATCTAGAGTCCCAGGATCTATCTAAGGTAGGAAGATGAGTGTACAAACCCTACTTCTTGATGGTAGGTTTGGAAATGGCACATGTGGTGCATGATCTTATATACTTTATGATGTCATGTCAAAGCTTTGTCCAATAGAAATACTTTTTCAATACTTCCATTGTAATCTCCACAATGAAGTTCCTAACTACCACTCAACTATGATGCACCTCCCAAATCACCTTCTCATGCTTGCTTGAAGGACCATTGAGGTGGCCAATAGGACATAAAAGTTCACCATAGAGATTAAAATATGAGATTGGTTTTCTTGTGTGCAGTGTCTAATAAGTAACAACAAATTTGGGGTCACTGCCATACAACTTGTGACACTCAGAGGTATCATGTAC
Source organism: Larix kaempferi (assembly GCA_027924585.1). Classification (NCBI taxonomy): domain Eukaryota; kingdom Viridiplantae; phylum Streptophyta; class Pinopsida; order Pinales; family Pinaceae; genus Larix; species Larix kaempferi. Next base: position 357,696 of record BSBM01000627.1, read on the forward strand.
ATAATCATTGAGAATGATAGTGAGTGCTACAATGGGAGGCAAACTGAGGTGATCAATAATACAATTTGATCTACCATTCTTGTACTTGAAGTTCAAGTGGAATTATTGCAGGTATGTGGACCACTTCTAATGGCATTCATTTTGTAACCTTCCCTACATCTCCATGAAATATAGGGGCTTGTGTTCATTGTGGATGATCATCTACTTCCCTAGGATGTAATGTTTTCATTGGAAACAATCTTGCATAATGGAGAAATTTTCCTTGTCATAGGTAGGGTACCTGTGAACCACCGCATTAGAGAGTGTTATGATATGACACTAGAGGTCCATACTAAGTGAGGACTGCACAAACAACATAATTATAATCATTTTTCTTTATGTTGAAAGGTTGTTGTAGGTATGATAGGGTGGGAATTAGTGCTAAACAAAGGTAATGTTTTAGATCCTTGAATGCTTTCTATTTTTATTTGGACCAAATGAACTTGTATTTGGCCCTACCCTTGGTCACTTGGCTTAGGGTCCAAGTGATATGAGAAAACACCATGAACCTACAATAGAAGTTGGCAGGGCTCAAGAAATTGTGGATCTCTATGAGAGTTGTTGGGGTTGGCCAATGATGAATGACTTGGATCTGGGTTGGATCCATAGGTACACATTGCTCATCCCTGATGTATCGTAGATATTGAATTTTCTACATGCCAAATGACCATTTCTCCAGATTGGCATATAACTAGTGTTTTTGCAAGGTGCTCAAGATATATTGAATGTGTTGCAAATATTCTGCCCAAGTGTTATTGAAGATGAGGATGTCATCCAAATATACAACCAACAAAATTTGTTAATGGCAATATCGTCCATCATCTACATGAACATTGTGGGAATGTTAGTTAATCCAAAACGGCATGAGCAACCACTTTGAAATGACTTATTTAGACTTGAAGGATGTATTCCATACATTAATTTGCTCAATATGTAATTGGTGATATCCTAACTTAAGATCAATCTTATTCAAAAACTTGACACCATTAATATTATTGAAAAGATCACCAATTCAAGGGATTGGATATCATTTTTTTACTATGATTTTGCTCATATATTTGTAATCAACATATAGTGTCCATTTTTCATCCTTCTTTTTCACCAATACAAGTGGGATCCCTCAAGGTGAGGAGCTTGGTCAAATGTGATCCTTTCTGATGAGCCCCTAAATCTAATGTTTGATTTCTTCATTCTTGAGAAGAGAACATCTCTACACGGGCCATTAGGAAGAGGAGCTCCAAGTGTCAAATCAATTAAATGTTAGACCTAGTAGTCTAGGGGAACCTTTGCAACCAAAGAAGAGATATCGTTGTATTCTTCCACTATCTTGTCCACCTGCTTTTGTTATGTAGAGGGATCTTGGTCAGAGGTTGTGGCAGTTGTAGTGATATTTAGTTCACCATATGACCAAATCATGGAGAGGAAAAAAATTATGGTCTAAGAGATCACCTTCCTACATTATTTAGTTGACATTGAAGAAATTATGGTAGTTGGAACTACCTTTGGTATCTTGTAGAGTTGACCTCCCAAAGTAACAATGATGTTATAGGGTATAGACTCATAAACAACATGGCATTTTCACATATATGGTTGTCCTATTTTTTTTTTTTTAACTTGAAGTGGGGAAACATCACACAATACCTCATCTCTATAGGGCTAGATGTCATAGGGTAGGAAACATTAATAGCTAACGTGGATGTCTCGTCCCTAGCTTAAGTAACCAATGGTGTACATCTAGGTATGAAATGTTGTAGTAAATAAAATATCCTTATGATCTTGGAAAATATTAGGTTATTCTGGCTACCCCTATCAACAATGAAATGTATAAAAACCCCCTTTTCCAACATCCATGAATGAAATACGCTCTCACCTTCCTCTTGCTCCTCTGGCTTTCCTACTTGGATATTTGTAGTCATGATGCTAGCACTAGGTTTTTCGTCAATGATCCACTTTCCCTTATCAATTTTTAATTAAGATTCCAAGCTAGGTTTTTACTCTGAGGATTTCATCTTGACTAGCAATGACTACTTCAAGCAGCATTCATCAATCTTATGTTAAGGGATTTTGTGGAATCACACCACTTTCCAATGTCCTTCTTCGACTTCTTGTTACCCTTCTTTTCCCATGGCTTGGAATGGTTGTCTTGATATTGGCTATCCTTACACTATGATTTTTTTTAATGAGTTGTGGCTACTTTTACCATGCTTTTGGTGTAGTTGATTTGCGAACCCAAAATCCTTCTTATTCTTTTGCTTAAACTTTTTATCAATTTTAACAACATATTTAAGGCAAATCCTGGTGAGGAGATGTGATGTAGAATGGAGATGAAAAAATCCAATCCAACCTGCTAACCAGGAAATATTATGGTTCCCCACAATTCGAACCACTAGACCTAGTTGACAACCAGTTGGGTTATCCTCAGTTGCGGTCCTCACCTTCAAAATGAGATTTCCGCAACGTTCTGACAGCCGAAATTAGATTTTCGCAACAACCTTGCAGAAATTTCTCCTTTCTGCAACCTCGACATCCTTCCGCAATTTTCTTTCCGCAGTCGCCTCCCTGCAACAGTCCTCCCGCAAAAATTCCTCCATGCCCCTCAACATGATTCTACACTCTAACATATTTCCAAGAATCCAATAATCGCCCCAAACAGAGTCTATATGAAGACGCTATGCCTCCCACAAGTTGACATATCTAGTTGACCACCATAATACCGAGTGGATTCCATGTCATCTATCATTTCTCACACATGCAGAGCTAGTCACGTATGTAATTTCAAGAATATTATAGAAGGTCAAAAAAACTAACCCTAATATTGAATAGAGGTATTCAAAACCATAAAATAACCATAGATGACTATTCGGCTATGTTAAATACCAGGTTGTTAGGAGAAGAAGGGGTTTCATTCTTTTGATGTTATTGTATTGTTCCATAGTTGAGAAACAACATGGGGAGTGGATATTAGAGTAGAATAGAGGAAGAAGGATATCATGTAGTAGCCATTATGGCCGCAAAGTCATAGGTAACTCCATAGAGAGTACCCATTGCTTTGTATTTGCATGCTATAGAAAAGAGTGAGGCATACTAATTTATTATTGGATTTTACACATAGTGGGTTTACCATGGTATATATTGTGCTATTGTGTGGATTGCGTATTTATTTTCTTTAGTTATTTTACTATCAGTTTCAGTTATTTAGTAGTTAGTGGAAACAATCTAATAAAAAGAACCAAGTTGGAAGATATGTTGTGACAAACTATTCCAGTGGAATATCCACGACAGTTTACGAATCAATTATTCATCTATACTTTGTTCTAGACTTGCATTGCATGAGTGTGTGGATATTAACCAGAGATCCATATTATAGGAAGACTATATATATTGTACTATTTTTCGTAGGTTTCTAGTTCAGACTTCTAGAGATCCAATTTTAGTAGGTTTCAAACTCAATCTCCAAATCATTGAAATGAATTGACATTCAAACTTGGAGGATGCATGGGGGCTTGAGGATGGATTATCATTTTCAAAATATTGATTTAAATATTTTTGACAGTCTCTATTTCATAAACTTAGTCCTTTTTAGCACAAGTTTGGAGACCTAGTATCAAGTTCTTCAACTAGAATGTACTTTAGATTTTAAGGAATCACATTCTTAGAAATTTTATATTTAAAAAAAATAAAATTATATTCTAAAAGTGGATATACCCACTGTAGAGATGAGCACTAGGTTCCATTTTGTAAAGTTTCGATATATTTTTGGCCTCAGTTAGAGCTAGTCAAACTTGGTCAGCTTGAGGTCCAAAAATATAAATTTATAGTTTTAGAGCTGAACATATTTTTGAAGACCCGATATTAAGTACGTCATGGGGGTGAAATTTGGTGGCAATCATAAATAATGGAATTTTGGTCTATTTATAGCCATGATATTTCTCAATACTTGGCCTTATTTTTGGAGACTCGGTATTGCATATAGTAATTGGGTCAAGTTTCATGCCATTCCGAGAAGTGTTTGTTTTTGGGAGTTTAGATCAATTTGGACTATTCCAAGGGAATATTGGTAGGCCCCACTTGAGATACAATGACTATTTAAAGACTTAGGGTGCACTATGTTGGGGTCCACCTTTTACTAAGTTGACAAAAGACACTAGGTGCAATATGTGAGAAAGCTTCTTCAAGGTTCTAGGTGGCTTTCATTATTACTATTTATGACTAGGAGGATGCACCCTACATGAGCATGACATGTTATTTTTTATCTCTAGTTATATTTTAGTTGAATACAAGTCATGGTGGGATACTATTTGGAGAATTTTAAATCTTTGGAGCCATGCACTTGATGAGGGACCTTCCTTTGTGTTATTTTTGGTTTTCTTCATGTTATCCTTGTCCTATAGAAATGCGCCATCGTTTGTGATTATTTGTCTATATTTAGATGCTTACTATTATATTTTGACACATACTACACTTTATTGCTATTTTTAAAATATTTTCTTAGTTAAGAACTTGCTATTTATTGTTCGAAAATTAGGGTATATTCACATTGTTTGGGAACTTAAGAAAAATGATTGGTATATAAATTGAAAATAGAGAGTGCCAACTAGAGAAGTCAAAGACAAGAATGAATCAATCATTTTTTCCATACCAAGATCAAGGAGCTTACTTGAGGCCATAGAGGTATTTCTTGAGGTAGTAGACAAGGATGGAGTCATTTGAATAAATCCAAGAGGTTATGTTATATAAATTTATTCTTGCAAATCCATATGCAAGAACATGGATTTGAGATCCATTTGATGTACCTACCATTGATATGAAGTTGCAAGGGAAAGAAAAAGGTGGATGGAATTCGTTTTGGAAATGGGGGAAAAGGATTCATTGTAGTCAATACCTTCTAATCAAGAAAATCCCTTGGAAAATAACTATTCCTTATGTCTATCAACACTACAATCAGTGGAATACTTAGTCCTAGAAAGCCATTTTCTTTTGACAAGTTTTCTTCCTTTTGAAACAAGGACAAGACCCCAAGTATCAATTTCCATCAAGGAATGCAATTCTTCATGCATTGTTGCATCCCATGCTAGATGGAAAAAATATTATGAAGATGTTTTTAGATCTAGATTTTATAAAACTTGAGCCAAAAGTGAAGAGGCTCAATAGAATTGTGAACTTGTTCACATTGATTAGAAATATACCTTTAGCAATGGTTCGTTAAGGCCCATCGACAAAGCTAGTTTCAACAATACTTTTGGTGAGGAGCATTAAAGGACTATCACCAATTTCTTTTGAGCAACACTTGTGGTGACATCATTTAAGGCCCCTCACCAAAATATTTCTTAGTCACCAACTAGATCACCAACGTATTATCTTATTTTATAGACCCATCGATGAAGCTAAAAAATCAATCATAGGTTCAGGTTCAATGCACTCATCTAGGGGATGTGGTTGATTACGTAAAAAATTGTGTTCATAATCAATGATATTTGAAGAAGAAGAAGGATCCATAATAGAAGAAGAAGGATTAGAAGGATAATTTTATGTCAAATGAGTAAAAGGATATGGAAAATTTGTCAAGGATGGATCGTAGGCTGAAGATGATACAAACATAAAATAATGCATGTAGCTTGCTAGACCTTCTTCAAACTTAACATCTCTTCCAATAATGAATTCCATTGTATTAGTTACAAGAAGTATATATCATTTTACAACCTTTGAATAAGCGTTAAAAAATGCACTTCTCACCTTTAGATTGTAAGCATTTAATTTTATCATCAAGAATGTTTGCCCATGATTTAATTCCAAATAAACTAAAGTGGCTTACATATGGTTTTATGTTACTCCATGCTTCTTTAAGTGCTAGATATTTTAAATCCTTTGTAGGAGTGAAATTAATTATGTTGTTGGAACAATTGATGGCTTCCACCTATCCATTGGGTCTAGCTCGAGTGGTTGGGAGGAATGATTGTTATCCTCCCAAACTGGGTTCAAATCCCATAACTGACATGTTGAGCTATTAATGAGTATATTGTTGTAATGGCCTTGAGCCTTATGTTGACAAATCCTCGGGCTTCTACAAAATTTGGTTTAACTTGGGTACCATCCTTGAAATGAGGGGAAGTACTTGGTTGGTTTCCCTGAGATATGTATTCCAAGGAAAAAATAATAATGGATTTCACCCAAAAATGAGAACTCAATCCCTTAGACTGGTCATATAATTTTCCTTTTATTTTAATATGTGATTCTTTCTCTCAGTAAAACCATTTTGTTTGGTGTGTATGGAACAATATATAATGCATCTGAATGCCTTATGTGGTGCAATAAGTTGTAAATTTTTTGTTAACGTATTTACCACCATTTTTGAAGTTGATGTCCAAATTCTTTTTCTACAAGGGCCTCATAGGCCAAAAATATGTTAAACAAATCATGCTTAAGGTTATAGAAATAAGCATAAGTGCATCTAGAGAACTAATCAAATAATTTTAATAAGTAATTACACCCAAAGAAATAAGAAGAAGGAGTTGGACCACATAAATCACCATGCACAAGTTGTACGGGATTCAAGGCATGCTAAGAGGCACATTTGTCAAAACTGTCCCGATGACATTTTCCAAGAACACAACCCATACATACACAATTTACAAGTTACAAAAGGAAGGCTAGTGACCATGTTATGATTACATATTTGTTGTAATGAGCGGTAGTTCAAGTGGCCAAACTGTTGATGCCAAAATTTTCTCATGTCATCACTATGAATAATCAAAAGTGAACAAAGAGAAGATGACCCAAAGTTGTTTGACTTTTACAGCCTGTAACTTCATTGACTATTCTCGATTCTACAATATGATAAGGATCCTTTAATTCATTTATTACAACTTAGTGAGGTGAAAACTTGACAATTTTACCTTCACCAAAATGAGTGATTTGATAAATAGAAAGAAGGTTGCATGAGAGACTAAGAATAAATAGTACATCATTAAAGTGACCATCAACTACCTAAACTATTCATGATCCTATAACAACTAAAATTCTATCATCATCAACAAATATTTGTCAAGTGTTACATTGATTAATAGAAAAAAATGGCTTAATCCTTAATCATATTACAATAGGATCCTAAATGAACATACCACTCATTTGAAGAACTAGAATTTGATGCATTGAAAGAAAACTAGAAGTAGAAAGAGCATGTCCTTTGAGGATTGAGAGGGAAATTTATCCAACTAAAGGCTGTTCTTATTCATGGTTGCTTCAAGTGCTTCCACATTCTTTAAGAAATGTGACTCTACATGACTATCTTAGCCACAAAAATGAGAATTCTTGTAATAATGTTTTTCTTTTGGCATAGCTCTTTTTTCAACATTAGGAGTAGAGGAAGGTTGAAGGGGTTTGGAATCATTTTTTGTGTTTTTTTTCAAAGATGTTGCTTCTTCTGATGCTTGGGGCCTTTCTCCTATTGGGCCACTAAGGATTCATTATATGTACCTATAGTTCTTATCGATCTTACAAGAAAATTAAAAAATGATTCAAAATAGGGAATTTTGTAAGTATCCCCTTGACTAATGAGGGATTCTCTGGTGGAGTGGAAAATATATACAAAAATACAATAGTAATTTCCAATCTTTGCAAGAATAAAATTTATGAGTTGATGATCTTCCTTTTTTATCTTACATCATACAAGTAAAAAATGAAGTGTAATAGACTTAGATAGAAAATTCTCAAATTACAAGGAAAAATCACTAGGATTTAAACAAATCCATTCATTTTTGAGCTTGTATGTCATGTACCCACCTGCTGACCCAATGCAAGGCGGGAAACATGATGCCAAACTCAGGGCTTTCACATGATCTCAGCCCATTGTTAGATTCATATAAATAATAAATGGGTGTGCAGATGTGAAACAATCAATTATGCACAGCGGAAACAACGTCCACACAATCTTCATATGCATTCAACATATCAATTTCAGTCATTAATAAAACATTTCAGAAGTAAATACATAGACATAAATACTTATCTTCATTTCAATTGTCCCAAGCAACTAGCTATGTTGATGCAACGTTCCACCCAACCTTAGGCTCTTTGACAACTTATACTAAGTTCGTCCGAAGGCCACCCCCGAGCTGGGCATGATTCTCACAAGGACAAAGGGGACATTCACGCTCACACATAGTCCATTAACCATTTTATTTTAGCCAAGCCAGTCTAACTGGGTTTATCAGGCTACACTTGCACAATGGGTGCTTATTCCCAAGCTCAAGCCAGAACAAGGGATTACCCATCACCCATACCCATCATACTCTTCTCTCACACATCATGCACAAACAGGGGCAGGGATAAACAATAGGATTTACAAATGAGATGGCCATGGGTTTTCCCAAAAACGTTCCCAACCAAAAATGGAATATAGGATGGGGCAAACAACCACAAGGAGGAAAATGATTTCTTCCCCAATATCTCAGCCCAAAACAACCTCTATTGAACCCCCATTCGATTTCCCTCCTTCCCCCACTGGTATACAACACGAAAACGCCCTTCACTACAGGGAGCATGAAGAAAAACGCAGCAGACCTCCTGGAAAATGCCCAAGTGGCTCTAAACTCATGAGGGAGAAAGAATGATGGATGCATAATGGCTTGGGGAAGAAATTCATGGCTCTTTCTTGCTCAAGGAGACAAAACACGTTTTTCCATGAAGGGTGGCTTGCCCATACCTGAATTTGGACAGCCATACCTCTCCATTCCCAAGGCATTAACTCCCTCAACCCACTCTTGGGAGAAATCAATGGTTGGGTACAAAAGTCAACATGGGTAGTTGAGGGTTTGATGGGTAATCTCATTGAAACTTGGCTTGACTCTAGTGGCTCAAGGGTTTGAATGTTTTTCCCTCCCAATTCCTTGTGAAATCATGCCCCCATCTCTTTGTTGCATTGCATAGCTAGTTGTGGTTATTTTTATTAAAATGCATATTACATGCTATTTGAATTTCCACTGTGCATTGCTAGCACGCAAACCATATGCCTCACGAAATCGATGGCGGGGCCTTGGCCTTGAGCTCCTCACCATGATTTCATAACAATATTACATCATTTATAATGTCAATGCCATGGGGCCAAACTGGGGACATCACATTGTAGGCTGAAATCTCAAATTTTTTACCAAATATGATTTCCAACCTTGAAAAAGCTATGTTTCAGGTTTAAATTCCTTGAAGGTGAAATTGTAAATAAGAAGAGATTAGCATCCTTACCAATCCACGTCTTGCATCATTTTTATAGTCTTATTTGGCTTTCTTTAATGTGTCAAGGGGGATAATTTATGTTCCCAAGGTAACCTAATAAAGTCCCTTGCTTCTTAGTAAATACTCCATATGAGATTTCCATGACAAGTAGATAGAATTCGTAATTTGGATCTCACTTGGATACACTATATTACAAAATGGAAGTATGATGGCTTTCAAAACAAACAAACAAAAACTACCTAGATAGAAAGGGATTGAAAAAATAAACATTTACAAAAATGACACTCAAGAATGTGCCCAGATGCCGAAGTTATGCTACTTGGAAGTTCATGAAATGAGGATTAGAAAGAAATATTTATAAAAATTGAATTACAACATACTCAAAATAGTAAAATTTTCAATAATGAACAAAACCAATACAAAGAACATAAAAAATTCGCTAAAAAACAAAAAACAAATTGCCCTTCAAACAAACTTTGAATGACATAGTTATGCTCTTTTGAAAATCACATGCAATTTCCAAATGGACAAAGGAGGGGGGATCATCCACAAGTGACAAGTGGTAGGATATGAGTGTACCATGTGTCAGGTGATTATAATATTGTTTCTATTACGAGATGAATATGAAAGGCAAGTGCAAAATTTTTGAAAGGCAAGTGCAAAATTTTTTGGGTTTTTCTAAAAATATGTAATTTAATCCTAGTTAAGAGATTGGGGTCTATATCTAATTCATGTTAACAGATTAGGGTTTTGGATGTTGTGGAATACCTAAATATTGTATTGTGAATGGTTAATAAACAAAATGAGAAATATATAGGGGTGGCTCTAAGTTTTGTTGGTTTTTCCCTTTAAGGGTTTCCAGGGTAAATCTCTACGTATTGTGTGTATGCCATTGTGTAATATTTATTTTGCTTAAGAATTAGTATGCATTCCGTCTCTTCACAGGTTTAAAACTTACATGTGGTATCAGAGCTCGATTATTGGATTTAGTGGGACGCCTTTGTTGTTGAGGGTCTGACATGTTGGATAGATCTTGGGTCTATGATAAGCCTGGGTCCAGTGAGATCTTCATAGCGGTGATTCATTAATTGAAAGAGAATGGCGAGTACTTTGAGAATCGAGATTGATAAATTTAATGACTAGAAATTTGAGCTATGAAAGTGTTAGGAACCCATGTCTTTAATTTGTTAGTATATTGTTGTTGAATGCATATGCTTTGTAAGTCGTCCCGTAGTATTTGTTGATCCATAGTTTGTGTTATTGTTGTTGGCACATATGCTTTGTAAGTTGCCCATAGTTTTGTTGATCCATATTTTGTATTGGACCATGGTTTTGACCCGTAATAATTGTTGATCTATATTTTGTATTGGCCCATGGTTTGTATTGACACATGGTATTGACCCATGGTATTGGCACCTAGACTTAGTATATAAGTGTGTGTTGAGGCCTATGAAGGCACCGTGAAGTTAATTGTATTGAGCTTGCTCAAAGGAGGTTGCCCCCTCGAAGTAGCCCGTGATCAATATAAAAGTGATTCTGAGTTATGTTATTTCTGATATCTCGTGTATTTGCATTAATTAATTATTGCAGGTTCTTCACATTTGGTATCAGAGCACTTTCTTGGGCTCGTTGGGTGGAATTTCTGCCAATTTTTTTTTTTTTGCATCTGTTGCAGCTTCGGATTTGGGAATAATCCCTATCTGCTTAACTGTGGGAATTACTTGGGCATAAGCCCTAAAAGTCATTATGAGGAGTACCACAGGAACCCTAAAGTAGCTGGCCCATTGAGAGGACCTGCCAGCGAAAAGGGCAACGACCCCTACCTGATTGACTAGTTCCCACCCGTGAGGTAAACCAAGAGCTGTCGTTTGTGGAAAAGCGGTTATCAGTTTTACCTGAGTCGTGGAGTGAGGGGTACTGCCCCATTACGCAATTCGTTAGACAACATTGGTGGCCAAGTGAAACACCTGAACTGTTAGGAAGCCGTACATACCTGGGGTCCATATCTATTTTCAGCTGAACTATTGCCGATCACTTCCGCTCCAGATCCAGCCATTTCAGATCTATTCTAAAAGTTGTTCCAGATCCAGTCATCGTTTCAGATCCAGCCATTTTCGATCCCTTCCACGCCGTTGCAGATCTATCTGTTGTGGATCCCTTCCGCGCCGCTGTTGCCGATCCATTTTTGAAAAAAAAAGGAGTATAAAATTCTGTTTTTCGGCCATATCTCCCTTGTTTCAACTCTGTTTTCCCTGAAACTTCACTGACATCCCTGCAATCCCATTCTACATATTTCATTCCTAAAGACCCTATCCCAAATTCCACTTCCCAAGACTACAAATCCCACATTTGTCTACTTTTAGGGTTTGCCATAACTTCTTCAATTTTCACTCAATTGCCTTAAAATTTTACCATAGAGTTCTAGCTTTTGAAATCCCCATTTTTTGCTTCCCTGTCCCTCAGAAAGTGTCGAAAACCTAGTCAAACCCCAATTACCCCTCCGAGTTTTTCTCAAATCCAAATTTCCCCTTACTAAATAAGCTTGTGTTTGTGTTTTTCTATCCATCCCCCCCCCCACAAAAAAAAAAGAAAAAAAAAAATTCCTGGTTATGGTTGTCATTCGCACAGGAGAAAAAACCATGGAGGAAGCACTTGCAGCCATCCAAACCAAACTCCAAGATCTGGATGAAAAATTTCTCAGCCTCCATCTTCAACATTCAGCCATGAACAATAACCGACAACCAAAATATTCTGTAGCCACTGGGTTCTCTTCTTCCAGTAATTTTCGTGGGCCAAAGCTTGATTTTCCTCGCTTCAATGGTATTGATCTGACTGGATGGATATACTGAGTAGAACAATATTTCAGTCTGCATAATACTTTTGATGTCCAGAAAGTTCCACTTGCATCCTTTCATTTGGAACAAGAAGCCCTTCAATGGTACTGTTGGTACATCAAAGCTCATCCCGAGCCAAACTGGACAGATTTTTGCCAACTCCTTTTGCCATGATTTGGTCCTAGTGCTTATGATGACTTCACAGGAGCACTCACTAAAATTTACCAAATTGGCATAGTGAGAGAGTATTAGACAAAATTTGAGAAACTGGCCAATCACACAGAAGGATTGTTTGATGAATTCTACAGGAATTGTTTTATCAGTGGTCTCAAGGATGAAATCCACTCAGAAGTCAAAATGTTATGTCCCAACACAATGATGGAAGTCCTAGGGTTGGCTAAGTTGGCAGAGGACAGGATCGCAGCTCAACAACGCTCCAAACCCACCTTTGTTCCCTTCAGAAATATGGGTTCCCAACGACCTCCCATCACGCCTGCTCCTCGAACAACTCCTATCAAGCATTTGTCTGAAAGAGATGCAGGCACGCTGAGAAAAAGGGCTTTGTTATAATTGTGATGAGAAATTCACTCGGGGACATAGATGTGTTCAACAAAAGCTCTATCTCTTGGATGTGGATTCTCTGCCTACCTCAGAACTTGGTGAAGAAGCTCTAGATACAATAGATGTTCAGGTCGACATTCAGCACCCGCCTGTTGACACCCCATCTCAAGATGATCCACCCGAGATCTCTCTCCATGTTGCAACTGGCGTCACCACCCCACAAACAATGCGGGTTAGGGGATACTTCAAGAAGATCCCTCTTACCATACTCATTGATTCTGGTAGCACTCATAACTTCATTGACCCTCGGATTTCCAAACAGGCTGATTGTTTTGTCCATCCTTGTTCCAACATTGAAGTCATGTTTCCCAATGGGGCCACCTTACCTTGCAAGGGGAAGTGTCATAATGTGCGTATCTCTATGGAAGATTATAACCTGTGCTTTGGCATGTTTGCCTTTTCCTTAGGTGGATGTAATGTAGTTTTGGGCATTCAATGGTTACGCACACTTGGCCCCATCTTATGGGATTTTGATGAACTTTGGATGCAGTTTTCAGTCAATGGGACACAACACAAATTTATGGGCTTACAACTAGGGTCTCTCTGCATCATCAGTTCACATTGCTTGGAAAAGATCCTTAAGAAGAATTCACATGGTGTCATTTCTCACCTCCATTCCCTTCAGATGCACCCACCAATGGTCTCCACTACTTCCTTGGATAGGTATGCAGGTGTCTTTGTTGCACCAATGGGCTTGCCGCCTTCATGAGAGCTTTCCGGTAAGAATTTTTCTGCATCTACATCTCAACAGGACATGATGGCTATTTTGGATGCAGTACAGAAGTGGCAGCCATCCCTATTGGGGAATTATTTCTGCATCAAGACGGATCTCCAAAGTCTGGAAACTTTCCTGGAACAACGGGTCTCCTCCCCAGCATACCTGAAATGGGTTCTCCAACTCATGGGTTATGACTATGTGACCACTTACAAGAAGGGTAAGGACAATATGGTGGCAGATGCTCCTTCTCGCACATTTGATGACCCACTTTCTCTTACATCTATTTCTTTGCTTGATCCAAATTGGTTGCAATCTATTCAACGGGGCTATCTCTTCTATTAACTCCATGCTTCTTCATCTGCAGGGCACTCTGGGTTCCTTAAAACATATGACCAAGAACAATGTAACTTCTTTTGGCGGGGATTGAAAATGAAAATTCAACGGATGGTGGTTGACTGTGATACTTTCCAGGTCAACAAGGGTGAAAGGACCCTCCTTTCGGGACTGCTCGAACCCTTGCCCATCCCTACACAGATTTGGACAACTATTTCTATGGCTTTCCTGGAAGCGCTCCAGTGGTATAGTACCACATCTAAAAGGACACCATATGAAGCAGTCTCTGGACAGGCACCACCAGTTCTTCTTCCATACACCTTCAGCAGCTCCCCAGTTTAGGTAAATGACTCAATTCGAAACTGCGATCAGCTTCTTCTCATTCTACAGGACAATCTTCACATGGCAATAATTCTACTGAAACAACAAGCCGATCAACACTGTTCGGCGTGCACTTTTCACGTCGCTGATATGGTTCTTCTTCATCTACAACCTTGCATGCAATCCTCCCTGAAACTCAAAAGGATCCAATGGCCTAGAATGCAACCCGAGGATGCTACAGGGGACCCACTCCTTCAGATTCTGCATCAATTTCCACATCTAAAGCTTTGAGGACAAATCTTTTTCTAAGGGAGAGGGGATGTTAGGAACCCATGTCTTTACTTTGTTAGTATATTGTTTTTGGATGCATATGATTTGTAAGTCGTCCCGTAGTATTTGTTGATCCATAGTTTTTGTTATTGTTGTTGGCGCATATGCTTTGTAAGTCACCCATAGTTTTGTTGATCCATAGTTTGTATTGGCCCATGGTTTTGACCTGTAATAATTGTTGATCTATATTTTGTATTGGCCCATGGTTTGTATTGACACATGTTATTGACCCATGGTATTGGCACCTAGACTTAGTATATAAGTGTGTGTTGAGGCCTATGAAGGCACCGTGAAGTTAATTGTATTGAGCTTGCTCAAAGGAGGTTGCCCCCTCGAAGTGGCCCGTGATCAATATAAAAGTGATTATGAGTTCTATTATTTCTGATATCTCATGTATTTGCATTAATTAATTATTGCACGCTCTTCACAGAAAGCTCAAAATAAAAGATCTTCTTGTAGATCAGGAACTATGGATTGTTTTGGATCTAGATACACAACCCACTAGATCACCGAAAGAGGAATGGGAGAAACTAGAAAGAAGGATGATGAGTACAATTCGACTTTTCCTATCAAATTTTGTGTTCTTGAATGTGTCTATAGAATATAGTGCATTAAAGTTATGGAATAATCTAGGGAGTTTGTATCAATTAGAGTCCCTAATAAACAACTTGCTTCTGCAAAAGAAGTTATATCACCTCAAGATGGTAGATAATGACACAATGACAGATCACCTAAATGCCTACAATAATCTAGTAAGTCAAATCACCTGTGTTGGTATTGGAATGGTGGAAGACGATAAATGCATTACATTATTATATTCTTTGCCATATTCCTAGGATAACTTGATTGTAGCAATAGGTAGTGCTATTCAGGCCACCTTAAAGTTTGATGAACTAGCAACATCCCTACTATAAGAATAAATGATGCAAAAAACCATGGATAGTCATAGAATGGATTCCTTCTTTGTGAGAGGTCATCTACAAGAGACAAATAAAAATAAGGCTTCAAGGTGGAGATCTATATCTAAGGGTAGATCTAAATATCTAGGAAAATATTTGAGGAAATGTTGGAAATGTGGTAAATCTTGGCACTATAAGAAGGATTGTAGATTTAAAAGTGTTGCAAAAGTGAAGGGATGTGATGATTCCCCTTCCACAGAGGTGTATACCTTCTTAGAAGAAGGAGGAGATGTGTTCCTAGCCTCTACAAATACCCATTCAGATCGTGATGTATGTTGATTGACTCAAGTGCACCTTTTCATATGACTCCTCATATGGAGTGGTTTTGGGAATAGTACAATGGAGAAGATGTGTTTTTAGGATATGAATCAACATCCAATATCATTAGTCATGGAATAGTTAAGTTGAAACTCAAGGATGGAAGTATTAGAACTCTCCCTAAAGTACTACACATTCCAAGTCTAGCAAGAAACATGATATCCATACAAAATATGGGTGATCTAGGAATACCAACTGCTTTTTCAAAAGATACATGAAAAATGGTTCGAGGATCAATGATATTCATGAGGGAGTTTGGAATGGAACTCTATACAAAATATTGGGAAGCACAATCACCAATGGATGTAACAGTTCTATTGTTCTTGAGGGAGGAGATGAAGAAGACAAACCCCTATTGTCTCTAGAGGAAATACAATGCTATGTCATCAAAGATTGGGTCATATTGGAGATAAGGGCCTTCAAGCACTACAAGTTAAAGGTATCATTGAAGGTATGTTTGACTGCACACTAGATTTTGGTTTCTATGAACATTGCATATATGGAAAATAGAATTGGGTAAGATTTTCATCTAGTGCTACAAGGGGAAAAGGAATTTTAGAGTTAACACATAGTGATGTGTTTGGACATGTGCATGTTCCATCATTAGGTAGATTTGTATATTGGGTTTCATTTATAGATGATTTCAAAAGGAACACATCGTTTTATTTCCTTCGAAATAAATCTAAAGTATTTGCTAAATTTAAATATTTTAAGGATCTTGTAGAGAATTAGACAAAAAATAAAATAAAGATGTTCAAGAGAAATAATGGTGGGGAGTTTCGAGGCAATCAATTCGAGGAATTTCATAAGAAGTGTGGAATATAAAGGATTATTACTACTCCATACACACCTCAATAGAATGGAGTTGTAGAATGAACAAATAGGATGTTGACGGAAAAGGCAAGGAACATGCCTAGTGGTGTTGGGATAGGACAAGAATTCTAGGTAGAGGTAGTGGATATTGCATGTTACTTGGTGTTATCGGTCAAAATAACACTTCTCCATCTGTGACCACATTTCTCTGTCGGTCACACAAAAGGACACTATGGATGGAAGAGTTTGCTTGAACTTAGATGACTTAGAGTTGAGCCTTGCAGTCCTTTCCTCAAAACATATTTTTTTTGCCTACTTTAGAGCATAACCACGACTCTTATGCTTGCCAACACGCAGGTTAGCCACGGGTGTCTATACTAACAACCCGTGGGTATCTTTTGAAAAGATACACCTGCTAGCTACAGGTTAGGATACCCGCGAGTCACTCGCTGGTTGTTCTATGTCATAGTCGCGGGTATCTTAAGAAAACTCGAAAAAATATATAAAAACACTAACTATGGATTAGTTTTGGGATTTATTCCAACTTCCTCAACTACCTATGCCAACCACCCTTCGAACTTATCCTCCTACTATTTCCATAAATAAAAGAGGAGGGACTTGGAGAAGGGGAGACTAATTTTGGTAATGTAATACTGGAGGAATTCTAACTCAAGAGAGAGGAGTAGGAACTCAGGGTCTGGTTACGATGGTGCTTGTTGCAGTCAGGTATAATTTATGTACTTGTTCTATGCATTAATAAAGATAAGATACTCTTCCTCTCCCAAATATGATTTGTTCTTATATGTTACAAATCTGATTACAAGTTGATGCTTTATATTATTATAAACATCAATCTGTTTATTTGTAGTCAAACTAGTTTGAGGAAGGTTTGGGGCTATTTTGTAGGTTGTTTCATTGAAGAGAAAGGAACAGAAAGGCTTGGATCAACCTTCTGAATAAGGTACACATCCTTCTAACCCTAATATCTTTGCTTAGTAATTGTATATGAAGAACATTGTATGTATGAATTTTCATATCATTACATTGGTAGTCTCTCCCCTACTATAGGATAATTTCCCTAACAACATAACTAGTGAATCCACTGGGGAGCGCCTGTTTTTTTAATTTGTGGGATGCTCGAGGGTCTTTTCTTTCAGTTTTTATCATTGTGTTAGGTCTTTGTGAAGGTTTTGGGACATCTTACATCTTGTTTTCTTGAATCTTTATAATTTGGTCTGCAGTCTGCTTTCTTTTTTAACTGATTCAGAGCATACCCGCGATTTTGTTATACTTACAGCTGCAGCTATCACCTTGCACCCGTGAGTTTCCCACTACTCTATCTGTGGGTACTAGAGTGCTGCTATTGTTACAGTCGTGGTTTTTCCTGGGAAAAAAATGTTTTTTCTCTAGGGTTTTCTTTTTAGGGTTGTTTTGCTTTGATCTGGAGAGTTTGTCTATTGATCTTGGGTTTCTGACTGCTTAAGTTTAGTATTCTGAGTCTTGATTTCCCTTTACAAGTCCTCTTTTGGTTCTTTTTCTCTTGTTGAAGGTTACTTAAGTATTTCTATCCCACATTGTATTTGGAGGATGCTTAGCTTTAGTCCTCTATAGTCACTGATGCTTGGAGAGCAGTTTGTTATATGTTTCTGATTCATTTTCTTTCTATCTTTTATATCGGTTATTCTTATAGCATATTTGGTTCCTGTTAAATTTTCTGAATTTACTTCAATCTGATCTAGGATCTTAACTGAGAGAACAACATGTACAGCATATCTACAGCATATCAATCATGGAGACAATAATGCAAGCACACAAGAAACACAAAGATTTACTTGGGGAAAACCATAAAGGTGAAAAACCCCAATAACTTCCTTAGAGATAGATAGAGCAATGATACAACCAACCATAAGAAATAGACACAACATAGCAGCAGATCCTCCTCCTCCATAAGTGCGCCACTCCTCGTTGAGTGCATGAGTGAGAAGTGAGTGAGCAAATAGAGTGCCTCCTGCACTCTATTTATACTTGACTTGACTTTCCTTTTTACCTAACTCATGTAGGCTCGAACTTAACCACATAACATAATGCTAAGTGGGACGACCCCCAATAGGGTGGTCTAATAACCCTTTGACCCACATGACTTATACAGGGCCGACCCCAAACAAGGTGGTCTAATAACCCATCAAGTATAAGTTACGACACTTACAATATAAATGACGACACTTCCTTATAGAGGAATAATATGATCTCTATAGGAATACAATATACACATATGTGAAATACATTCCGAAGTTACATATACATCAACACTCCCTCTTAAATAGGAAAGTATTTCTCAGCACAGTTCTTCTAGCACAAGTCATCTTCTCTGGATCATCGTCACTGGATAATCGTCATCGAGTCATCATCATCGTCACTGCTGCTGCTATCTCAATCAATCTCTGAATCTACTCGTCATAGGAAGTTCTACAGAGCCATTCCTTTTTCATACTGGATGTAGGCCCACCACCTGCAGGTCTTCATCATCACTGGCCATACTGTGGAATCCTCAGGACTTATTACGTGTGTCACAAAACCTTGAAAGAGCATCCCAGGATGTTACGGGTACACAACTCCGACCTATAGGATCTCCCAGGGCGTTATTACATGTGACCCCACCACAAAACCTCGAAAGAGCATCCCAGGATGTTACAGGTACACAACTCCAACCTAAAGGATCTCCCAAGGCACAAATTACATGTGGTCACCACAAAACCTAGCAAGAGCATCTCAGGATGTTACGGGTACACAACTCCAACCTGAAATCTCCCAGGGCACAAATTACATGTGGTCATGGCAAAACCTCGAAAGAGCATCTCAGGATGTTACGGGTACACAACTCCGACCTGAAATCTCCCAGGGCCCAAATTACATGCCATAGGACAAAACCTCGCAAGAGCATCCCAGGATGTTACGGGTACACAACTCCAACCTGAAAGATCTCCCAGGGCACAAATTACATGTCCTCCCAGAGCAATGTCTCGAAAGAGCATCCCAGGCTGTTACGGGTACACAACTCTGACCTATAGGATCTCCCAGACATGCTCCTCTACACAACCTGATCCATGGCCACAAAGTATGAACCTGATGTACACATGATCATCCTGATCATCATCACTGCAACGTCCTGTTGCATGTCATCTGGAGCAACATCTTGAAGCTCATCATCCATGATCATCCTGATCATCATTGCAACATCTTGAAGCTCATCATCCATGATCATCCTGATCATCATTGCAACATCCTGCTGCATGATCCACCTGATCATCAATGCATCTACCTGATGCATACCAAGTATCTACCTGATACATATCATCATACATGATCCTCCTGATCATACAATGTATCCACCTGATACAAATACAAATACATGATACATATCACCATACATGATCCACCTGAACATACAATGTATCCACCTGATACATATACAGATACATGGTCCAAGCATCCAACATGATGCATATACAAAATACATACACATGATCCAACTGATCATATCCAGCATCCAACATGATGCGTACATATAAGTGATCCAACTGATCATATCCAGCATCAACATGATGCATACATACATACATAAAAATGATTCAACAGATCATATCCAGCAGAAGCCATAACATCAACCTGATGCTCATCATCCAGCGCTTACATCCACAGCCATGTGAAGGATCCTCCTTCCAACATGCTTGGAATGGCTTCAGAAAATGTGTCCATCACTTCTTCCTTGAAGTGTCCTCTATCTGAAGAATGCCAAGCCTCTCTCTGATGTACTCAAACTTCACCCTGGCTAGTGGCTTCGTCAGCACATCTGCAATCTGCTCATCCATCGCAACATACAGGAGCTTCACAGCTCCTCTCTGCACCATATCCCTGATATAGTGATATTTGATCTCTATTTGTTTCGACCTGTTATGAAACACTGGGTTCTCGGATAGCTTCACACAACTCTGGTTATCACAGACGATACCAGTAGCATCCAACAGGAGATCAAATAACTCAGACAGTAGCTTCCGTAGCCATACTGCCTCACAACTAGATGAACAGGCTGCAACATACTCTGCCTCAGCTGTACTCAGTGCTACGCAGGACTGCTTCCTTCTAAACCAAGAGATCACACCTGATCACATACTGAAGCAACACCCAGATGTGCTCTTCCTATCTGCAGCACTGCCAGCCCAATCTGAATCAACATAACCCTGTAGGTTAAACTTTTGATCCACCTCATACCTGAGTCCATAATCCACTATACCCTTCAGGTACCTCAGAACATGCTTTACAGCAACCAGGTGAACACTCCTCGAATCCGTCAAGAATTGGCTCAATGTGTTCACAACAAAGCAAATGTTTGGTCTCGTGTTCGTCAGGTACATCAAGGACCCAATCATCTGACGATACAAAGAGACATCAACCGGCTCAGATGAAGCATCACATAGAAGCTTCAGATTTGATGCCATAGGTGTGGCCATGGCCTTGCAATCCATCATCCCAAATCTCTTTAGGATATCAACTGTGTACTTCCCTTGACCAAGGAAGATCCCACCTGCACTCTTCCACACCTCCATACCTAGGAAATAGTGCATCATTCCCAAATCTTTCATATTGAATTCAGCAGCAAGCTTCCTCTTAGTATCTGCAATCAGTCTGTCATCTCCTGTTACAAATAAGTCATCCACATACAGAAGTAGAATCACAGGATTCCCTTCCTTAACCTTGTAGTCAAGGTTGGAATTCACTTTACTCTTGGTAAAGCCCAAACTGGATAGAAAGTTGTCTATCCTACCATACCAAGTTCTGCACACATATATGACTACACCATGCTGTCTTGAAATCCATCTGGTGCATCTTCTATTTCATCACTTTTATATTTCTCAATGCTGCCATCTGCAACATGCTTGATCTGATAGATCCATTTGGAAGTCATAACAAACTTCCCTTCACATCTTGGGACTACATCCCAAACAATATTCTTCATGATCGACGGATCATGGCATTCCATTTCTTCATCCCAGATCCTGGGAACTTCAATATCTTCAATAGATATCTTTGTTGCTGGAACAAATGTTGTAGTTCTTTTTTTTTTTGTAGGTGAAGATATACGGTCTTTCCTACAAAACAAGTTAAATTGCATGATTAGAAACATCTCATAATTTTCAGAACAAATTCTTTACACATAAAGAAATATTTCATGCAACCATGCAGTTATCTTAGCCAATGCTTCAATACAACATTTATCCATGTTCCGTAACTTTCTAGATGCCTTCCAATCTCTACCAGAACATTGTTAAGAGTGTGCACAACTCCCAACATGTCAGCAAAGAGGTTTCATTCTAGATAAGTAGCAATGGAATGTTGTACAGTGCCATAGGCCACTTACCCATGTATATTAGTAGTATACGGTTCATCAATGCAACTATTCTAATATGCACAATACATATCCTAAGTCTAGGAACATGAGCATATACATCATTGAACAATTTTATTTAAACAAACACATATGCAAGAAATGATAATTAAAATACTTATCTTTGTTTGTTCGCTGGGTGGACTCCCTCTGAGTCTTCACTTTCTTGGAGGAGCTACTGGAGTCCTAATCTGCAGTAGCTTCTTCTGCACCTTTCTGTTGTGGAATGTAGAGAGATGGTCAACTCCCTCTGAATATCTGCATCCTTTCATAAACCACTGGAGTGTACTCCCTCTTGATCTTTGCTCCCCGGATTACCTGTCCTTGAACTTATATACATTCTCAATCCCTATGCATGCTTGTTAGTATCATCATTGTGTTATCCTCTAGGTCTAATATAAAATCATACATTCATTAGTATACTATCAAAACACAAAATCTCAAGCATGTATAGTCATGATCATTTCAAACAGAAATAATAAGCATTATCATTCAAGGTTTATGTAGGATTCTTATGGTTAGTCAAATCATACGAAGCATAACATGTCTAAACCTATAATTACTCAAACCTATGACTCTTTAGTTGAATCATCACTCAAGATAAGAGATATAATATGCATAAAACCTGTGATTATTCGAACCTATACCTTCATGATTCTTCTGGTTAGTCATATCATCAATTATGGTAAGAAACATAATATGCATACAACCATGATTATTCAAACCTATGACTTCATGAATAATCATTATCAACAACAGTATAAGATCCTAACACAAGGTAGGATTCTATCTTCATATGGGAAAAACATACCTGGATTAGCATGCTAGCTAGTTATGTCTAACATACCCGCATAATGTCTTCTTGTTCTTCTTCAATGACTTGTGCTAGTAACCTGTATATCTCATAGGTTAACTATTACAAAACCAAGTTATACATACCTCGTAAATGGATCTTTTATGAGATCCATGACAATGGATGAATCTTTGTCCTCATGTTATCATGATCATATGTTCTTGGACCAGAACATGATTTGTCTTCCTTGGTGTACCTTTCATGTTAGCAGACAACATAAAACCTCATACAACACCATAATGCATTAGTACAATCATAAGTGTCAACACCCTAACCAATGAATATCTTCTATCATGCATTCATAATTTTGTTAAGGTGATACGACAAATCTAAAATCAAGATTGTACTAACCGTAATAACATGAAGACAAACATGCCATAAACTTAATCATGAACAAATCTCGAAACCTACCTCAATGAGTCATACCTGTCGAGATCGCTTGTAATCTTCTTATGTAAGGCCTTAGCTTCATCTCCCTATGAAACAGGAACATCTTCACTTATGCAGGTGACCAATCCATCTTCTTCTAGGATTAACCCAATCCACTTGATTTGCAAGAACTGGACCTGGAGCTGGATATGGGTTTGTCAGAGAAACCCCAAAAATTAAAACTTTGAATTTCAAACTTTCGAAAGGATAGAAATATGCGCCTTGATAAGCTGATCAAACCGGTATATTCAGAATTTGAAAACTGCAGAGTTTCACTCCTCAATTTTGCCTTTGAAACTTCCGGATTCACTGGAGGTGACCCTGAACTGGGGTTTGATGAATCCCACTCTTCTGCCCAATCAAAAAGGTTTGATCCAAATCTCTAAGCTTCTATTTTTCTGAGGAGCTTCCAGCCGTGGTCATAGATTTCAAAAATTCTCATTTTTACAGAAGCTCTAATTTTCCACTTTTCTGATCAAGCCCGACCTTCTACCCAACCAAAAATTTTGATTTTGTTCTCTAAATTTTTATTTTGATGAGTAGCATTCAACCGTGGTCTCCGATTACAAAAATTCCAACTTTTTCCGAAGCCCTAAATTCCAGAAGCCATGAATGAAGGTACTCAGAAATATGTACCTGATTGTTTCTGGTGTAACTATGAACTTTTTCATCCATAGGGTCTGAACAAGTTTCCTGAGATAGCCTGACCTGTTATCTTTCCATCCTGACAGGTCTGACCTCAATTGGATTCTCTGAGAGAGAGTTATGCCAAATGTCGCAACGTGACCTGTTTTGGGATAATACAGGAGTGCGAACTTGTACGGCGTGCCACGTGTCACTGTTTGAACTTCGGCCTCTGAAAACTTTTCCTGAGATAGCTCGCCCTATTATCTTTCCATCCTGATAGGTCTAACCTCAATTGGACTCTCTGAGAGAGAGTTATGCCAAGTGTCGCAATGTGACCTGTTTATGGGATAATACAGGAGAGTGAAATTGTACGGAGTTCCACGTGTCACTGGTTCAACTTCGGCCTCTGAAAACGTTTCTTGAGATAGTACAATTTGTGTACTACCTGTCACTTTTTACAAAATTTTATTTGAAGCTTCCTAGCCCAGGTTACGACCTTTTTCCCAAGGTCACCTGATTTTGACTCAGATCTGGAAGACGCAGAAACCCTATATTGTACAGATCGTAAATCACAAAGTACAACGAATTAGAGGTTGTCCTTTGGACACAAGGTACATGGCGATCTTAGCTTCCTCCTGTAACAATTTCAGATCCACAAACTATTCCAAAACGTATTTATAGCGAATGTTCTACGATGACTGGTTTTTGCTATATCAAGCCCTAGCATCGTAAGTGCAACAAGTGTCATACATGCCATATCATGCCTTCTTTCAGGCTAGCTTTGATACCATGTTAAATTTTCTGAATTTACTTCAATCTGATCTAGGATCTTAACTGAGAGAACAACATGTACAACATATCTATAGCATATCAATCATGGAGACAATAATGCAAGCACACAAGAGACACAAAGATTTACTTGGGGAAAACCATAAAGGTGAAAAACCCCAATAACTTCCTCAGAGATAGATAGAGCAATGATACAACCAACCATAAGAGATAGACACAACCTAGCAGCAGATCCTCCTCCTCCATAAGTGCGCCACTCCTCCTTGAGTGCATGAGTGAGAAGTGAGTGAGCAAATAGAGTGCCTCCCGCACTCTATTTATACTTGACTTGACTTGCCTTTTTACCTAACTCATGTAGGCTCGAACTTAACCACATAACATTATGCTGAGTGGGCCGACCCCCAATAGGGTGGTCTAATAACCCTTTGACCCACATGACTTATACAGGGCCGACCCCAAACAAGGTGGTCTAATAACCCATCAAGTATAAGTTACGACACTTACAATATAAATGACGACACTTTCTTATAGAGGAATAATACCATCTCTATAGGAATACAATATGCATATATGTGAAATACATTCTGAAGTTACATATACATCAACAGTTTCAAATTTTAGTTATTTCTAGCTTTTGTGAAGCAACTTCTTGGGTTGGTGTTTTTCAGTACTTTGTGTTGGTGAGGTGCTGATTTTTATAGCCTTAGGTCTAGTTTTATTCGCATGCATCACTAATCATTCTTGTTTTGTTCATAATTTATTTGCATTTTCTTTCAATTATAAAAAAAAAAACAAATCGAAAAGTACATTTTTTGCTTTATAACAAGGATTGTCTCATTTTTTGAAATAGTTAAAAGTTGTTTATGCTTTTCATATTTAAGAAATAAAAAAAAAATTGTAGTTGGCTTTTAGGTTTACTTTGCATTTCATGTTTTGAAAGACAAGCTACAAAATTGTGAAGCTTTTATGTTTCAATATGTACACTTTACTTTCAGTTGCAACCATCACGCACACAAGAGCACTACCCTTTTGAGTAATACAACCTTTAAAAAGAATCATTAATAACATTTATTAGTAACTTTTTCTTTTTTAGGTTACACAAAACCAACTAGTTCAAGCTAGGGTTTTGGAATACATCACTTTAAATTTACAAAACCATTCAAACCTCAAAATTATAGTAAGACTATTGTTTAGGTAAATCTACTTTTGTGGAGGTGTTCTAGAAAGCTCTACTCAAAACAGAGTCAAGCACGAGGTCATGTGAGATTGGACTGTTGGGGATACCCCCCGACTTTTCATTCGGGCATACACCAGAGAGAAATCACATACAGGGATCCATTAGTGCCTTGTGTACTCTTAGATTTCATGCTTAGTTACCCTGCCCATGTGTCTTGGTTGGACCTGCGACTGTCCCCCTGGACTCTTTCTGCAACTGTGGTATCCTTTAGTATCTTTGAATTATAGGGTTCTACACAGGTGATGGTGGAAGGATATTTACACTGTGCCTAGGATAGACGTGGGAGGAAATCCCTTACAGTTATTTGGGAGGGCGGTTGGTGATTCAAATGCTTGCATCCAGAGACTCTGTATTATGGAACCTGGGAAACTATTCTTCGCTACTCCACTGGCTATATCTGGGCCTTAATCATCCCATACTTCCCTTTGAGAGTATCATCTCTATTTTCCTGGTCTTGACTACTTTAGGAAAATTTTATAGTGGTGTGATGTGTTACCTGCTATTTTAGTGGCCACTAGGTTTAATACTTAGTTTATATCTTTGCAAGTGTGGAGGACTACCCTCTTTGTAGGTCATGAAGGTTGAGAAACCTTCTTCCACTCATAGTGGAGCCTCCACAGCCACTTTAGCAGCGCCGAATTGACTCACGTGGTTCATTCGAACTCACAGGTACAATTGAACCCCCTATAGAACCATATATCATTTCTGAAACTCAACCGATTTAGGAAAATATTGAGGTTTAAGACTTGACTACTGGAGAGTTTGCAACACCCTTCAACCCTCCATTAACTGGACCCAACGAACCTTTACTAGAAAGAGTTGTCTCTTTAGGGATACCTGAACTGAGTGTATACAGGTTCACACCTGGTTTTGTTATGGACAACACAGGGGATGGATCGAGAGTGCCCCACACTACCACTTCAACTATTATACCAGGAGGTGTATCTCCTCCTTGTGTAAACACATCTACACTTAGCTCGTCGCAGTTCACTTACGCCTCAAGCATTTCCTTCAGTTTCAATGTTGGTCCTTTAGGTTTGTCTAGCACTCAAGGTGCAATGACATCTATGCCTTTTGGATCCTCCATTGGCCCATCCAATATTCCTTTCTCAGGGATACCCTCGGTATATTTCACATCTTCCCCCTTTGTTCAACGATTCCAAGTTAACCCTACTTCTGCTCCATTTAATCAAGGATTTCCTTGGATTGGAGGACAAATCCCTCATTCATCACCCTTTATAGGCTCAATGCCTACTTCGTCTACTGCATCTATGTTAGGTTATAACCCCTTCACAAGTTTCAATGAACATTCATCCAATGTACCTGTAGGGAGTACTCCCTTTTCACTGTTTGGTGGAATGGGCAGTAACACTTATACCAACCCTCCATTTGGAGGAAATTATACTCAACCATAGTGGATGGCACCACAAGGAAGTAATCCATTAACCTACTGCTGGAGTAACTTTTAGAACATTTATTCTTCACAACCGATGGCTAGGGGAAACCCCAACCAACCTTATAGGAGCGAGGTTTCAGGTGGTCCCCCTTACCAAACTCCTCCACATCATATGCCATCAGTGCAACCTCGCTTTTCATTTCTAGCAACTTTGAACTTGCCAGAGATTTTGAAACACATGAACGATCTGGTGCGTCATAACCCTGCTTGGCCTCTGGTCCCAACCAAGCTTCCTTCAGACATTCCAAAGTTAAAAGGTAAGACTAGTGAAGATCTTGGAGATAATTTTACAACCTTTCATCTCTGGTGATACTCAAATTCATTAAATGATGAATCAATTCGATTGAGACTCTTTGAGAGAACCTTAACAAGTGTAGAAACTAAATGGTACATCGAATTGTCGGTTGCAACATACGATAACTTTTGGGATTTAGCGACAATATTTTTTAATCACTTCCAGATTCCCATCCGGTATGATGCTAGCACAGACCTTCTCTCTGCATTTAGAAAGAGCAAATCCACTCACCTTTCTGATCACATTCAGGAGTAGCGAAGAAGGAAGCGACTCATCAAGGCTAATATTTCCCCAGAGTTTCTTTTGGAGTAGTATTTGAAATCACTGCTCCCTTACGTCTCTAAATATGTTTCAACTTCTTGGGTAACATTTGAAGAGGAAGCCATCATAAGGACCCAGGAGCTCGACCTATTCTATGCTCAATCTGGGATCCTTTACAAGATCATACCTGACGCACTGAGGTCTAATATAGATCTTGGTAATCCCAAACACGAACCTCATGCCAATGGAATTGTTGGTTCGGCTGACTCATCCATGTTGGAGGCTTTAACGAAACAAATGCATGCACTTTCTGTGAATCAATCAACGACAGAAGCAAATACAGTTGCAACCTCCCCTTCACAAACTGAATCTATACAAAGTGTGCAGACAAACCAAAAGGGTCCTCAGAAACCCAAGAAGAAGGGTAAGAAAGGGGAGGGAAACCTTCAAAATCCCAAAAACATTGAAAATTCCGAGGAGGGAAAGAGAGACAAAAAGAAGGTAAAGTTTCCTTGCAATATTTGTAAGGACGACCACCTTACTCACAAATGCCCTCTTATCGAAGAATCCCAGAAGCTTTTGTGTGAAAATAAACCAGTTGTCCTGAAGGATCCATTTCCAAAAGGAAAAGGCCCAACTTCTAGAAGCTCGAATACTAGCGGCACTCATCATGCCACATCAATTGATCAATCATATATAAACATGGTTAACTCACACACCTTGTTGCAAATGAGAGCTAGTAATTATAACCCAGAAATGCAACAAAAAGATAAGGAGGTTCATGAATCATCTGTTCCTCTCCACATTGAGAGGCCAACATATCCTTTGCCGAAGATACCAAAGGGTGTCTACAAATGGGTTGTGCACAACCCCAATGCGTGGGATGCTCCCAACTACTCAATTGTGGAGGACCTATCCCAAATGCCATGTGCTATGTATGCACTAGAAGTCATGGAAAGCTGCCCTTCGTAGAAGAATGCACTTCTAGTGGGAATAGGTAGTATGGACTCATCACGTATGCTAGCTAGATTTGATATGTCCAATATCAAACCCCGATTTACCTATCATGTTGCCTCCAGATTGAAGTATCCATGGTTCGAAGACTATTCGACGAACAATCATAGATGAAGGCGCGTCGAAGTGCATAATGTATATATCCTATTGGAAATCCTTGGGTTCTCCTCAGTTAGCCCCTTCAATTACACTACTTACCACGTTTGAAGAAAATTCTTGCTGTCCGCATGGAGTCTTACCAGCATTCGAGATTCAACTTGCCGGTAAGGTAGTGTCTGTGGAGGTAGAAGTTGTAGATGCTTCTCTCGACTACAAATTGTTGTTGGGAAGAATTTGGACGTATGCGATGCAATATATCCCATCATTCATTTTCTGAGTACTGGTGTTCCCTCATGAAGGTAATATCGTTACAGTTGATCAACTATCCTTCATTCGGAAGAACAACACAACTTCATCGGATTCTAATATCCCTTTGATTGATCAAGTTCGACTGCCCAGTGAGAGCCTGGGAGTAAGTATGTATTCATCGTTGATGGGCACATTTGACCTACCTGTTCATGTATATTACATTGGTTCTACGAGTACTAGCAATACATCATCTCAGGAAGTTTTTACGGTTAGTAAAACAACTAATCTGTGGATAATTCCAACTCAAAAGGAACCAAACATGCCCCTACCCATTGCAGAAGTGGCGTACCAAGCATCACAAAATGCTACAATGGATGACATCTCGACTCCATCAGTCTCAGCTGAGTCATATTTTGATTATACACCTGCATGGTCAGTAGACTCCACCCATTCTTTTGACTGTTTGGATACTGTTTTTCCTTCTAACGAGGCTATCTTGGAAGCCATGGTTGGTCTGGATCATCCTTGGGAACACTTGCATCACAGATATTACTTTCTTCTAGATATAGACAGGATTGAGAATGGTGAGTTTTCAATGAGACCCAGTGGGAATATCGATTTGTCCATTGCTCCTTCTACTAAACAGATGATTTTTGCAGAAGGAAATATGGAAAACATTTCAAAGACTACACCTATTGATATTTACACCAAACCGAATGTTGTGGAAAACATCTTTATTGGAGCAAACTATTCTCCACAGGAGATCACTTTGTATACCAATATATTTAAAGAATTCCACGACATTTTTTCCTGGTATTATGAGGATATGCCAAGCATCGACCCCGTCATTTTGGAACACATTATCACGACTTATCCCAATGACAAACTTATACGATAGAAACTTTGTTTAGTCAATCCTAGGAAATCTATGGCCATCAAGGATGAAGTCGAGAAGATCTGCAAGATTGGTTTCATCTATCTGATCGACATGATAGAATGGGTCTCTAACCCAATCCTGGTTAAAAAAAAACAAGGGACCATATGTGTCTGTATAGATTTTAGGGACCTTAAAAATTCCTATCCAAAGGACAACTATCCCACACCATTCATTGATCAGATCATTGATGCGTGTGCAGGCCATGAAATTTTCTCTTTCATGGACGGTTTTTCGGTATACAATCAAATACAAATCAAACCCAAAGACCAACATAAAATGAATTTCATTTGTCCTTGGGGTACCTTCTCTTATTAGAAGATGCCATTCAGATTGAAAAATGTTGGAGCTACTTTCTAACGATCCATGAACTTCGCTTTCCACGATATCAAGCATGTAGTTGAACCTTATCTGGATGATCTCCCCATGCGATCTCGTAAGAGACAAGATCATCCTAATCATTTACAACTCATTTTTGAATGATGCAGATATTACAAGGTATGGTTAAATCCTAATAAGTGTGTATTCTGCAAAGAGTCTGGACATCTACTAGGTTTCATTGTGTCCATTCGTGGCATTATGGTCAACCCATTGAAAGTCGAGGCGATTGTCAAATTGACTCTTCCTTGTACCGTTGGACAAATTCAAATCCTGAAGGGCATGTCTAACTTTCTACAATGGTTTATCATGAATTATGCCAAGATCACCAAAGGATTCATGCAATTGATGAAGCAAGATACCCATTTTGTATGGGATGAGGCTACACAAACCTCATTTGATGATTTGAAAAAAACACTATTATTAGCCCCTTTGCTGAGCCCGCCAGATTATACTAAGGACTTCCTTTTATATCTAGCAGCATCGATTTCCACGATTGGTATAGTTCTAGTTCAGGAGGATGACAAGCTCCATGAGCATGTCATTTATTATCTCTCTTGTGCATTGGTAACTCCAGAACTTAAGTATTCTCACATTGAGAAGTTGGCATTAGCTGTCGTCTATGTTGTTCAGAGATTACGTCATTACATTTTGTTGTGGACCACCACATTTATAGAAGATGTCAATCCTTTTCAATATGTATTAACCCGACGTATCATCGGAGGGAAGTTTAATAAGTGGATTGTCATTTTGCAAGAATTTGACCTAAAATTTCAATCTACTAAGTCAAATAAATCTTTGGTGTTTGTCGAGCTTATATCAGAGTTCACTAGTGATGTAATTAGCAATGAGGATCATTCATCATTACCTGATTAACACATTTTTATCATCGTGACCTTTAACCCATGGTATGGAGACATTTTAATATATCTCCAGACTTTCAAGTGTCCACCCACTTTCTCCAGAGATGAGCGACGAAAGATTAGATCTCATGCTAAGAACTACCTTATCATTTCTAACACACTCTATAGACGTTGGGTAGATTCCATATTATGTCATTGCTTGACTTTGGAGGAAGTTGAATCAATATTGAATGATTCCCATAGTGGAGCCTGTGGGGGTCATCTTTCTAGGTTGGAAACAACCCAGAAAATACTGGGTGCTAGGTATTTTTGGCCCACTATCTTTAAAGATTGCATGGAAGCCGTGAAACACTGCCATCCATGTCATTTTTCACCAAGAAAATGCGAGCACACCCAACTCCTCTTCACCATGTGATCATAGTAGGTCCCTTCACCAAGTGGGGGATTGACTTCATGACTTGTAATCCAGTGTCGGTTGGAGGACATCACCATATCATCGTTGCTGTTGACTACTTTACAAAGTGGGCCGAGGAAATTCTTACTGTGAAGGAATATGGAGAAACTGTAGCTTACTTCATGTTCAATCAGATAATCGCCATGTTTGGTATACCTAAGGAGATTGTCACTGACCATGGTAGACATTTCCATAACTACATGATGACCGATTTATACACCATGCTAGGTTTTCGACAAGAACACTGGTCCTTGTTTTATCCGCAGGAGAATGGGCAAGTCAAAGTGGTCAACAAGACTTTGAAGACTATTCTTCAATGCACCGTTAATTCTAGTAGATCAGACTGGCACATCATGTTGTATCCGGCTCTTTGGGCATATCGATCCAACATTAAAACTGCTACATGTTTTTCACCTTGTCAACTTGTTCACGGGTTGGAGGCAGTCATATCGGTTGAATGCGAGATTCCATCTCTGAATTTGGCTATCCAACTACTTCCTGAAACTTCTTCTTTAGAAGAGTGTTTGATTCATTTAGAGCACTTCGATGAACAACGCCGAGACGTGTTTACTGCGAATGAAGATCACAAGAGCCGAATCAAGCATCAGTATGATAAGTCTGTAAAACCAAGGGTTTTCTCGAAAGGAGACCTTGTTTTTCTCTATGATCAAGACAAGGATCCCTTGGGGGCATGAAAGTTTAAATCTATGTGGCTCGGACCTTACATTGTTTCTAAAGTATTGAATAAGGTAGATTATGAGCTAACAAATTATGATGGTTATAAGTTGCTTGAGCCTAGAAATGGGCTCTACCTGAAAAAGTATTACACTTAGGCATACATGATTTTTATTGTACTATAGCTGTACATTTTTTGTAGAGTTATTTGTTTTTTAGATTTATTGCCTTATGTGTCTTCTGGATTGTGCTTTCAGATGACAATCGAGTACTTCATAGGATTCAATGATGGCTTTAGCCGCCACAATCATCAGTTGGCTTCAACAGCTTGGGTTATTTACTCATCCTCTGGCCAACTCGTTTCTTTGGGAGGTACTTGTTCGGGCCCTATGACGAACAATGTAGCTGAGTACGGTTATCGAGTTGCTGCGAGATGGTATTCTGCTATGAATATTTCTTTAATATTATTATTTATTAATTAGTAGATTATTAGGTTATTAGTGAAAGGGCGTAACCCTTCACAATGTTGGATCAAGCCCTATAAAAGGCGATCTTATTGTATCTTTTATATTATCAATTCAATAATATATATCTTTTATTCAAATATGGATCTCGTGTCCTAAATTTTCTGTTGCATTTGGTATCAGAGCGGAACGCTCCTCCATCTGAGCTTGGATTCATCTCACTTAGAGCGGACTCGCTCCTCCATCAGGTGAGCTCGGACTCGGCTCATTCCCCCACTCCACTGCCTACGTACTCCACCATAAATCCACCACATCCATGCTGTCCTTCACTTCCATCCTCGTCCTCCCCTTCCAGTGTCCTGCTCCAGCTCCATTATCCGCCTCCCTGCTCACCCAACACTGCATCTCCATGCCCCTCCACTTCTGATCCTCGCATTTCCCGCTCCCTACTACCTTGCCCCGACTCTCACACCACACCCTCCTGCATTTGCACCTCCACACAGCTCAACGCTACTACACCTCACCTCCGTAGCCCCATACCTCCTCCATTCCCTGCCCAAATCTACGGCTCTCTCACGCGCCCGGCCTTCCTTCTCACTCTTCCTCCTCCCTGCTACACCACCCTCTACCCCACCATCTCCCTCGCTATCTCGTTCCACCGCCCTCCTGCCAACGTCTATGCATATCCCCATCACCCATTCCCCCCAACACCTCCACAACTCCACGCTCTCCCCCACACTCATGTGCGTGTCTCTTCACACAGAACACGCCCACCTGCACCACTCCATCTCCCTTGGGCCCGCGTCCACCTCGCCAGCCTACCCCCATCTCCCATATCCCACTACCTGCCACCATTGCAGTGCCATCGTCATACCTCCAAGCGCTCTTCCAGCTGCCATCTCCACGAAACCCTACATCAACAAAAATTCAAAAAAATATATATAAAAGTTAAATAAATATTATATAATAAACTTATTATTAATAATATTTATTCTAAACTTTATAATATATATAATATTATTATTCCCAAATAATAATAATTATTATTTTTATTTGTCCTTAACCACATAAGCCAAAATCGATTCCAATTATTCACCACCACACTTAAGAAGCATGAGGACAGAGTTAAAAGCTCAAATTGCGAAAATAGAGAAGGATTTCCAAACTTTCAAGGAAATGACCACCAAGAGCCAAGAAGCACTTAAGAAAGAAATTAAAGAGGAAGTCATTCAAGTAATGGAGCAAAAAATGGACGACAAGTTCGACATTATTAGCAAGGAACAAAAAATGTTAGACCAAAAAATGACGCAGAACCATAATACATTAATGGAGGTGTTACAAAGACTAATGCAAAAAAAGGACCAAGTCGGCAGTCCAGATGTGTTAGATGCCTCATCTCATATTTTCACACAGGAAGCACTTGCCAAGAATCAAGAAGAATTGCAAAAAGAAATAAAGATTAACAATGCGACGCTTAAGCAAGAGATAGAAACAAAAGTACTTCCAGAGATGGAGGCACGATTAAACAACCAAATAGAAGCTATCAGTAAGATAGTAGAGAATAAAAAAGATAAAAATCACCGCCAACAACGAAGCAGTTCAAATATGTCATTTACATCGTCTAGTAGTTCTGATCCATCATCAAACCATAAAGAAAAAGGGAATCAATATCACCCTTACATAGTGTACCCACCTAAGGCAAAAATAGAGTTGTTGAAATACAATGGAAGTGAAGACCAATGCGTTGCTTGGCTAAACAAAGCAGAAGAATACTTCGACATTTACAATATTCGATCTGATGAGGAGAAGGTGAAATATGCATCAATGCATATGGAAGGGTACACCTATAATTGGTACTTATGGTGGAAGAGAGACAATTTTGCCTACACCTGGAACTTGTTCAAAAATGATTTTTTTAATAGGTTTCAAGGTATCAAAGAAGATGAATTTTTCAATAAACTTACCAGATTACAACAGGTTGGAAGCATTGAGGAATTCACACATCAGTGGGAATCCTTAATGACACGAGTATTTTGGTTGTCCGACAAACAAAGACTCGAAACCTATTTAGGAGGTCTAAAATCGTACCTCCAAAAAGAGTTAAAGTTACATGACATACCTAACGTAGAGGTAGCAAGACATAAAGCAAAAGCCGC
The DNA here is from genome assembly GCA_027924585.1 of Larix kaempferi. Taxonomy (NCBI): domain Eukaryota; kingdom Viridiplantae; phylum Streptophyta; class Pinopsida; order Pinales; family Pinaceae; genus Larix; species Larix kaempferi. The sequence continues at coordinate 392,886 of BSBM01000627.1, forward strand.
AGAACACAAATTGGAAGGAATAAAAACAAGAGGTGATAACCATTATCGACAAGAAAAAGAGACACAATGTAGGTACTGTGCAGATACTTGGTCACCCGGCCATCAATGCCACAAACCTCAATCATATGCCTATGAAATAGAAAATAGATCAAAGTCATCTAATAGTTACTCTGATGATAGAAAAAAGAAGAAAAACATATGTCATCGATGAGGTGATGATTGGATCCCAGGCCATAAATGTAGGAACAATCAGACAATACAGTGCAAAATCATCAATGGAAAGGAAGTGCAAGTCTCTACACAAGAAATCACGTCTGATTCTAATACCGACACTGAATCTGAATGATGAGCGACATTAGGAAAATACTCAAGCTTTGAGGACAAAGCTTTCCTAAGGGGAAGGCAATGCTATGAATATTTATTTAATATTATTATTTATTAATTAGTAGATTATTAGGTTATTAGTGAAAGGCGTAACCCTTCACAATGTTGGATCAAGCCCTATAAAAGGCAATCTTATTGTATCTTTTATATCATCAATTCAATAATTTATATCTTTTATTCAAATATGGATCTCGTGTCCTAAATTTTCTATTGCATATTCATCATGACATTTCACATTTGGAGGTACGACTTGATTTGCAGTTAGTATTAATTCAGTTGTTGGGTGAGTAGAGGGTTCGTGATCCTTGTTTGTTATGTCAATTTTTGCGAGTTAGGTTTTTTGAAAGACATTTTGATTTCATTAAATATAAACACGATTCAAGGAATTTAAATGCATTAGTTGATTCATTTGAAAATTATGTACTTGATTAGAATTTGTATCACACACAATAACATCTAAAACACATAAGCACACATGTATATCATCGCTGCTGTATATATATATATATATATATATATCAACAGTCCTCAACATTTTGTCCATGCCACCAGGCTCGGTGGGTCAAACATATGTCCTCGGATGTCGAGCAGGTCTCGTCGGCCCCACATCTACACACATTACATTTTTTCAGTTACTCTTAATCATCGTAAAAGTCATATATATAAAAGATCATTGAATCCTCTGAGGTAATGCTGGAAGTTTCCAGGGCAACAAAAGGAAAGAGAAAGCCCAATCTGAAAGGCTTCAAACAACCCTACACAAGGATGGTTCTATCCCCAGACTGTTTGGTGTGATTGACTCTTACGGATATCAGGCCTCCACTGGAACTATGTGGGTGATCCAGATATTTGTTGAAGCCTTCGGGGTAATGCTGGAATTTTCCAGGGAAACAAGAGGAAAGAGAAATCCCAATATGAGAGGCTTCAAACAACCCTACACAAGGATGGTTCTATCCCCAGACTATTGGGTGTGACTGGCTCTTACGGATATCAAGCCTCCACTGGCATTGTGTGGTTGGTCTAGATGGATCTTTCTTCCTGCTAGGAAGATCTATAGGTTTGTGGTAACTATGTAAATAAAGTGAATTTCAAATTGATCTACGTAAGCTAAGTTAAATCTAAAAAATGTGTTTTACGTTTCAGAACAATTATATCTAATAGATTTGGTAAATGTTGTACCAATTAATAAACATATGAAACAGATCTTACATTACGAGCTTCAAATAAAACAAGATAGTAAAAACTAAGTTATTTCATTTAAAGGATTAAACCATATAACTGTTCTATCAATGATATGTTAATTAACAAATTAACATAGGATAACTTGATGACTGTTTAATAGTTGCAAAGATGAAATGATATGAATCAAGCAAATAAATTTATTTGATGCATAACTTACACATGAACCATATGATGAGAAAGCAACACATAGAGCTATGTATTCAATGATCATACAACATAAAACATGGTTATCAAATGATTAAGTAGGAAACCAGAATTTATCAAAGAAATTTGACAAATATGACAAAGAAAGGGAAAGTGAAATTGGCTGAAATTCATTAAAGATTGCAAAAAATTACAACTCCAAAAATATAGAGCATCTCCATTTCTCTTCTTCAGTGGTCCCTCCCCCTTCCTCATGAGATCTAAGTTTCTTTAAATAATATTTACAAAAATTACGAAGGGACAAATCTCCCATGAAAATAGGGATTACAAAATATTGTTTCAATATTTTCCAAGGGAAGATTGCCACTTGGAAAATACATCCAACAGATCCTGAACAACTTGATATTGTGCATGCTTGAGTTGTAATTGTGCCTTGCAGGTAAAAGACTCGATCTCCCTTTTCTTAGCTTTTTCCCATTCTCGTAAGAAGAGATTAATCTTCATTTGCGAAGCTATAGGTGATAAAATCAACTCCTTAATTTCTACTATCTGGATCTGCTCCAGTTGCTCAATGTGCTCTTTTGACTCCAGGTACTTATCCTCAACTTGTGCAATCATCAACTTGGGTGGAAGGGAATTTTCAATCTAATTCATAACAGGGAAGTTTAATGAACCCAACAGACTGTTAGAGGCAAACCACCTTTTGCTGCAAACCCTTTGATATTCTTGTATAGTGGATTCCACTATTTCATAGACATTCTCCCAAGATTCTAGAGAAACCTTTATCCTTCTGAGTTTTATCTTGTCCAAGATAGGTATTTCTTTAGGTTTTTCCTTTATATACTTCTTCCAACCTACGACATCTTCAAAGGCTCTAGTAGCATCACTTATTTTCTGATTGTGCTCATCAAGAACATTTGAATAATGCTCAATAGAATTGAAGGTTCTTGAATCTCATTCAACCCTTCAAATAACTCAATCAACAGGTTCCTGTAATCATCATGAATCCTTAAAGCAAATTCCTTGAATTCTTCCTTAAAAAACTTATAAAAAGAAGAAGCAATAGACATGGATTATGAGAGATTCAGTTGTTGCTCGAGGGATGCTATTTGTTCAACATAGTTTAAATTCCGCCCTTGTGCTTCATGAAGTTGTTGTTGGAGCACTTCATTATGTGATGGCATGTTCTTGATTTGATTTTCATAATGATCCTCCAGTCCCTGCAACTGAGATTGATGTTCTTCATTTGTTCAAATCCGTTTCTACTTGAGGTTTTGCAGTTCTTTCTCCTTCATCTCAATTTCTTTGTTAAGAGAAGTAACAGAATCATAGTTATCCCCTACAAATGCTCCCATAGCTGCAGCTGTTTCAAGAGCTTCTTGTTTTACATCTATGGAATTCCTTTTCCATATAACATGATTTGGGACAGTTCCCTACACTAAAGTCCCTTCTCTGGTTCTTTTAGAACACTTTTTCACTATAGCCCTTTCTAACTTGCTCCAAAAATACTCTCCAAGAGAGATCACTGCATCTTCTCCAAAATCTACTACTTCTTCCACAGGAGATGTAGACATTTGTGGAACTGTGACCAGAGACACGGGTTGAGACACGACATGGGTTGGAATTGGCATAGTTATTTGGGGAATGGCAATGGATGGCATTACAGGATTGGAGGCTGAGGGAGTAGGAATGGAAGTGGTGAATGTAGTGATAGGCTTTACGGTACAATAGAAGCTTGAATTACAACTGGATCTAGGGAGGCTTCAACAGGGGTAACATGTTGATCAATTGAGATAGAACTATGAGATCTGATGATGAGATAGAAGGAAAACTAGTAGGGATGGTGATAGGTGAAGAGGCTATCACATAAGTAGAAGTGATGATTTTAGGGAAATGAATATCTTGGAGGAACTGTGAGATCTGATGATGAGATAGAAGGAAAACTAGTAGGGATGGTGATAGGTGAAGAGGCTGTCACATAAGTAGAAGTGATGATTTTAGGGAAATGAATATCAAGGAAAGAATAATCAACAACCATATTCTCCGGTGGATCAGAATAAGTATGAGTAATTGGAGTGATTGCTGGTAGGTTAACAGAGATAGAAATTGGACATGAAAAGTTGGTAGGAAGTGACTCATCTTCTAAATCCCTGTCTTCAATATGCAACATTGTAAATTTCACCACTAACCCTTCAATCTTCTGCTTCTTAACTAGAGTATTTGGAGTTAAAGTTCGTGTTTCAAGTGTAGAGCTCATCATTTCCAAGCTCTTCTTCATTTCCTCTACTGATTTGATGAGAGAATTCAGATTGGCTAGGGGTTGAGGCTACTAGGTATCCTCGACCGGAGCTTTCCCTTTGTAATCTTTTTTATAGGTCAACATCAAAGGAGTGATAGCTTGTGGTTTATGTGCTTCTTTCTCCACTAACTCTTTTTGAGCTCTTTCCGCAACTGACAGTTCAAACTTTCTATACTACAATACTTTAGCCTTGAGGTCTTGTTGGTACTGGTGTAAGAAATTCTTCTCTTCCCGAGAAGTGACTCTATTCAATACATCATTGAAAGAATTGGCACCTTCATAAATTAAATCATCAGGAGCAGTTTGATGCACATAGGTACTTTTGACATGCTCCTGAGTGAAATGATTGGCCAAAAGGACTTTGGATCATGCATCCTCCTAGTGGATCCCCCAAGCTTCAAGGTTGTAGTTATTTTCCCAAGAAAGGTTGCATGGGTAGAGTTCGGAATTACTAATGACCCAAGGGTAAGGGGAAACTTAGGCCATCCTCTTCTTTTAGCTCCAGTTAACTTAGGGAATACACCATCAACCACAGTTTGAAAAGATATATCTTCCAACACCATTCTATTAGGTACAATTCTGGGTAACAAATGAGCTGTGTTTTTGCCCCAGATTCTTATATAGGAAAAGTATTCTCCCACATACTAATATCCTTTGTGGCAATTAAGGCCTTAGCTTTAGTTGAAAAGGTGGGATCATCTTCCTTGAAGATATTCTGATAAAGGGATCCCAGGAAATGCTCACAGATGTCATAAATGAGAGGTATGGAGTTATCCTCCCACAATGTAGAACAATATATATGCACTGGAGGTGATTCCTTTGTCCAATTCTATCCCATGGCAGGAAATGGAAATGTTAAACACAACACATCCATAACATAGCCAGAGAGGTAAAATGTTAGATTTCTTGAGGCAGGAGTCTTCTTATATTTTTTAATGGATTCCTTTAGCACGACTGATAAGATCTGGGCCCAATTAAATGAATCTCATGTGGTAAGAACATGATGGGCCACGGGTTCCCGCTTTGCTTTCTAGACTCAACAGTTTGGCAACCCATACAACTTGCACAACATAGATTCCAGAAAGAGAAAGGTTCCCTAAACTAGGAAATGGGATAAAGTGTATCAGCTTTAGGGGAAAATATAGTTGGGGTTTCCATCTAGAACTTAATCATTTCATCAAAGTTGAACCGGGTCGTGGAAGACTCCAGGAACTATTTGGCAAGAAGCTGCTTGGGACTTTTAAGCACATAGGCCCTAACAAATACCTCAGGTCGGAAGGATGGTATCTGGGTTTGAGCTGCATCATCAAATGAACGGTCTTGAGGATTGGCATGGTCGATAGCCCATTTGATGGCATCAGTATAGGGAATCAAGGATGGCTTGGATGCTACAGCATGAAGTTGGGACTTATTGATGTTTACAAAGGCTGCCTGGTCATGCTGGATTTAAGAAAAAATCATTGTTGTCAAATATGGCATAAATCCGCGACCAGTCCAGGTAATAGGTTTCAAAAATCCTCCCATTGGTATCAGAGGAGATATTGTTGTTTGGGTCCTTGTTTTTCAGTTCTTTCAAGGCTGCTTTAGACTTGGTGTTCCTCAACATGGTTGAAAAATGGAATTTTCTTATAAAAATAATGAAAAGAAATTCGATTAAAATTAAATTTAAATTCTAAATTTCACGCAGATAATTGGTAAAATAACTGAGAAACCTACTTGAAAACCGATGGAGGAAGCAAAGTCGTGAATAGAGTAAAAATACGGAGTAAAATTCATTCACCAAAGGTGGAATTCGCAGTTAAAAAATGGTAAAAAGATAATAAAATTTCAAAAATTTAACCAAAAGATTATCAATGGAATCAATCTGGATCGTAGATCTCAAAGAAATCGATGGTCAAGATTAAAACAAGAAAAGCGGAAAAGAGATTGCGGAAGTGCCTTTTGAAAATTTATGATTTATGCTTCTACAATCTGCAATCCGCATTATGGGTTGCAAAATTGTGAAAGTGCGAATTTCAATCTGGGAAATTTATTGTTTCCGCAATCCATAATCTGCATTTGGGAATGCGAAGCAGAGAAGTTATGGGAAAAATTCGACGTTTCCACAATCCGCATTGCGGATTGCAAAAATGCGGAATCGAAAATGTGATTTTTATTGATCAAGTAATTTTTGACTTTCGCAATCCATATTGGGGGTTTCATAATTGAGGAAAGAAAATTTTCAAAACTTCAAAATGGAAATTCCGCAATCCGCATTGCGGAAACGATGTGTTTCAAAGGAAAAACTATGTTTTCCGCAACTTACAAAATGCAGAAAATATTAGAATTATTAAGCAAATTTTATTGGATCCAAGACATGGAAAAAGTGAGAATAAAGACATCAATCATAACACCCCATAATCGAAATGAAAGAAGTCAAGATTACCTCCATTAACAAGTAAAAAAGGGGCTCCCATTTTTATTTAATAAAAATGGGATCTGTTGTGCCTACAACAAAGACATAAAAAAATTTATAATTAGAAATAAAAACATTGTGGTACCTATCTCACCCAAGCTTCCCGTGGAGGCAGCATGAGTTGTGGATCTCCTCGGAAATCCATCCCTGCATATGGAAACTGCTCGAGCGCCGGTACTTGGTGGCTCCACCACCCTAGATAATTGTCATTGGAGTATGATAACCTTGTTTCACCTCCACCCTGATGCAAAAAGGTATCACCCCACCGAGTCATCAATGGATCGCGGGGGTTCAACGCTAGTATATCCATCCCCAAACTCAGAGCGGGGACTCTCTCGAAGAAGAAAGAGCATAATATACTTCCATATTTGAAGTTCTTCTTTCTTCTTGTCTTACATTCTGTCAAATGTTGTTTCATGTTGAATAGTATCCCTGAGCACCAGTCAAAGATGAAATTCCTTTGGCATTCAACACCTATTTTCATATAGTTCCTCGAGGCCAAGTGTTGAGTCGCGCTCCCCCTGATCTTGTTTATGGTACTCATGATTACCTTTGAGTGGGAAGCTGGCTATTTGGCTAATCGGTACTTGGCTTACACTCTTATCAGTGCTAGCCACATAGTATGTGTTGATATAGTCTTGGATAGATAGGGAACAGACTCCCCTAAATGTGCCTTTGAGGTTTACTACCTCACCTCGTCGTCACAAACCGGTGATAAAGTAGATGTCCTCAATGGTAATCTCTAGCATTTCACCTTGGATATTGAACATACCGTGATTGACGTCCCAATAGTTTATAATCATTTGGAGTAGGTGCGTTTGTGCATGAATATTGGTTGTTTGGAAAAGCTTGAGAATCCCACACCTTCACAATGAATTTAAGGTGAGTGTATCTCCCATGGCCAACCTATCCATGGCCTCATGCTCCCTTTCCCTCCAGGTCAAAAACATGCTGCATCAATATTTTCATTCCTTGCATTAGTTTGAAGCATGTTTATTCGTAAATGGCGCCACCTGCGGGTTCGCCTCTTACACATAGGTGAATACCCACGACCCCACCTAAAGTGAACCCACGCACATTTCTCGTGCCCGCGAGTTTCACTTAGGTAGACCCGTGGGTACGAGGTTGTAAATTTTAAACTCATTAAAGAACTTCAAAAAATCATTAAAAAATAAAAATAATAGATGGAAATGCTTAAGAGGGTTGAAATTATCTATCTGCAAGTGACGACATTCGGATTCGTTCTCGAATTGCTCAGAATCAACGTTTGAAGTGATAGGTCTTTTTCACCTTTTGCTCCAATGGTAAAATGTTTTGGTGAATTATGTTTCTATTGGACTCTATATATACAATCTCTTTTTAATATTTACCCACTTTATATAGTTTCAATTTCCCTTTTTAACTTTATTTAATTATAAATAACCCATTTTTGAGTTATTTTGATTAGGTCAAGCTTGAAAAGGAATTTTTTCACCATCAGTCGCAAAAGGTAGCTACATAGAGGTTTGCTTTCTTTCTGATATGCAAGTTTGGCTTAACACTTTAATCTTTTCTGTCACTTTATGTCATTTTGAAACTCCTTTATGCACCTTGAACTAAAATGTTATGTTATCCATTGACATTGTATCTAGCTGCAGTCCGTCTATCATTTGATAGATCAAGAAACTTATATCTTGTATATTATTTTTACCTTAGTTTTTCTAGGTTCTGGTAGAGTTATTTCATGCTCTTGTTAGACTCTTTAAATATAACAAGATTACCAAGCACACTTGTCTTGTTCAAACTCATTAAAGGACTTGAACAATCATCCACTTTCATATAAGTTTACCCTTTTTTTTGGATCTTTGTGGATTATTTATGAAAAAGGTATACTCTAGTCATACTTGGCTAGAAGAGTTGTCTCTCGCATTGTTTTACCCTTTTTCGGATGAGGAGATTAACTTTACGAAAAAGGACCCCCTTGGAGTCTTCTTTAGGATTTTCAAACTCTCAAAATATGAAAACACCAACGAGCATTCACCAACTCGGGCTCGATATGAAATCCATGAGAGGGTATATATAGTTTTTGTTTAAGTTTTTCAGACTATGTAAATATGAAAAAACCGGCGAGCATATACCAACTCGGGCTCGATATTAAAATCCACGAGTAGGTGTATGGATTTCTTGTTTAAGTTTTTCAGACTCCTCAAATATGAGAACACCAGCGAGCACAAATAGATCTAGGCTTGATACTAAAATCCACAGATCTGTAAAACTATCGAGTACTAGTCTATCTTTTCTTCAAACTCGTTAAAGCATGAAGAAAGTCCTGAGTTTCCCTACCATGGACTCGTTAAACTACACATGGAAGGACTTATACTAAGAATTCTTCTATCCCCTCTTCGAGCTTATTTCAAAAATGAAGAAGGACTATTGAGTTTCCTTTCTTGGACTCATTAAAACCAACAAGAAGGATATTATCGAGCTTTCTTTTCCACCTTTTCATGCTCATTAAAATAAAGAAAAGTCATTCTTGAATAAAAAGAGAAAAGGGAAGGGAAGAACATCAGTTATATTTCAAGGTAATGGCAACAAGTCACTTATGTCCTTGAACAAAGCACCTTTTTGAGTCTTTCAAACAAGTTGGGTTCTAGTTTTGGCCTTAGGATAAACCTAATCTCATGGTTTTTACTCTTCTGATTGGTTACTCTTCCAATCATACGGAGAATCTGTTAATGTCTCCTACATTGCAGATTTATATCATGGTTCCTTTGTCTTGAAAGCTTCCTAAGTCACTCTTGTGGTGTGCTCACTGTTTAAGGATACAGCCTGTGTTGGCCATTCTGCAGTTTCCTTGACCTCATGTGTCGACCATTCTTTGATGTCAGTATGTTTCGTCATGTACTCAGTCCTACTCCAGATTAGATCAACCTGTTGATTGTATCTCATGTTGGATGATGGAGGATTCCTAAGGCCTCTCTTCCAACAAACTTATTTCTATTGAATTCAACTCATCTTGCTTTGAGAATGAATTTTAGAGTTTTTGGTAGTACCTTGGGGATTGTAGTCATCAATGGAAATTTCTCTCGCTATTGAGTGGTGGGAATACATAAATGTCTCCTACTCAATGGATTCTTCAAGTCTTCGACTTCAAGACCCCTTATTCACACTTGTTAGAATGTACTAGGTACCTTGGGCACCATTTTCATTATTGATAAGTGACCCTTGTGTTAGTTAATGGTCCACATCAATGGCCTGTAATAAAAAAAATGTCCTCCATGTTCGACGTCAACTCCTTTATTCGCATGGGTAGGAATCGTACCTTGAGACAGTTTGGATGAAGACCTTTGGCCTATAATAGCATCATCATATTTTGTTATTTCCCAAGCTGCATAAGACTGGGCCACACCCATTTTTGGCTCTTGATGAGACATAGATGCAGTTTGTTTTTATGGCTATGATCTCTTCTTTTGACATGGATCCATGCTTGTATTTCAGTGGCTATCATATATACACATCTTTGCTTAGAATTGGAGATCATGTTCTACCATTTTGAACATCTCCTGATATCAAGATTATAATTAGTGGTTGACTTTGTTTCTGTTTCAGGTATGGTTTTTTATCTCATCCTGTGGTTTCCTCGTTCCTCCTCTTCATGGATTGTAAATAATTTCAGCCATCGTTTCCCTCTGACCTCATACATTAGGGGGAATCTGTTATCAGTCAAAATATCACTTCTCCGTCCGTGACCACATTGATCTATCATTCACACAAAAGGACACTATGGATGGAAGAGTTTGTTTGACCTTAGATGACTTAGAGCTGAGCCTTGCAGTCATTTCCTCAAAGAATATTTTTTTCTTCCTACTTTAGAGCATAACCGCGAATCTTATGCTTGCCAACACGCAGGTTAGCTGTGAGTGTCTATACTAAAAACCTGCAGGTATCTTTTGAAAAGATGCACCCACTAGCTACAGGTTAGGATACCTGCGAGTCACTCACTGGTTGTCCTATGTCATAGTAGAGGGTATCTTAATAAAGATCGAAAAAATATATAAAAACACTAACTATGGATTAGTTTTGGGAGTTATTCCAACTTCCTCAACTACCTATGCCAACCACCCTTCAAACTTATCCTCCCACTCTTTCCATAAATACAAGAGGAGGGCCTTGGAGAATGTGAGCCTACTTTTGGTAATGTAATGCTAGAGGAATTCTAACTCAAGACAGAGGAGCAATAACTCAGGGTTTGGTGACGACGGTGCTTATTGCAGTCAGGTATAATTTACATACTTGTTCTATGCATTAATAAAGATCGGAGATTCTTCCTTTCCCAAATATGATTTGTTCTTATATGTTGCAAATCTGATTACAAGTTGATGCTTTATGTTATTATAAACGCCAATCTGTTTATTTGTAGTCAAAGTAGTATGAGGAAGGTTTGGGGCTATTTTGTAGGTTATTGAATTGAAGAGTAAGAAGAGAAAGGATTGGATCAACCTTCTGAATAAGGTACACATCCTTCTAACCCTAATCTCTTGGCTTAATAATTGTACATGCAGAACATTGTATGTTTGACTTTTCATATCAGTACGTTGGTAGTCTCTCCCCTGTGATAGGATAATTTCCCTAACAACACTTGGTAAATAAATCACCTACATCAACAATGGTTGACAAAAATCTGCATGAGGTATGGATTGGTAAGAAACCCTCTATTAAGCATCTGAATTTTTTTGGTTGTGATGCTTATGTACATGTTCCAAAGGAAAAGAGGAGTAGGCTAGATAATAAATATGAAAAATGTATCTTTATTAGTTATAAAGATTGTAATGACACCTCCTTAGTGGCTCCATGGTCATACCACTAACCCATTCAATTCCCATGTGTTCAAGTGGAAATTAAATAAATTATTTAGGGAATTAATTTTGGCCTATAGTTACCTTGTGTAATTAAATGAAATCATGAAAGGGTGATGCAGGACCACAATTTTGAATGTTTAATATCTAATATTTGTTTATGAGTTGAAATTGATATAGGTGGCTCAAGAGGGATCATATTAAGATGGATAAGATCATATGAGTTGTCACCTTCAAAAAAATATGAGGAAAAGCAGCAGAAAATCAAGGAAGGTAGAAGTTTCTAGATTTTTGCTAAAAGCAGGAAAAACAACGAAAAAGTAGAAAAGACAAAAGCTTCCAAATTGCAATAAGGCTCAAGAAAGATTAGTTACTATCAAGGAAGAAAGGAAGGAAACTCAGGAAAGATGCAGGTCCTAATTTTATCAAGTGAGGGTGTAATTGTTGAGTCAAGTGGGTCCATATGCAATGTAACTTACCAAAGAAGCAACAAACTCATCAATGGCTCAAATTCCAAGGAAGAAGGCTCTAGAGGAGGAGAAAAGCTACTAGAATTTTATAAACTGAGTATGAGAGAATCCATAGAGGATATTTTGGCCATTTTTTGATTGAATTGAAGATATCTATGCTTTTCATAGCTTGGGTGATGTGCCCCTTTCTAGCATTGGGAGATGTACCCCTTTGCAGCCAGTGATCTAGTTGATATATTGTGAGATCCTTCAGCCGGAGATTGAGGGAGAGAACACACAGTTCATTCCATGGATATTCAATGTAGCCTTTTAAGTATTTTGCATGTCTAATTTTAATTTTGGATCGATTTACAACTTGGGAGTCCAAGTATTGTGAAGAATAAATAATTTCAGGGAGCAGTCTATCTGTCATCTCTTATTTGTAAATATTCTGAGTTCTATGGTTATTCTCATATCATATTTTATTGTGATTTGCAATTGCTTGAGAAGCTATGAATGTTCAACATAGGTCCTTCCTTTAATAATAAAATCCCAGTGGGATTTTCCAGTAGTTTCATGTCCAATTTTTATTGTTAAATCTCCTTGTACAAATCTGTGATATACAATCTTGTTTCTATGTTATGAATAAGTCTTAAATGTTTCCAGAATGGGTAATTTGAGTTAGTGGAGGTGTATTAGGATCTGATACAATCAACATATCAACAAATTGTGACTTCCTAGTGCCATTAGAAAGTGTTTAGAAATTGCCTATCTCACTTGGCCCAAAGTTCGAACTTTCTCCTAGTCTCAAAATTTTTCAATTTAACTTCTAATCTTCAAACCTAGAGTCTTCCATAGTAGGTTAGGGTTGTTATAGTCTATCTCTTTCCATTATTGGACTAGAAGCATAATAGTTCGACTTAATTCCTAGGGAAAATTCCTTCGGTCATTTGGGTCTACCCAAATGGTCTACCCAAGTGTGATGAACTTTGAAATGTGCATATTGTCGAAGTAGAACCTTGAGTGTACCTTCCCTCAAGTCTTACAAGTATGTCATAAGGGTGTTGTAGGTTTTTCTAAGTGTGTATAAATACCAGGTGTTTTTTTTTGAGAAATATCGAAAATATTTGATGGTGTTTGGATTCAATTGAAGACAAGCAGTCTTTATCTGCCTAGTTTGAAGCAAAACACCTAGTTTTGAGAAATTTCGATTTTTTGAGTTAGGGATGAGCTAATATATCCATATTTCAGATTAGGGATATTATAGTGGTATCATAGCATGGTCCTCTACACCTGTTTGTGGTAATTTCTTCATGATTTCCCAAGAAAATTCTTCCAAAGTCCATAAAAACCCAGATCCATTGGCAGAAGATAAAGAAATTGGTTCCACATAATCTAAGATTCGAGAAGGAAAATCAAATATGGGGGAAATATGGAAGAATAAAGAAGAGAAAGAGGACAAGTTTTCTCAAAGCATGTTGAAAGTAATGGAAAAAGTTACCCAAGAACAAAAAAAAACCAAAGGCATCCTATCTAGACTTATGGACAAATTAGATGGTGATTACAACAGTAGTGGTTCTCAGTAGGAGGACAAGAGAACTTAGAAAGAACAAATTTTCTCCAAGATTGGGCCACACAATTGGCCACATGAATTCAAGGGCCTTCCAATACCTACTATTCCCAAGTTCCTTGAGCCGAGAATAGAGGATCCTTAAATGTAGTTTGAAGTAGTTGCACCATTGGAGGTTCACCTTGTAGAATATATGGCTTTGCGTGAGGATTGAAAAATATATTTGACCTTCAAATATTACTATGACTACCAAGACAAAGTCAAATAAAGAGGAAGTAAGAGAATTCCCACTCAAAATTATAAGTTGCAGCATCAAACCATTGGTAAGGTATCCCTTTCCTATTTTGATGGATCATGTAAATACACTGCTAGCTCTTGGGTACAAAAGCTTGATATCAATTTTCAAATGAATCCTATGGCTGAAAAGGATGCCATTAAAATGGATACCCTGAATTTGGAGGGAGATGCTAATGACTAGTGGTTTCATGGTTTAAGAACTGTAGGAAATGACACTTTAACCACCTATGCGGAGTTTTCAAGAAGATTGGTAAATAGGTTTGACAGGAAAGATCCTGATATGTCATTTAGGTATTTTGTACAATTGAAGCAGACTGGAACACCAAAGGCATACATTTCAAAATTCCAAAATGTTGTAGTCATGGTTATTGATATTTCTGAAGCTCACCTAGTTCTTTCATTTACAAAAGGACTAGCATATCCCACTTAAGGGATTGGTTAAAGATCACAGATCTACAACATTACATGATTCCATGGATAAAACCATAAATATTCAAGAGGCTATTCCAAAAACCAGATTTCCACCAAGAACAAATATTTTGACCGAATTCATGGACAAGAAATCTTTCCAAAAGGGTTCAACAGGAAATTTCAAGAAGGATAGAAATTTCAAAGACCGAGATGACTTAAGGAGAAACAAATTGTGCTTCACCTACCAAGAAACATGGGTTTTAGGCCATAAATGTGCTAAATGGAAAGAACAATACATTGAAGTATTCCCTGAAAGTGAAGCAGAAGACGATAGTGAAGAGGATCAGACTAACGCAAAGGGTGGTTATGAAAAAACTGAAGAAGAGTGGTTGTCACTAGAGCATAGAAGGATTTTTGTGTTGACAAGAGTGCCTTGATTTCATATTCTCATATTCAAGGGAGTAGACAAAATCCAAAGAGCTACAGTACTAGTGGATGGGGATGATACCCGCAATTTTATCAATGTTACAATGGGGGAAAGGAGAAAGCTTCCCACATAGACCTTTGATGGTTTCACTGTCATGATTCCAGGTAATAATTCCATGGAATGTACTAAATGGATCCCTAAATTGTAGCTAATCACAAGAAATTATACGGTGACAGATAGTTTCTATGTTGTGAATTTGGTTGGCACAAACATAGTATTGGGGGTTCAATGGTTATTCTCTATTGGGGAGCATACTATGAATTATAAGGTATTAGAGATGAGACTCATTTTTTTTATGGAAAACATGTAATATTGAGAGGCATGAACACTTACACAAATCAAATGGTGCCATGCCACATCATGAGGTCCATACTGAGGCATTGGGACATAGAGTGGGATGATGAATGCCTAATCACCTCTCAAGGTTCAACAATAGACATCTCACAACATCCAAAAGGCATAAAGAGACTATTACAAAAGCATGAGAATATTTTTGGAGACCTTCCCCATGGAAGGCCACCTGACAGAGGTTCAACTTACATTCATAGAATGTTGGATATAGCAATGCATGTAAGAAGTTAGCTAGCATGGGAAGAGATCCAAACTTTGTTCGATCTAATAGAAAATGTTTTCAGAGGCATTGGTAGTGGTGGTCTACCATTCTGGTTATGGGATCCTGACACTCTTTGAGATGAAAAATTGTTCTAGATGATGGATATTTTTAGTGTGATTCAACATAACAATGGGATCTTGGAATTGTATGGTGTACCAGTTCAACAATGAGCAAAGGTGTGCATGCCAGCATTCATTTACAAGAGTCTATCCATGGAAAGTAGTGGTACCATTTCTTAAATGGGAAGCCTTATGATGGATGGACATATTGTTTTTTATCTTGTGGTTTTGGGAGTCTTCATAAGGCTCTTTATATGTACATTACGCAGTGTAGAGGTGGATGTTACTGGCACCTTACAAATCTCAGGTTCATTTGGGACCCTAGGATCATTATGGAACTCAGTTGTTCAGCTAGGTTGAACATAAATTTGCATTAGGAACATAGTTAGTTCTAGTGGGAAAGGTTATAATAATATTTGGCGTAGCAGTAGCATGGTGGCTCTTCATTGAGTTTAGTTTGGAATTTCGAATTCCAATGTATACTAGGTGCCAATATTGGCAGAGCTACCCCTACTAGATGATGAAGGACAATTGATTCTAGTTCCAGAAAGGATTTTGCATATAAAAGAGAGGAAGTTGAGAAACAGGACCATCAAATAGTACCTTGTTCAATGGGAATATTTACCAAGTGAAGATGCAACATGGGAATGTGAGCAAGTTTTACAGCATCCAAGATTGCAAGTGCTTGAGGACAATCAATCTTGCACGGGGAGGACTATAATGTCCCATCCTTATTGGATCCATCATCATCCCACTAACCCATTTAATTCCCATGGGTTCAAGTGGAAATTAAATAAATTAATCAAGGAATTAATTTAGGCCTATAGTTACCTTGTGTAATTAAATCAAATCATGAAAGGGTGATGCAGGACCACAAATTTGAATATTTAATTTCTCTAATATTTGTTTATGAGTTGGAATTGATCTAGGTGGCTCAAGAGGGTGCATAGGAAGATGGATAAGATCATATTAGTTGTAACCTTCAAAACAATATGAGGAAAAGCAATGAAAAGCAGGAAAAACAACATAAAATCAAGGAAGGCAAAAGTTTCTAGAGTTTTGCTAAAAGCGGGAAAAGGAGCCAAATGCAGGAAAGATAGAAGCTTCCATATTTTTGCAATAAGGCTCAAGAAGGATTAGTAACCATAAAGAAAGCAAGGAAGGAATCTCAATAAAGTTGCAAGTCCTAATTTTATCCAGTGAGGGCACAATTTTTAAGTCAAGTGGGTCCATATGTAATGTAACTTACCAAATAAGCTACCAACTCATCAATGGATCGAATTCCAAGGAAGAAGGTTCTAGAGGAGGATAAAAGCTACCATAATTTTATAAAATGAGTATG
Source organism: Larix kaempferi (assembly GCA_027924585.1). Lineage (NCBI taxonomy): Eukaryota > Viridiplantae > Streptophyta > Pinopsida > Pinales > Pinaceae > Larix > Larix kaempferi. The sequence continues at coordinate 409,473 of BSBM01000627.1, forward strand.
AGATCATACATGGAATATATTTTGGCCATTTGTTGATTGACTTGGAGAGTTATGTGCTTTTCATAGCTTGGATGATGTGCCCCTTTGCAACCAGTGACCTAGTTGAGGGATTGTGAGATACGTCAACTAGATATTGGGGGAGAGAACACCTAGTTCTTTCCATGGAGATTCAATGCATCCTTTGAAGTCTTTTGTAGGTATGATCTCAAGTTTGGATCGATTTACATCTTGGGAGTGCAAGTATTGGGAAGAATAAATCATTTCTGGGAGCAATTTATCTATCATGTCTTATTTGTAAATCTTCTGAGTTCTGTGGTTATTGTCATATAAAATTTTCTTGTGATTTGAAGCTACTTGGGCAACCATGAATTTTGAGCATAGGTCATTCCTTTAGTGATAAAATACCAGTGTGATTTTCCATCAGTTTCTTGTCCAATTATTATTGTTAAATCTCCTTGTACAAATCTACAATCTACAATCTTGTTTATGTGTTATGAATCAGTATTAAATGTTTCCAGAAATCAAACTATGGGTTATTTGAGTCAATGAAGGTGTATTAGGATCTAATCCAAGCAACATATAAGCAATCGAGACCTCCTAGTGCCATTAGAAAGTGTTTTGAAATTTCCTATCTCAATTGACCAAAAGTTCAAACTTTCTCCTAGTCTCCAAAGTTTGCAGTTTAACTCCTAATATTCAAACCTAGAGTTTTCCATAATATGTTGGGGTTATTACAATCGATCTGCTTCCAATATTTCTCCAGAAGTAGAAGTGTTCCACATAATTCTTGGGGAAATTGCCTCCGGTCATTTGGGTCTACCCAAATGGTCTGCCCAGGTGTGATGAACTCTAAGATGTGTATATTGTCGAAGTAGAACCTTGAGTCTAACTTCCCTCAAGTCTTGGAGACGTTCATAAGGGTGTTGTAGAGTGTTCTAAGTGTGTAGAAATCCCCAGTTTCTGGTTTGCAAAAAATCGAAAAGACCTAGTGGTGTTTGGATCCAATTGAAGACAAGTAGTCTTTCTATGCCTAGTTTGAAGCAAAACACATAGTTTTGATAAATTTCAATTTCTTTGTAACAACCCTCATATACGAATATAGGGCATATTTAATATAATAAATGTAATGCAATATAATCTAATCTAAGATAATAAAAATAAACATAAAAAAGGTAACGGAAAGCAAATTTTGTATTAAGAAATTAAGAAAGGAGGGAGAAGGAGGATATAAAAGGGGGAGAAGAAGTGAAGAGTGGGGAATTTTTGTCTTTTCGCAATGGGAAGAGGAGCTCTGGAGGAGAGAAAAGAAAGATAGCACTGGCATAGAGTTAATTGTTGGGGGCTCGGGGGCCTCAGCCTTTTTTTGGTTGAGGGTTGGTTGGATGGAGAGTCATCCCCCCACCTTCAGTTGTACATTTTGGAGCCATCAAGGTAATCCAAGGTCTTCTAACTAGGTATGCGCTCTTGTTTATAGATATTTCATTGCATGCTGCTTCTTGTTGTTTACTAGTTTTTATTATGTACAGGATATCAAATCCATTGTATTTATCAGATATCTTATTGCATGCTGGTCATTTGTTGTCTTGATATTTTTTATGAATTTACTGAATTTATTGGGCTTCCCTGTATGAAGTTTTGTATGGTAGGCCTTGTAGAACCCCTCTTAGCATGGATAGTCTAGAGGATTGGGTCATGCTAGGGCTTGACCTACTTCAAGAGATGGAGGAGCATATGGTCACCATTAAACAAAGGCTTAAGGAAGCCCATGATCGTTAGAAAAATTACGCTGATTCTAAACATATTGATAGAAGCTACGAGGAGGGGAGCCTGGTGTTTGTCCAAGTGAGACCCATGAAGAGTCCCTTTAAATTGGGAAAAGGGGCCAAACTCGCCCCAATATTTGTAGGACCATTCAAGATCCTCAAACGAATCAATCATGTTGCATACAGACTTGAGCTGCCACCCCACTTGTGGAGAATGCATAATGTATTTCATATTTATGTGCTTAGACATTACGTTTCTAACCCCTCTCACATTTTTAACTTGGATGGATTACATCTTTCCAAGGAAGGGGTTGTCCAGGTCGAACCGTATCATATACTAGACCACAGAAGTCGACAACTACGCAATCGCATCCTTCTCCAAGTTAAGGTCCAATGGGATCAGTATAGTCCAGGGTTAGCCACTTGGGAAGATGCAGACATTATGCGACGCAAGTTTCCTTATCTTTTTTAGTAGTCTTGAGCTTATGACACATGGATTGGTGCTATTCAGACACTTTTTTTTCAGTTCTAGAGTTAGAAGACATATGCTACATATTTCATGATTGATACTTAGTTAGTATTTTAGTTCTTATGGTTTTCGAAGTTAGAAGACATATGTTGCATATTTCATGATGATACCAATTTTTTTTATACTGCTACTAAGTTTCGATGATGCATATATTATGATGATACTCAGTTTATTATGGTTTCCAAATGCATAGGACATGAAGTACATGATGTGTTGAGTGTTGATACTCAATTGGTAATTTATAGTTTTATTTTGGCATCTTGAAATGTAAGCTATGTGGTACATGATATGGTGTTATTACATGTTGTTCTTAGAATGATGCCTTATAAAAATGTGGTTCATGGTCATGCATTATTTTGAATTTGTTATTTTTAGCCATGCGATTTATAGCCATGGGTTGTGCATGTGATACTTCTTGATGTTATTTCATGACGTTATGGTGCTTTATAAGATAGATGATGTGTGGAACATAAAGTGATCTTTTAGCTTACCCTTGCATCTGGAGATAAATGACATTTGGCACATAAATGGTATGAAAGCATGTTGTGATTAATTTTGGTATTTTACAACTATGTTATGTGTTAGTGAAGATATTTGGCATCATGTATATTATCGCTTCATGCTAACCCTTATTGCTCCTGTAGAATGGATATTTGACATAATGATGGATTATGTTGGTTGTTACTCCATGTTGATAGTACTAATGTTGAAAAATGGCAGCTTATGATGACATGTTTATGAGATGCTTAGTGAAATTATGAAAGTACCATGACCAGTTATGTTATAATGGTAGAAAAAAAGCACCTAAATGCATTAGATGTTAAACTTGGCATGACTTATCGTGACAATGGCTTAATATGTACTGCAATGCCATATGAACTGGTGGCTAGACATTCTTGTCAGCACGAGATTCAAGATTGATCCATGATATTATTATATTGAGAAATGGTTACTAATGATTATTCATTATGGAAAGTGCCAGTTGTTCCAGGTGATCCACTCAAATAGCCTGATGAGGCTAAGTATTCTATGATTTCGTGGGAGCCCATAACCACGGATGAGAATGGTTACTATAAATAAATTATGGGCTGGGGGACAAGCCCAACAATTAGCTCTATGCCAACAGCGCTTGACTTTAGTACCAAAAGTTGGGAAGGTGGAAGTGCCACATATACTTCACGGAGGACATCTGATGTGACCAGAGTCCACGATTGGAGACATACTGACCAGGAGGGAGGTTTATGGAGAAGGACTTCTGATGCCTGGGGCTAGTGCCTTGAGGGTGCTATGGAGGATGTTTAGGCTAGCCTTCCGAGATGCCTGGGGTATCATGATCCTGATATCAGGATCGGGGTACCAGGAACCATATGCCGGCTAGTACCGATGAGGCCTAGATTCCATTAGAATCCGATGAGGCCATATTATTACCAGAAGTTGGGAAGGTGGCAATGTCGCGGTAACTTCCCATGGAACTTCTAATGCCTACTATATGATCCGCGGATAGGTTACAGTAGAGGGCCAGTGCCATGGCGAGTGAGACCATCCGGAGTTGGAGGGGAGGTGTAGGGAGGTTGATCGGATGGTATGATTCTCAGGGAGAGACTGAGTAAGGAAAGAGGAATTAAACAAACACATAGTCATTAATTATTAATTAATTATCTAATGCTTATGTATGTATGATGCATGATTGTTTATATGGTTGCATATTAGATTCATAGGGAATTACTTAAGAGCATGTTGTAACTTAGGGAATTTGATTGTATTAGTGTGGTTTGGAGACTTCCATGTGGTGGCCATAAATATAAATCTCTAAACTTCACAATAGTACTAGCTACCTGTATACTATAGTATTTACTTGATTGATTGATTGAATAAGTATTGTATTTATTGCTTGAATATTATAACTTCGGTGTTAAATTTTCAGAATTTACTTCAATCTGATCTAGGATCTTAACTGAGAGAACAACATGTATAACAAATCTACAGCATATCAATCATGGACACAATAATGCAAGCACACAAGAGACACCGAGTTTACTTGGGAAAAACCATAAAGGTGAAAAACCCCAATAACTTCCTTAGAGATAGATAGAGCAATGATACAACCAGAATACAAGAGATAGTCTTCTCCTAGCAGTAGAGCCTCCTCCTCCACAAGTGCGCCACTCTCCCAAGTGTGAGTGAGAGAATAGAATGTGTAAAATGAGAGAGACACACTCTCTATTTATACACTAACTTGACTTGACCTTTACTCAACTAGGTCGGCCTCAACTTAACAACTTAACATAATGCTGACTGGGCCACCCCCACTACAGTGGTCTAATAACCCTTTGACCCACATGGTCAACCCTCAATAGGGTGGTCTAATAACCCTTTGACCCACATGACTTATACAGGGCTGACCCCAACAAGGTGGTCTAATAACCCATCAAGTATAAGTTACGACACTTACAATATAAATGACGACACTTCTGTATAGAGGAATAATAACATCTCTATAGGAATACAACCACTTCCGTATAGAGGAATAATAACATCTCTATAGGAATACAATATACATATATGTGAAATACAATCCAAAGTTACATATACATCAACACTCCCTGTTAACTAGGAAGGTATTTCTCGACACAGGTCTTCTAGCACAAGCCTTCTTCTCTGGATCATCGTCACTGGATAATCGTCATCGAGTCATCATCATCGTCACTGCTGCTGCTATCTCAATCAATCTCTGAATCTACTCGTCATAGGAAGTTCTACAGAGCCAGTCCTTTTTCATACTGGATGTAGGCCCACCACCTGCAGGTATTCGTCATCACTAGCCATACTGTGGAAATATCAGGACTTATTACGTGCGTCATAAAACCTTAGAAGAGTCTCTTGACTAGCAAGAACCCTAAAGAGCATCTGAGGCCTTTTTTATCCTTTCTAGATCTCCAGGACTTATTACATGTGACCCCACCACAAAACCTCGAAAGAGAATCCCAGGACTGATTACGAGCACAAGGCTCAACCTATCGGATCTCCCAGGGCACAAATTACATGTGGTCACCACAAAACCTCGAAAGAGCATCCCAGGACTGATTACGAGCACAAGGCTCAACCTATCGGATCTCCCAGGGAACAAATTACATGTGGTCATGGAAAAACCTCGAAAGATCATCCCAGGACTGATTACGAGCACACAGATCAACCTATCGGATCTCCCAGGGCACAAATTACATGCCACAGGACAAAACCTCGAAAGAGCATCTGCGAGATATCCCAGGGCACAAATTACATGCCATAGGAAAAACCTCGAAAGACTATCTACAGATATCCCAGGGAACAAATTATATGTCCTCCCAAGCAAAACCTTGAAAGAGCATTTGCTAGATATCCCAGGGTACAAATTACATGCCATAGGCAAAACCTCGAAAGACTATCTGCAAATATCCCAGGGCACAAATTACATGCTTATCTACACAACCTGTTCCATGGCCACAGAGTATCAACCTGATACACACCATACATCATCCTGATGTACACATGATCATCTTGATCATCATCACTGCAACATCCTGCTGCATGTCATCTAAAGCAACATCCCGAAGCTCGTCATCCATGATCATCCTAATCATACAATGCATCTACCTAATGCATACCAAGTATCTACCTGATACATATCATCATACATGATCCACCTGATCATACAATGTATCCACCTGATACAAATACAAATACATGATACATATCACCATACATGATCCACCTGATCATACAATGTATCCACCTGATATATATACAGATACATGGTCCAAGCATCCAACATGATGCATATACAAAAATACATACAAGTGATCCAAGTGATCATATACAACATCCAACATGATGCGTACATACATATAAATGATCCAACTGATCATATCCAGCATCCAACATGATGTGTATATACATATACATATAAATTATCCAACTGATCATATCTAGCATCCAACATGATGCATACACAGAGCAGTAACTGGATCATCATCCTGATGCTCATCATCCATGAAGCACAGCCCAGATGCACATCATCCAGCACTTACAGCACCAACATGGGAGAACACATCTACCACCATGTGAAAAATGGCTCAGCAATTACATCACGACCAAGGGAGAACACATCAACCATGTCAGAAAAGCTCATGTGCATCTGCATCTTCCGGACTCATCACTTCCCTTTGGAAGGAACCTCGATCTGAAGTGCACCAAGCCTCTCTCTGAAGTACTCAAACTGCACTCTGGCCAACGGCTTGGTCAATACATCTGCAACCTGCTCATATGTCACAACATACTCTGCTTTGGCTGTACTCAGTTCTACGCAGGACTGCTTCCTACTAAACCAAGAGATCACACCTGATCCCTATCTGCAACACTGCCTGCCCAATATGAATCAACATAACCCTGCAAGTTAAAATTTTGATTCTCATCATACTTGAGCCCATAATCAACTGTACCCTTCAGGTACCTCAGAATATGCTTTACAACAACCAGGTGAACACTCCTCAGATCCATCAGGAACTAGCTCAATGTGTTCACTGCAAAGCAAATATCTGGTCTTGTGCTCGTCAGGTACATCAAGGACCCAATCATCTGACGATACATAGTGATATCAACCGGCTCAGATGAAGCATCACACAGAAGCTTCAGGTTCGATGCCATAGGTGTGGCCATAGCCTTGCATTCCATCATCCCGAAGCTCTTCAGGATCTCTACTGCATACTTCCCTTTGTCCAAGGAAGATTCCATATGTACTCTGCCACACCTCCATACCAAGAAAATAGTGCATCATCCCCAAGTCCTTCATCTCGAACTCAGCTGCAAGCTTTCACTGCGTGTCGGAAATCAATCTATCATCTCTTGTTACAAACAGGTCATCCACATATAGTAAGAGTATCCCTGGATTGTCTACCTCAACCTTGTAGTAAAGGTTGGAACCCACTTTACTCTTGGTAAAGACCAAACTGGATAGAAAGCTGCCTATCCTACCATACCAAGTTCTGCACATATATAGTTTCCTGTCATGTGTCTTAGAACCAAGCTGCTGCTCCACATACACTTCTTCTTCAACTACACCATTCAAGAAAGTTGTCTTGAAATCCATATGGTGTATCTTCTATTTTATCACTTTTATATTTCTCTATGCTGTCATCTGCAACATGCTTGATCTTGATAGATCCATAGGGAAGTCATAACAAACTTCCCTTCAGGTCTTGGGACTACATCCCAAACATCATTCATCATGATCGACGGATCATGGCATTCTTCCCATATCCTGGGAACGTCAATATCTTCAATAGATAATTTTGTTGATGAACAAATGTTGTAGTCCTTCTTTTGTAGGTGATGGTATACGATCTTTCCTACACAACAAGTTAAATTGCATGATTAGAAAACATCTCATAGTTTTCAGAACAAATTCTTACACATAAAGAAATATGTCATATAGTCATGCAATTATCTTAGCCAATGCTTCAATACAACATTTATCCATATCCCGTAACTTTCTAAATGCTTTCCAATCTCTACCAGAACATTGTTAAGAGTGTGCACAACTCCCAACATTTCAACAAAGAGGTTTCATTCTAGATAAGTAGCAATGGAATGTTGTACAGTGCCATAGGCCACTTACCCATGCATATTAGTAGTATACTGTTCATCAATGAAACTATTCTAATATGCATAATACACAACCTAATTCTAGGAACATCAGTATATACATTATTGAACAATATTATTTAAACAATAAAATATGCAAGTAATGACAATTCAAATACTTATCTTTGTTTGTTTGTTGGGTTGAATCCCTCTCAATCTTTGCTTCTTTTCTGCAACTACATTCTTATGTGGATTGTGAGAAGTGGGCAACTCCCTTTGAATATCTGCATCCTTGCAGAAACTACTGAAGTGTGCTCCTTTGCTTTCTTGCAGGAACAACTGGAGTGTGCTCCCTCTTGATCTTTGCTTCCTAGATTACCTGTCCTTGAACTTACATCCATCCTTAATCACTATGCATGCTTATTAGTATCATCATTGTGTTATCCTTGAGGTCTCATACATAATCACACATTTATTAGTATAATCTTAATACTATCAAAACACAATAATCTTAAACATGTATATTCATGATCATTCACAGATAATAAACATTAGTATTCAAGGTTTCAGGGAAGTCTTATTTTACTCATACACATTCTTATTTGATCATAGGACTCTTCTGGTTAGTTGAATCATCAATCAAGATAAGAGATATAATATGCATAAAACCCGTGATTATTCAAACCTATACCTTCATGATTCTTCTGGTTAGTCATATCATCAATTATGGTAAGAAACATAATATGCATACAACCATGATTATTCAAACCTATGACTTCATGAATAATCATTATCAGCAACACAACAGTATAAGATCCTAACACAAGGTAGGATTCTAGCTTGATATAGGAAAAACATACCTAGATTAGCATGCTAGCTAGTTATGTCTAACATATCCGCATAATGTCTTCTGGTTCTCTTCAGTGACTTGTGCTAGTAACCTGCATGTATCATAAGTTAACCATTGTAGAACCAAGTTATACATACCTCGAAAGTAGATCTTCTATGTGATCCATGACAATGGATGAATCTTTGTCTTCATGTCACCATGAGCATATGTTCTTGAAGTAGAACATGATTTGACTTTCTTGGTGTACTTTTTGTGTTAGCAAGCAACATAAACCTCATACAACATCACAATGCATTAGTACAATCATAAGTGTCAAAACCTTAATCAATGAATATCTTCTATTAAGGTGATACGAAAAGTCAGGTAATTAATCAAGATTGTATTGTAATGATATGAAGACAAACATATGATAAACTTAACCATGAAACACACCTGTAAGCCATACCTGTCAAGATTGCTTGTAATCTTCTTATGGATGGCCTTAGCCTCATCTCCCTCTGACACAGGAACTTCTTCACTTATGCAGGTGACCAATCCATCCTCTTCTAGGATTAACCCAATCCACTTGATTTGCAGGAACTGGATCTGGAGCTATAATAGGGTTTGTCAGAGAAACCCCGAAAATTCAAACTTTTAATTTCAAACTTGTGAAAGGATAGAAATATGCGCCTTGATGAGCTGATCAAGCTGGTATATTCAGAATTTGAAAACTGCAAAGTTTCACCCCTCGAAATTGCCTTTTAGATTTCCGGATTCACTAGGGAGGACCCTCAATTAGGGTTTGAGTTTCCCATAGCTTCACCCAACCAAAAGATTTGATTCAAAACTCTAAGTTTTGATTTTTCTGAGGAGCTTCTAGCCGTGGTCACATATTTCCAAAATTCCAATTTTTGCAGAAGCCCTAATTTTCCATCTTTCCGATCAAAGTCCCAAACTAGGGTTTGATCAAGCCCGGCCTTCTTCCCAACCAAAAAATATGATCTTGGTCTCTAAATTTCGATTTTGATGAGTAGCATCGAGCCGTGGTCTCCGATTACAAAAATTCCAACTTTTTCCGAAGCCCTAAATTCCGGAAGCCATGAATGAAGGTACTCAAAAATAATTTTGTTTTGATAGAAATATGTACTTGATTGTTTCTCGTGTAACTATGAACTTTTCGATCCACAGGGTCTAAAATTTTTTCCTAATATAGCCCGACTTGTTATCTTTCCATCTCGATAGGTTTGATCTCAATTGGATTCTCTGAGAGAGAGTTATGCCAAGTGTCGCAACGTGACCTGTTTATGGGATAATACAGGAGAGAGAACTTGTATGGAGTGCCACGTGTCACTGTTTCAACTTCGGCCTTTGAAAACTTTTCTTGAGATATCCTGACCTGTTATCTTTCCATCCCGATAGGTCTAACCTCAATTGGATTATCTGAGAGAGAGTTATGCCAAGTGTCACAACGTGACCTGTTTATGGGATAATAAAAGAGAGCGAACATGTACAGCGTGCCACGTGTCACGGGTTCAACTTTGGCCTTTGAAAAATTGTCCTGAGATAGTACAGTCTCTGTACTACTTGTCACTTTTTACGACATTTCATTTGGAGCTTCCTAGCCCAATTTATGACCTTTTTTCCAAGGTCACCTTATTTTGACTCAGATATGGAAGAGGCAGAAACCCTATATTGTACAGATCATAAATCACAAAGTACAACGAATTAGTGGTTTTCCTTTGTACACAAGGTACATGGGGATCTTATCTTCGACCTGTAAAATTTTCATATCCGAAAACTTCACCAAAACGGATTTATAATGAAAGTGCTACGATGACTGGGTTTTTCTATATCAAGCCCTAGCATCGTAAGTGCAACAAGTGCCATACATGCCATATCATGCCTTCTTTCAGTCTAGCTCTGAATCCATGTTAAATTTTCATAATTTACTTCAATCTGATCTAGGATCTTAACTGAGAGAACAACATGTACAACAAATCTACAGCATATCAATCATGGACACAATAATGCAAGCACACAAGAGACACAAAGTTTACTTGGGGAAAACCATAAAGGTAAAAAACCCCAATAACTTCCTCGGAGATAGATAGAGAAATGATACAACCAGAATACAAGAGATAGTATTCTTCTAGAAGTAGAGCTTACTCCTCCACAAGTGCACCACTCTCCCAAGTGTGAGTGAGAGAATAGAATGTGTAAAATGAGAGAGACACACTCTCTATTTATACACTAACTTGACTTGACCTTTACTCAACTAGGTCGGCCTCAACTTACCCACTTAACATAATGCTGACTGAGTTGACCCCCACTATGGTGGTCTAATAACCCTTTGACCCACATGGACGACCCCCAATAGGGTGGTCTAATAACCCTTTGACCCACATGACTTATACAGGGCCAACCCCAACAAGGTGGTCTAATAACCCATCAAGTATAAGTTACGACACTTACAATATAAATGACGACACTTCCGTATAGAGGAATAATAACATCTCTATAGGAATACAATATACATATATGTGAAATACATTCCGAAGTTACATATACATCAACATTCGGGACAAAGTTTCTTGAAGGGGGGAAGTATGTAACAACCCTCATATAGAAATATAGGGCATATTTAATATAATAAATGTAATGCAATATAATATAATGTAAGATAATAAAAAGAAACATAAAAAAAAGGTAACGGAAAGCAAATTTTGTATAAAGAAAGAAATTAAATAAGAAATTAAGAAAGGAGGGAGAAGGAGGATATAAATGGGGGAGAAGAAGTGAAGAGTGGGGGATTTTTGTCTTTTGGCATTGGGAAGAGGAGCTCTGGAGGAGAGAAAAGCAAGATAGCACTGGCATAGAGTTAATCGTTGGGGACTCAGGGGCCTCAGCCTTTTTTTGGTTGAGGGTTGGTTGGGTGGAGAGCATCCCCCCACCTTTAGTTGTACATTTTGGAGCCATCAAGGTAATCCAAGGTCTTATAACCAGGTATGCAATCTTGTTTACAGATCTTTCATTGCATGCTGCTTCTTGTTGTTTACTGGTTTTTATTATGTATAGGATATCAGATCCATTGTATTTATCGGATCTCTTATTGCATGCTGGTCATTTGTTGTCTTGTTATTTTTTTATGAATTTACTATTCTTACATTCTTGAGTTAGGGTTGAGCTAATATATCCATATTTCAGATTGGGGATATTACAAAGATGGTGTGAAATTCTTTAAAATTTGGAACCCTGTAACTAAGAAGATCATTTACATTCGAGATGTTGTTACTAGAGAGGGTAAATATTTTCCTAAATAGGAAGTCACTCCAATGGAGAAGGAACCATAGAAAATAGAGTTTGAGTTAGAGGGTGAAGAATCTGACTTATTAGAATAAGTTGAATAAAAATAAGAAGAATTGCATACCCCTGTTTTTAGGAGATCATATCGAGAAAGAAGGAAACCAGAAGGGTATTTCCATCCTTATTTCTGATCTTGTTTTTCTTTATATACCACTACTGATGATCCTATAAATGTGAAGGAAGTTGTTGATTCAGAGGATATTGATCTATGGAAGAAGGACATGGTTTAAGAAATGGATGCCTTGGATAAAAAAGAAGCTTGGGATCTTGTTGAGTTACCATATGGAAGAAAAAGAATTGGTAGAAATGGTTGTTTAAGAAGAAGTTGAATGCATAAGGTAAAGTGGATAAGTACAAAGTTAGCTTAGTAGCAAATGGATATTCCCATGTAGAGGGAATTGACTTTGGTGAAACAGTTTCTCTAGTTGCAAAATTAACTTATGTTCGATTCCTTCTTTCTACTACTACATGAAACGAACGAAAGGGTTTATAGTTAAGGGAACTAAAGAGTTGGTTTGTAAGCTAAAGAAGTCCCTTTATGATCTAAATCAATATCCAAGGATTTGGTACCAAAATTTTGACATATACATCCTTGGATTGGGGTTTGTGAGAAGCAAGGCTTATCACTGTGTATATTTCAAGTAGGTTGGTGATCACTTCATTAATATAGTATTGTATATTGATGACATGTTGATAATTGGAAATGACACGAATTCCATAAGGGACTTGAAATCACAATTATTCAACAAACTCAACACAAAGGGTCTCGGTGCTATAAAATTCATACTGGGAATAGAGATTAAAAGAGATAGTGTAAACAAGAAACTCTGGTTGAATCAGATAAAATATGTTGAGATGATACTATAGAGATTTAACATGCAGGAAATTAAGTTGGTCAAGGTCCTTATTCTTGTAGGCATGAAGTTATCTATTGATCAATGTCCCAAGACATGGGAAGAGGAAGAAGACATGCCATGAGTTCCATATGCTAGTGCGGTTGGTAGTTTGATGTATGCAATGGTATGTACTAGATCATACATTGCTCATGTAGTGGAATTTTTGAGTAGATATATGTCAAACCCAAGGAAGGAGCACTTGAAAATTGTAAAGAGGGTATTCATATATTTGTGTGATGCCATAGATTATGCAATATACTACCGATGAAGATCTATACTAGACATAGTAATAGATGTCCAGGGATTTGTTGATGCAGACTAGGCTAGATATTTTTCATAGAATATATACAAGTGGTTATGTGTTTAACCTATTTGTAGGAGCTATTAGTTGGAAGAGAAAGAGACAGACTATAGTTGCACTCTCAAATATAAACGCTAAATACATGGCAGCCACTCATGCAAGTAAAGAATTTGTATGGTTGTAGAGATTGTGTTCAAGTGTAGGGGGTAAAAACATGAAGTTGGGAAACAATTTTGGCTTGTTTTTGACAAAAAAAACTTCTAATTTTTATGTTTTCAACTTCGGCCTATTAAAACCCATATATCCCTTAGGAATTTCAACTTGAAGTAAACACAAAGGTTTTACAGAATTGAATTAGCTTTCTACTCGTATTTTTTTAAATTTTTTTTATTGACATATCATGTGACAAATTTGTTGTCAACCAACGACATATACTTGAAAATTTTAGGTATGGATAATGAGTGACCCGTGTAGATGACGATTTTTTGATATATTTTTATTCATTTAGCGAAAAAAATTGTAGGCTTATATTCTACACTCACTAAACTTGTTCCTGGACTATATTTTGAGTTTTTTAAGACTTGGGAACTATTTTTTATTATTTATCGAAACAACATATGTTCAAAAAATGGTACATTATTGACACATGTTTTTGTCTTCTCATTTTGTTTCAAATGTGACTCTTATCAAACAAACTAAAACCAACCCATTGAAGAGGATAGTTCAAGGAACATCCCTGTATTTTTTAAATTTTTTTTGGCTTCGACATTGTGATGATATTGAATTTTCATTGTGACTGATTTTTAAGTCACTAAATTTTTTAATGATAAAGTTTAGTAAAAAAACTAGTAATCCTAAACGAAATTCGAAAATTTTTATATTATGAGAAATTAGATTGAATTACGAATCTACTAGTATAAACTCCGGCATGTAATTCTCATGTTTTGCAGTGGTCTGGCCTTGTTAAAGTGACACATTTCTGAATTCTGCATAAATTCTGCTAGAACTGTTGACCAAAAACTCTCGGCCCAGAAATGTCTCGGGTGAGAGATTTAAAATGTCTCGGGCGAGAGTTGTTCCTGCTCTAAAATTAACCCAGAGTTAACGAAAACTCTCAGCTGAAAGTTGATTTAAACTCTCATCGTAGAGGTTATAACATGTCTCGCTTGAGAGTTATGTTACATAATCCCCTGAGAATCTTTTAGGGCCTGACACATTAAATATTAAATTTCCTTGATTTGTGGTTGGGATTCCACATTATTCGGATGGGATGCCCGTGATTCTCGGCTGAGAATGGTAGATATAATCTCTCGGCCGAGATAGTCTTCCAAATTATTTCATCCAGGGGTTTGTTTTCAGCGGATTGTTTTTTCAGCCGAGGGTTTCTTTTCAGCGGATTTTTTCAGGTGAGCATTCTTTTCATCCGAGAGTCTATTCATTCAATTTCAAATATGCCTAATGCTGCACTTGCTCTCTTATTGGTTGTTGAACCTTGAACTCATCTTATATATTTACAAAATGGTAAATTTCACTTGAAAAGGGTTACAAATCACCACTTCTATCAATCAAGGTTTGGAGATTAAACTCATTGGTATTTGAAGTAATTTTTTAGTGCTTTTAATGAAGACTATTTTTAGTTTGATTAGTAAAATCTTTTAGTACATTTCCATTGAGAAAGTTTTCATCATATTATTCTTTATTTTTTAGAATTAGTACTTGTGCAAATTGTATTGGTTATTGCATGGTGAAATATTCCCTAAAAGAGTCCTCGTTTGTTTGTATTCACTAAGTTTTCACTACTTTTTCTCTTGAATCACCCATAATGAGCATTTTTATTACATTCGGAATTTTTTTAAAGATTTGTAGTATCACATGTCTTTGATGAATATTTGAGATCTAAAGAATTGAGATTGAAGCACATAACAAGTCTTGCACTATTTTGAAATTGTTGTTTTATATGATCATGGTATTCTTGATATAAAGGTAAGGTTAGATCAATCAATGCTTTGTATTCATTTTACATGCATAAGAACTATTTCATGTTGAAGAGGTTTTTGGATACTATTTGGCCATAACAAGAACTATATCATTTTGAATGAATAACACTTATTGGGTCAATGTACTGTTCTTTTTTTTTTTCAGCATATAACTCTCAATTCTCATATGTTTTCATGCATTGGATTTTAGGTTTTTATTTATTTCAACATGGGAAACCGAAATAAATGTGAAAGAAAATATGATCGCACCAGAGTTGATGAAAAGGCAAGGAAAGAGAAATCTCGTGTTTCTATGAGAAATTTAAGAGCAAAAAGAGCAATGGAAATAAACGTGGAGGCACATGGCAATGACGAAGAAATGCAAAATGTGAATGCACATGGCGGTGACGAAGAAATGAAAAATGTGAATGCACATGGAGGTGATGAAGGAATCCAAATAGTCGAGGAGCACGTTGATGAAAGAAATGAGGAACATGGAGGTGACGAGGAAATGACAAATGTGGAGCAAACTATGGGTAGCGTTGATATTGAGACCATGAGTGGTGAGTAAATATTTTTTTATATGTTTATAATTTACTTTATAATACTTGAGTATATATATATATATATATCTTATTTGAAAGTGAACAAAATCTTATAAATTTATATTTATTTCTTATGCAGGGTTGACATCCAACATACAACATCCTACCACAGTTAGCAATTTACAGAGATTAACTGGAAGCTGCAACAATATCGTCATTGATGATATTTTTCTGGAGAATTCAGATCCAAGTGAAATTGAAGAAATGGGACCGTAGATGCTTGATCGTATAGCTCGTTATAGAGTGGATAAGATAGTCAAAAAATATTTTGAAGGTATTTCTGTCATACAACAAGCTCAATTGTTGCATAAATTGTTAAAGCGAAAATGTCTAAGAGATGCAATTACATTATTGGGCATTCAAAGTGCCAAAGAGGCTAAGTCAAATCAGATTGTATCACAAAATATGACCTCGGTCCTTGCATCACTTGCAAAAAAATGATCTCACAACTTCATGGTTGCTCGTAAAGCAATTCTAACAGGGGTTGTGGCAAAAAACACTACAACCAGTCGTTTGTTGTCTACAACTTCAAGAACGTTAAAAACATTAAGAAAATTTTTATGGAAGCATAAAAAGATTCGGGTTCAGTTAGATGAGGATGATGAAGTTGCATGTTGGGGAGTTATCTGTAGGAAACCTTATCAAGATAGACTTCCGGATAATGTGAGGGACATGGTGAAAGAGTTTTGGGATGTAAACTCGCGTGTCTTACCAAATGAAAAGGATGTTGCTCGACATCGTATATCGAAAGGAAACTATGAAACTCATGCCAAACACATAACAACGATCACTCAAGCGGAAATGTTCAAAACTTTCATGGAGAGTAATGTTGATGTGAAGATTTCCCTTAGCACATTTGTGAAGCTTAAACCATGGTATGTTAGGCCCATCGTTGTTCGCGACACATGTTGTTGTTGATACCATGTAGAATTCAAATTATATTATGAGACATTTCTAACTTTTGGCATGCAGTGTTGGCCAAATAACCCCCCTCCTTCGAGTGTTCATGAATTTGTATCTAAAATATTATGTGCTTGAGAGAATCATCAAGTATTCTATAAGAAACAATGCGTCGGAGGTAAAAAAATGTGAGGAATGTTCAAATTTGGCCCTTTTTAATGCTAACTACCCCATTGATGCAAACAATCCTCAATTGTCAAATGCAAGAGACATGTTTATGTTGACTATATTGCAGTTACAGATTCAATGGAAACATCAAGAAAGCTTAATTTGGTTGAAAGTGATATCTCTTTGATATATTTTATGAATTTGTTCAGGGATCAAATATATAAATATATCAAGCACTCTCACTCAGCACAATGGCAGGACTTACAGTTCAAGCAATCACGAGATGTATTTCCAAAAGGGACAATATTATCCATTGTTGATTTTGCAGAAAATTACACTTTCACTCCACAAAAGGAGATACAAAGTGAGTATTATCATTCAGATTAGGTATCTATACTTGTGCATATTACGTATAGACATGCAGAGCTTGATGTTGATGGTTTTGATAGCAATGAAAATAATCGTGAAGTGATTAAGGAGTATCATTTCTACATCAGTGATGATTGTACACATGATACATGTTTTGTCTAGCATTGTTTTGGTATGCTTTTTCAAGAATTAAAAAGAAGAAGAGTCACTTTTAAAGAACATTGGGTGTGGTTAGATGGTTGTGATGGTTAGTTTAAATTGGCACGATCATTCTTATGGTTTTTTCGCATTTATAGAAACATGGATGTTTGCCACACATTGAGCTTTTTTGAAACGGGACATGGAAAAGAAGAACATGATGGTGTTGGGGCCTGCGTGAAATGTGCACTTAGGAGATATCAATTGAATCATTCTGCTTCTCGCCTTGCAAATTAAAACGATGTTGTTAATTGGTGCAAACAAAATTTGAGCCATGAATTCAATGAAAGGATGGGTAATGTGAGAAGGTTTTTCTGGAATATTGCAATGGCGATGTTGACATATCAATGCCATATAATTGTATTGCAATCCCGAAAACAAGGGGCTTACACTCCATTAGGAGTAAGAAAATGGAAAATATACACGCAATCGAGAAACAGAAGTGCTCTTGCTTCTATCTTGCATGTATTGATGATGTAGAGTCTTTGGATGAGTGTCAAAACCAAACTAACAAATTTGTGAAACCATAGAGACATCAAGAATTGACACCATTGCCCCCATTAAATATTAGCGATGTAGAGCGCGACAATGAAGCGGTTGTGATTGAGAAAGATTATGTTCATGTTTCTGATTTGGTTAGATAAGGCGATGTATTTGCAGTCATTGCACCAACAGATAATCCAGAAAATGTGCATTATTATTTATTGAGATGCACTAGGTCAAAAAGCATGTTGATGCAAGAATTTAAAGACTCGTAAAATTATACATATGCAGTGCGTTCAATGGTTTTAATGGGACATTTCTTTGCAGAAGTAATTAAATGTAAAGACCATATTATTTTTCAAGACTACGAGTCAGATGTTATATGTGCTCAATACAGTCATTTGGTCATAGCAGCCCGATTGCAGTTGAAGGCATTGAAGAGTAGGAAAAATTCCAAGCATCGACAATGGAAATTGTCGATAGAAGATCATAATGCCATTTTTGAAAATATGCCACTGGCACATTTCATATGATTCAAGAACACATCAAGTTTGACAAATTGTTGTTGCAGCAACCCCCCCAAAAAAAACATTTTGTACATATTGGGGCCCCTCCTTTAAATTTTTTTTCAAAAAGGCTGCCTTAAGGGTCATTCCCAGCTTTTATCTTTGTTTTTTAACAGAAAAATCTTGCCATGAAAAAACTCCAAGTCTGCCAGAAAATCTTGTTTCTCATGGAAGTCGCGGAATGATTTGCTAAAACCCCGTAGTGGTGGAAGCCTTTTGTTTAAACTCCCGCAAAAGGATTTAGAAACTTTCGTTGAATAAATTGTGGAGAGATTCGGGTTGTTCTCCCAAAACTGCGGAAGCCGTTCACATAAAGCTCCCGAAAAGGACTTAGATTTTTTGAAAGTTGAGGAACGTGCCAAGGAAACTATGCAGAATCATTTAGCTTTTGTTCCCGAAACCGCGGAAGCTTTCGGGCTATCCTTCCGAAACTACGGAAGCCAATCACATAAGCCACTCGGAAAAGGCCTTCGAAATAATTATGGGAAAGTTGCGGAGAGATTCGGGTTTTCCTCCCAAAACAGCGGGAACCATTCGTCTAAACCTCCCAAAAAGATTTGAAAGTCTTCGTTAAAAAATTGCGGAAGCTTCTGATGAATTCCTCCCGAAACAGCGGAAGAATTCAATGAAGCCGCCCGAAACTTGCGGAAGCCGTTCGCATAAAACTCCCGAAAGAGACTTAGAAATCTTCGTTGGAAAGTTGCGAGAACCTTTGGGTAATTCTTTCTGAAATGGCGGAGTTATGCGTCAAAAATTTCCGCAGTCGCGGAGGAATTCAATTTTTCCATTCAAAACGGCGGGCGCCATTCGTCAAATCTCCCCGAAACTTTGAAAAGAACTTAGAATTTTTCCTTTGAAATGTTGCGGAAGCCTTCAACTTTTCGTTCCGAAACGGCAGAAGCCGTTGGCGAAAGCTCTCCGCAATTTCGGAGGCCTTCGCGATAGCATCCCGAAAAGGGGCGCCGAAAAAATTAAACACTCACATCCTTTTGCGGAAGTCGTTCATCAATTCCTCCTGAAACGGCAGGGAGCTTCACCATTCTCTCCCGAAACGGCGGGGAGCTTCACCATTCTCTCCCGAAACGAAGGAAGCCTCCGCGTTATCCTTCCACGACGCGGGAGCCTTTTGCAAAACGCTTTGAGTTTTTCTTCCGTGGCGCAGAAGCCTGTTGCAGAACGTTTTTAGTTTTCCTTCCGCAACGGTGGATGAGATTCGCAAGTTTGTCCCGCAGGAGGTGGTCGTGCGTGAATCGAGAATTTTTTATTTGACGCCGACGTACCGATCTTTAAACCGCGTTTAATTGCGCCACCCACCAAAATTGAATGCCGCATGTGCCCAGCTTATTTAAATAAGCGGTGGGGGGTATGAGCAAACACATCGTTATTTGTCGATTGGCAAACCATTGTTGGACGCCGCGCGACTGTTCCATCTCAGCTTGCTCGACCACGTTCACGGCCACCTCAGTCAGCTATCCTCATCGGTGCTAGGTAGGATCTTAACCATTAAATTTGTCCCTTCTACG
The DNA here is from genome assembly GCA_027924585.1 of Larix kaempferi. NCBI lineage: Eukaryota > Viridiplantae > Streptophyta > Pinopsida > Pinales > Pinaceae > Larix > Larix kaempferi. The sequence continues at coordinate 429,561 of BSBM01000627.1, forward strand.
CATCAAATTGGTATTGGGTTGTCCTTTTTTTTTTAAACGATAGGCATTGGTTGGATTTCGACGGGAAAAAGGCCCGTCATGGGCTATTTTGCCCGTCAAATGGTTTAAATTGCATATTTCCCGTCAAAAAAGCATAGGAATTATAGAACGTTTGCATAGTGGGTAAAGACCGTCAATTTGGATGGATAAATTTGTTCCAAATTCCTCGTCGGTCCGCGTACTTCGTTGTTTAAAAATTTCCACAGCCCCATGGACTTTTCGTGTCCCCAGCCGAAAGCGGAAGCTATAGCCACCCGGGCCTTTTGCATAAATCTTAGTCCCGGCCAGTCGCTACCCCATTCAGATCCTGAACTTGGCCATAGGACCTCACGCCAAAATGCGATAAATAAACCCTGCCGCCGAGCCCCTCGTCTGTTCATCAGCACGGAGAGCCATCGCTGGCTTAGTTTTTATCAAACCCAGCTAACCGGCCACTTACCATTTGAACCTAAATGAGGGACACCCTTTCCCACAGAGCTAGACCGAAAGCAAGTTGCTTCCGCAACAGGCTCACCCTCGCGGGAGCATTCCAAACTTACCCCTTTAAAAGAATTAGGATGACTAAAACTAGAATTCTTGTTTGAAATGGTGTATTTTTGCTTCCTAAACATATAGCTTCACATTGCATTTATCTCATTAACATGTTAGAATGGTGACGCTCTTGAAATCTCACAGTATGTTGCTTAATTTTATAATGGCTTATATTTGGTTGCTATCAGGGATAAGTCAAAATGCCAAAGGGTAGTAGGAAGAAGGCTAATATGACAGAGAAACAGCCTGCACCACTTAAAACTGAAACCTCACTCCAGGATACTAGGTGCACCACCGGGATTCCTCCAGAAATCCGCTGGGGTGACATTCACAGGATGATCCGAGACCAGGATGTCCCGGACATGTTGTTAGAAGAGGGACCAATTTATCTAGATATCAAAGCTTTAGGCATAACCAGAGCTGCTACCCACCCTGAACTGTTCCCATGTGCTGAGGTAATCTGGTGGTTACTCCAACATGCCGATGCAGAAGGAAGAGTAATTCATGATAGCGGGAAGACAACCATTACCTCATTTCAACCCGCATATCTTGCAGCAGCCTACAAATTTCCCCGCTCCTAGCAATCTCTGACTGATGAATGGCTAGGCCAGATGAACAACGTTGAGATGGCCAAAAATCTATTGGCCACAGGAAAGCATTTGAGAAAGAAAGGAAATGACGAATATGACGTTTAGAATCTGAGACCTCCTTTTAGATTGATCGCCTTGATGCTATGCAGAATCTTCGGCATGCCCGATGGCACCGTGTACAAGATTCAGTGGGTCCCTATTATCCACTTTGTGGCGTTTAAAGGAAGTGTGTTTGACTGGGCCGCTCTCCTGTCAGATAGTTTGGACTCAATGATAGTTGCTACCAGAGAAGGACTAGCCTTGAAGAAGGCAGAATTTTTCATGTCCTCATATCTGATAGATTGTGTTTTGGCCAAAGTGGACTTCCCCAAATTGGGCTGCACATGGGATAAGGCCACCACCCCGGTTTATACCTCTTTTAGGATGATGTGGGCCCATAATTACAAACCTAACTACAAACTCATCTGTGAGGGGTTCATCATGCCCCTATATGAGAAGATATTCAAGGAGGAGCCCAACTGCCTGTCAGAGAACGCTGTGGAAGTCCTTGAGAATTACGGGGATTTTTACTTTTCAGAGCAAGGCACCTACCTCAGAATGTTTGGAGGGACTAAGCCCCCATACATTTTTCTGCAGTATGCCACAGATTATGTAGTCCTTAAGGAAGCAGTAAGACAAATCTTCCTGGATGGAATTGGGGCAATACTCCACAAGCAACATAAGGCTTCCTTTCCCCCTTTACCTTTCTGCATAGGTGCTTACAAGTTCTCGGGGGTTGCCTCAGCTGAAGAGTTTGTGCAGGAACTGAAAGCCTTCGACTTCCGCAAGGTGATCTTCCACAGGAATGACAGGAAGGGAAGAGTGGCAGAGCACTGTAAGGAAATCTATGCTCATTTTGAGTACTCTCACTATCCCGATGCCGAGGAAGAGGTATTCAGAGGCATTAGCAACATGGCTGAGCTGCGAACCTTTCGCCAAGGCAGTGGAGTAAGTTCTAGCTCCACCAAGATCCAGAAGACCAGCCTGCAGAAGGAGAAAGAAGCTGATGATGCCCAAGCTCAGGAAGAGCTCAGATTAAGAGAGGAAGCCAGGTTGCAGCAGGAGGCTGAAGCGGAAAGAACGCAACAAGAAGTCGAAAATGAAAGGCTGCAGAAAGAGGCTGAGGAAGCCCAGCAGTAGAAAGAGGCTGAAAATGAAAGGCTACGGAGAGAGAATGAAGATCAACTGCAAGCTGAACAAGCTGAGGCAGAAAGGAAAGTGGAAGAAGAGCTGAAAGCAGGAGAAGATACCCAAGCAAGTGGGTCCGATGTCCAAGACATGGAAATAGACGCATCTCAAGCAGGTGGATCTGGTACCCAAAATGTGGGAATAGATCCAACTCAGGAAGTCCGGACCCCACCTACTGAAGAAGACATAGACATCATGGACCGCCCAATTGTCCCGTACACTCCATTGGGAAAACATATGGTGTCAAGGTGGAATGAGTTTGTTCATGACAAGAAAATGAAAGCTATGGTCCTCAAATCGGAAGAGAGGATCAAAAGTCCCTTCCATGAAGACATCATTACCCACCGAGAGGTCACCATAATGCAGAATACAGATCAAGATCCCTTTGCTATGGCATCCGCAACTGTAGAAACAACAAAAGCATCACTGGACAATGTGGGTGTTATAGTCAGAGAAAATGTATTGGCAAAGAAGAGAGCTCATACGCTACAACAGACGGTGGCTAATGAGCAGGCCCAAAGGGATCTTGTGGTGAACAAGTATAATTGCCTGTACGCCGAGCATAAGGAGCTGTCAGGCAAATATAACCAGCTGGAGGAGGAAAAGGACCAACTAACACTCCAAATGATGATTTTGGAAGCAGAGAAGAACGGAGTGGAAGATAAAGCATCCCAGCTAGAAGCAGACAAGCGGGCATTAGTTGAGCGGTTAGAGAAAGCTGAGAGCAGAACGATGGACATGTCTCCCTTCCATGAGCTGTCCTGCAGCATCCTAAAGCAAATGCATGACACTCAGGAGCTAATCACTAATGACGTTTGCAAGCTGAAGGCCATGGTAGTCAGGCTAAAAGAAATTAATGCGGAGGCCCATAGGCTCAAAGCTAAGAATACCCGTGTCAAGGCAAATATCACGAGTGAGATGGCATGGAGAGAAGGAAAGGGGGGTTTCCCCACGCATCTCCCATTTAAATCTGTGGACGATTTTAATGAGGACATAGCCCTGTTGGAGTTTGGCAGGAACTGTGCCAGTAAGCTGATAGCCAGTGTGCAAAGAACAAGGGATAAGATCGACGGTCTGTATCAGCGAATCAAGGGAGTGCATGATAGGTGCAAGCTGAATTTCCCACAATCCCTCGATGACTTCCCAGATTCAGAACAGCGCTTGGCTAAGCTAAAGGAAGAGATGGGCATCCAAACCGAATACATGAAGAACATTGATGTCCTAGCAATTGATGATTTACAACATTATGTTGGAATGTCATTAGTCCACGATCATTTGCTCAAGGAAGTGCATCAAGCTGCAGTAGCAGAAGTTCAGAGCATTGGAGCAGAGCTCGGGAAGAATGTGACTTGTCAGAAAATCTTGTTCCCTGCTACAACAAACATAGTCATAAGGGACACATGTATGTGGTATAGCTGCATAGCGGAGGAGGAGAAGAAAGCTGCAGTAGTAGTAGGAGCAACAGCAGATCCAGAATCTTCTCTCCCAACAGCCACTCCAGCAACAACAGTGATCTCAATCCCTTCTTCCCAAGAAGAAGCAGTAGCAACAATTGGTTCGAGTGTCTCTTCCCAGGCAGCATCAACAGCATCAATTGACTTGGGCGATCCTCTCCCAGCTAAAGCTCATGCACAAGAATGACAGCACGGATATTATAACATTATTTCTGCTATATTGTATTTTTTAAACTCTCAAATGTATAAAGCGTGAGCTATGGGACAACTGTCCATTCTCTTTTGTTAAATATTTTGTAAAAGAAGTAGTCATTTTTCTGTTATAAGAGAGAATTTCCTGTAGGTGACAAGTGGAGGAGGCTAGGTGGCAGCCCAAAGGGAAGATTTGTAATTATAAATAGAAGTTAGAAAGAATAAACCAAGACTTTTGGCAGGGAATGAAATTTTGAAACCCGTACGAGCTATCTTATATTGGTCTTGTAAAAATCAAATTTTCTAATAAAAGCCAGGGAGATGGACGTTTTGCATGGGAACGAAAGATGAATGTGTATTGGACTGTTCTGGTGATTTCCATCCCGTAATGTGAGATCATTCTTACGATCTAAATTATTTCTCTGTAATAATGATTTTGCTTCTTTCTGTGTAAACGATTTCTCCATTTCATGGACAGTGAATGTGTTTCATTTTAAATCAGGAGCTGTCTGCTGATATTTTTATCTTTTCTATAGAGTTCTCTTTTAGATTCAATGGCTAACTGTTCTTTCTTCAAGATAACTCATATAGCTCATTGTTCATGACTTTAAATTTGCTCCTTGCAGGGATCTTTAGAGTTATTTCAGTTTGTTTACATTTAGATCTGTTCCTTCATTCTTTCCATTTAGATTAAATAATTCTGCTTCCTTCTTTGATGAGTAATAAAATGTGTTTTATATTAAATTGGAAGCTATCTTCCGAAGATATTTTATCTTGCTGTAGCTCTACCTGTAAGAATTGATAGCTATCTGTCCTTTCTTTATGGTATCTGTTACAGCTCGTTGCTCATTCTTTAAATGTCTTCCTTGCAAGGATAGGTAGATTTACTTCAGTTTTAGCATTAGATCTGTTTCAGTTTTGCATTTAGATCATATATAAATTAGGCACTTGCATCTCATTAAAAACATAAAATCGAAAAGAAAGGTGGATCGAGCCATAACCGGTACATTCGGAATCAAACTCCAAACCCACGGTTGCCGGAACCGCTAACCGAACGGATTCCCTATTCCAAACGGTAGATAATCTAATTGGGATCATCTATCGGGGAGAATCCCTTTCTGATTGATGCTACGATATCCAAGACATCAACACAAATGTTTTCTTTGATTCTAGGGTGGGTGGGTGGGTGGGTGGGGCCAAATGAGCTTCCACCTTCACGTGGTTGGCCTCATCTGTAGAGAATATATATAATTCTCGAAACTAAGAGAAGCTCTTTTTAACAACATATCCAATGATAACTCAAGGCTCATAGATGTTCATGGGAACAAGAGAGATGGCTTCACCCTTTGGGACACCTGGCATTTTTATAACGACATTGTGTGACAACCTAAGCGTGCCATGCGAAAAACCAAACATGCCATGAGTGAAGGTCATAGTTAAAATTAGTGCGCAAGATCATATTTCAAACTAGCCAAAATTTAACATTTTTTTTGTAAGTAAGTACCCAAGGGATTTAAACCTATGACCTTCCATTTACAACTTCTCATCTCATTACTCATTACCAATTACTCTACCCCGTGAGCTAGCCAAAATTTAACATTAATCAACTTCTTCATATACAATATTAAATATTTTTGCTATTGATATATTTTCGTAAGTCCAATCCAAACATGAAATGAGTGGTCTCATTTAGCCTTACGTTGGGATGGGGTCAAATAAGACTAAAAACTATATTATTGATGTACATCAGGTTAAAAGTATTTTATGAGCATATATAGAGAAAATTATGGGCTCTCAAGCAACAAAACTTTGAATAAATATGCATTGTATGCAATCCTATTTATATAACCCTTGCATGTTAAAGGCAACGACTAAAAGACGACACCTTTTAAACTTAAGTTGTTGTATTTAAAGTGTTATTTTTTTTTAATATGATATCTTTGCCATCTCATTCAATTATAAATTACATTGTAATCATTTGAAAAATATTGAGACAATAAATTCTTATAGCATAGTTAGATCACAACTTTCCCTCCACTTAGATGTGGTAGAATCTAAAGGTTCCCTTCATTAATTGAGAAGAATATCCCATTATGTCACACACCAATCACATCCAACCCTATTTAAGATATTAGAATATATGTGAATCCATCCTTTCATATATGCCATATACCATAAGCCTAATGACCATCATGCACCCTTTCATATATGCCATATACCATAAGCCTAATGACCATCATGCACTTTATTGTTAGTCCGTGTTACATTGGGATTATAGGTTTTGCCTAGGAATCACTTTGACCTTACATTATTTTCTATTTAGTTACTTAGTCATTAAATAAAATTTTATAGTGAATAAAAAAATATTAAATATAATTTTATAGTTTAGAGAATTAATTAACATTCATTTTTTAAATCCAACCAATAAATTGACAGAAAATAACATTAAATTGCATTGTTAATCTACAATAGCCATTCATAAAATTTAAAGTTAAATAAAAGTTGTAAGATAATCTAAATCTAGAGAAAATAGAATAGGCTTAACTCACATATCATCAACTTATGGAAGAGGTTAGTTTCAAGACAAATCAAGGGTGTAGATGAATGTGGTAAGCACTTAAGAAGATGTGAACATTTTAGTGTTAAAATTGTATTTAATTGATTATCTTATAAAAAAATGGAGTTTAAGGCATTGGAAAAAATCCAATTTGAAGGTTTCATTTGAGACAATATTATTATTTAGATCTATCATTCTATAAAAAAAAATTAGAAATAATAGAACACAATCTTCTAGATATCTTTAAAATGGAATATAATTTTTTTTTAAATATCACTTATCAATTATTATATCCTTATCTAAATTTGTTACAAGTCTAGTTTATTTTCCTAAAGCTTAGATTATATTACTTAATTTTGAACTTGGGAAACTTCCATTCAATTACCTGTGTGTGGTAGTAAACTTCAAAGGAAGCTTTGCTCTGCATCATAAAAGGTGCAACATTTTCTAATAGTTTTAATAGTTTGAAAAGATTAAATTTTTAACCTCAATGTTTTGTTGATGGTCTACATTCTAGTGTGAGTGATTGAGATTGAGATTGAGATTGATCAAGCAAAATACGAGGCTTATCTTTAGAGGTTTTATTTGTGTATCACTTAGTCAAAATGTAGACATGATTTTTAAGTACAATAAAACAATTGGGATTTAAGACTATGAGGAATATTCCATACCATACCCTAATATCTTTTGAAAATCCACCTTATTAACTAATTTATTTTTGTTATCGAATCTATCAAGAAATAGCTTAGCTATACAACAAATCAATTTGATATATTCAATGGTGAATTGAGAATCGTCAAACATCATCTTCATACATTTTTGTCCAATTGTTTTGTCCTTTGGCTCATAAATTTTGCCAAACATTTCCCAATAAATGCACTATTTCTCTTTGGCACATAAGGAGATTGATTTGCATTCAAGATAAAATCATGGATTACAATGACAGAAATAAAGAACACTTTATGCAAACTATTGTGACCGTGAATAAACCAACAATTTCAGATCTGTTACATAAAAGATTGTTGACTTGTAGGATACCATCAAGTTCAGATCTAAAGGAGATAGATGAACCTGCCTCCTGTAGATGACCACAGCAAATTGCAAGTATTTTATGGTTGTAACAGCCTTTTTCCAGTGCCCCAATATAATGATATTTGTAGCTTACACACCCAAAATTTCAAACTACAAGAGTATCATTATTTTATTCTAATGGTCCATAAAACTCCATAGACTTGGCATACAGGATAATCACTATTCAAATATGAGTCACAATCGGTTAGAATATGTCATGCAAAACGATATGCAGGAGAATATACACTTCCCTAGGATCTTAAACATCTGCAAAGTTGTAACAAGTGTGTTGTGTCCCTGCCGAATAATATCAGTTGTCAACATTATTGATGCATGCTTGGCAGTGAAAGGAGAGGCCATTGATGCATCCCCAAGCCTCACAGTGGGAGTCCAGTTATGCCATCTCCCTCCTCTCCCATCTCATCCATAATATTTTTCAATTTTATCCTTTGTCTCTCAGCAGGAGTAAGTTAACGATTGCTAGTTGAACCATTAGATGCTTGAGATCCAACAGGCAATGCCAAAGTTCAAACTGGCTGATTAATGGATGTATTTCCTGCTTTCCCTCCATCAGTTGCATTAGCGTTTCCAGAATTAGGTGCTCCACTCTTCAATCTTCAATCCGAATTTATTATTTTACCCCCAGAATTTGATGATTGCGCCAACGTAGAGTTTTGGGATGATTGGGTAGGTGGGATTGCATTTAAACTAAATACACCAACATGAGCCTGCAATTGTTCAAAATTTTGAATGAGTCATCGGTGAAAAAACAATCAGCTCTATTTTGCATGCCAAAGTTATTGATGCAAAAGAAAAAGGTCACCATTCCCTACTTGATTGAGAGCACTGAGATCATTTGTACCATCACCACACATAAATTTCATTCTTCCCACTGTCTTTAGAGTTGACAATATGAGTTCTTTCTGCTCAGGGGAAACTCTTGCAAAAACCTACAATAGATTCATCAAGGTCAGTTGCAATGGATAACATTACAAATTATCAAGCTAAAATTTATCCATGAAATATTCATTCCAGAGAGTATACATGTTCAAACCTTTACTTATGGGATCACCGAATGTTTAGCATTTGTACGTTTCAACATCATGAAATAGTCACCACCTACACAGAGGTCATGAGAAACTGACAATTCCTCCACATTATCTTCACTGGAGATGAATTCAACAATTTATATTAGGTTAGAGTATGATACAAATAAAACAAATTTCAAAATGGATAACAGGAACTATGTAGTATACCACAAGACTATTATTTATATTAATAATTATTAACGTAAATAATAGTAATTAAATACACTACATGACTAAATATTATTACTTAGGTTATAAATGTAAATAATAACTTGATTAGGTTTACTATAAAATATTTATTACCTATAAGGAATTTTCATCATCTCATCAGGTGAGAGCCACTCAAACCCTTCACTGTTCGTAATTGGAGTCAAGATTAAAGGAGGCTATGTAACAATGTGAACTTGACCTGCAACATGGCAAGTTGTCAAAGCCTGATCACCTGTAATCATCACCTACATAAAGTGGAAATCCATGTCAATACATGTCTGTAATGGATCAAACAAAAGTCCATAGATGGCTTATTACACTGATATCAAAGTATCACGTACCAAATCATGTGATGACTCTTTAAGTTCCCTAAGGACATCGGCAGAGTCAGCTAAAATAGCACAATTAAATACCTAAAAGTAAACAATAAGTAATCACAATACAAACATAAAAACATTATAGCACCTATGGAAAAGGAACTAACATATCAAACTTGAAGAGCACAAATATCACAATATGAATGACTGACCGCAAATCCTGCAAAAGTAAGTCCACTTTCAATGGTTTCTCTATCTAAGCTCCTAGCATCACCAACCTGCGATGCATACATATAAAATATTAGAATCCAAAAATTAAAAATTAAATGTTACATTTTGCAGAACTAAAAGTATAGCCTTGAGAACTTGAAACCAGAATTGATAATATTAGTAGAGACACCAAGTTAACATTAGTGATTGTTAGGATATTCCTATACTCCATCCTAGTCCTAGCAACATTTCCATTTTTTGCATTTTCAGTCATGCATGCAAATATTAGGGTTTGCATGCATTCCAGTCATTAGCACCAACACCTAGCCCTCAGTGAGCTAGTCCTGAGAGCTTCTTTTCTTGCAGTTTCATCCCTCCCAGTGACTAATGCACCCTCCTTTGCTCCACTGCATGACAAAGGCACCTTCTTCACCTACCAGTCCAGTTATATTTAGTTATATTTAGTTACTTCCTTGATTGAAGGATTAACTGACTCTTTACTGACCTTATCACTCCGATGGACCTCCAGTGAGTCTAAACTGCCTGTTCTGACTCTAGTAAGCTCCTACTACATCCTCCACTGAGCCTCCTTCATCCAGTTAGTGTCTTCATGTGATAGTTACATTCAGTTACACCTACTACACTTAGTTAGACTCATTTTGACTGACAGTTGACAGTTACTTGTGCATTGATGACTCCACTGATGATCATGAGGACACCTAGTTGTGCTCCGATGACACTCCAGTGATCCTTTGATCACTCCATGAAGGCTAATTCGAATTGCCACCTTAGGCATTCGATTCCTCATGCTTGTACTACTTATTTGTCCATATTGTGATTAATTAGCTAGTGTGTGTGAAGTATTATTGCTTCTATCTGAGTTCTATTGTACCGTATTATTTTGTTGCTCATTATACTGTATTGTTCACTCTTCTTCTATTTTCCTGCTTAATCACAATTACTCTTGTGAGGTATACATCATCTCTTAGATTTGCTGTGAGGATTTTCACATGGTATCAGAGCATGTTGAGAGTATTGTTTATCTCCATTCTTGAGAGTTTTTTGCAGGTTATTACCAAGATTTCGAGTGTAGAAGTTGCAGCAGTAGCAGTTGTAGTTATTCTACATTGTTTTTGCAGGTCTTCTACAACTTCAATGAATTCAGAAGAAATTACTCCTATTTCTCCATTCAACTATGATGAATGGAAACTAAGAATGATAGCAGATTTGAAGAGCCATGATCTCTTTGATTGTTATTTTGAAAGAGAGCTCGAATCCTCTAAAGAGAAGATTAACTGGTTGAATAAAGATGACATGCACTTTGGAGCAATGATGCTTTCTTTGCCTAAATACCTGATATTTCATTTCCAATACCGTGATGGTGTTGAAACTCCAAGAGAGTTATGGACTCCAAAAGAGTTATGGGCTCACCTGGATGAAAAATTTGGAAGAAAGAATGAAGGACTTGGTCCTAACCCATTTGAAAGCAAGCAAAGTGATGCATTCGCTCCTCTTGATGGTCTCTCAGATCATGAACTAGTATCATCTCATATTGAAGTTGTTGACAAAGAACTTGCAGATTCTCCACTCATGCTAAAACTTTCTTCTCTTTCTGTACCAAATCACACTCTAGATATTGCAGAAGGTCCTAAATCCTCTCTTGCACTAGAGTCTGTTGATTTGCATCATGATCACATGATTATTTCAGAGGTCAAAACAGCTATTGAAGGTAATGCATTCATTCCTCTCCAGCTATCTCCTCTTTTATACTACTATATGATCATAATTCCATGCTTTCAGAAGGTCATTGAAGAATATGGCCATTGCCATTCGCTTGGGATAATTTCTCATGCATCTACTGGTTTTGATCTCATCTCTCATGGTTCAAAGGAGATCTCAAGAAACCATGATTCAAGTCTTGTATCTAAATTAGGTTCTAAGCAATTACTGCTTGGGAAAATTTCTCATGCATATGATAGTTTTGATCTCACCCCTGCTAGTTCAAAGGAGATCTCAAGAAGCTATTTTCTAAGTCTTAAATCTGATTTTGATTTTAAGAAAAGATGTAATAGTTCTTTTTGGCATAATCTCACCCATGGTAGTTCGAAGGAGAAGACAAAAGACTATATGCACATTCAAAAATTTGATCCCACCTCAGCTGATTCAAATCACAAGTTCAAGGATCATTCTCATACTGTTGGATTTGTTCTCATCACATTCGAACTGAAGAGCAAGTACAAACACATGATTTTTGAGCATGATCCACTTCTTCCCAAGAAGAAGATACCTCTAGACATATGAACAAGCATCACACCTGCTTGAGTTTGGAGCATTTATTATTGTGTGTGACCTACAGTTTATTTTGAGGGGGGGTATTTTTCCCATGAGGTTTTCCCCATTTCCTCGGTTTATGGACTGTTCTTTATTATTATCATTCATTTGATTGTATTGGGTGACCTTTGGTCCTAGTTACCAGGGCCTAGGATGGATTAAGGGGGGGTGTTAGGATATTCCTATACTCCATCCTAGTCCTAGCAGCATTTCCATTGTTTGCATTTTCAGTCATGCATGCAAATATTAGGGTTTGCATGCATTCCAGTCATCAGCACCAGCACCTAGCCCTTAGTGAGCTAGCCCTAAGAGCTTGTTTCCTTGCAGTTTCATCCCTACCAGTGACTAATGCACCCTCCTTTGCTCCACTGCATGACAAAGGCACCTTCTTCACCTACCAGTCCAGTTATATTCAATTATATTCAGTTATCTTCAGTTACTTCCTTGATTTAAGGATTAACTGACTCTTTACTAACCTTATCACTCCGATGGACCTCCAGTGAGACTAAACTTCCTGTTCTAACTCTAGTAAGTTCCTGCTGCATCCTCCATTGAGCATCCTTCATCCAATTAGTATCTCCATGTGTTAGTTACATTCAGTTACACCTACTACACTCAGTTAAACTTATTTTGACTGACAATTGACAGTTACTCGTGCATTGATGACTCCACTAATGATCATGAGGACACTTAGTTGTGCTCCGATGACACACTAGTGATCCTTTGATCACTCCATGAAGGCTAATTCGAATTGCCACCTTAGGCATTCGAATCCTCATGCTTGTACTACTTATTTGTCCATATTGTGATTAATTAGCTAGTGTGTGTGAAGTATTATTGCTTCTATCTGAGTTCTACTGTACCATATTATTCTGTTGCTCATTATACTGTATTGTTCACTCCTCTTCTATTTTCCTGCTTAATCATAATTACTCTTGTGAGGTGTACATCATCTCTTAGATCTGCTGTGAAGATTTTCATAGTGATTAGGTATAAAGTGACTTGCACTATCTATAGTCAAGGTCTAGTTTTTTACCACTACTACTCAACAAATTTACATAGTAAGAGGAAACTATGGTTAGGATTGGGTGCCTACCTATTAGCTCACTACACCATAAATAGACACTAAACTAGGATAACTAGGGCAGAGAAGTGAGGATCAAAGTGATTAAAGAGGTTGCCTTGGCAAAACCGTTGTAACATAAGTTAAAGGAGAGGATGATGGGAGGATTGAGAGAAACCATTGAAGAGACCGGTGTTTTGATCAACAAAGGGGGAAAAATGGAGTCACAGAGGAACAATCTAAGAGGACCTTGCTCATATGTCATTAAAGGGGAAAAGGTCTCCCTATCAACCAAGCCCTGCTTAATAAAATGAAAGAACATGCTAGACTTTATTGAAGTTTTTTGCTATATTGTTTGTGACTAAATTCCTTCAAAGCTTTAGAAAATAAAATAATTCTTTAACAAAGGAAGTGTTGTAGCAGCTGAACAGTTTAGGGGCTCTCCATTCTGCTGTAACTGCTAGCTAATTCAGCACTGATTGGGACTCATTCAGTGTACTGTTTTTGCTGGCTACTCACATCATCCCTAGAAATTGGCAGTTCTATCTTGTAGCTATTGTTTTTTTTCCCAAATATACTTGAAACTTTGTTGTTTAGGCTACTTCTAGTGCTGAACTAACTACAATAACCATAACACACTATTGGAATACATGTTATCCCAGCGATCCTATGCAAACATGAATCTTCTCTTAAATTACGTCATGACTCCTTTCATGATTTGAAAATCTGCATAAAAATAGTAAGGTTCAAGTGCTGTAGCAGTTGTCTTTTACAAACCACTTTGGAGTATGACAGTTTCAACCTCTAACAATATTCCATCCTTCAAGAATATGCTAATCTTTGTCTTATTTAGCAATCCATAATATGAAAGCTTTGATTGGCACACAGGATCTGGAATACCTGTGCTTGTGTATGCTGCCTCCACTCTGTTACTTAGGGCATTTGGGGGGGTAATAGGAGTTTCTAGATGCATGTCATGCAAATCATGAGGTTCATGATCATCCTCTTCCTTTCCAGATGTGGAGTCAAAATCAAGAGGAATATCCCATGCAACTTCCTGTTCATCCTCATCATTTTCATTAGGGTCCTCCAAATGATAGCCCATAATGAATCAATACTACCTGCACAAGTAAATCCTTATACCACAAGTTAGAGACATCATAACAAACTGCATCAACACATCTTCTTTCACTAGAAATAGCGATAAAAATGTTATCACTCATAATGATCCCTTGGAGAAATCAGTCCTAGGTGGGTCTGAGAACATTTAGGGAAGGTGCATCTGTCACTGAAACAATCCTTCTCGCTTCCAAGTTAGTCCTTTTCTAACTCAAGGGGGGTGTTCCTATCAGATTTTTGAAATCTGCGAATAAGATTAGCCAGACCCTTTTTTGTTATCCCATTTGGATGGGGCAGACCACAATGAAAATGGAACCCTGATGGATGGCTGAATACTCCACCGAATTCATCGTCAAACCCTCCATTTGGATGGGGCACAATGAAAATGGAACCCTCATGGATGGCTGAATACTCAACCGAATTCATCATCAAACCCTTCCATTTGGATGGGGCAAACCACAATGAAAATGGAACCCTCGTGGATGGCTGAATACTCCATTGACTTCATCATTGAACCAAGGCTCCTATCGGTGGGCAATTTCATTAGGGATTAGACTACTGTTACCATAAATTCAGTTGGAAATTTCATTACGGATTATCCTGTTGTTACCATAAATTTGGAATTTAGTAATTTACACTATACCTTGATGTTTACTTTTCCAACAAAAAAGATTCCATCCATATTAAGTGCAATGCAATTGAAATACATGACTACAACAATGGAAGCATGAACAAGATTGGGATGAGCACTGCTACATTCCATTAGCTTCTCAAAACAAAATTACCACCACTATTGGCAGGTAAAGAAGGCCGCAACCTTTGAATTCTCAAAAGCGTAATGACAAAGAAATGGAAAACGTATTAGAAGCATTCATCTGGGCATCTTCTCCAGTTAATAATAAGAAGGATATGACTGAAGATAAGCCATCATCAACTTGCAGATTTTCACATTTTTACAATGTATGGCGGTGAATCAGATGGTTCCACAAAATGTTATAAGGCTTTTAGTTTATTTCGTGGATGAATGTGGAGCAAGTATAGACACATCTGTACGGTTTCATTTACAACTCAACTATGCATCAATTCTTCCACTTTGAACTTGTTGAACTAGTTATCATAATCTCCCACTCTGAAAAGAATAAGAAGAATTGGTTGAAATAAAGACAAGGGATTGAATACAAACAATATTCTCTAATTACATTATGGTCACTCTTTTAAAAGCATGAAATGAAAATTCCATGTTGATTATCTGTAACAAAAGAGCATTATGGAAAAGATTCTTGGCGATGAAGAGGAATCTCCTTAGCAGTACATCCATTCTCTGAAGAATGCTTTGAGATACAGGACAAGAATGATGGTGACAGACCTGCAAATATATATTCAAGTTACACTATTGCAAATGTGAGGATGAACTAAATGCATGAGATGAAACTGGGATAACTACCATAATGCTTCAAAAGGTAACAATGTTAATAGATGAAGGAAAAAATAATACATGTTACACTAGATGAATTGTCCCCGAGATCTTTGGTCTTATGCAGCAAAAATGTGCCAGAAAAGATTGTAGCAAAACCACACATCTTAGTGACGATTTGAGATGGATCTTGCCTATCCCAGTCTTGAAGCAACCAAGCAAAATTCTAATCAATTGTTGTGCTTTAGCATTAATAAACAAGCAAAACATAAAAGCATTATGAAAGCCTGAACTAAATACCCTTTCATAAATCACATAACTAAAAATCACTATAGGTTGAAATTGATACAACGAACACAAGATAAGATCATATACATCATTACAAATAATACGTGATGTTAGCAGCAACAATATTCTTGTTTCCAGTCACCCCAATTTCACAGGGAAAGTTGCTTTATACGTGTCAGGGGCTCCAAAAAAGATAGCACAAGCATAAAGAGACAGTTAAAGAGGCTAACTCATAGATAAAAATATAATAGAACTGGGAGCTTAGGAGGTCATACCACCATATCTGCCTAATTCTTCCTATATGAGTAACTAAGCTCTAACTGGTGAGTAATCTGGTGAGTTCATCCCAAGCTATACCTACATACTGGTGAGTAATCTGGTGAGTTCATCCCAAGTTGTACCTACATATTGCATTAATTCTATTTCAGGTTAGAAAAACATAACTTGAAAAAATGAAACATAATTAACTAGCATGGCATAGTACAAGCATGAAAAACAAGAGGAAATGATAGCTGATCAACCTCATCTGTTGCTGCAGTAGGATGATATTGACACATGGCAAAGTAGATCAAAACTGACATTGATAATCATCCAGGGTGAAAAATAGCATAATAGCTACCACAAGACCATAAAACAGCCACAAAACTTGAAATATGACAGATGACAAGGATTCACTCGAGATGTTGCAAGAGGAAGGAATAAGATGATCAGATATGCGAGTAACCACACGGTTTCTAACCATGCTTGACAAAAACAAAAGTGATATTCCAATGCCTGCCATAACCAAATAATTTGATCACCAGAAGCTCAGTCACAAGGAAACTATGCTCAAGTAAACAAAAATGATCATTCAAGTAACCAAAAATGATCGTCATGCCCTTGGTCATTTCATACTATGGCAAGAAATTGTGACAATTGATTTACAAGTAGAGCAGATCGATCTCAACCTTCGGACTGGAACACCAATGGCTCCTGGTTTTCTGTGGGCTGCAAAGTCAAAATGAAAAGTTAATATATATATATATATATATAGATATAGATATATAGATATAGATATATATATGTATACAAATTTTGGGACAAACTATAATCCTGTAGGATAATCCTGTACACACCCTCTAAGGAGTGTTCCATGGACAAACTAAGCTCCTTCATTTTTTATACTAGAGGCGATTTTGTTTTGTGATGGTGTTAAACATCTCATTAAGCAATTAGTACCAACAATCAAAGGAGATGTAAATTGTGGGGATAAATACCTATTTTAAGACATATTTCTAGAGGTTGGTTCTGCTATAACAATCATCATCTTTCACTCATAGATAGCCCTAATGTGTAGTGAAGTAACCTTTATAAATAAAAGGAAAAGCACTCACACATTTCAAAATTTAAAGTGCGTTGGGACTGAAAATATGATTTGTCCACCCTCATTAAAATGATTACAACTTGGAATCTATAATAATACATTTTGATAATCTGAACACTCAAGGTTAAAGGGGTAATTCTGGGTAGCATTTTGTGATAGCTTATATAAGACATGGATAATCAATAGCGTTCATGTTCCAATCATGCAATCCATATAGAAAAAATAGTAATTAAATGAACCCTTAACAAAAAGATCATTATTTCAGGCCTATTTAGAGAAGAATGATAATGGGAAAATGGGGTGCTCATTGTAGAACCATCGATACACCATTTTTAGACAGGTCTTACTATACCAAAAAATAATGAAATAATGGAATTTCCAAACCATCAAACTCATAATAGCAAGCATAAATTCACCTAGATGTGAGAGCATTCCAATGAAAATTGAAATGGTAGCACACAAGAAGATACAAGCTATATATTCATTGACCAATAGTTAATGGAGCTTTGTTTCATAGTTCTGGGTAAGTTCTTTGAAGAGTCAACTAGTTGTTCTTCATATGTAGTCCAAGGGAAACATATCCACTAGTAGAGAAGACACATGATTGTACGTAATAATGAAATTGTTGAAGGAACACAAGCATAATCCAAGTATGCAATTGCTATCACCATCCTATAGCAGCGATAACATCATTTGGAGGCCTAAATTTGACTAAACTGAAGACTTATCATGAAAATTTTTAAGCATACATGTGATAATAAGGACAAGACCTTTTGAGTTATCATCAATGTCAGGTCGAGTTACTAAGATAAGTTCAAAGACAAGTGTGAGCTGTCATTAAAGCTAATTCAAGTTGTAAGTGTAAGTTGCTAATTCAAGTTGCAAGTGTGCGTTGTCATTGGAGCTAATTCGAGTTAACCAAGTCATGCAATGATAACTCCAAAAGAAAAGTCTTCTTAGTGTTATTATTCTATTCACATTGTTTTTATTCATTCTAAGTTGTTGATCGAAAGACTATTATCTATTGTCGTTCACTCTCTCTATTGCTGCTGGTGCATTTGCTGCTGCAAATAATTTTATGATCAGATTTTCAGTTCATGGCACTTCCTCAGAAAGTATGCTAGACTTGAGCAACATCTTCTCTTTTGAATGTTAGCCAATGTAGCTAGGTTTATATTGTACTTCCAGCTCTATCATCTTTGCAAATAAGAAAGATTGTTTTCTGGGGTTTTCTCCCACTTTGGGTTTCCCCAGGGTAATTTCCTATGTCTTTGTGTGACTCTCTATTTTTTGCACTATCTACTACTGCTCTACAGTTTTCAGTTTCCGCATATTGCTGATAAAAGTTCTCAGATCTGCACATTTATATAAAAGAAATTTTAAAGTTTATTGTATCCTAAATTAATCTTGAAAATTTAGAGTTGCAAACCAAACACTGTAAGCATTGCAGAAGCCAAGTCTGAGAGTGGCACTTGGGCAAGAAGTCTGTAAAGGTAAATAAATGAATTTTTAATGGGCAAGTCTGAGAGTGGCACTTGGGCAAGAAGTCTGTAAAGGTAAATAAATGATTTTTTAATGAGAATGAGCATCTTGGTGCCATAACGTCTGTCCCTCACTATTTATGCTCCATCTTATTACAATCTGCAATTAAATTTAGTTAGCACCATCCAATTTTGACGAAACTGCCAAATCCAACCCTTGAAATATGGTAGAAAAAGTTCAACGTGGCTAATCAATGAATTCAGCTTGAGTGGAGGGTATATTTCTGCTAAGGGAATGGAAAAGGAGTTCAACAATCAGCACCATCAACAATCAGGGGCACAAAGGGCTTGGTGCTCTTGATTAAAGGCCAATCCCATACCCTCATACATGATAGAATCCAATGAAAATGCTGCAATGTTGTCAATCCTGAAATCGTCAAAACTGCTAAGTCTGTTGAGTTTTGAATGGGATATGAAATTCTACTTTCTCCATATGAAGTCCCATGAGGTTGGAACTACTATCAAACATCTTGTAACAATTAATGGTAATGTTAAAAAGTTGGCATTTCCTCTATCTTTCCTTTTTCTATCCTTTTACTTAAATTTTTAAAATTTCCATTAAAAGGTTAAATAAAAACGATAAAGGAAATGTCAACTTTTAAACATTACCATTAATTGTCAGCATTTTTGGTCAAACACAATGAAAAATAGAGTAAACAATTAGCTAAACCTTTTTCGAAACATGTCATATGAACGCTGGTACAACCCAGAAACATGTTTTAGGGCCATACCACACACATTTCCACGCTTTGGTATAGAAACACGCATGGTACAACCCTATACAACACATTTCCTGCAACTAGGGTTACACCCTAAAACCAAGGCAATTAACATATGCCATGAGCTGCATTACGCTGTGAAGACATAAGATGTCCATTTAGTTAACTAAGCTTCGCATCTAGGAGGAGGCACAATGGGGATCGCAAGGATGCCTGGGGGAAAGTATTTAAACACTAAAGCATAACATCTGATATTAACTATCTTGAGCATGAATCATGTAATGTTCCATACATCAGCAATACTTCCCAAAAAGGTCACTTGTCGTGATACTACACGAATGAACGGGCTTAAGAATGGAATTTCATCACAAAGTTTTTTGAATTGACACCCCGAGATAAATTTTCGTATCTTATTGAGTTCACCATTGTATTCTAATTATAGATACAGTAAAAGATATTACACTCATTGTTCAGAACCAATGGCCAACGGGGCATTGGTTCACTAATGAGGTCATAGTGTTAAGCTGTCCACCAGTATTTATTCCCACTGTTCCTACAATTCATGATTTGCATGATCCACTACATTGTGATGAGATCTGTTACGATTTAAGGGACTTATGATAGGAAAAGGTATGGATCATTCTTGGTGAATCTATGAGGGAATATCTCTTCTTCAACACCTTGCACAAACATATACCCATGGGTATTTTGGGTAGCAGCTACAAGAAACGTGTAGGGCATATTTGTGACACCTTTTGCTTGTGATAGTACCTTCCTCATACCCTAAACTACAATTTCTCATTTTGGGAAAGGTATATGATATCAATCTTAAATTTAGTGTTGTTGGCAGTTAAGTAATGTGTACACCATTCAAATAACACGTCTCTACATGGATGAAAATGCCTACAGACATATACTAGCCATCAAACAAGCAATTACATTAAATTTGGGCAGTTCTAAGCTTGTTTTGGATAGTTTTATGGATCGTAAGAGTAATAAACCTCTTAATTCTGATTTATGTGCACATTGGGAGCTATTTTGGCTAGTCTTCTAGGCATGAAAAAACCCTAATATCATAATCTGGGCACGAACAACCATTTTTAACAGTAAAAAATGCACAAAATACCCAAAATACCATGAATATAAATTCAGTATTATGTATATAACACAGAATACCCATAAAACCAGGAGGTAAACCTTTTAAGCTAAAGCTAAGACCAATGATTAGAAGACATGAAACATGAATATCCATACCTATGTCCCTTGTGGAAATTGAGAAACTACAATTTCCTCAACATGCGTATTTGTGCCACTAGCCTCTGTTTCTGACGAGCCAATAAAATCTGTATCATCAAAGTTGTCATCATTCATGAATCTGGTATACTGCATCAATTCCATATAATTTATAGACATTAGATTTGGAGAATAAAAAAATTAGATTTCATATAATAAATTGAAAAATATTATTGCATACTTACGTACCATGCCTCTGTTTTGATTTTGTCCAGCGATGAATCGCTTATAATTATCTCTACAGTACATTTCATACTGTTGAAGCTCTAATCGATTCATGCTACTCAAGCGATCATCAGAATAATCATCAAATGGGATTTCATCCATACTGGTTGAAGATGACAAAGTATTTATGCCGATTTCCACCCCTTCCAATGCAGCCCCAACATGCTCTTTTATCTCTTCCCTCACCCCTCTTGCTATTTGGGATGTCATTTCCAACTCCTCTGGAAAAGCAACAACTCTAGGATGTGGTTGTACTAATCGAGGCATCGGACGCCTATATTGAACATCTCGTCGTGCATCAAGTCATTCATATGTACGATCTTTGCCACCACCATAAAAGCTGGATCCCGTATCTATATAGTCAAGGTCCATGTGAAACCGGAACTCTGCAATCAACATCTTAACAAAATACTGAGGAACCTTGTCATTATTAGGGAACTTCCCATATGCACACAGGAACTTGGAATAAATATGGGGTGCAATCAGTGGATCATTGAATCTTGCGATCTTTAGACATTTTTTGTCTTCAGGCTGCAAGTCAAAACATGAAAAGACCATTTCTTTTGTGACATTTTTTTAATTTCTTCAAACTTGTGGCGACCCATCATTGACAACCACCTCCTACGCATAATGTCATGAAAAATATGGGTTGATGGTCCAACCCAAGATATGTCTCGATCAAACTGTTCAAATTGTGCAAAACAATCTGGAGACATTGTTGAGAACCAAAAGAGATATTTGAAGTGTTAAGTTCTTCCTGCAATCTCGACGAATGCTCCTTCATCTCTTCCACAGTTAACATAGCGATGTTGTCTTCCCAAGGATATCCTCGGGAACATCTCTAGGATGACTGTAAAGAGGATCATATATTTCATTGCGAGCATACTGATGCACCTGACGACCTCTCCTTGTTTGGGGAGGTGGATTAGGATCAGCAGTAGCAAACCTTGTAAGAAGTAAAATGCATGTGCAAGTATTAAAAACTATATATATAATTTTTCAATCAAATTATAAACATTTAAATAAAATGTGTTCATTTTAAATACCTGATGGAACCTCTGCATTATCATGAACATGGTGAGAAATAGAAATAAAGTCTTCTGAACCATCATTATTGTTAGAATGTCCAGAAGCCCTTGTAGGAAACAAAATATTGGCAATCACATGTAAGTTTACAGGAAAAATCATGTAACTTTTCACAAATAAAATAGTCACGTCAAACAAAAACTCTAGTCAAAATGTATGTAAACAATCTCTACATGGCGATGGCGTATCTGAAGAATAAGACACTAAGGGTGCCATCTGTGGTTGTCCAACGGCCCCTGTAGACCCACCCTTAGACAAACGTCTATCATTTTGAGAGCCACCACCTGTGCACACTAAGATCTTAGAAAGATCTGTGTAAAAGAAGTTTTATGTTTATATAGACTTGAGCGTGAATTGAATGACAATTGAATTTACCTGACGATGACCTCAAGGAGTGAAGCTACATACTAGCCAAGATTGCTTCACCCTGAAGCTATGAACCTGTGCCTGATTCCATAGATTAATAAACATGTCAAATAAGATTTCTAGTCAGAATGTATGTAAACAATCTCTACCCGACGATGGCGTATAAGACACTAAGGGTGTCCTCTGAGTTTGTCCACCGGCACCTGTAGACCCCTCAGATAGACGTCTGTCATTGTGAGAGACACCACCTGTGCACAACAAGATATTAGAAAGATGTGTAAATTTTTTTTATGTTTATATAGACTTGAGCATAAATTGAATAACAATTAAATTTACCTGACGATGACCTCGTGGAGTGTTATTGCATAAAAGTTAAGTTTGTTTCACCGTGAAGCTGTGAAGCTGTGCATGATAAGAATTTTCCACATATTAAAAAACATGTCAAACAATAATTCTAGTCAGAATGTATGTAAACAATCTCTACTTGGGGATGGCGTATAAGACACTAAGCATGTCCTTTGATATTGTCCACTGGCACCTGTAGACCCCTTAGACAGAAGTTTGTCATTGTCAGAGACACCACCTGTGCACAACAATATCTTAGAGAGTTGTGTAAAAAAATATTTATGATTATATAGACTTGAGAATAAATTGAATAACAATTGAATTTACCTGACGATGACCTCACGGAGTGTTGTTGCATAGAATTCAAGTTTGATTCACCCTAAAGCTGTGAAGCTGTGCATGATAAGAAATTTTCACAGATTAATAAACATGTCAAAACGTGTCAAACAAGATAAATATATTTCAGATTAACAATCGAATATACCTGACTGCATCACATGTCTTCGTCTAGCACTGACGGTAGATGTCTCTGGACGATCCATGTGTCCTTGTTAAGACAAAATAAGAAATCAACCAGGTTAATCATAAACTTAGATATGTAGGCACATGAAATGCAAGATTAGAACCTATTCTAGCCTAAATTAATGCTAGCAAGCACACTTCAAAATGTAATAAAACCAAATCAAACAACGAGGTAAACTAACACCGCAGGATTAGCTTAGAATTGGACCACAAGATCATAGCTCCCCTTTTAAATCTTGATATTTGATGTCTTATTCTGGTAGAGGTTGACTAAGCTACTAAAGCAAACTACAAAATGCAAGAAAAGGAAATCTGGAATTACTTTCAAACAACTAATCTCTTAGAAATATTCTATAATAAAAAGTGTTATATTGCATATATATGATACGATGTTCTAATGCCAATGGACTTGAGAGGATCAAATGTCTAAACATATAAGAATTAGATTCTAATACTAGAAATGAAGCGATAAAGATTAAGTATTCTTGTGCAAAGAAAGAGGTAGAGATACTAAAAATCAATTGTCAATTTCTAAGTATACCTAAAGAGGTGAGAAAAAATGAACGACGCAGAAAGCTCTGGAAGATCAAGTACCCCTCAGAATACAAGACTCACAACTCATATGAATGGAGGGTGAAAGGAAAGGATCCGTAATTTGGAATAGTTCTTGCAAAAATAGCGATATCATCCAAGAACACTACTTCTAGAATATTAGAGATGGGAAGAGATCTATTTTATGGTAGAATTTTCAGAATCAACTGCATAGGTTTTCGAAACAACTAGAACTCTAGGAATTTCATACAACTCTACAAACCCAAGGAATACTTCTGTATAGAGGAATAATAACATCTCTATAGGAATACAAACACTTCCGTATAGAGGAATAATACCATCTCTATAGGAGTACAATATAGATATATGAAATACATTCTGAAGTTACATATACATCAACACTCAAGGCATGTAGGGAGTGATGGTGTCACTCCCTTGAAAGTGTATAGGGAGGGATGGTAGACTGACCATCGCCCCCCTAGAATCGCATAGAGGGTGATGGTGGAAAAAAAGTGGGAAAAATGAGGCTAGAGAAAGGTGTAATGGTAAGTGTCTCATATAGGCAATGAAGTGGGGTCTCCAATGAACCTAAGGTTGAAAATAAAGGTATAATATGGATTTTGAAAAAGTTAAACTAAATTCAGTGTTCAATGATCAAATTTAACATTATAAAATACATTGCAATGAATTAGATTTAATGGAAATATCTTCCAATATGGGGTACTACTACTACTTGTGTGTATTCATACAATTGTGGTTAATTTCTAAGTGAAATATTGTATGGTTTATGGCATTTCTATTAAATGTTTAAATATGTTTAGGTTAATTGATATCCAATTTATGTCATCATTATTACTAGTTCAAGTTATCTTTGGTTGTAATCACGAAGACCCACATTTTGGGTGTTATTCAAGTGAGATATTTAGAATTTGGTGATATTCCTAGTTAAATATTTGAAACCTAACAACCTTGGAGCCTAATTATTACAATTTGGTTTAGAATTCCGAAGCGATTTGATCGATTAGAGTTTGTATTATCCTGGTGGATAATCTTGAACACATATTTTAGTGATTGAGGGTATAAAGCTTAATTTATAGATTGCAAATAAGGAGTATTATGAATAGTTGGATGAGAAGAAATCATAGAGACCTATAATGAAAGGAATAATTAAATATTGAAGAATGGGAACAAATAGAGAAACAAATAATTTAGAGTTTAATATAAATAAATTTTATCAAGGTTAAATTACTCATTTTTGGCAAACACATGTGAGCTTTCTTTTTATGTTTGAAACTTATTTTCGACTTGATTTGGACTAAATGATTTCTAGGTTGGACTATTGAATATCTAAACATTCTTTCCCTCCTCTTTCCCTTACATTGCAAAGAATGTACGAGACATTCATTTCTTGGTGTTTTGGGTAGCTTGGGAAGTTGTGTCCTTTTGATGTTGAATATTTCTAAGGCTTACTCATTTCTATTGGACCATAAGAAACATGGTACTATCTATGTTTCTCTCCACCTCAATCCAACCTTCAGTATGAATGATATTTTTCTATGGTTTGATGTGAGAGTAAGCTAATATGGCCATAATATATTTCACTATGGGAAATTCTTTGGGAAGTTGATTCTATGTCATTCTTTGATGATTGAAAATCAAGATCTTGATACATTCTCTTATTTTTTCTAATTGAACCTTCCACTTGGTGTAGGATATTAGTTTCACTTTCACTAACAAACAACTTCATAATTTTTGAAGATTTTGTTGAATCATAGTAACCTGAGTGCTAGTACATGTATCGTCTAATATTCTTCTCCATACACCTCCCTATAAAGTATGGAATGGAGCAACTATGACAACATTTTGGGTTGAAAATGTAGCATTGACTATCAATGCCATATCTATTGTATAAAATCCTACAAAGCATTGCTGAGTCATTTTAAGATATGAAATTGATATATGATATCCAAGAGAATTAACATTTTAAAAGATTAGTACTTGGTGAGCTAAGAGTCCTTTCTGGTCAAAATAAAATACCTATATAGTGCAAGGAAAATAAGAATGATAAACATGTGCATTATCTTCCCTCATCTGACTCCTGTCTTTAGCACCCTTATTAATTTGTCATCAGTCACATCTACATTAATCCATTTTCATTAACCCATTATACTTATCTCACTTTTGATGTGAACATCACTCTGTCCCCAGCTAAAAATATTGGCCGACCTTGGATAATATGATATATGGTTGTACGGAGTGGGGTTGTAAAAAATGTAGGGGATTGTAGTAAAAATTGATACAACAGAGTGGAACGAACAAGGCATTAAAGGAGATTATAGCCAGGGATTTCTAACTAAAAGCATCTTAAAAATGATGAATTGTGGTCAATATTCAAGGAGAAAGTGAATGGAAAACTTGAGTTAACTGAAGAAGAGTGTTGATGGAGTGCCAATAAGTCGAACGCTAGTAAGATGTGGTTGGTAGCAGCACTCTGAAGTACTTTGGAGCAGGTAGGAAGTATTCTGCAACTTTATTGAATTATGTAGGAGCAAATGAAGAAGTCTTTCGAATTCAACAATGCAATTTCACACTTGATTGATGTCGGATTCGACAATTGTCACGTACCCACCCATTCAACCATGGCAAGGCAGGGTACATGAAGCAAAATTCAGGGCTTTCACATGCTCTCATCCCATTAGTTAGATTCATATAAATATAAAAATGGGTGAGCAGATGTAAAACAAATCAACTATGCACAACGGAATTAAAACAACGTCCACACACACTTCATGCTCATCTAACATATCAAAATAAGCATTAGTTAAACATTGCAGAAGTAATACATAGACTTAAAAACACTTATATTCATTATGCAGCTGCCCCAAGCAACTAGCTATGTCGCTGCAACGTTCCACCCAACCATAGGCTCTTCGACAGCTTATACTGACTCCGTCCGAAGGCCACCCCCGAGCTGGTCATGATTCTCACAAGGAAAGGGAACATTCTAGCTCACACGCAGTCCATTAACCATTTTATCTCAGCCAAGCCAGTTCAACTGGGTTTATCAAGCTACACTTGAACAATGGATGCTCATTCTCAATCTCAAGCTGGAACAATGGATTACCCATTATCCATACCCCAACATACTCTTTCTTCTCACAGCAAAATGATCATTGACAGGGCTACCCATTTACAACAGAGGTGTTCACAAAAACAGGGTCCACATTGGCTCTCCCAACTCGTGGTTCACCCAAGCGAACTGTGGAATTTCAATTTCAACCCGAGGGAGCAAAACTGATTTCTCTCCACTGGTTAGGATCCTTTCCAATGGCCTAAACGACTTCTAGGAAGACTCACAAACGTTATGTTTTCTTACCCACTTGTAATCAGTACAAAAACGCCCCTTCCCAGGTAGAAAGATGAAGGGAAAACCAGAAAACCATGGAGAAAAACGCCCAGGCAGCTAGAGCTGCATGAGGAAGCAAGACTGAGGGTTGCCTAATAGCTTAGGGAGCAATTTCGTGGCTCTATTCTTGCCCAAGGAGACCAACACGATTTTCCATGAAGGGTGGCTTGCCCATACCCGATTTTTGGACAGCCATACCTCCCCATTCCCAAGGCATTAACTTCCCCAACCAACTCTTGGGAGAAATCAATGGTTGGGTACAAAAGTCAACATGGGTAGTTGAGGGTTTGATGGGTTCTCTCATTGACACTTGGCTTGACCTTATTGGTTCAAGGGTTTGAATGTCCCCCCCCCCCCAATTCCTTGTGAAATCATGCCCCCATATCTTTGTTGCATTGCATAGCTAGTTGTGGGTATTTTTATTAAAATGCATATTACATGATGTTGAAATTCCAATGTGCCTGGCTAGCATGCAAAGCATATGCATCAATAAATCGATGGCGGGGCCTTGGCCTTGAGATCCTCACCATGATTTCATAACAATATTACATCATTTATAATGTTAATGCCATGGGGTCAAACTGGGGACGTTACATTCCCCTCCCCTTGGAATAACACCGTCCTCGGTGTTTCACCACTCCGGACTATATACCCACTTTACACATGATTCACAATTCACAAGATGTGAGAGGTCTGCTCTGCATTTCATCCCTTTACTTTGAGCTTTCAGGACCCATTCCTTTGGCTTCCACAATCGTTCCTGCTGGCTTTGGTCTTCCAGCTCTACAGGTGGGCATTGCTCCCGAGCAATCCCTTTTCTTTATTCACCTTCTAGCTGCTCCACAAGTCTAGAGTTTCATGGATGCCATCCTTCTTGTTGTCCCGGCAACTATCTGTGAGACTTATCATGGCAATTCCTGTTAGGACAAGCATAACACAATAATAAAATTAGTCAATTATTTTCCTAATTGACTTGGAACGTCCATGCTTTACTCATGAGACTTCCACACATTTCATGCTTTCCACACACACATGAACTCATTCATGTTCATCCTTTCACAAGAAAATAACTATTTCAGCATTCACAATTCATTTCAGGCAATGAAGCACAATTTGTTTTCATTTATGACATGCACTCAACAATCCTTTGTTTCTAATATGCATCAATCAAAAGAAAGAGAAGAGTAAGAGTTTTCCCCCTCTTAGTCTTGTTCCAATCCGGAGCCACACCATCACTGGTGGTTCTATGCTCCTTGGCCTCTTTCATTTCAATGTGAATGCTTGACTTGCCCTTTCTTGGCTATGACACTTTAGTGTCTAAGGTCTGTTTAATGGATTTCAACTAGGGAACCCTTCCCCATTGTCGCTTATGGAACCTTTGGCTGCTAGGACCCACATAGTTCCATTAGCACCATCTTTCATTACTGCTCATGCAGAGCTCTTTAGGACAGTCCTATGTCCACATGCATCCTCCAGATGCTTTCATAGTCCTTACTTCCAGCAATACCTATGCTCAAACATTGAGTCAATTCACACATTTAGTGTATTTTAACAGGGTTTATCTCCAAATGAGAAATTTAAGAAATCATAAACATATGCACATGTATATTCATAAGCAAGAGTTGCAAGATAACCAAATACTTATCTTTATTGGATGTCTTAACTTTATCCCACAGGATCCTTCTTCGCTTTCCAAGCATTGGATTTCCCGTGGATACAACAATGAATGTTGGGCCAGCATGCAGGCTACTCCACACCCATTTGAATAGGCAATGCCAGGCCAGTACGCTGACTGGTTTTATCAATTTTTTAAGGGAATGTTTGGCCAGCGCGCTAGCTGCTCCACAACATCGAGTGGTTAATGTTCCCATCAACTATTCTCAGAATTTACCAAGAATTTTATAGCTCCAACCAGTTACCCCCTAGCTTTACCAAGCATTTATCGCTCCAACCAGATACTCCCTGGCTTTACCAAGCATTTATAGCTCCAACCAGTTACTCTTTGGCTTTACCAAGCATTTATAGTTCTTTCAGGGTCCTTTCTTCCTGTAATGGCCAAGGTTTCCAACAAAGAAACAACAATGTATTAGCTTGGTTGCAATAAGACTTGTACCTGAAATCTTCATTATTCCAAACAAGAATTAAATGAAAATGAATACTTATCTGTATTGTGCATTTCCTCGCTACTCTACAGGTTTCCTTCTCTGCTTTACAAGCCTTGGAGCACCTGTGGGGTGGATGCTTGGCCAGCACATATGCTGCTCCACAACATCATCCGAATAAGAAATTCCAAGCCAGTGCGTCGACTGGGTTTATCAGGCATCCCAAAAATCAGTATACTAAGCTAGTACACCGACTGGGTTTATCAAGCATACAATAACCATTTCCAAGCCAGTTATCCTACTGGGTTTGTCAGGAAATAACACCCTTCACCAATACCTCCACAACATGCAAGTAACCAATGCCAAGCCAATACACCGACTGGGTTTGTCAGGCATTAATTTAACAACATGCCAAGCCAGTACACCGACTGGGTTTATCAGGCATCCAACAACCTTTCGCCACAACTCCCAAATAACCAATGCCAAGCCAGTACGCCGACTGGGTTTATCAGGCATACAACAACCATTGCCAAGCCAGTACATCGACTGGGTTTATCAGGCAATATGAACAACATAATATGATTACGTGGCTCCTTCTCTTGTGCAACCAGTGGTTCCCTTCCAAGAACTCCATAGGTGACTCACTTGACTGCAGGCTAGCATGGCCCCACAATACCCACTCACACTACACAAGGATGATACCCCTTTTCTGCAACATAGCTCCTCGGGCCTATCCATCCCTTCTGGTGTCCATTAGTGTGAGCGTAGAAAGGTTACCACTGCCCATGCAGTCCTCTTGAGCACCCTTTCTTCACTTTGCCTCTTACTTGCAACACCAAGTTGCATTTGTGTAAGCTGTTAGCACAAGAAGGATAAGCAAGCTCATCAGTATTGTTGCCCAAAAATTGTAATCACATTTCATATCATTCACTACCAAGTATTGAAACACCAGGAATGAGTCCATTCCCTTAGGGTGTAGTCAATATTGAGAACCCTATCATGACCCAGCACCAGAAAAGGTGTGCACCCCCTTTCTGATGTGCACCATGTAGGCCCTAATCATACTCAAGCAGTATGCAATGATATAAATAAGATAGAGCATGCTTTGCATATTAACCCTAATAATTTAGACATGCATGTTCTTGTCTAGGGTCATAGAATACTCATTCATTTGCATATGTGTATCACATGCCTTCTGGGCATAGATTTACCATTTCACTTCCATGGTTTACCGACATGCGGTTTGGCTGAGGCATTATCAACCTTTACAATGGCGTTTCACCCGAAACCCATTTCCAAAGCATGGGATCCTTCCCATCTAGTTTGGCTTCTGCAGGCCATCACACATGGTTTTCCTGCAATGTGTCATCCTGGCACACTTTATCAAATAGCCAAACAGTCAGCAACATTTAACAATAAGCTTCAAATATGATTGTTCCATAACCAATCAATAGCATAAATAATTAAATTCAATATGAATTTACAATTCTATCTCCCACAGAAATTGATTTGCTTAGCAATGAGTCTCTCCTCATATTGTTTGGCCCTTGTAAGTGGTATCACGCTGCCCATTATGGTTTCACCCTTGCTACCATACCTGAACATCCACCTACAGCATGTCTTCCTGACACAATTCTATATAAGCCAAACAATCATTAGCAATTATAAGCAAATTCTCAAATCTGAAATTTGTAACTCTGTTTTCCTACAGAAATTAGATTTGCAACTTAAACCAGACAATTTTCAGATTCGTTTCATGCGTAAATTTACAACCATGAGAACCTTCTCATAACCTTTGGATTTTGCACATGGTAGATCCCAGTCTTTACTATGGACTTATCCTCATTGCCATACACAAGATTTTTCTACCTGAAAACTGAAACTTCAGTCAGCCAAACACGTTGTGAGTATCTACGCACATAATCATTCATTGCCACAATAGAATTTCAAGACATAGTCACACTATCCATGCAACTTAAATAAATCGTAAATACTCATTATTTCATAGTCATATCATTCATACAACTCTGTCCTTCCACAACATTCTAGCAGCCCATCGATCATGATTTGGCTCTTCATGTACTTACTATTCTGCATCACCATAATCAGGACCACCAGTCCTCACTTGCTTTGGTTATTAGGCACATAACCAACATACACATGGCATGATATAAATTCATATGAATGCATTGAGATTTCTAAACAGTCATAGGGTGTAAGGATCATTTCCTTCACTTACCCACACCTCACCAAGATTGGTAGGCTAACAATCCCAATCGGTATTCAATATCACATGCAAACTAACTCAACATAGCTCAAACATGGTTGAAGAGATCTTACCAAATCCTCTTTCAATCATTCATGCAATTTGGCACCAATAATCATTACCTGCATGGTTACCATTAACATCGCCTGATGTTACCTGATCAGTTGGCCTCTTACCAAGGTTGCTCAGTCCTTTTTCCAACTTATAGATTTGTTGCACCATCCTTTCTGCATAAGGTTGTTGGCTTCATGCAACAACATCCTCAGCACCTTTGGCCATGCTCTTTATTATCTTTGGTCCTACAACCAATACCAACATCAATAGTGATTATTAACCACAATATCCTCCATTAGTGGTTCATTGCATATGCAGACTTCATTATTCTACCAATATGCAATATCCCATTTAGGCACAAGCATTTCCATATGCACTATGCGATGTTTGTTAAGATGCCATCTAGTGCATATACATCTATGTAATCCCTTACATTTTTAACATTTCTACGCCATATGACAATTTCATAATTATAAGTATGTTAGCAAATAGGGTTTTAAAGAATTCTTCCCTTTTCAATCTCTCATCGTGACATGGAATTCCTCTTCCATATCATGCAATTGTAGATATTACCCATATTGACAACAAAATTTGTTTGTCAAAACAGCCGCTGGCACTCTTCTGCACTAAATATCTATGATATATGTAGACCTCGTTCAAACTCTAGTCATGCATCATTGTTCCCTGCTGGACAAGCTTTCCAATGCCTATCTTCATGCTCCATTCCGACATCGGGTGCGGAAGCTGCATCTCTTCAAAAATGACAACTTTTACTCCAATTCTGCACATTTTACACAGTTGCTTTTTTTTGGTCCAGAATGCCAACTTTAGCCATCTGCGGAAGAAAATCTATGCGGAATCACAAAAACTTATCTATCGGGTGAAGTTATTCCATATAACAAGGAACACTCCGCAATTCACGAATTTCAATTCCAATGCACCATTCATCTTCTATGAATTTCTGGGTTTTGCTACTTCTCACTTTTCACATTTTTCCAAAATTCCAAATTTTGGGCCAAAAATGGCTATCTCCCAAACGGTGCATTCCTGGGAAATCTTCGTCTAACGGAAACTGTCCGTCTTAATGAGAATATGAAATGTCTAGTTCAGTAAAAAAATTTATTCCCAAACTCGGGGTGACTTCCACAAATTTCGGGGTGACTTCCCAAACTCCTCCGCGTTGTGGAAAAACTCGCGGAATGCTTCTGCAGTTTCAGAGCAATTCGCCGAATGCTTCCGCAGTTTCGGAAGACATTCGGGAATTCTCTCCGAAACAGACTTAAACAAATTTTTCAAAACAAATTTTTTTCCAAACAGACTTAGGAAAAATTTGAAAACTTTCTTTCTTTCAGAGATGACTGTAATTGGATTTGGCCCATAGAGGCCCAATGCTGCAACCAACAGCTCTGATACCAACTGTCATGCACCCACCCATTCAACCATGGCAAGGCAGGGTACGTGAAGCCAAATTCAGGGCTTTAACATGCTCTCAGCCCATTAGTTAGATTCATATAAATATAAAAATGGGTGAGCAGATGTAAAATAAATCAACTATGCACAACGGAATTAAAACAACGTCCACACACACTTCATGCTCATCTAACATATCAAAATAAGCATTAATTAAACATTGCAAAAGTAATACATAGACTTAAAAACACTTATCTTCATTATGCAGCTACCCCAAGCAACTAGCTATGTCGCTGCTACGTTCCACCCAACCATAGGCTCTTCGACAGCTTATACTGAGTCCGTCCGAAGGCCACCCCCGAGCTAGGCATGATTCTCACAAGGAAAGGGAACATTCCAGCTCACACGCAATCCATTAACCATTTTATCTCAGCCAAGTTAGTTCAACTAGGTTTATCAGGCTACACTTGAACAATGGATGCTCATTCTCAAGCTCAAGCCGGAACAATGGATTACCCATTATCCATACCCCAACATACTCTTTCTTCTCACAGCAAAATGATCATTGACAGGGCTACCCATTTACAATAGAGGTGTTCACAAAAACAGGGTCCACATTGGCTCTCCCAACTCGTGGTTCACCCAAGCGAATTGTGGAATTTCGATTTCAACCCCAAAGAGCAAAACCGATTTCTCTCCACTGGTTAGGATCCTTTCCAATGGCCTAAACGACCTCCAGGAAGACTCACAAACGTTTTGTTTTCTTCCCCACTGGTAATCAATACAAAAATGCCCCTTCCCAGGTAGAAAGATGAAGGGAAAACCAGAAAACCATGGAGAAAAACGCTCAGGCAGCTAGAGCTGCATGAGGAAGCAAGACTGAGGGTTTCCTAATAGCTTAGGGAGCAATTTCGTGGCTCTATTCTTGCCCAAGGAGACCAACACAATTTTCCATGAAGGGTGGCTTGCCCATACCCGATTTTTGGACAACCATACCTCCCCATTCCCAAAGCATTAACTTCCCCAACCAACTCTTGGGAGAAATCAATGGTTGGGTACAAAAGTCAACATGGGTAGTTGAGAGTTTGATGGGTTCTCTCATTGACACTTGGCTTGACCTTATTGGTTCAAGGGTTTGAATGTTCCCCCCCCCCCCCCAATTCCTTGTGAAATCATGCCCCCATCTCTTTGTTGCATTGCATAGCTAGTTGTGGGTATTTTTATTAAAATGCATATTACATGATGTTGAAATTCCAATGTGCCTGGCTAGCACGCAAAGCATATGCATCAATAAATCGATGGTGGGGCCTTGGCCTTCAGCTCCTCACCATGATTTCATAACAATATTACAACATTTATAATGTTAATGCCATGGGGTCAAACTAGGGACATTACAACAATGGTGAGCCTCAATATGCTTTTGTAAAGGTAGACGCCTTATATCATTCTCAAAATGGTTTCAAAACAGTGAAATCTCCCAACGCACTAGGGACACATTGACATGGATTCTTTGTTTACACTTAAGGTTGCTTAATGAAGTAGAAATCCCTGACCCAGTGAGGGAAGTTATCTTGGCTATTGACTTGGTATGTGATATCTTGGCTATTGACACTCAATGTGCTTCTAGTTGGAAGAGGGTCCAAATATACCGTTGGTCCAATCACAAGAGGAATTCGGCCTCTAACCCTAACCCTAAGGACGAATTGATCGAAATTAGATTAGTTCCAAGGAACGGTAGCCAAATTTGAAATTGAATTTGGTTGGGTTTTAGAGAGATGCCCGTGGAAAAAGAGAAACATACCCATGTGCGGTCGTCTGATGGTATGGTCATCTGGTCAACTGGATTGAACTAGTGGTGGCGGTCCTCTTCTTGTGGTCGTGGGTGGTCTTCCCTTCCCTTCAGTGTTTCAACAAATAGAGTTGTAGTGGGTGGTCTTCCTTCCCTTCGCTATTTCAACATAGTGTTGGTTTGAGCGAAAACAGACAACAACGTCAACATCGTTGAAAATGACAATGCATGTGGCAGGGAAATATTATTGCATTTATATAGTTAAACATAGCTCGGCCGAGACGTTAAAAGGAATCAAAACTCTCGATCGAGAAACCTGTCCGAGAGTTTGACAAAAAAAATGATTATACTCTCGAAGGAGAAACTAAAAACTCTCAAGCAAACAATTCTCTAACTATGGAAAAAATCACGGACGAGAGAAATCTAACCGTGGTTAATTTCTCGCCCGAGAAGTAGTAAAACTCTCGCCCGAGAAAATTTGTTGACTTTTGTCTCATGTGAGAAAACAGAAATTAGAACAAAAAAAAAGTAAATTGTCACGGAATTGTTTCCCACCTTCGCGTTTTCACCCTTGGGTTGGTACAAAAAGATATAAGGTTAGATTGTGATAGTCAAATTGCAATCTTTGTAGCAAAGAACCATGCTTATCATACTAAAACAAAGCATATTGATTTGCAATATCACTTTGTGAGAGAGATATGATTGAAGATATGAAGGTGTTGCTGGAAAAAGTTGACATCTTGAAGAATGTTGTAGACTCATTGATGAAGTCTATTAGTACTGAGAAGTTTTCTTGGTGTAGAGAATCTATGGTTATTGATGCCCTGAACTATGACCCTATCAGTACTGGCCCCATTGCTATGCAAAAAAAACAAGTGGGAGAATGTTGGGTATGTACTTTGCATGTCGGTCTATATCTAATCTTAGTTAATGGATTAGGGGTTTGGATGTTGTAGAATACCTAAATATTGTAGTGTGAGTACTTAAGAAACAAAATGAGAAAGATAGAGGGGCAACTCTAAGTTTTGTTGGTTTTTCCCTTTAACGGTTTCCACGGTAAATCTATGTGTATTGTGTGTATGCCATTGTGTAATCTCTATTTTTCTTAAGAATCTATATGCATTGCTTCTCTTCATAGGTTTAAAATGTACAAACTCCATGCATTATGTGTTGAGCTCCTAGGAATTTCACTCTCCTTTTGACTTGGCATGTTTGCATCGATTTCGTAATACACCATGCCATAAGAAAATCTATCTAGTTTAAGAATCTAGTCTCATTCGTTCATGATATTTCACTTTTGAAAAAGAATTTTGGAGAGCTCTTGTAGCTTGTGCTCTTAAGACAAAAACCCTAAGGGTGAAATCAAATTCAGTGGCGAAACCATCCACCCTAGTCGATCTAGAGGAGAAGCTCACTTAGATTTACTCATTGCACTTCATAGATGTGGTTGGAATAAGGATTTTCAAATAGAACTGAGGAATTTATTTGAGTTTCATTCTATCATTGGGGAAGGGAGCACTTGTTGAGGAGGTTACAGTTGCATTTACTGGTGTTCTGTTGTAAGAGGAATACTAGGGTTATTTATTCAATATCGAAGCTAAGCAAAGGAAGGGCGCAAACCTCAGAGGAGAGTGGGATCAACCTGAGTTAGAACATTGGCTTCGTAGAGCAATTTGGAATCAAAAGACACCATAAATTCATACCAAACCTTGTCACTCTAGCTGTCAATGTTCATTGCTCCAAAGGAGGTCATGGGACACTGCAGGGTATTGTACTTCTTCATTTCTACTGCCATTTACTTTGTGGACCACTAATATTCTCTGGTTGCTATTAAAAAGGAGGGCATAGTCATTGTTAAAGAGAGAGGCGCACCACCTATTAAATTGACTTTATTGCTAAAGGACCAAGAATAATCAGTGGCCGAGTTCATCGTCAAATCATGGATGTATAATGTTGCATACAGATGGAGTTTAACTATGCATTCATACTGGGAGCTTATTTTAGTATTCACAAGATGTTAACGATATAAAGACAATCAAATCGTGGGGGTTTCCCTATTTGTATATTCCTGTAGAAGCGTGAAACATAATAAGTCAAGTTACAGGTCATAGATATAATCCTCATCATTTTTATACTATTCATATATACTGTTATTAGTGCTATTGTAATCTACATTACATTTCAGTGTTGATTGTGTGTGTATGTATTTGGTCATTATATATACTTGAACGTGTTTTTTTTTTATGACCGTACATGATGACTCATGAAATATGAACTAAATAAAAACTCTCTCAAATTAATCATCACCAAAGTATCCAATCATATTTGGAAAACAAAATAAGCTAGTGATGCTACAACAGTTGTTCACAAAGTGTTTGACAAAATACCAAACCAAACTTTCACACCTAGATCCGTTTGTTTGAACAGTAAACTACAACATAATGTATTTGAAGTGTTTGTCGAAAGCCTACACGCAACCTACACCGGAAGTAAACCCATAAAAACTCAGATTTGGTTTAGAAAACATAACCTACAATAGTTTAATGTTTTATGACCAAGTGTGTGACAAAGGCCAAAGTCAAATTACAGTAGCATTTGAGGGGTGAAGTCAGTCTAGAATCAGTTGGGGACATTATAGTGGTATCAGAGCTGTGAATCTTAACAGCTTGAGGGGAAATATTTGAATAAGATATTTTCATAGTGTTTCCATTGAGTGACCAACACTATACCTTTCAAGTTCAATAGTGATGACTTGGTAGCAAGGTTTGATTTCAGTGGTTTAACAAGGATGAAGACAAATCAAGAACTCTTGGTAGAATTGTTACAAGCTTCTCAAGAATATCAAAAGAATCTAACCACATTGATAGAGCACCCTAAGTGGTTGGAGCCTTAGTTTATAGTTGGGAAGAAGGAAGCGAGGTTCAAATCTAAAGTGGTTGGTGACATGGATGCCTCTTCACTTCATGATGAAAGTTTGATAGAACCCCAAGATGACTTTTTGGAAGTGCATGTGCCTGTTCATGTTGAGGATGTGTGCAATGAGGTTGATACAAAAATCAAGGACAAGGACGACAATGAGAAGAATGACTATGAATACGAATAAAAAAATTTGGATGAAGTTGATAGTTCCCATGAGTCCCATCAATTGATAGGGAAATTGAAGGTAAACGAAGACCATATTATGGAAGCCATGAAATATTTTGATGATACACATGCATTGGTGACAAAATGTTGTTGTAGAGCTATGAGGGACATATGATAGTTTGGGAGGAGAAACTTGCCTTGCATATTTTCAGGTACTTAGAGAAGTAGTGGTAGTAATGAAAGCTAACTACCTATGCCTACTTCTGATATAGATAATCTTCTCATGCTTGATGGGATATACCATGGTGAGCTACAATGGAAAGAAGAGGAAGTTTACATGCTTACTCATGATATTGATATTGCCTTGGATTACTTGAATATCATGCAAAAGGCCCTTAAAGAATTAGAGATGCAGGTTGAGCAGATTCGTGTGGAGTTGAGTTGGTTACATCCTTCATCCTACATAGTAGAAAATCAGTCATATATGGAATCCTTGACATAGAAGAAGGTTGTATGCACTTATGATTTGATGGAGGAACCTCGTCTGAGGGTTGATCATGAGGGGAATTCAAACTTGCAGCCATAGGCAAAGAAATATGACCCCAAGAATTTTGATGTTGCACATATTTTACATTATAGGGATAATGAGACGTCTCTTTTGGAGAGCCCATTAAAGGCTCAATTTAGAGCCGCAAATGACATAATTGAGCATATACCTTGTGGACCAGCCAACAAGGAATCATGTGCATCCATGGATTGTGGGGACTAGTATATTGCATATGGGGACACATTCATTTGGGATCCAGGTTCATTTGACACTAGTGGAGTGATTGATACAATTATAGAGGTTTTGTTGTTGTCCTTTGATGCTCTCATTATATACAACAGGATATGGGAGGATCCCCCGAGATAGTTGGATGAGACATGGGGCATTATGGACACAACAAATAATTATTATTTAGGGCATGTCGTCAATGCACAATATGATAGACATGGATTGGTGGATGGCGTCACCTACTATAGAGGTAGCAGAATTCTCTATGCAATTTAGCAGGAACTAGACAACTTAGCATGCACATAGTTGATTCATAGTACATTGTTTCCACCAGCTTGTTGCATATAGGAATAAGAGACGAGGATCAGATAAATTCCGACAGTTATCAGTGGGGAAAAACAACATTTATTAGGGATTGGAAGTGGTAGAATTCCAATTTGTCTATGGGATCCAGGGATTTATCTGGTTGGTAGATTACTTCACCTTTTGTTGGGCAGGCTTGTGAAAACGATTGGTTTATTTCACTTTTAGTTCATCATGAGGGGATTGTTGAGACCTATTTGATATGGAGAGAGAAGTTTTCCCTTTCGTCACCCGGGATCGAGTCTAGTTTTGGATTGGTAGACTTTGAATTCACTGAGATGCCTTGGCAAGATATGATTCATGATCATGGGTTTAGCCCTTATAGGTATTTCAATGTGGGGTTTCAGGAGAAGAGGATAGTGTATGGGCACAATGGTCAAGAAGTTATGATCAAAGTGGCATAATGTCATCATGGCAGTACCTTTTTGAGATTGTCATGGGACCCTGAGTTTACAGGGCTTGGAAGTTCAACGACTAAGAAAGTTGGATGGACCCTTACCGGGGATAATCACTTAGATTTTCCATTGGGATTTAGTTTTGAGGAGAGCATTTCACTTTTCAGTTATTCACTAGGATTTTGTAGCATCTCACTATGGTGACAGTATTTTTAGCTAGAAGAGGCCATGATTGGATTATTGGGGACAAGATCTTTTTCGGTGAGGATTGGCTTCTACTTTTAGGATTTCACTATTGAGGTGCATGGGATTGGTTCCCTAGTAGATCAGTTCTGTGAGGGGTTGAACATGTTTTTGCAGTACCGATTTTCTCTACTTATTGGCAATATTAAGGAGGCCTCTTATGTTAGTACATTGTTGGCCATTGATTTGAGTGGAGGATGCTTTATGCTCTCTCGGTTGGTTTGGGACCCTAGTACCATTTTTTTCTTAGTTTGGTTCAGTTTGTGGAGTGTTAGGTTGCGATGGCTTTACTTAAGGACAAGAAATATCTGGGAAGGGAGGATTGTCATGTCTCCATTTTTATGTTCTCTAGATCTACAAGGGGATATGGATTTCAAAATGGTTTCATCTTGATAAAAAGGGAAACAATTATTTATTTAATGTCACCAGGAAAAACGTGACTTTATAAAGTGACGGTGAGTAATTAATTCATAAATTGACTATAGAAAAAGTCACTTTATTAATTAAAAAGGGAAAAATGTAAAAGTGGTTGAAAAGGGTCAAAATTAAGGTAAAAGGAGAAGAAGCCACTCTCTCATTATTTCATGATATTTCACTTTCAAAAAAGAATTTCGGAGAGCTCTTGTAGCTTGTGCACTTGGGACAAAAACCCTAAGGGTGAACTTGATTTTAGTGGTGAAACCATCCACCCTAGTCGATCTAGAGGAGGAGATCACTCATATTTCCTCATTGCACTTCATGGTTGTGGTTTGAGTAAGGATTTTCAAGCAGATCTGAGAATTTTATTTGATTTTTAGTCTATCACTGGGGAAGGGCGCACTTGGTGAGAAGATTACACTCGCATTTACTGGTGTTCTACTATCAGAGGGAGATTAGGGTTATTTCTTCAGTATTGAGGCTCGGGAAAGGAAGGGTGCAGAACTGAAAGGAGAGTGGGATCAACCTAAATAGAACATTGGCTTGAGAAAGTGATGTGCAGTCGAAATACACCATAAATTCATGTCAAACCTTGTCGCTCTAGCTACTATTGTTCATTTCTCTAGAGGAGGTCGTGGGATGCTGCTGGGTGCTGTACTTGTTCATATATGCTACCATATACTTTGTGGACCACCAATTTTCCCTGGATACTATTAAAAAATAGGGCACAACCATTGTCAAAGAGAGAGGCGCACCACTTGTGAAATTTACTTCACTACTTGAAGATCAAGAATAATTAGTGGCTGAGTTCATCATCAAATCATGGATTATATATAAGGTTGCATCTGGATAGAGTTTAACTATGCATTCATATTGGGCGCTTATTTTAGTATTCACCAATTGTTAACTACAAAAATACAAGCAACTCGTGGGGATTTTCAAGTATGTATACGCCTGTAAAAGGGTGTTGCATAATAAGTCAAGTTACAGGTCAAAGATAGACTCCTTATCATTTTTATACTATTCATATATATTGTTGTCAGTGCCGTTGTAATCTACAGTACATTTTGGTTTTGATTATGTGTGTATGTCTTTGGGCATTATATATATACTTGAACGTGTTTTTTATTTATTTTAAAGAATGTGTTTTTCTTTATGACCATATAAGATGACTCCTGAAATCAAAACTAAATAAAAACTCTCTCAAATTAATCATCACGAAAGTTGCTAATCGGATTTGAAAAAAAAAACAGTCCAATAATGCTACAACATTCATTCACAAAGTGTTTGACGAAATACCCAACCAAAATTTCACACCTAGATCAGTTTGTTTTTGTTTAAATAGTAAACTACAATAAAGTGTATTTGAAGTGTTTGCCGAAATCCTACAAACAAGCTACACCAGAAGTAAACCCGTAAAAACTCAGATTTGGTTTAGAAAACATAACGTACAACAATTTAATGTTTGACGACCAAGTGTGTGACAAAGGCCAAAGTCAGATTACACTAGCATTTGAGGGGTGAAGTCAGTCTAGAATCATTGGGGGACATTACAAATGTCCATTTTCATCTCTATTGGGAAACTCTAGTGATAGATGGACCTCTTTGCAATTAAATTTAACCAAAGCCACTATTTGAGATAAGGCAAGTAGCTAAAAATGATAAACTATCACCAAATTAAGAAGTGAAATTTAGTATAAGAGTTGAAATTCAGTATAATATAATAATCAAGGCCAGAGTTCCATTAGACACATAATCAAGACTAGTTTTAAGTTTTGGGAGATGAATAGGCAAAAGTAGCCAAAACAACTTTATGAATGAAGGTTATCTTAGTAAAATGTCAAACCCGCTTTGTAAAACCAATGGCTTTGTTGGTTATTGTTGAACTGTAATGAAAGTCCATTATGGGATTTGAATTTTTGGGTTGGGATGTTCAGGGACAAAGGGATTATGTTACTATTTAGGTGAATGAAGAACCTGGAAAAATTGCTATTTATTTTATTGATGGAAGCGATAATTAACTTAGTCCAAAATCAATAAAGAATTATGTTGGAATTGTAGCCAAAGAAACCATGCCTTTAACATATCTATGCAAGCCCACATAGCTTGAATATTTTTTATTCATGGGGATAATCCCTTGCAATTGCACAATGTC
The DNA here is from genome assembly GCA_027924585.1 of Larix kaempferi. Lineage (NCBI taxonomy): Eukaryota > Viridiplantae > Streptophyta > Pinopsida > Pinales > Pinaceae > Larix > Larix kaempferi. The sequence goes on from BSBM01000627.1 coordinate 471,733, forward strand.
AATGCAAACCACAAAGCCTCTTTCAAATTATTGAGTAGCAAATAGAAAATAAAAATAAGACCTTGACGTTAATATGAATCACAATGGTCTTATTGCTGACTGGGCTCTTATAAGAATATACATGTATTAAACTACTCTAGCATGGAAAAAAATTGATATGCACGTATTAACGTATCAATTGAAAAAAATTGATACGTTTCAATTAAAATCTATCTCCAAACTGCATGGCCACCAAGTGACTACACAGTAGTGGGCATCTTCAACATCTTCGGGTCGTCCATCCAACGTCCATCAAACTACATGCCCACCAAGTGTCCCAAGTGCATGGCCATCAAGTGTCTTCGACATCATTGGGTCATCCAGCCAATGTCTGAGAATGTGTCATTCAACAATGTCCATTTTCAACGTTACTTAGAAATTCAAGTGATAGATGGCCCTCTTTACAAATTAATTCGACCCGAGCCACAATTTGAGATAAAACAAGTAGCTAGAAATGTAGGACTATCACCAAATTAAGAGGTAAAATTCAATATAATAAAATAATCAAGCATCAAATTCCTTTAGACACGTAATAAATATTGGTTTTTAGTTTGTGAAATAATTCGGACACATAATCTGGACTAGTTTTTAATGTTTTAGAATTAACGTTAACTTGAGATAATCATTAATCCATCAGTTGTGTAATATGGTCGTCTTAGAAATCAAATGTTTCATTAAAACAAGTCCTCGATTGCCTTTTGCCTCGATTTGAGGCCAAATAATACATCCAATATATTGATTGGTTAGTTTAAGATGTCCAACATATTGCTTCGCTAGTTTAATTACCTTTAATGAAAACTTAGGTTAGAGCAATGAAAAATTACGGCATGGCAATTTTTAATAGTCCTTGCCAACCTAAATAGGTTGGAACTAATAATATAATAACAAAAGCAAGATTTTATGCAGTGAAAATAATTAATATTATTAAAACAAAGTTAACATTCAAACCTAAACAAAATGAAGGTGTGTTTAAAAATGCATATTTAGTTTGTGATCTGTGCAAATCTTCACTTACATATCAAGGTCAAGGTTAGGAAGGTGGAACTAGAGCTGACACATCTGCAATGAACAATGTAACACCGGGGGTATCTCTATGCACTATTGGTCAATCCCCACAAAAGTTTACTCTCTTCTTTTCTCAAATCATTTTCCTTGGTGTTATAGTCGTATTTGGTTACCCTTGTCCAGATGCAACTCTTGGTCCAATCATTGACCACTTAGCAAGCTTCTGCACATCTAGAGTTAATTTTCTCCAAGGTTTATGATTTTCTTATGAGTTTCCTTAGAGAAACTCACGGGCATCTCATGGGATTCTTTAAAGCAACTCACAGGGGCATTAGTAAAAGTAAAAAAATAATTAAATGTGCATTAAATGCATGCTATTGGGTGGAAAACACAATAAGTGTACACCTATACATGCCCTAAATTCTTCCCCCACCACCTGAACTTATTATCACGAGTATAAATAAGGGTATTGGGTTGGGAAAAATGGTAAGAGTTTGTTGGCAAGGGCATACTAGAGAGTTGAAAAAAGGAGGAAGCTTGGATTTATATTGTTATTCCCTTGTTTGAAGTTTCCTAATTCTAAACACTAGTTTGAAGTTGAGTTGGGATTCACCTAGACATAATAAAGTCCAAAAATATAACATGAGTTTAAGTAGGCTTATGGTCTATGAAGTTTGAATTTGAGTTGGGGTTCACCTAGCCATAATCAAGTCAAAGAATATAACATGATTTTAAGTGGGCTTACGGTCCAAGAAAGAGGAACTTGGATGTGGTGGCAAAGGTGTTGGTAGTGGAGATCATGTATAATATTTTTACATTTAGTTTATTCGATAATAAAGATATTTCTTTTTTCTCTTCCCAAATCATATTGTATTGTTTAATTGCTATTAATTATGTTTTATTTGAGGATTGAATTAACTTCTTGAAAGTTAATTGGGAATGATTGTCATAATTTCTAGTTATCGTTTGGTAATTTGGTTATGATTTATGCGAATTTTCCTATAATTGTTTGAGGAAGGTTTGTTGTTTATCTTGTATGAGGTTTTGGAAAACTAATTAAGATTATGAAGTGTACTCCAAATTACATTCAATAATTGGAAAAATAATATCAATATAAATATATATTTTTCCTCTTTCCTCTCTATCTTGATAGTTATTATCATAACTTATTGATGATGGATATGTAACATTTTATTTACTCTAATAATAATTAACCCTAAATTACTAAACAAAAATTATTAACCCTAAATTACTAAACAAAAATTATTAACAATGATTTAGTAACCTACCATGTCATATGACAAGCCATATCATTCAAGATTGCAGCAAATGTTAAAACTAAAGTTGTGAGAATCACATTCATTACCTCCTACTCTCTTGATTGGGCTTGACCCATCTGGTTGGTGCTCCGTAAATTTACAAATATATTTATTGTTACCAACTAACAATTATACTTAAATTTATATTTATTTCTTTAACTTGTTTTGCTTGTCATACTTAAACTTTTTATTTCTTAATAAACTTTTAATTACTTTGACAATAAAGTGAATTAGCTATTACAACAACCATTAAAATAAATTTTTATTCAAAGAATAATTTTACTTCTGAAGCTTACATACCTGTGTGTAATTTGAGTGATCCAAAATCCATGTCTAGTAAACAAAAAAAAAAAAATCAATGGTTAGTAAAATGAGTGAAATTCCTATAATAATACATGCCATTGTTTATGGAGTTTTGAATAAAAGAAAAAGTAATAGTCTTAACGTCAACAAAATAAAAAGTAATATGATTTTTCAACATTTAAAAAAATTCAATCTTAACACCTCATCATTACACATCGTTACAAAGAACACTATATGTATAAAAATAATTTTGTAGTGATAAAAACTTTTTAAATGGATCTTAAGACCCCATCATTACTAAGTGCACATTAGGTATCAAAACAATTTTTTATTTATAAAATATTGTGAAGATAAGAGAATAAGTATAAAAATAAAAATATGGATTATTTTAATAAGAAGATAAGAGTTTTAAGAAGTATATTTATTTTATAAAGTTAAAATAATAATAGTTATATATATAGAATTTATTTTAATTATAAAGTTAATAGGTAAATCTCTTACAAATATACAGTGAAATCAAATTATTAAATGAATATCAATTTAAATTGTCTAACAATCCAAGTATTAGGTATATACACTTAAGTTGGGGTATCAAATGAAAATAGAAGAGGATTTGATTGTAGAGACTATTTTTGTTAGGTTAATGTAACCTTGATTTGATCGATGGATGTGAGTGGTATGTGTTGATCACATTTGTCATGTCAAATAGAGTGGTTGAGGATAATAGATTTTGTTGGTTTTCCTGTAAAGGGTTTTGAGGTAAAAATGTAAAAATATTATTAATTATGTGTGTTTGCATCTTATGTTTTATATTAATTTTAACAAGTGGTATCAGAGTTGGGTAGACCTAGACTTTGTGGAAAGAGTGGTTTGATGCTTGGAATCATGGAGAGAGCTTTTGGAATGAGCTCTCGAGATGGGAAAGGACATATAGTCATAATGACACATGAAAACAGTGCATGGCATGGGTCTATGTGAAGCCTTTGCACAAGAAGCACATAGAATATGGGTAAAGAAGTGATCGACTCATTGTATTGTAAGTATTTTTTTTAGAGTTGGAATTAATCACAATGTAAATGGGACTATGGATGTAAGATTGTTTAAGCATACTTAACCTTGGCTTGGTGGGCCACCTATGTAAAGTCTAGATGTATATTTAGATAGACTAAAGAGGGGTGATGTTGTATTCTTGGATACTTGGTTAAAAAAATTGAGAGGGGTTGGGGCTTACCCCAAGTCATGTTTAAAGGGGGGAATGTTAGGTTAATCTTGATTTGGTCCTATTCAAAGGGTTGAGTAACTCCATTCTATAATGCATGTGAGTAGCTCATGTCAGGATTGGCCATGCCTTGGCCACAATGGTGAAGGATAATAGGATAATAGATCTATTGTTATTGGTTTGGAAAACATAATTCCCACTTGAGATAATGGACAAAAGAGAAGTTGAATATGGCTAGGTAGATGTATTTTATTCAAATCTAATGAGGAGTATGTGGATCACTTGTATCTGCATTTTCCATATACAAGATTTTTTTAGAAATAAGTTATACAAGTCACATGTGGTAAGAATGAACACTGGTGCTTATAAAGATTTTCCCTACTATGTCATATATGAAATTTGTTAGCTAGGAATCAAATTATATTCCAAGACTTAGTTCTCACACAAATTTGTAGATGAGAAATGAACTAATACACATTGTGGTTGTTGATGAACACAACACTAAAAAAAACATGTTTAAAGTATTTCCAGGTTTTCGGATTCTCATAAATCTTGATGGAGTGGACTAATCAACAATACCAGATTGAAAATTTTGGACTTTTACCCATCATAGATAGAGTGCAAAAGATAAAAACTACTTTTGAATTTATTCAATTCATACATATTTATAAAGAATTTAATACAAAATATATCAACTCTTAAAAAAAAACATTCTTAATACATCAACTTTCTAAAAAAACACATTTAATATTTATAGATTGAAAATTTTGGACTTTTACCCATCATAGATAGAGTGCAAGAGATAAAAACTACTTTTGAATTTATTCAATTCATACATATTTATAAAGAATTTAATACAAAATATATCAACTTAAAAAAAAAACATTCTTAATACATCAACTTTCTAAAAAACCACATTTAATATTTATATTTAAGGGAACCTTTTCAACAAAAACTTAGAATAGAAACTCTCCTGTCCTAAATTAAAAAACTTTATATTAAATACCATTAATAACAAGGTTGCATTGAGCAATGCAATAACTGTTGATATTAAAGACAAGTTGTAAAAAAGGTTAGAAAGAGATGATATGATACAAAAATACATATGTCAAATCAAGCTGAAATGTAAGGATGCAAGTCTGCAACTATGTGAGACCATTTAATGTCATCCGAGATCACTCTTTATCGATTGAATAACAAACTGTGACAAGTCAACATCACTTATTTGAGCTCGTGCATGCATGCAATGTGGTAGAAGTCATTCAAACTCCAAGTTGTCATGTATGCAACGTGGTGTCTGTACAATTCCAAGAAAGACAACTTACCTTCATTCAGATCAAGAAGTAGTGGTTGAGGTTGAATTATATTTGTCTGTTATGATTTATTTAGTGTTCGGCAAAAAGAAAAATATTCCCTCACATAGTCAATGATTACACAAAGAAACACCTCGGCATCGCGCAGGTGTTGTTTGGGTTTGGGATGCCTTTGAATGAGGACAATGGTACACACATTGGGTATGTTACACCTGCATATTGAGACCAACAAATGAAGCAGCAAAAAAAGATCCATAAAATGACCGTCCAATCTTGATACAACCCTCCAGATAGAGTTATCCACGGGACTTTGAACACAATGATGGTGAAAAGAACTGGGCTTTGAACAATGGAAGGGAAACATTGTGGAAGACCTAAAGCTTTTCCAGCAAATGTAGATGGAAATCTTTCGCCACAAGGGAAAAAAACAACCAGAAGTTCCTACGTTGCAACAACCCCCAACTGTTGAGATTCGTTGAGATTCATTGTGCACAGAGGCTAGGCTTCCACAACCACTTCTAGTCTTGAACATTGTCTAGCAATGAGACATGGCATATTTTCAATGGGTGCACAATGCCATGATTTCATGCTAGAGAACAATACCCAAAGAGTTATTATGTTCACTCATCCTGACATTGACAAACAATACCTAAAATCTAACTCTTTGTACAATGAATGGAAGCTTATTGCATGTCTTAATCTTATTGAATAAATTTTTTATTGATCTATGCCACATCTCCATTTCATAATGTTTACGCTGTTCGAATGATCTAACTCCAGGTTTATGTTTGACACCTGTACTTTCGTCAGATACATTGTTTCTGATTGCAATTTTTTTTTATGTATTTTACAATTCAATTCACTACACAAAAACACTCTAGGGTGCCGCAATTGTTTCTCTGAAAGTAGGTACTTTTTAATAGCAATGCTCATATTGTTAATTAGGAAAAATTGTTACTTGTGTGTAAATATGTTAAGATCGTTATGTTAAGATCATAGATGGGTAGATAAATTGTCCAATTAGATAGTTACAGATGGAATTTGACCATCAAAGATTGGTAAAATTTTCAGGTGACCATTATTAAGTGAATGTAAATGTCAAAAACATTTATAAAATCGCTGGAACCGTAATTTTTAACAGGTAGATGTGCTTTTCAATATGATCTGTAAGTAAAATATTTACTTAGATGTGTTTCCTAAAATTGTTGAAACCATCATTTTTAACACGTAGATGTTTTCAAATTCCAATATTACAAAACATATCTTCAAAAATACATACAAAACATAGTGACTGCTAGAAAAGTACAAGACATTTGTATTTCTGAACAATGAATTGCTAAGGAAATGGCTATGGTAGGCAAGGCTGTGACTATCACATCTAAGGAAAAAACCAAAATTCATAACATATGCTCTCCTATTTTCAACTGTTTGTTTTTTTTTTTCAAAAACACAAAGGGGCGTTGGAGGTAATTCTATTCATTTACATCATCTTTATTTTGTTCATAGAATAGAAATACAGAAATAATAGAAACATAAAATTTACCTGAATTATAGGTCATCCTGCATGTCGTATATTGTGTCGAGGCTAAATGCATCCAAATGTTTTGGATTGGGCTATTGTGTACTTCTTCTAGATGTTGTGTACTGATCTGTTGTGGAATTTGTCCATAACTTACATAAGTGTCATGTAGAAGTATCTATATAGAGGTGGTTGGTGCTGGAAGAACCTCTTGTTAAAATAGTAGCTTGGACCTTGAGAAAAAAAACTTTGTTTCATTGAATCACATATTGGATTTACTTGTTGCAAAGAGGCCACAGTTTAATAAGACAGTGGTTATGTGGATAACTTGTTAAGTACTGAAATGGTAGAAGTTGAACCATGCATGTTTCCCAAATCCAAATCCATATCCGAATAATCAGTCTTTCTATGCCTTTCAATATTAGGCCTTATGAGGGAAGGGTATTGCGTGATGTAGTGTTATAGTTGATAGTCAAGCATTCAAAGAAAATTGTAAGCAAATATTGGAAGACTTTTACCAGAAGCAGCCGAAGAAGAACAAAGAGCTCGCTGTGTCACCTTCATCAGCAAGAATTTTTGCGAAGATAGATTTTAAACCTTTAAGCATAGGCATTCTACTCCAAGGTTCCTGCAACCGAGGAAAGCACATATAAGTGAATACGTGCCATAATATACAACAAAGAACATCAAGGTAATACAAATGTTTCTCCTTCCACTTGCTCCTTATTAATTTCAGCTTGCAAATTTCTGTAAGATTGTCTCTTGCTTTTATTGTGTCAAAATATTATCCTCAATATTCAAGTGAATTGCATTGATGTTGACTATACACTTCGTGCTCCTCCTCTTTTTGCAGAAACACCAGCTCCACATAGCATTCGGTCTTAGCATTCTATGGCTCAACTAGATACGATTCTGCTCCACCCTAGGTAGTTACCGCATTTATCATTTTAAGTTTGGAATTAAATATTAGACAAATTGAATACAGAGCTTAGCAATAAAGCAATATTGTTGCTGCCACTATTGCTTTGACAAAGGAATGGGAAACAAAATTTCTTCAACATGAAGAGGTGGTGGCACTTCCGAAACAAAATTTCTTAAAGATGAAGAGGCGATGGCACTTCGGGCGGTGGGTGGTGTAGGCGGTGAGATGAGACAGTGGAGGTGGCATTCAATGGCCATTAAAGAGCTAATGGCGGTGGCATTCAATGTCCATTAAAGAGCCAATGGCAGTGACATTCAATGGCCATTAAAAGATCCTTTCTAATACCTAGATGCCTGCCGTCATCCCAGCAATAACACCCTCAATGTCTCCACCAATTGCAAGGCAAAGAAAGCAATTAGAAACTTTGGATAATAAAGTTACATGAAGTTATGTTTTTAAAAGTTTGGTTAAAAATAGAAAATGAATACAAACTAATACATAATCAAAATGAACTAATAGAGAAGTCAACGCTGAACGATTACAATGATACACTACCCTCTTGGCAGGTATAATAATTCAAAGAAGAATGTAATATTAGAAACAACAAATCTCTCTATTTTGATTAATACGAATTGAAATAACTTTTCAATTCTTTAAATCTTAATAAAAAAATATATGTATATTTAATTCAAACTCTAAAATATTAATATAAAAAAATGATTTCTCTCTTAGTACACATTTTTCATATATGATTTATTTTGACATGTTGATTTATCTGAGTTAATACATTTTATTTATTTGTGTTTTTAGCTATTTACACATTTCTTTAAAAATATAATTATTATTGAATACTCATGTATACTTTATTAGTCCCTGCTCTGCACGGATTATAGCGATCGGTTGGAAGTAGGTATAATAATTCAAAGAAGAATGTAATATTAGAAACAACAAATCTCTCTATTTTGATATTTTGATTAATACGAATTGAAATAACTTTTCAATTCTTTAAATCTTAATAAATAAAAAATGCATATTTAATTCAAACTCTAAAATATTAATATAAAAAAAGATTTCTCTCGTGGTACACATTTTTCATATATCATTTATTTCAACATGTCGATTTATCTGAGTAAATACATTTTATTTATGGGCCGGTGCAAGGTAATGATAACCAATTATGACACGTTAGTTGCAATGACATTCTAGAAAAAAAACAGAAATATTATCATTAAAATCAATTATTAGAGGTACTTACAAAACTTTTTCCGATTAGGTGTAAAATGATGAAACGTAGAAAAACGGATGACCTTCCGGAATATATAATTTTTATTTATGGAAAAGTGGTATAACCACCCCAAAATGTCATTATTTGAATATTGGTATGTTATTTTTTTTCTAAAACATAATGCACATGTTTTTTTTGACCCGCCTGTTTGCTATGTAAATTTTCAATTTACGAGAAAAAAAATATGTAGAGGCGTAGGAAACAGAAAAATCTTGTACATGGTTATTTTTCCAAAATTTTAAAAGTCAATTTTATATTTTTTTTAAATTACCAAAGTTAGTGAAGCCCTAAAACGACATTGTCAAGTTTTAATCCACCATATCATCGTCTAAAAATAATCAAAATGCGTTTTTTTTTTTTTTAGGTTGTAGGTATTTTCGTGGTCTTACGTGGGTTCTTTTCCGTTTTCGAAATAGGTAAGCCAATCAAAAGTAATAGGCCAAATAAAACACCTATGTTTTTTACGAATTTGACATGAGTGCAGTTTAAAATGAATTGAAAATAGAGAACAACAACAGATCTATTAAAAAATTATATATTTGGAATCTGCACACAGATCTCGACAAGTGTGTGCAATTTCATCTGTAGTGCACTCGTGGAGCTTATGCAGAAGCAGCTGTGAAAAACAGGAAGTTGCAGCGTTTGATGTTTTCTGTTATAAATCAGGGATAAATTAGACCGAGCCTAAAGATGCAATCCGAAGCTAATTCCAAGCCTGCAAGGGCTCCAAAAACAATTTGAATTCAAACAGGCGCGTGTGCAACTACGTGCACGCGCAAACAGCGCACGCATGATTGAAAGCGCGCATGCGTTAAGAATAGTTCGCACGCATCCTTGCGCGTACGCGCTATCGTATGCCTTTGTATGGTTGATTTAATTTCCTTTATCAAGGGGATACATGAAGTTGATGAAGATGTGATGATGAAGAAGATGACGATGATGGAGATGTTGATGAGGAAGGGGGAGATGACAATGATGTTGAAGATGTTGATGATGATGCTGATGATGATGAGATGATGGTGATGGTGATGATGATGATGATGACAATGGTGATAAAGATGATGATGAGGATGATGGTGATGATGATGGGATGATGGTGATGGTGATGATGATGATGGAAATGGTGATGAAGATGACGATGAGGATGATGGTGATGATGATGATGATGATGATGATGATGATGGTGATGATGATGATGGTGACGAGGATGATGATCATGATGGTGATGAAGATGATCATGATCATGATGAATATGATGATCATCATCATCATCATCATCACCACCACCATCACCATCATCATCAACATCTTCATCATCATTTTCATCTCCCCCTTCCTCATCAACATCTCCACCATCGCCATCTTCGTCATCATCATCATCTTCATCACCATCCTCATCAACATCGACATCATCTCCATCATCTTCATATTCTTCATCCTCATCACCATCATCATCATCATCTTTGTCATCATCATCAACACCATCATCATCATCGTCCTTCTTCCTCATCTTGCTCAACATCTAGGTCATCATCTTCATCATCAACGTCATCATCATCATCATCCTCATCATCAACATTGATGGTGATGATGATGAAGATGATGATGACGATGTTGATGATGAGTACGATGATCATCAACATCATCATCATGTTCATCATTGTACTCATATTCATCACCATCCACCACCATCATCATCTTCGTCATCACCCTCTTCCTCATCATCATCATCAACAACATCTTCGTCGTCATCATCATCATCATCATCATCATCAAATGATGATGATACGAAAATGATGATGATGATGATGATGAAGATGGCGATGACGAGTATGATGAGGATGATGAAGATGACGATTATGATGATAAAGACAATGATCATCGTGACCATGATCATATGATGATGATGATGGTGGTGAGGATGATGAAGATGGCGATGATGATGATGACGAATATGATGATTTTGATGATGATGATCATATTCGTCATCATCATCATCATCTTCATCATCGTACTCATATTCATCATCATCCACCACCATCATCACCATCATCATATAATCATCATCATCGTCATCCTCGTCCTCACAATGATGATGATGATGATGATGAAGATGATGATGATGATGATGGTGATGATGATGACCATGGTGATGATGATGATCATGTTGTTGATGATGATGATGATCATGAGAATGATGTGCTGCATATCCGTCATCTTCATCATCATCATCATCATCATCATCATCATCACCATCTTCATCATCATCGTCATCGTCATCATCATCATCATCATCATCATGATAAGGATGATGGTGATGACGAGTATGATGAGGATGATGAAGATGACTGTTATGATGACTATCATCATCATCATCATCATCATATGATCATCATCTTCATCATCCTCATCATCATCCGCATTCTCACAATGATGATGGTGAGGAGGTTGATGATGATGATCATGTTGATGATGGTTATGAAGATGTTGATGATGTGCTGCATATTCCTCATCATCTCCATCATCATCATCATCACCGTCATTATCATCATCTCCAAATTAGTCATCATCATCATCGTACTCATATTCATCATCATCCACCATCATCATCATCATCATCATTATCATCATCATATCATCATCATATCATCATGACGAAGACAATGATGATGTGTTGCATATTCGTCATCATCTCCAACAACATCTTCGTCATCTTCATCATCATCATCATCGTCATCATTATCATCCTCATGCTCGTCCTCACAATTATGATGATGACGATGATGATGATGATCATGCTATGGATCATGTTGTGGATGATGATGATGTGTTGCATATTCGCCATCATCTTCATCATCAACATCATAATCATCATCATCATCATCACCATCATCTCCATTAGTCATCATCATCATCATCATCATCATCAACATCATCATCATCATCATCATCTTCATCATTATCATGATCTTCATCATCATCATCATCATCATCATCATCATCATCATCATCATCATCATCATGACGAAGATGATGATGATGATGATGATGATGACGACGATGAAGATGGTGATGATGATGATGACGATGAAGATGGTGATGATGATGATGATGATGACTACTAGAGATGATGATGAAGATGATGACGAATATGTTGCACATCATCCTCATCCTCATCTTCATCATCATCTTCCTAATGATGATGATGATGATGAAGATGGCTATGACGAGTATGATGAGGATGATGAAGATGCCGATTATGATGACGAAGACACTGATCATCGTGACCATGATCATATGATGATGATGGTGATGGGGAGGATGATGAAGATGGCGATGATGATGACTAATGAAGATGATGATGATGGCGATGCGTTGCATATTCGCCATCATCTTCATCATCAACATCATAATCATCATCATCATCATCTCCATTAGTCATCATCGTCATCATCAACATCATCATCTTCATCATCATCATCATCATCATCATGAAGATGATGATGATGATGATGATGATGATGATGATGACGATGAAGATGGTGATGATGATGATGACGATGAAGATGGTGATGATTATGATGATGACTACTGGAGATGATGATGATGTTGATGATGAAGATGATGACGAATATGCTGCACATCATCCTCATCCTCATCATCATCTTCATCATCATCTTGATGATAATGATGAAGATGGCTATGACGAGTATGATGAGGATGATGAAGATGCTGATTATGATGACGAAGACAATGATCATCATGACCATGATCATATGATGATGATGGTGATCGTGAGGATGATGAAGATGGCGATGACGATGAATAATGAAGATGATGACGACGAATATGATGATTTTGATGATGATGATCATATTCGTCATCATCTTCATCATCATACTCATATTCATCATCATCCACCACCACCATCATCATCATCATCACCATCCTCGTCCTCACAATGATGATGATGATGAAGATGATGACAATGATGATGGTGATGATGATGATCATGTTGTTGATGATGATGAAGATGATGATGGGGATGAGGATGATGTGCTGCATATTCGTCATCATCTTCATCATCTCCATTAGTCATCATCTTCATCATCATCGTCGTCATCATCATCATCTTCATCATCATCATCATCCGCATGCTCTTCCTCACAATGATGATGATGACAACGATGATGAAGATGATGATGATGATCATGCTATGGATCATGTTGTGGATGATGATGATCATGCTATGGATCATGTTGTGGATGATGATGATCATGCTATGGATCATGTTGTGGATGATGATGAAGTTGATGATGATGTGCTACATATCCATCATCATCTTCATCATCAACATCATCATCATCATCAATCATCATCATCATCATCTACATTAGTCATCATCATCATCATTATCACCATCTTCATCGTCATCATCACCATCTTCATCATCATCATGATCTTCATCACCATCGTCATCATCACCATCATCATCATCATCATCACCGTACTCATATTCATCATCATCCACCACCATCATCATCATCATCATATCATCATCATTATCATCATCCTCGTCCTCACAATGATGTTGATGATGAAGATGATGATGATGATGATGGTGATGATGATGGTGATGATGATGATCATGTTGTTGATGATGATGAAGATGATGATGATGATGAGGTTGATGTGATGCATATTCATCATCACCTTCATCATCAACATCATCGTCATCATCATCATCATCATCATCATCATCATCATCATCATCATCTCCATCAGTCATCACCATCTTCATCATCATCTTCATCATGATCTTCATCATCATCATCATCAGATCATCATGATGAAAAACCTTATTTTATTGCAATTGTGATTCCACTTACAGCAGATGAAGACTATTCATAAAATCTTCCACGATGAGGAGGCCCTCCATGACTACTTGATTAGATCCTTTACATCTCATCATCTTCATCCTACACTGAGACAAAAAATAACAGGTGCCTTAGATTTTGATTAATACAACAATGTAAAGAAGAGTGCTCTGCATATTACATGAAGCCAAGCTTATACCTTATGTGCTATGCTTTGCCAGCCTTCCATAGGGGTGGGAGTATCAAGACTGTTATCCTTCCCCATAAATTAACCGGGCAAATATTTCCCAGCAAATAAAACTAACCATCAAAGTGCATTTTGTCACATCTGCATCGCCCTAAGAGAATAAAATCTGATGGTAATTATGAACAAATTTGACATACTGCGATCTCACAATAATCGCACCTCCGAGCAGTCTTTATACAACATTAATATATATCTACTATGTATTTAATTATTCTTGATGTAATACATATGTTTCTAACTGAAAATTAAATTAATGTTTTGAAATCAAAATACACAAATTTGTAAATATACCCTTAAACCCCCAAACACCTAGAAGCACTTAAATGCACTTAGGGATTATGGGTTAGAAGAGGTCCTTAAGGCCTTTATGGGGGGGGGCTCTTTATGGGAAGGGGCTCTAGGCATAACCTGACACATTTATATCTGTTGGGAAATAAATACAATGAACATTACCCACCAACCATTGCAACGTTCAGCAAGGACACGCATGCGGCAGAGGCGCGTGCGCGTCCCTATTGAACATAAAATTTAGAAAATCACCCGCATTCTTTCTCCTGCATTTTTTTCCTCATTCATCGTGTTCTGTTCGCTGGTTTCACGCACAGTCCAACAAGCATTTTCATGGTAGATTGAATTCATACACCATTTGGATAAAATACACAATATTTGGGGCTCTATTTGGCTCTTTGTATTGAATACACACCTATTGGGCTCTATTTGGATCAATTGAGTGAATACACAATAGTTGGACTCTATTTAGCACCTTGAATTGAATTCTCATGTTACTTCGATACACATGAAGTCTTCTTACATATAGTGGACACATCAAAAGAGCATTTGACATTTGAAGCAAAGAGCAATCATAATCCTTGAGGTATGGTGAAAATTTGATCTTGTTAAATGTAATTTATTCTTCATTCACTTGTTTCAATGGCATCTATTTTGGTTTTTCCTCATGAATTGTATGATAGATCTATTTTAGTCTTCTTAATCTTCAACATAGACAATAAAAACATCCTACCAAAAAAAACCTACAACATGCACCAAGCAATGATTTCAACCTTTCATGAAGATAATAAAAAAAAAATTACTTGCATCACCACCAATAACATTTCATAATCACATTCCTCCATCTAGTAGACAAACATTTGTTGAATTCCTCATGGTTTCACTACAACAACTCACACAAACACCTAAACAATTGAAAACTCTTAGTCTTTTGGGGCTATTTTCCCTCATCCATACCATGAAAATGAAGTCAATATGAGCTTCTCCCTTGTAGGGAATTTGCTGGACTACTAACATCCCATACCACCATCCAATACCATCCTATTGAGTTCCTAGATGTGATGTTGTAACTTTATATGTAGGGAATTCTCAATAGCTTTTAAGATTATATGAAAACATTATCACTAGATGTTGTTGTACATAATCAATTGCTACATTGAGCTTTAATAATCATGCACATCGAGTTTTAATATCTTGTTTGTTGTTCATTCTTGCAAGGGTCATATTTTCATTTTTCCAGAAGCGCATTGAATATGGGCAACAAATGTAATAATCAAAGAAAGTCTAGAAGGAGGCCGCTGCCCCCTGAAAAGGCCCATGAGATAAGAGAAAAGGCTAGGTTGTACATGCAAAACCATAGAAATCAAAATGTTAGTGCCTTAGATCCATCAACAAGCAATGATGAAGTGGTTGAAGTCAATCAAATCTTGCGTGATGTCGAGTATGAAGGGATGGATGTTGAACAAGTTCTTAACTGGCAACCACCCCAAGAAGAGCACCCACCTGGCGAACACATTCCATTGCAGGACCAATTACTGAACGAAGGGCCACAACAAACCGTTGACGAGACTCGTACTTCCTTGCTGACTCCCTTGCTTCAACTATCAACTGGACGATGAAGAAATCCCAGATCTATTCATGTGGATGAAAGTTCATTTTCGGGACTTGAAGGTAAGATGTCCAAACACACTATTGATTTCCATTGTAACAAGATGATCAAATTTTTTTTTGAATCCAAAACCGATGCAGCAAAATGTCAATTGTTTCTTGCTTTGTTAAAATCACATTGTCTAGCTCATGTTAGGCGAATTTTGTGCATAAAGGTAGTTAGAAGTTCAGAGGCCAACAATCATGTTGTTAGAAATCTACAATCTGCATTTAATTTGATTGGAAAAACTTCTCGCACAAAATATTGTAATGCGGCCCGTCATGTACTATCGGAATCAATTATAGACAAATCCACAAGGCAACGTCGCCTACTATCACACACATGTAAAATCTTTAAAGTAGATAGAAAGACTCTTCAAAAGTATTTTTCCATTAGAGAAAAACTTGAGACCCCAGGCCAAAAATATTGTTGGACCTTTGTTGGTAGGTTACCTTGTTCAGACATGAAGCTCATTGATGCGGTTAAAGAACTAGTGCAAAAGTTTTGGCATGATAACACTAGACCATCATCGAATCAAAGAGATGTTTTAAAGTTGAGAAAAGGTGTTAGGGGGGGTGAACCCCATGTCAAGCACTTCCTTGACACCACACAAACAAAACTCTATGAGAGGTTCAAGAATGAGCACACACAATTGAACTTGGGCCAAAGGTCCTTCGAAAAATGCAAACCCTGGTATGTTAGAATTTGCATTGATCGCAGTACATGTTGTTGTAGATACCATGTAGAATTTGAGTACTATTATGATACATATAGACATATATTTTGTGGTTTGCATACTAACATTGTGCAGGATTTCCCTTCATTACAACCACCGAATGCATCCAGAGAATTTATACATAGCATAATGTGTGGAAGGCCTGAAGGACAAAAATATTAGAAAAGATCATGTTTATATGGGACGTGTTCCAGTTGCAGTGGATTTGCATTATTGAGCCGCTACATCCACGCAACCATGGAGCACGAATTTGGGAGGATGTCAGTAGAAATGTAGAACTTCCAGTACATAACATATCAAGTAGATAGTTCGAAGGAAAGCAAAAAAATTGCATTGGTGAAGTCACAGGTAATCTAAGTTTGCATGCTTTCATACTGTACATGTTGAATTTGTACATATATATTCAGATTGAAAATGTCTCGTTGTATTAATGCCCTTGGTTTTGTGGCACCAGGTACAAATTTGTGATTTCATGAAGGAATTCTACCAAAAGACCGAGCATTATGTACAATACGTCCATGTAGCACGATGGTAGGATGAACAGTACAGACAGTGCAGGGACACCTTTCCCAAGGGCACAATATTGTTGGTTGTGGAGTCAATGATGATGATGGAGATGGTGGTCATGATGAAGACGTTGATGGTGACGGTGATGATGATGGTGAGGATGGAGAAGATGGCTTAGTGCTAGGGTTTGGGTGAGGGTTAGGGCTAGGGTTATAGAAGGAAATTGAATTAGGGTTAGAGGTAGAGTCAATGATGATGATGGAGATGGTGGTGATGATGAAGGCATTGATGGTGATGGTGATGGTGATGGTGAGGATGAAGAAGATGGCTTGGTGCTAGGGTTTGGGTGAGGGTTAGGGCTAGGGTTATAGAAGGAAATTGAATTAGGGTTAGAGGTAGAGTCAATGATGATGATGGAGATGGTGGTGATGATGAAGACGTTGATGGTGATGGTGATGGTGATGGTGAGGATGGAGAAGATGGCTTAGTGCTAGGGTTTGGGTGAGGGTTAGGGCTAGGGTTATAGAAGGAAATTGAATTAGGGTTAGAGGTAGAGTCAATGATGATGATGGAGATGGTGGTGACGATGAAGACGTTGATGGTGACGGTGATGGCGATGGTGAGGATGGATAAGATGGCTTAGTACTAGGGTTTGGGTGAGGGTTAGGGATAGGGTTTGGGTGAGGTTGATGGTGATGGTGATGGTGATGGTGATGATGATGATGATGGTGATGGTGGTGAGGTTGATGGTGATGGTGATGGTGATGGTGATGATGGAGATGGTGATGGTGATGGTTCCGTCTCGCATCCAAAAGATGGAGATGGTGATGATGACGAAGATGGTGATGATAATGAAGATGGTGATGGTGGTGAGGTTGATGGTGATGGTGATGGTGATGATGAAGATGGTGATGGTTCCGTCTCGCATCCAAAAGATGGAGATGGTGATGATGACGAGGATGGTGATGATGATGAAGATGGTGATGTTGATGATGATGGTGATGGTGGTGAGGTTGATGGTGATGGTGATGGTGATGGTGGTGAGGTTGATGGTGATGGTGATGGTGATGGTGATGGTTCCATATCGCATCCAAAAGATGGAGATGGTGATGGTGATGAAGATGGTGATGATGATGAAGATGGTGACGTTGATGATGATGGTGATGGTGGTGAGGTTGATGGTGATGGTGATGGTGATGATGGAGATGGTGATGGTTCCGTCTCGCATCCAAAAAATGGAGATGGTGATAGTGATGAAGATGGTGATGATGATGAAGATGGTGACATTGATGATGATGGTGATGGTGGTGAGGTTGATGGTGATGGTGATGGTGATGATGAAGATGGTGATGGTTCCATCTCACATCCAAAAGATGGAGATAGTGATGATGACAAAGATGGTGATGATGATGAAGATGGTGAAGTTGATGATGATGGTGATGCTGGTGAAGTTGATGGTGATGGTGATGGTGATTATGATGAAGATGGTGATGATGATGAACGCATTGATGATGATGGCGATGGTGATGAAGATGATGATGAAGATGATGAAGGTGTTGGGGAATTTATTTATATCCAATGTATTTGACTCTAAGAACCTCTCATGTGTGATTATAAAAAAATCAATATTCCCTCAACCCCCAAACATGCCCTTTCAAAGAATTTTTTTTTCTTTGAGTGTGGTATGGGTGCCAACATGAGGTTTTGTCTACTAAGGATGGATCTTGGCGTCTTGACCATGGTTGGGGTGATGACAATGAGGTTCATATGACTCCAATGAATCTTCCATGGATCATGGGGTAAAATGATCTCTCAAGTATTATTGCATATGAACTTGCACGTACCAAGCTACAACAAATCTTTCACAGGAGTGGATTTGTCTATGTGAATAGATAAGTGAAAATATTTTAGCAACAAGACCTATCAATTTTAACTTGGAACTATGGGAAATGTTCAAAGTGGGATTGAGAGGCTTGATGGTGATTGTAGTAGTGGGCATGGTATTGGTAAAAATGATGACATGATAGTGGAATTAAACATTAATATGGTGACCCTGGAGCTTGGATCCTAGCCTAGAAACACGAGAGCCTAGCCTAAAAACCCTAGTTGGTAGAATAAACCCTAGTTTGTATTCTAATCACAATGAAACCCTATTATGTATCCTAAGATCTAGCCCTAAATTATAATACATGTAAAGATTAAATCATTTTCATTGTACATATATATTCATCTGCATACATTTGAATCCAAACCACTATACACATATATGCATACATCAAATTAGATCGCTATCACATAATGATAAATTAAGGAAGTCCTAATTGTAAATGGTAGTGGATGTGATGGTCATCAAATCAAAGGTGGCTATATCTGTGAGTAAGAATTAATGAGCTAGCTATACATCGTGCTCATGGTTGTCCTGTTTGTATGGTGACAATTGATTAAGAAATGATTCCATAACTTGGTTATTAATTTGTTGCATGATATTAAGTGGACAAAATGGTCAAAATAAATACTAGTGATGACATTTCATTATGTAGAGTATGGCATTTTTGGATCTCATTATGTAGAGCTATTAAAAATCATGTTGGATCTCATTTTAACCTTTTGACGACAATGGACATTTTCTATTTTTAAGTGTTCTTTTATTCCGTTTGTTTTTAGATTAATTCTCACACATGATTTTGTTTGAGTTAGCCTATGTTTACAATGTTCTCTTAACATAGATACCATTAGAAGCTTTTACATGTGGAAAGATAAACCAAGCTGAACTACAATATCCAACTTCTCTTCTAAGATCTAGGTAAAACCAAAATTTACACATCATGATACACACAACATGAGACAACCACATTAGACAATGAGATATATAAATCACATAACTGAAAATCCATGTACATCAAGGCTACAAAACTCATCCAAACATATACAATTTCTGGCGAATAGTGGAACATGGTTCCCAATGTACATATAATGGAAACTTGTTCCCTACACAAAATGCGACAACTCATGCTATAGATACAAAATACATGGCAACTCATGCCATAGATACAAAGTACATCAAAACTGGTGCACAAAAGTTCCACATCGTGGCTAATGTACATAACACGTGGCGTGTCAAGCATTGTGATCACCGCTGTCACTCCCAAGCGCAGATCCAAAGTCGATCTTCCTACTCTTCGAGCTACCGGTGCCTCGGGTCTTGGTCTTTCTAGGAGTAGACCGTCTCTCTGGGCTCTGGAACAAATGATATAAGATACCGTCATTTTCAAGCATTTGCAACATTTACCACATTTATAAAACAAATGTAGAATTTGAATATTAAATAAATCATCTCTAGCATGAGTGGGAAACGTTGGGGAGGTGTCCTGGATCTGCGGAGCCTCTCAGTAATTCCATCCTACAACATTTA
Organism: Larix kaempferi; assembly: GCA_027924585.1. Classification (NCBI taxonomy): domain Eukaryota; kingdom Viridiplantae; phylum Streptophyta; class Pinopsida; order Pinales; family Pinaceae; genus Larix; species Larix kaempferi. The sequence goes on from BSBM01000627.1 coordinate 492,372, forward strand.
AAACAATCATTTCATTGAAAAGTCATAATTGCTTAAATTAATTTTTGTTAATGCATCAAAATATTTTCATAAATTAACTTGATTCTCACCGTGAACACCTCCGACGATGGACATGGCTGGCCTTCTGGGCAAGCAGGTGGAGCAGATGGCTGGACAACCAACTCCGATGCACTGATGGGGGGGGGGGGTGCAGATGTAGTGGTAGCCACTACAGGTGCAACCACTGAAGATACTAATGAGGATATTGGAATAGTAGATGCCACAATAGTGGCGAGAAGTGGGGATGATATGGTGGGAGAAGACAAGATGGTATGGGGTGGAGGAGGACCATGTGGACTATGAACCCCTACCGGCTGTAGGATAGAGGGTATCGAACAGAAAGGGCTACGGACGGTGTTGAGGGATGGTGCATGGGAGGGCAGTCCTACATGGAGGGAGGAGGATGGACAAATGGGAGGTTGTGGATGAAGAGGGGAAGGTGGAAGGAAGGGGGGGCGTGGATAAATGGGGGAGGATGGATAGACATGGGGCCGTGGATAAATTGGGGGGGATGTATGGACGTAGCGGGGTGGGTGAGTGGGGGAGGATGGGTGGAGGGGGGAGTATGGTCAGAGAGGAAGTGCTGGATGGAAGGGAGGGGGTGGACGTAGGGAGGGTCCTAGATGAAAGCGAGGGGGGGACTCATGGGAGAGGGTGGATACACAGGACTAAAATGAAAAGACACAGCTACTGGTAGAACCTACATATACATTTGTAATATCACAATTTAGTAAACAAACAATAAATTAAACCATAGTAAGTCGTAACAAATCAAATTAAAAGCATGCTTATAACTACACATTGTACCTGTGTATATGGTGATGTGCCAATCCCTGGCGGGGGTGGCTGATCACCATAGTCATGAAACACCTGTGGACAACAAAATGCATCATGTTATCAACATGTTAAACAAGTCATTATCTAGGAAATCAAGATATTCAAAAACATTGTATGAACTATCAACGTGTATGCCATTAATATAAATACTTGAGTAATATAAATGACATAAGTAATAAGAAAATTGTGTCAGGTACTGAAAATACCTCCGTGTGGGGTGCCGCAATTTCAGTTACAGCTGCCATTGCTGCATCCAGGTTGGGAGATTCTGCGTTCTCCCATCTCGGTGTATCAGCTTTGAATAACTATACATTGAAATAATATTTTAGGTCAAACAAAAATAATTTCAAAAAACTTTACAAGTTATAAAGTGATGATTGAAAACACATTAAAAAAATTACTGACCTGATCCATATAACAACCCTCGGTCGGGCTAGGGCAAGTGTGCCCGCAATGGGGACCAAGATCTGGCATTGTCCCCGTCGAACTGGAATGCCCAGCATGGCTACCATCGATCATCGGTCTATCCTGGCCCTATCGTGAAGGCCATGCACCTGGATCTCTATCAAGGTCACCTTACCTCTCCACTGTAGTCGCTGCTACAAAGGATGTGTGTCTGAGGAGACCACGTGCAACATTCCTCATTGCCACCTCGATATGATCAAGCTTATGGGGCAACTGAGGTGGTTGGGGAGAGGGGTTGGGGTCGTGCCTCGGAGCTGGTGGCCCTCTCAGTGGGTTCCTCCTGGCAGTAGGTCGATCTTGGGAAGAGCCATGCCCAACACCCTGGAACTCGGTTATGTCAAAATAGTTGACATGTAAATCGAGGAAAAACTCAGCCCATAGTTGGTGAAGGAAATACTGTGGAACCTCCCTATTATTGTAGGGATGTTTATCATACACCGAACCACCTCTGCATCCAATTGTCCCTCCACTGTTGGTAATGACACCAATCCATGCAGACACGTGGCTTTGTAATGTTCAGTGGTTGGCCTGTTTTTAGATCAGTGAACATACTATATAATTGGGCTTTTGTAATGTTAAAATCTTTTATTGCTTCCTTGGAGATGCCCGTGGAGTAGTACTCCCACATCCTAGCTCTAAATTGAGTCATGTTGGTCAATTACTGGTGTGCATGTATGAGGGAGTCGATTGAGTTCTCAATTGACATGGCAAGAGATAATCGAGATGGTTCACCTGAGTTTCTAAGTTCGCGAGTGTGCAGTCGCATTTCATTTACATAGTGGTTAAGGTCATCTTGTTTAAAATTAGGTTGTGGGTTTTGGTTTTGTTCGGCATTTGGATTGTGTTCATGGTTTTCTTCGGCATTGGGTCCAAGGTTTGGGTTTTCTTGTGTTCCACCGGACTCAGGGTTAGCATCTTGTTCACTCATTGTCTCAGTTGCAATCTGCAATTGAAAATTAGTTCATTGTTTTTAAAATTTGGGAATTATTTACAATTACATAAACAAAAAAAAATACAAAAATTGACACAATAATGAATAAAATTGAAGAAAAACGTGATATTTACCTATTAATCGAAGTGGTGACGAGTTTGTGGGTGTTGTTGGGTGGTTTTGGAGTGGATTTGGCCTCCATTGGTAGTTGAATGGACGCATACGCGGAGGAAGAGGATGCGCTCGACCGGCCAAATGAAAAATGGGGAAATTGTCGACTGTTTTTTTATATATTTTTAACAAGGGCGCATGTGCGTCTCCTCTACGCATACGCATCAATGACGCGTACACGCCATCAATGCGCATGGGCCTTGGTTCGGTATCAAACCTAGAGGCGCGTGCACATCTCGTTAGGTGCGGTCGCGCTATTTTTTTTCTCTGCTAGCATGGCCCTATTGCAACGAATTTGGGGAGCATCTTCGTGCGCCCCCCCTATTTGTCTTTTTATTTATTTAAACATTTCTTTAAGAATATAATTATTATTAAATAATCATGTATAATTATTTTTGTGATTGGTATCGTACAGGGATTTGACAAATTTTCCCTTGTGTGCAAAATAATTATTGAATTATAAAAATAATAAAAAATGTAAATAAAAAACAAAAGATATAAACTTGCCAAACTTGCCAAGTGTTGTCAAGTATTTAATACAACACGTGGCAACCATCATTCATTCCTTTAATATGATATATCAAAACCCACTCAGGTCTGTCCAACCATTGAGTCATATATTTAATCCAACACCTAGCAACCATCATTCATACATTCAGGTCTTATCCATCCACTCGAGTCATAAATATGGTGCATCCCTACATCTAATTGATGTCAAACATTAGTTTAAACTAGCATAGTACTACCAGGGCTATTTGCATCAAACTAAGATATTATTTTGTAATAATGTTTAAACTGACATAGTATTACCAGGGCTATTTGCATCAAACTAAGATATGATTTCATATCTACATCGTATCTTTACAATGTATTGACACTCACTGCCTCAATTACTAAATAATCATTGAATTGTGAAGAGTGAATGTGAAGTGTTTGGTTACAAAGTATATATACTCCTAAACATTACTACCCTCGGCTTTCACGATTTAATGTCTTAACCAGACCTGGTGGCATGCCCAACATTCCCCTTGACTTCATGGGGCTAGTGAGACTCGATCTCAGGTTGTCTTCCTGAGCAAGTGCCTCATGGTACTAACAAGATGCAATGCTAGATGCACAATGAGGTTAGCCTGCCTCATGGAACTAACAATGGCACTAACAAGATGCAATGCTAGATGCACAACGAGGTTAGCCTTAAACTGCGTGCCCTAAATATGAAGTCATATATGCCCAAAATTTAAGCAACAATAACCCTAATCCTCCAAAGTATGCTTCTTACCTGGTCACTAAGAAGCTTCCTGAAGTTGAATGCTCCCCAGTGCTTCGCTAGATTAATAACGCGCTTATTTAAGAGGTCACGCCTTCTTCCTTTGCAAGTAATCCACCAGAGTTTTCAGAAGGACAAAACTTAGGCTCTTCTTCTGGTGCTTTTTCTAGCTATCAGAGAAGCTTCTCTGCTGACAAAGATCAAGCTCTTCTTCTGGTGTTTTTTCTAGCTATCAGAGAAGCTTCTCTACAGATGAAGCTCTTCTTCTGGTGCTTTTTCTGGCTGTCAGAGAAGCTGCTTTACCCTTTTGGTAGTAGGGTCCCATAATTTATTCAGTCAAGCCATTAAGTCTTGTTAAGTTGTGGGCATACCTGCAGTTATCACTGTGCTTTCAATCATGTGATCTACGTCTGAAATATGAGCAGAGCACCCATTCCAATTGCTTAATACGTAGTTTCCGGGTTCCACACCTTCCAACAATTTTTTCTAAAATCATTGTGTCCTCGCCCTCTGCTAGATACAAAGCGGCATCAGTGAAAACACCGAATTGCCTCTGGCTCTAGTCAATATCGGCCATTGTAGAGTCTGCTACCTTCTCTACTACTTCTGTGGGTGCTACACTTGCTCTAGCCTTCATAGCCTTTGTGGGTCGCACCTCGTTGTTAGAGTTCACAGCATCGCAAAAGTCCACTTCAATGCCAAAGACGTCCATGTTTCCATCTTGAGCATCCACTAGCAACAATGCAAACCAGGCTCTAATCTCTGTTATAAACAGATATGAGGGAGAAAATTGCAAATAATCATTAGCAAGCACCCTGTATGCTAGTCCATCAACATAATCGAGGCCAGATTTATCTATAATGCAAGCAACTTTATCACTGTCTCTTCGTCCTACGAGAATACAAACATGAATGCTCTCACTGAACACAACCTAGAACCTGGGACTCAAGGGAATTGTCATCTTGCAAGTTAGGCTTCTCAAATGATCCCTCATCATGATATCGCAAATTACGGGAGGAGGGTTTATAATCCTTGACTGAAGGAGCATACTGGGGACTACATCTGAATAAATCGACTTATCATCCAGTCATATATCAACATAGAATTCTATATCATCAAAGGACAATCTGGGAACCAGGAGGGAGCTGTGCTGCTGCTTGTAGAGACTCATGTAAAGTTTGTGATAACCCCGAGAGGCCTCAATTGGAGGAGACCCCTTGGTTTTGCAAATGGATGTCCATTTCTTTGCACACAAATTCTTCAAGAAATAATCATCTTTTGCTAGATCTCTCCAACACGTGCGTACACACATACATGATGCTAGGTCTTTTCCATTCATGAGGGGAAAACGGCCTTTAGCACCTCTTCAAAGCACCAACCTTCTGCTATTTTTAGAAATGGCACTAGCTTCCCCAAATCAATAAATACCCAGCATTGGACCTTACCCAGATTTATGCGCATTATTTTCTGTCAAGTGCATCGCTTATTTTCTTCTGTATGAATCCATGAGCACAGAGTAAGCTCCAAAATGAACATTTCACAATCTTTTTGAAAAAATCACAGGCGGCTCAGCTAAAATCATCCTCACATCTTCGTCTGCCTTCATAATTTTCTTCATTTCGCCTAAGACAGTGGAGGGTAATTCATGCCTGAGGCTACCTCAAAAGTAACATATCTTGTAGCAAAGGCAATGGTGCGTAACAATGTTCCATGGCTATAGCAGTAAGGAAACCGGTAAGGAGGGGAAAGATTAAATCGGTAAGGAAGAGAAATATGCTCAATAAGGCAGGCATGTATGAAACTCAGGATATTATCTCGTCACTTGACCTTTCCATGCATTCGTGCTGCCGAGTAATTCATGCATGATACCACCTGTCATATCAGAGGAGGTGTGAAAACATAGAGGTAGAGGCGACGACTTGATGAAGCCACACGCTGAGATAATGGTTCTGGTAAGAAGATCGGGGTCATGCCACGTGTAGCTCATGCATGGACGTGTTCACGTGTCCATGCAAGTCCTTGTCGTGGTCAGTTAAATTTTTAAATACCTTTCCAAAAGCATCGACATTCTAGATGTCGGGATTTCCATAAAGAGATCCTCCCCTCTCCACCACCAAAATTGAATACGTGGTAGACAGCGTTGCGACTAAGGGGCAGCTGGCCATTCCTCCTTCAATGACAATGTAATCATATTTTCTAGTACCTGCTCTCTAGGCATCCACAGTCATAAACTTAAATGGAAACCCTGCAAATGATCATAGCACCACACAAAACAAACAAGAAACCATTAAATCAATCATATAATATCAACTATATAAAGACACAACACTTCAATATGATCCCATGCTCTTACCCAAGGGTTTTGTCGCTTCCTGAAAAGAGTATATAGTCTGATTGCCGCTCAACATCATGAGCAGAAAAGCCATGCACAAAATACATATGAATAAGCATTTATATAAAAACCTTTTAGTAACATAAAATTATTGTAATCAATAAAAATGAGAAGGAAGAATTTATATGTCCTTCATCTCGATTTAAACTGACTCTCTTCACGTTTAATCTCGGTTATGTTCCTCTCTTTGAGCTAGTATTTCCTTGAAATTTTGCTGGACATCTGCAATTTTCTTGGCATCTCAAAGTGATAAATAGTTTGATAATACCGTGACGTTCAGCTACACAATCCAAACTTTGAATTCCACAAATCTCTACGTGGGAAATAGTAATGTCAACCTTCTATTGATTTTATCGACACCAAAAAGGGTGGTATTCTTGTCATAAAATTTGATTAATTGGTGGAGCGTTTAAATTTGCATGACAACTATCTCCTCGATATGCGTCATAAAGCTGCATGCAAATTAAAAATTAATTCTAAAACATAATACCTTAGACCTCAAAAGTTACACATTCCTGCCAATGGCTATTTTACTTATCATTAAAAATGAATATAGTGAAGGCAAAACTTAATTCACGTGGCAAAAAGTTTTTTTTATCTTAAATAATCATGGTGAAAGAGTAAGTAACTTTTGTGGTAATTTGAAGTTAGATTCCATTAGTTATTAAGACTCTTATGTTTTGCCCAGGAAACAGTCTCACGCAAGATGGGTAAAAGATGTGACATGGAATCATACACACATGTCAATGAAAATAGAATTTCATGCATAAATTGTGAAGGCAATAAAAGGTGCATCTTCCATAGGTTTTGTAAAAATGATAGTTGTTGATTCGTTTTTATTGCTTTCCATGATCAACTAAATGTAAGCAACTTAATTCAATATTCATTTCACTAATCATTTTCCAGTAAAAAGGAATGATGCAATACGTTTAATAAAGATGTTCCATGGAAATTTAGTTTAAAATAAAAATATGTTTTCCAACTTAAAGATATTCCATGAAAAGAGTTTAAAATAAAATATGTTTTTTCTAATTTTTCAAACTTTTAAACTTCTTTATAATCACAAATTTTATTATAAATTGTAAACTTACAATGTGATTTTTTTTTAAATAGTTGGGTACATGGCAAAATATTGTAGGGAAGAAGGGTTTAGGAGGATGTTTTCTATGCATTATGTGTATTTTTATATGTCAAAGGTAAAGAGATATGAGCTATGAACAAGCATGTTACAATGTAATATTTGAAGAGTAACAATGATTGTAGTGTAATTTTACACATGTCACTTCAAATCAAACGTGATAGGGATTGATACCTATTCCAAATAACGAACAAAAATTATTATGTGAATGAAATAGTGAATATCACTATGAGAATAGAGATTATAGGATTTTTGTTTTTTAAAGAACAAGTAACTTGTTAGCCACATTTAACTTGTGACCTATTGCCATAAGTTAAGTGGTTGTGTTAGTAAATTAAAATCGGTTCATTATTATTGATTGTCAAACCCCCCCAATATTTCCTCCCATTCCATTCATAGTGATTGCCTTCAAAGTAAATAATTCCATTCATAGTGATTGCTTTTAAAGTAAATAATGTTTGTACTCCTTTATAAGAAGCACATAATAAACATAATTATTCAAATAAATATAAATTTGACAATTAAAACTATTCTCTAATTCCAAATTTAATTGGGAAAATCAACTATATTAATAGATCTATTATTCTTAACATCTATTTCTTTTATAATAGAGTTATTCAAGCCTTAGTAGACTTCTTCACATTTAAATACCATGAGCTAATGCAATGGGCTACTCGAATACCTTGGACTAATATACATTTGAATTTTTAACCAAATTACCTAACACTATGTTGAATATAATGTTAATATACTTAACATTACGTGGACTCCATGGGACATAGAGAAATGACAAAACAATGACACTTATCACATCAACACCATAATTAAAACAAAACATACAAATTATTAAAGTCACAGGCTTTCTATTCTAGGATCGGTGTTGAAGAATTTACTAAAATACACAAATGACAACATATGACATAAAGTATGTAGGACGATGCAGCTCAATTTTTGATAGTATTCCTTTTCATTCGAGAAGACGATGGCATGCATAAGCTTGACTGGTCCTCTTCACTTTGACCTTTGATTTAAATGACTCAACTGTTCACATTCACATTCTACAACAATTAGGTTCCAAAAAGTGTCATGTAGGTGATTGTTTGGGGCCCATAGGAGATAAAAAATTGACAATATACAGTCATGCAAACCCTTGTTCATACTATAGCGTGTAAATCAATTAAACATAAGATCTTGAGCATACCATTGAGCTCATTGACTTTTTCTATTTATTTTTTGCTACATTCAAATAAACAAAATGAGGAGCAGGATTTGCATCTATTTCTCTTGTTGTTTTAGGAAATTTTAATGAGTTATTAAGCTTTCCTCGACTTATTATGCTTTCCTTGTTTTAAGAAAAAAAAATTGTACTTTTTTATTTTATTAATAACAAAAGTACAATTTTTTAATGAACATGGCTGGTTGGAAACATGACTAGTAGGAAGGATTTAAAATTTTAAAATATAATTTTTTATTATTGAAAATAAAAATTTTAATTGAATTTAATATTTTTTAATTAGATGTTTATGAGTGTAGAATAGATGGTGAATAGGTATATTATTAAAGCACTTTTTGAATAAAATCACTAATTCGAAACTATATATATATATATATATATATATATATATATAATTTAAAAGTCAAAATTAATTTAATATATATGATAAAATTTAAAAATCAAAATTAATGCCAATTTAAATATTTGAAAATATCGTTTTGATTATTATACATAAATGATGATGGTGGTTTATATTTAAAGTCTCTCTCTCTCTCTCTCTCTCTCTATATATATATATATATATATTTAGTTAACATATAGTATTTAATATAAATTAAGATAAATTTATTTATTTTTAAATGGAAAAAGATAATGATGGTGATTTCTAGTTACCATTGGATCTTATTATTTTCAACTCTTTGAGCAATCTATTTCCACCAAGGATTCAAATGCACAGAAATGGAAGAAGCATGAAATGGAAATGAGGATGATCTTCTTTGTGATACAAAGGTTCATATCTATATCTATATCTATATCTATATCTATCTATCTATCTATATAAGCCTAGTGAAATAAGGGTAAGGTATCACAGACATTTGTTATGACAAGAACTGGACACATGTTGTATTCTCTGCATAGATTAATAGATCAATAGCTAGCATGGTAATAAATGAGTGAAGTGGATTGAACACCATTTCATAGAATCTTGGGGAAGGTTCTTATCATTCCATGTTCTAAGGTGTAGGGTTTCGATGTATTACATAAGCGTGTAAAAATCACTAGCACTACAAGACTAGATGGGATAATGTGTATATAAATTGCATTAAACTGGCTGGAGATTATGATTGGCTTGATCAAAGGCATATCAGAGTCCCAATTGGGAAAGCCATTAATACTTTTTGGTCATACAAAGTAAGGAATTGGGGAGCTCCCTAATATATATGGGTCTATAGTGGACCGAGGTTAGTGTTAAAATGATTAGTATATTAGGGTTTTATCAACGAAAAACTCTATGGAACTTGTAAATGGTTAGGACATGAGGGCATACCCTAAGGGGTGACTAGGACTTAACACCATGGATCAATATCTTTACCTCATAGACTATGGTGAAGGGGATATGCATACTCCATGTGTAGTCTTCAAGACACATCAAGAATTAATGGAGACATGGAAGTGTAGGAAGGAATTGAATGTGGATTTGACCCTAGAAACTATGGAAGCTTTTACAATTGTTAGCTCATTTAGGTGGTGAACAAGTAGAAGGTTTAGTAGTTTTGTACAAGACACCTTTCATTAAGGTAAGGATCGACATATAGGATACTCAAAGTACAACAATGAAATTTATGGAAGGCATAACTCCTTGAGGTAAGGATCTAGTTAATTCCTACATATAAGCTACTCATCCTAGTCATTAGGTGGAGAGTCATCATCTTGATGGAGTCTCCACTACGAAGGATCTTAAGTAATTATAGGGAATACAAGGGATAATCCCTATTATCCTTCTAGAAGAAAACTTGACAATAGAGCTGCTATCCATTTCAATTTATATAGAAGAGGGTGTGAAGTTTAGCTCTCAAGAGACTTTGGAAGGGAGACAAACAATCTAAAAGGATAAATGTATCAGGGTTAAAATTGATTGGCTAAAAATGCTATGGAACATGATGTAAAGTTGGCAGAGATGGAAGGTTTGATGGCCAAAACCCTGGTTGGAATATTTACGAGCAAATCAATGAGAGGCAAGTCACTGAATATTTGGATGACAAAGGATTGGAAGTGTGTGTTGGGTTATTTGTTGACCTTTTAGCTTCTTGTTAGTGGTTGGGTTTGTTTCATTGTAAATTCATATGTAGATGCAATATTATTGTTAGTAAAACACTGGCATTGAGACCCATTAGGACTATGCTTGAAGAAGTGGTTTCTAGGATTCATTCTTCAAAGGGAATCAAGTTATACACAAATTTTGGGCACTATCACTATGATTACCCAATGAAATTGGAACACCAAGATCTATGAAGGTATAGGAAATACCAATCGCCAATTTGTTGCTTTGGAGGACAAGTGTATGGAGAAGGAATATTCTAGTGTTGGTAGAGTCCTAATTGAATTGGACCTTAGATAAGGGATGTTGGAAAATATGTATATAGAATGGGGAGCCATGAATGGAATATACCATAAAAAATTGACACTTGAAGTTTGTGTAAAAACCCTAGAATTCATAAAATAAAATAAAAAATTCTTATCCACAATATAACTAAATTTCCACATAAAGTTCTGGTTATTGCTTTACACACATAGAACAGTAAATATGACTATATAAAAATTGGTGTGACATTTCAATCTTCAAGGGTATAAACTATTAACTTGTTTGCTTATAAGTTTTGGAATCAGTTTAGCTTAGCTGCATTAAGAAAATTATTCCGAAAGAGACATTTATAAAAGAGGAGATCTGTCGCTTTATATATATTAGAGTCCTAGCTGATGGAATGCCTTTGGACAACCTTCACGCCTAAGGGAAAATTATTTGGACCCACTTGTCTTACTTAGCTTAAATGCTAACACATGCTTATTCTTTGTGAAACAGGGTTTTGTAGGTGAATACATTCAAACCTCTTTGTGACCAGGTCCAGTGTAACACTTGCTTACAAGAAAAATGTTTAACACATAAAATTCTGGACCTTAGTAAGGATGGAACTCCTAAGTAATAACCCAAAGGATTAAATTCGATTTCCCATAGCGAATTATTAACATTAGACTTGATTTATCCAACCTACATTATTATAATGATTTCGACATAATTGAACAAGTACTAAAGCATTGAATGAAAAGTAAAATCAAACATTGAAGGGATAAAAGCTTGGGTGGAGGACAGACTGGCGCACATAATGCATCTTTTACACTGTCCAAGGAGCATTCAGAGGGTTTGTAAAACATTAGTCAGAAGGGTAGGGGAAGGAAGAGGGCTCTCGGCCGCCATGGCTGAGGAGCTCCATGCTAAAACCATACTAAGGTCACGATACAGGTCAAAAGAGCATCTGGCTGGTTGGTTGCAGCATTTAAAAATAAACGAAGGTAAAGTATCAATACCTGGAACCCTATATGGTCGTTTGAAGTTTAAAATATTTAACTGTTGTTTCTAAAAGCTAAAACTTTTCCTTTGCAGGTGGCATAAAGATTACCACACTTACAGGGAGGTCTTTCTGGCGTTGAGTACCAACTACTGGGTAAGCCACGACTGTCCACAAAGTCCCCTGGAAAGATGGTTTGTTCTTTGTCTGCAATAGATGAAAATACGACTGTGAAATCCTTACTAGTTGCTTCCAGACTGTTGGCATTTCAAACTAGCTATAAGTAGTAGGTTTAAAATAAAAGAATTTTCAGGTTGAACCCTGCATTTGAAAGTATATATATATATATATATATATATATATATATATATATATATATATATATATATATATATATATATATATATATATATATATATATTTACTTTCTTTTGTTCTTAGAGCAAAAATATTTTATTAAATGGGTTACCTCCTTCGTTCTTGAATCTACGAAGTCACTGTAGAGTTTCAGCATTGATGGCTTAGAGGCCTGACCTGGGGTTTCACCCGGTCTAAACCAAATGTAAAATTTAAAAAAAATACAATGTTTCAAAAAGGTTACAGAATATAGCAATTTGATCTTTTTGTGAGTTGTGCTTTTTCCAGAAAAGAAATTAGATTTCCAAACGTTTATTAGTAAATTTCTCAATGTTTATGTTATTAGATGAAAGTATTGTTGTAAGCCATAACCCTGAATTTGTTTTCTGCAAGGGTTGAAGTGTTTGAAACAGTAGTAAAATTTATTTACCATGGCAATGTATTCAGTAACATAGCTGTAAGTTTCCTACGTTAATTTTTATAGATTTTGCTTTTGGTGTTTTTAATGATAACTAAAACCGAATGGCCATGTATGCCTCAGTTTAACTCTCTTCTTCTTATGGAGGCATTGTAAAACTAGAAGATTGTAGTTGTCATTTTAACCTTTACCTATCACTGATTTCTTGATATGTATACCTATTTATAAAAAGAAACGTCAAAACGTTTAAGAAAAAGACCCGAACTCTACCGGGTTCGATACCTAAATTGGTCGTAAAAAAAAAATAGTGTCCTACAAAAATTAATCCTCTAGATTAAAATAAAGGTCAGTTCTGTATTTGCAAAGATTAGTTAAGAAGTGAGTGAGAGGAGCCACGATAGTGGTGAAATAATATCCAAACCTTTAGATGAGTTTTAATTAAAAAATTTGGTAAAAAACAATGTGATGCCACGAAGGTGAAATAATGAAACCTAAATGAAAATCTGGAACAAAAATAATGCTAATTATTAGCAGAACATATAACTTGGTTAAAGCCCTCAATCCAATCAAGGTATTACAGAGTCCTTATGCGATTCCCAAGTTCTAAAATAAAGTGAAATATTCCTAAAGATTTCTCAATGGTTTTAAGCATGAAAGGAAAATTTTCAATGACGAAAAGGTTTTATTTTAGTGACATAAAAAAAATTAAAAGGAACTATTCTTTTATCATAGGACCTAAAATTATAAGCTATAGAATTTTTTTTTTTAAAGAAACAAAATGAAAGCTTGAATGTATTATCTATTATGTAAGTAATATAAATATTATCATAGGATTCTGTATGTTGAAAAAATATTAGTTCCTCAACTAATTACTCAGAGTATTTATTATATATAATTCTAAGTATGTATTTGACTGTATAAAAGATCTGCATGTAAAAAGGAAGGAAACTAGAAACCAACGTAACAAAAGGCTACTTGATGCATTAGATAAAATTCTTCAACCCTAATCGAATACCGATCTTTAGCTAACAAAACATTTCAGGCTAACTGTGCAATTTGTAGATAACAATTTAATTTCAAAATATTACTGACAACCATAGCATAAGAACATGATACCAATGTGGGAAACAAGGAGTGGCTTCGCTGTTCCACCCAACCAATTCCAGGAGCCGTCAATCTCCAGAAACCCCGAGCTCGTCCGTTGAACTACTTGAGCAAAAATCCTCTATGCACCATCTCTTGCATTACAATTATCAATCCCTATCCAATGCTAGCCTCCTGCTGCTCATGGACCTACTTTTTATAGTAGTTTTCCTAGGACTTGGTCATTTATGAGCCTCCTGCTCTTTAGCACTCAACTAGGAGTGGTGACCTGATATTTAGGGATGATGCCTCTTGCATCTTTAACAACATTTTCCACTTGTATTTTTCCTCAAGTAGTTCAACAAACACTCTTCAACAGCTAGATCCACCCTTGTCTCCTGTTTTATTATATTCAATAAAAATAATGTCTTCAATACAATTTGTTTCATTTTGACTTCTTAGTCAGAATAATAAAATAATAATTGTTCTCAATATTCTTTTATCAGCAGAATAATTAAAATGTTTATTATTTTGGGGGCGTTACATACACCTCCCCTTAGAAGGTAACACTGTCCTCGGTGTTACATTAATTATTCAATCGTCCATGTAGTGCCCTATCTAGGCACTGGGTCTCCATTTATCCATTTAGATGTAACTACCAATTTTTTTTCCTTTGTTTTCTAAAATAAGAGAATCAACCGTCTATGTTTCAGGTTTCTAAAAGTTCATAAGTCTGTGCAAATTAACATAAACTTAAAGATTTTCATTATAACCCTGTTCTTATTTCATGCCTAATCTGAAAATAAAGGGAAATACAATTCACTTAAGCTAGCTGAGTAAAATACCTGGGCCCGTAGATTTTGCAGGAAGATCAGAAGACTTACGTGGTGAATTCTGTATGGTACCTTAGCAACCCAAAATGATGTGTCCACCCTTCCGATCAGCTATTATCGTGCTGACCCTAGGAAGTCAACGGATTTCCTAGCCCCCGAGCCCACAGACCGATAATCCCGACAGCAGCTTTCCATCGAACCTTTCCATGGTAATATTCTGCTGAGTTAACCCCCTCCTCATTCTTTTCATTTGAGTTTCCCACCTCCTCAAAGCTTCGAGTTAACCCCCTCCTCGGCATTTCCTCCTTTTTCACAAAATAATCCTCACAGTCCTCCCACAATAATCCCCCTTACTACTTTGTTAACTCTCCCCTTTATAGGAATCCACCTCCTTCCAAAGTCAAACCTTCTTATCACTCCACCGCCCTAGCTGTCGCCTTTTAAAGTACAAATTTTTAATGCATCCCCCCCTTTAAGGCATAAAGGTGGATTATATATTATTTTTAAACCATCCAAATTTTCTCGAGCCGTGGAATAATTTATCCAAACAAATCTTTTAATTTATTTGGAATGATTTTGTTAATTAATCACATGAATAATTTATTTAATTAATTATTCAACCCACTATGCTTTATATAAATATTATCATCATTATTATCATTAATTAATTAATAACAATAATAACATAATAATTAATAATAATAGAAATTAAGTTAATTGTGAATAGAATTTAGAAGTATTTATTTGGTTAATGGATAAGGGTCACATAGTACCTCTATGTATAAATAATGAAATATACTTTAATGGTTTATTTAATCGTGATCAACAATTATATAGCACACTTTTCTAGTATTAATGTTTAACTATTATACTTCATATAGGAGTCACCTTCACCTGAGGATGCTTACAATTAATGACACTCATTTTAATCGTTCATTACCATGTCTTCATACAAGACTAATTAACTTATTTTACACATTAAGACTTGATGATCTTTTACTGATTAAGTCATTCATTGAATACTTAATTGAGTTACCTATGATACTTATAACATCGTTAAATCTTGATAAGTATGTTGTAAACCAATACTATTGCGCATGTGCATAATGTGCATGCGTGGCCAGCGTATGCACAAGACAGACATGTACTATAAACATATGTCATATATATATCCTATGCATATCAGCTAACTAATATTCATAATACTTTATGCAAACCGAACAAATACACAATCATCGTAATATTACTAAAACATCATCGTTTATTTTATCAATTAACCTTTAAGATTCCATTTCATTGCTTTTATGATTACGTTTGTTCAATCAATCAGGTACAAGGAAGGCTACCTACTACCACTAACTCCAGGTCAATGAATGCCCAACCTTCAACGGTACTAACTATCATATCCTCCCATCGTTAACCTATTGCCACAACCTCCCTATCCTTCCTCTGCTAGTACAAAAGTGGCTGTCGGACTCAACGACCTGACCACATAGAACTTGAGAGCGATAGCGTCGGCTGAACAGAAAGCGGACCTATCCTCTCCTAGCAGGCATCCGACCATCGTCATCACACATACATGGGGAGCGTGTCTCAGCACGGCCCTCCCACGATCTCGGGTATCATAGGAACATAGGGTGGGCAACGCATCCATCCCTCTCAACATACTGGGCCTACGCCCTTATCAAATCATACTCTGCTGCTCTCGAGATTATCGGTCCATGTCATCGTTTCATCAATTTTGGGTTGCTAAGGTTTACTGCATGGATAGGTTCTTCTCCGTATATCAGATCAAGTATCCCATAGCCCTCGTGTCCTGCAGGTTAGTATTCCGCAAGATACACCCTTTTTAACAAGCATTTCCATTCGATCACCCATTGATCCATATCATCAACATCATTCATTTCCCATCACAATTTTATCGTATCACAGACATGCATGGAATATAACAGTTCTATCAATTTCATCATAGGATGGCATCCGTGTACAACACCATATATTTTACATTCTATCATTGTCTGATCCATATTGTCAGCATCATTTATCTCATCACATAAAATCATTAAATCGATCACAGCATAATTACCACATCATATATATCGCATTTCCTCCAGGACGATTATCGAACATACATTGTCATTATGACATAAAAGAGTCTCATGTTTAATCATAACTTAATAACTGCATGAACATAGTAACATCATTAGCACAGTTGCAACATATCATCATGTGTATCATGCCGAAAACATAGTTCACTCTGTCTAGCTGAGTCAAATAGATTACAAGCAATTAAGGTGAAAGGGGTCTGACTCGCCAACAGGCCTAGTCAAAATATGGGGCATTACATACACCCACCCTTCAGGAAACTTCGTCCCGAAGTTATGGTCATAATAATGCAGGGAAATCCTTGACACATACTCACTACTTTCATGCAAGTAGCAGGTGTTGGCCATACAGGTCTTACTTAGTTTTGACTTGACAAAATATGCCAATATTATCCTATGGCTTTGCGTCTTTCGTCCCCTGATGTGTATTATAATACTTTAGAGAAACATTTAGATTAATCTTTCTATTGAATCTCTAAAATCCGTAAGGTTATAATCAAGTTCCATCCACCTCAGTATTCTACTTCTTACCGTTTTACAATATTCTTTAAGTCACATCATCCAGAATAGTTTATCCGTCACAGGACGGAGTTTACCGAAGCTTTTATTGATCCAACTTGGCGTGGAATAGTCAACAATTTAAATTGGGGGTCATTTAGAGCTCATAATTGGCATTCACTCCGTGTGCAACTATCGAGGACTCTTACGGTTGGTATACCTCTCTAGGGAAGAAGATTCGTGTCCTCAAAATCCTAAGGTCATATATTATTAATTCTGTATCGGTAATGAACAATAACAAAGTGTCGTAACTTCGTTAAACTAGGGGAACTATCATCGTATATAAGGTTTTCATGGCTATTTCTTATCAAAACGTAATTGTCACCATGTTCATTTATCATTCTCTCCTTTTGGAGAAACCATTCCTGCTTCAATTCCTTAAGAATTTCGTAGCTAGTCTTGTTCCCATCCTTACTATTACAAGGTAATTATTAGCATTTATTCTAGTATGCCATTGTATTGATACAGCATCACTCTTGCATTTATACTTTGTAAAGACCTTAATCAAATCCTATAGGTTGAACGAAACATCACTACTTAATATGTTGAATCATATTAGAACTTCATAACAACCGCTTTAATTGAGTTAAGTTGATAACTGTGTTGAGATTCTTGTGGCTCTTTTATTATTAACCGAAATCATCACTATATTAGGTATAATTAATCCAAAATTTTCTCAAAAATATTATTGCACCGTTACCCCAATATTTAACTTATTCATTCTAAAGTCATGTACCCCCTTAAGAGAATAGTCCTTTATTAAGCTTTATTTGCAATCTCCTTGTTTAAGTGCAGGGTGTTTTCCTTAATGTGATTCAAAAGGATACCTTAGGCCTTGCAAATTTATTTCCATCCCTTATCTCATTCAAAATAATATATAATGTATTTTCAGAGTCTCTCTTATCTCTGAGTTACATAACATTTCATATCTTAACGTTTCCCTACTAATAATACTTGTATATTATTACATTTATATTTTTGAACGAAAATTTTATTTGTAATTACGATTATGAGGTGTTCATGAATTCTTACTTTAATTTGTATTTTGTACAAAGTTATCTATATACACACATCGATGTTTGCGCAATTTTGTTTATGCTTATTTGGAATTGAGACTGTTGTAGTCTATGTGGTAGTCTGAATGGAATTGAGACTCTTGTAAAAGAGGATGCATGCATATTCATACATGAGTGCATTCTCCAATTCCCTTTTACCACATTTTAACCATGAAATCCATCCAATACCCTAGTCTCTATTTCCACATAATTTGGGAGTTAAAAATGACCAAATTGTGATCAAACTTTTAGTATGAAAATAAACACAATTGAGTCATAAGAGGGACATTAACAAAATGTGATTGTGACCTCTGCTTTTGTTGTGATTAATTAGGATGATAAGTTGTGAGGCATTTAACCTTATTGTTAGATGTATTTGTTAAATCAAGTGTGACCGTGTGACCAATACTGATGTTTAAGCATTGTATCGATAGTATTGGGTTTAACGTCGATGTACAAAGTTCTCAAATAATATGAATAACATCCCTAATATAAGAATTTATAATTTAAATGTGTTGTGTTCATCTCATTTGAGAAGATTCTCTTCCACTATTAGCTTTACTACGTGTGTAGTAAATAATTGTGAAATATTTAAATCTTTTTATTATTAACGTTTATTATAAATTTATGATTATGAGTATAATAATTTATAAATTAAATGTGAAACAAATTTATGATTATGACCATAATAATTTATATATTCAATGTGTAGTGTTGAGCTTAATCAAAAGCATCACGTTTGCTGTTAACTTAACCATTTGACAACCATGGGTATAATAACGAGTACAACTTTTGCATTAAATATAAAAGGAGTTTATAATGGTTTTCATAATTTTAATATACCCACTGTTACGTTTATTTAAAATTATTTCATATTTATTTTGAGTATAGAGTAAGGTTCTTAATATTCGCATAGATTATTGAAGTTGGGACTACATACGGTTCAATCACTTATACCAATTTATTTTGTATTTTATTTTGAAAATGTTTTTGTGGTTTTCCCATACAAATATATTATTTTAAAATATTAAAATAAAATGAAAGTTTAGCACCAACACCCAATTACAAAAGTAATAAAATTAAAATTCTTATTAAGTCAAAATTTGAAATAAAGGTGTCACGTTGAAAATATTAATAGATTAAAAACACCAACTTTCCTTTCTTCATCGGTATGTAAAAATTTCCACTCTGTATTTAGTTATATATATATATGTATTGATTTATTTATTTCTTTTCCAAGATTTAGATATTTATATATATATTAAATCTAAATATTTTAAATTTTCCCCAAAAGTATAACTTATAATTTAAGTTTTTATATATATGAAAATTTAAATATAATTTCACCAACCATTTCAACCTTACTCTGATCGACCTTAAAATTTTAGGTCTATGACGAACTTCTAAGTTTAAGATTTGTGAGTAGCGTTATATTTTAAATATTAACCTTTAATAAATTTATTTATTTATTTATTTATTTTTACAAACCTAGTTTATAACATTATATAATATATATACGAAATTTGATTTAATCCAATTTAAATAAAACACTCTAACATTATATAATTGCATTGGAATTCGTCGCAACCCAACCCCCTTTTTTTTTTTTTTGACCTGGTGAGTTAAAGGTTTATATATATATATATATGTATTTTTTTTTCTAACGATTAACTCTTAATACTTAACCATAACTAAATCGAATTAAATCAAATTAAATAATAATAAAAAAAATTAAATATTAACTTTTAAATTAAATAAAATTAAAATAAATAAATTGAAATAAATTAAAATTAAATTAAATTAATTAGATTAAATTAATTAAATTAATAAATAAAAAAAAACATTAAATTAATTAATAAAATTAAATTAATATTAAAGAAAACGTTAAATTAAATTAAATTAAATAAAAATAAATAAATTAAAATAGATCAAATCAAATTAAATTAATTAGCTTAAATTAATTAATTAAAAGACATTATATTAAATTAATTGAATTAAATTAATTTAAAAGATATTTAAATTAAATAAAATAAAATAAATTTAAAACAATAAATTTAATCCTCGTATGGGGGATTGACGCCAGGGCTAAAACAAATAGCCGTACAAGACGATCGACGGCTCCCCCATCATTCCGCGTCGGCAACATGCACGCGCGTTAACGGAGGTTAGTGGTCGCGGTAATGAAACCGCCATGACACGCGTCGATCCCTCGCTCATCCCGCATACAAAAGGGTGGTTTTGTAAACCCCTCATGGGCGACGCGGAAACCGCCATACCGTCAACCTTTCCCTATTTAAGGAGGAGGACTAGGTTTTATTTTTGTGTGTTGTAGGGCTGCTCCTCGCGTGAGCTTAGCGCTTGAGCTGCAGTTCAGGCCGTGGTCTCCATTCGACCTGGCGGAGTGTCGTGGAATGAAGGAGCCTTGCAATCCCAGTGGGAGTCAGTTTTGGAGTTCGATCAGATTCTAGACAGCATGGGAATTATCGTCAAAACGAAAAGATATATATAGGAAACAGTGAAAACCCTAACGAGAGGGTCAATAAGCCGCATGAGTTGAATTTAATCGCACAGGAAGCTTATGTACAGGAAGCTTATGAGGAATGTTAGAATTCAAAGACTGTAGGATTGAATTCGAAGTCCCTTATTGATTTACTTATCAGGGAAGTTTTGTTTTTCATAAATCGGCAATAATGCAAGCAGGGTTAAACACCGTGCAGCAGACGCTATCTCCGGAGGCGGCAAGCATACAAAATCATGCCATAACAGAAGTTGGTCTCCCTGGGCACGGCCCGAACACTTCTTCCACATGTCGCGGTGACGTTTAGGGCAGCCCCTACTAGCCATCTGGGCCAGGCGTGCCAGGCTGCGACTCCAAAGTTTAGGGGATGGTGCTGAAGCCACCGGCAATAAAATGACGAGATTAGAAGACTCACAGAAGACTCCCAGAAATCCTTCTAAAGGTTATGAAGAAGAATCCGGTTCTCGTGGGGGAGAAAGAGCCCGAAGCTTTAGCAAAATTATATGTGCAGAGAATAGAAAAAGGCGAAACCCCCAGCGCAGCTTCAGATCCTTCATATTGACACAGGTATGTCCGCTTCCTGTTCAGGAAATAAAGATAAGACCGCATTGCCATGAAGTTTAGGGAATCGGACCAACTGGTGGGAAGACGTTTTGGGGTTTTGAATGCGGTCAAAAGCAAATTCTGGAAATCAAAACAGGTAATCAGAGATCATTTGTGAATAGAAGATCGGATTCTTTTCCTCTTAACAGATCTGGAAGTCAAATCACATATACAGAGATGGGCTACGATGAGGAGCGGATTCTGGTTGGAAATCGAATTCATATACAGAGTTTGGAAACAGCAAAACCCAATTTAAGAGGGTTTTCTTTTTTTTTTCCATTCGCGTGAGAAGACTTGCAGACGCAAGGAATGGACAGATCGATGTAAAAAAAAAAAAATCACCACAAGAGGTGCAATAGAAACTTAATGTCAGATCTGTCGATCCCCGTAAGTGATTCCAGAAATAATTGATGAAGAAATCGGTGCCCTGGTGATTTAAATGGTAAAGGGAATAGCAAATCCGAAATATACATGTTGATCTATCGTTTTCGTAGAATACAGAAAGGGCTTGCAGGCATGAAGAGGAGGCATATCGATATTCAGAAGGTTAAAGTTCGTTTTGCCTTGGAGGTTTGCGAGAGTGTACAGGAAGATCGATAGCTCCCTAACCGTCCCGCGTTGCAAACTTGCACGCGAGATAGGGATGGTTGGTGGTCGCGGAGAAAAACCACCATCACACATGTCATTCGTTTATGCATCCGCATATTAAAAAGCGGTATGGAAAACCGCTCAAGGGATGACGCGGAAACCACTTCACGTGCCATCAAAAGTACTCCCAGTTTAGGGAAGGAAATGAGGTTTCATTTTATTTTATATATATACATACACATTTTTTTTTTTTTTTTAGAAATTCGAATGTGAATAAATAATTACGGCAATAAAATATCTACATCACCACATTGCTATTTATTTAGGTAAACTTACAACGTCGAATTTTGTTCTAATCTGTATTCAAATGTCGATCCTTTATAATAATAGATTAAAATTATTTTACACTTTAAAATTACACTTAGAAATTACTCAACGATTATTTGTAATATTCCAAATATTACATTAAACATAAAATAATAATTTCCCATCAATCTAACTATATTATAAAATTCCTAAATATGGTTTATAAGTTATGTCTGTCTTTTAGGCTATACTTGCCTGCATTTTACGTACGCACATTTTCATTATTTGAAAACCTATATTTTTTTTTTTTTCATAAGTAGACATTTATTAACCTAGTTTTCTATCATATTGCAGGAAGAATATGCTCATCCGCCATAGATTTGGAGTATGGGAGTCCGCTTACCTCCCAGGCAGCCTCCTAGCTTTTCTACAATCTTTATGTTCAATTTTCTCGGTGGAGGATGCTAGATTTCCACAAAATTTCCAAATTTTCTGCTGAATATATATATATACATATTTTTCATTCAAATTCTGTTTCTGTTATGCTTTGTAAATAAACAGAAAAGGGATCTTCCAGTTATCTCCCCTTTTGTTGCAGCCATCGTATTTGTTTTGCTATTTACAGAAATTTTACTATAATTCCAGGAGTAGTTGGGCTCTAAGGTCTCAGGGTTTGAGCCTCGGCTCTGATACCATCTGTAGTGCCCTATCTAGGCACTGGGTCTCCATTTATCCATTTAGATGTAACTACCAATTTTTTTTCCTTTGTTTTCTAAAATAAGAGAATCAACCGTCTATGTTTCAGGTTTCTAAAAGTTCATAAGTCTGTGCAAATTAACATAAACTTAAAGATTTTCATTATAACCCTGTTCTTATTTCATGCCTAATCTGAAAATAAAGGGAAATACAATTCACTTAAGCTAGCTGAGTAAAATACCTGGGCCCGTAGATTTTGCAGGAAGATCAGAAGACTTACGTGGTGAATTCTGTATGGTACCTTAGCAACCCAAAATGATGTGTCCACCCTGCCGATCAGCTATTATCGTGCTGACCCTAGGAAGTCAACGGATTTCCTAGCCCCCGAGCCCACAGACCGATAATCCCGACAGCAGCTTTCCATCGAACCTTTCCATGGTAATATTCTGCTGAGTTAACCCCCTCCTCAGTCTTTTCATTTGAGTTTCCCACCTCCTCAAAGCTTCGAGTTAACCCCCTCCTCGGCATTTCCTCCTTTTTCACAAAATAATCCTCACAGTCCTCCCACAATAATCCCCCTTACTACTTTGTTAACTCTCCCCTTTATAGGAATCCACCTCCTTCCAAAGTCAAACCTTCTTATCACTCCACCGCCCTAGCTGTCGCCTTTTAAAGTACAAATTTTTAATGCATCCCCCCCTTTAAGGCATAAAGGTGGATTATATATTATTTTTAAACCATCCAAATTTTCTCGAGCCGTGGAATAATTTATCCAAACAAATCTTTTAATTTATTTGGAATGATTTTGTTAATTAATCACATGAATAATTTATTTAATTAATTATTCAACCCACTATGCTTTATATAAATATTATCATCATTATTATCATTAATTAATTAATAACAATAATAACATAATAATTAATAATAATAGAAATTAAGTTAATTGTGAATAGAATTTAGAAGTATTTATTTGGTTAATGGATAAGGGTCACATAGTACCTCTATGTATAAATAATGAAATATACTTTAATGGTTTATTTAATCGTGATCAACAATTATATAGCACACTTTTCTAGTATTAATGTTTAACTATTATACTTCATATAGGAGTCACCTTCACCTGAGGATGCTTACAATTAATGACACTCATTTTAATCGTTCATTACCATGTCTTCATACAAGACTAATTAACTTATTTTACACATTAAGACTTGATGATCTTTTACTGATTAAGTCATTCATTGAATACTTAATTGAGTTACCTATGATACTTATAACATCGTTAAATCTTGATAAGTATGTTGTAAACCAATACTATTGCGCATGTGCATAATGTGCATGCGTGGCCAGCGTATGCACAAGACAGACATGTACTATAAACATATGTCATATATATATCCTATGCATATCAGCTAACTAATATTCATAATACTTTATGCAAACCGAACAAATACACAATCATCGTAATATTACTAAAACATCATCGTTTATTTTATCAATTAACCTTTAAGATTCCATTTCATTGCTTTTATGATTACGTTTGTTCAATCAATCAGGTACAAGGAAGGCTACCTACTACCACTAACTCCAGGTCAATGAATGCCCAACCTTCAACGGTACTAACTATCATATCCTCCCATCGTTAACCTACTGCCACAACCTCCCTATCCTTCCTCTGCTAGTACAAAAGTGGCTGTCGGACTCAACGACCTGACCACATAGAACTTGAGAGCGATAGCGTCGGCTGAACAGAAAGCGGACCTATCCTCTCCTAGCAGGCATCCGACCATCGTCATCACACATACATGGGGAGCGTGTCTCAGCACGGCCCTCCCACGATCTCGGGTATCATAGGAACATAGGGTGGGCAACGCATCCATCCCTCTCAACATACTGGGCCTACGCCCTTATCAAATCATACTCTGCTGCTCTCGAGATTATCGGTCCATGTCATCGTTTCATCAATTTTGGGTTGCTAAGGTTTACTGCATGGATAGGTTCTTCTCCGTATATCAGATCAAGTACCCGGCTATCCCATAGCCCTCGTGTCCTGCAGGTTAGTATTCCGCAAGATACACCCTTTTTAACAAGCATTTCCATTCGATCACCCATTGATCCATATCATCAACATCATTCATTTCCCATCACAATTTTATCGTATCACAGACATGCATGGAATATAACAGTTCTATCAATTTCATCATAGGATGGCATCCGTGTACAACACCATATATTTTACATTCTATCATTGTCTGATCCATATTGTCAGCATCATTTATCTCATCACATAAAATCATTAAATCGATCACAGCATAATTACCACATCATATATATCGCATTTCCTCCAGGACGATTATCGAACATACATTGTCATTATGACATAAAAGAGTCTCATGTTTAATCATAACTTAATAACTGCATGAACATAGTAACATCATTAGCACAGTTGCAACATATCATCATGTCTATCATGCCGAAAACATAGTTCACTCTGTCTAGCTGAGTCAAATAGATTACAAGCAATTAAGGTGAAAGGGGTCTGACTCGCCAACAGGCCTAGTCAAAATATGGGGCATTACAGTCCATAAGATCTTCTTGGAACCAGTTTGGATATGCCTCCTGCATATCACTCTCTAGCTCCCAAGTAGCTTCTTCCAGACTATGGTGCTCCCATTGCACCTTGACTTGTTCGATGATACGTTTTCAGAGAGTGATTTCTCTCTTGTCGAGAATGCGTTCCGGTCCCACCTAGAACTCTCCTTCCGGTTCCACCTAGATTACATTCCAATCAATTACATGTGAGGCATCATGAATATATCTTTTCAGAATTGAAACATGGAATACATTATGCACCCTAACATTAGGTGGCAGGGCTAGCTGGTATGCAACTGGACCTATTTTTTCCAAAATTTCAAATGGCCCGCAAAACCGGGGTGCCAATTTGGAGTACTTACCAAGCCTTAAGGAACTTTTCTTAGGCTTTACCTTTATGTAAACATGGTCACCCACCTGGAACTCTTTAGGAGTTCGTTTTAAATCAACATAAATTTTCTGCCTGTCTTGGGAAGCTTTTAAATTTTGTTGTACATGTTACACAGTTAGTTCCATTTCCCTTAATAGTTCAGGTCCTAACATTAGCCTATCTACTGGGCTGATCCATGAGATTGGAGTATTGCACCTTCGTCCATATAAAACTTCAAATGGACTCATACCTACAGAAACTTGAAAATTTTTATTATACGCAAATTCTAATAAATGCAAATAGTCTTCCCACTTACCGGGTGTGTTTATAACATACATCCTCAACATTTCTTCCAAAATTTGGTTGACTCTTTCAGTTTGCCCATTCGTTTGTGGATCATATGTAGTGCTGAAATTCAACTGATTTCCCAAACCTTTAAACAATGATTTCCATAAATTACTTGTAAATTTTGCGTCTCTATCAGAGGCTATCACCTTTGGTATGCCATGCAGCCTGAATATATCCTCCATAAAAATATCTACAATGTTAACAACTTTATATGTAGACTTCACAGGAATAAAGTGAGCAACTTTGCTTAATTTGTCTACTACAACCATGATCGAATCATGTTTTTTGAAATTTTTTAGTAAGCCGGTTACAAAATCCATGCTTATCGTTTCCCATTTCCATTTCAGAATGGGAAACGGCTGTAATAATACAGTTGGATGTTGGTGTTCAGCCTTGACTTGCTGGCATTCTAAACAGCGTGCTAAGTATTCTGCTATTTCTCCTTTCATGTTTGGCCAATAGAAATCCTTCCTAGCCATGGTAATCATCTTTTGATACCCTGGGTGCCCAGAATAAGGCTGCTTATGTAATTCATTTAAAACAGTTAGCTTGATTTCTGCAGAATTGGGTATGTAAAGTCTACTTTTAAACAACAATAAACCTCTTTCGTTAGTACAGAAATCAGTCTTTAACTGATTACTTTCAGATTCATTGTTATTCATTATGTAAATAGCAAAAACCTTACATCCCTTTCTTATAGATCTTTTTAATTGTAAAGCTGATATTTGTCTAAGGGTGGTTTTTCTAGGAATTCCTGTTACTTTAACTATATTCCCTGAAGCATCTGTGCAAGTGAAATTTTTATCTAGACAATTTAATATAACCTTCTGCATGTCTAACCAGTCCATTCCAATCAATAAATCATAAGAACCTAGAAGTAAAATATTCAGATTTGCACTTGTTTTAACCTCATTCATAAAAAATTCACAATTTTTAACATGACTAGTAACCTTGCGTTTAGTACCTGTAGCTAGCTGTACCAACCACAATTTTTCAAAATTTTCAGGTACTAGATTACATAATTCTACAATTCTCTGATCTACATAACTTAAACTTGCACCCGGATCGATTAATATATTGATAGGACGATTCTTTAACATACCTTGAATTTCAACCATGGATGTTTGGTGATCTGCCTGTCGATTTTCTAGTGCAGTGTTGATCCTACGCATGCTCCTCGCCTTGTCTCCAACGGTGATGGCTTCTTGCAGAGAATGAATTCTATTAAAATTTTTGTTTCTTTTAGGGTAGTCCTTAAAATAATGTGGGTCACCACATTCCCAACACTTTAATGGATCTTTCTGAGCAGCAGGCTTATTAAAGGGTTCTCTTTCACTTATAGCAGGAGGTTGGGTTTGTAATTTATGTGGTTATTACCCTGATATCCCTTGTAATTACTTCCAGTATTTCGATGAAATTTATGATTATTGTTTCTCTAGAAGTTATCCTTTTTCTTCACATTCCCACTAGGCATACTTTCTCTTCTGTTTGTAATAATAGTTTGCCTTCCTCATGGTTTCTTCTAACGTCTTTGGGTTATCAAATTCAATTCTTTCTTTGAACAGGGTAGGCAAGAAACTGAGGAAGCGATGTATATTTGGCTTTTCTTCAACTATATAAGGCACATAACAGAGTAGACTCAGAAATTTACTGCTGAATTCTTTCATATTCATGGCCCCTAATTTCAATTCGTAGAATTCCTTTTGCTTTTCTTCATACAACTGCTTTGAAAGATATTTTTCTATAAATAAATTTTTAAAGGTTTTCCAATTCACTCCCCGCTCCTTTATGCCTTTAACTTTCTTAATGTCCTGCCACCATATATCAGCCTTTCCACTTAGGTTGTAAATGGCCATTTTTGCCTTAAGTTCATCAGAATAGTTGTATATCTGAAAAATATTTCTTCATGCCTGATAACCAGGCTTTAGCTTCTTCACCTTTTTCCATTTTTCCATTAAACATGGGGGGTTTGATTTTCTTAAATTCCCCTGAAATCTCTTCATACGGTCTGTACTTCCTCTTACCTTTATGCTGGTCATTGCTTTCGCTGGAATCTTCATGTTCTTGCTTTAATGATTCATCATTGGATGTTTCAGTCCTATGGCTAGAAAAATTCAACTTTCTCCCCTTTTGTTTAGGGGGTGTAGCTGCCCTTACTTCCTTATTTTTATCCTTCTCATTACTATGTATCTTGACTAGTAATATAGTATTCAGTTCTTCTTGAGCCTTCATTATCTATTCATTTTCCTCCCTAACTTTTTTCAACTCTGCCCTTAATTCCTCAACATTATCTCTGCTTTCATTCAGCTGCACCCAAAGTCTGTTTCCTTTAGTACCTTCCGGTGGGGGTGTCTCTTTAGGCATCCCGAACTCTGCCATTTATCCCTGTCAACACATTTCATCGTCTGATCTTGAAATTAGTAAAAAGGGTAAAACAATTACAGTAAAAATGTCATTAGTTAAAATCTTTTAACACAAAGTCAGGGTTTTGAGCCGAATCAGGCCAAGTGCTATAACACATCTCTAATACCATATGTAAAAACCCTAAAATTCATAAAATAAAATAAAAATATTATCCACAATATAACTAAATTTCCACATAAAGTTCTGGTTACTGCTTTACACACATAGAACAGTGAATATTACTATACAGAAATTGGTGTGACATTTCAATCTTCAAGGGTATAAACTATTAACTTGTTTGCTTATAAGTTTTGGAATCAGTTTAGCTTAGCTACATTAAGAAAATTATTAAGAAAGGGGCATTTATAAAAGAGGAGATCTACCACTTTATATATATTAGAGTCCTAGTTGATGGAATCCCTTTGGACAACCTTCCCGCCTAATGGAAAATTCTTTGGACCCCCTTGGCTTACTTAGCTTAAATGCTCACACATGCTTATTCTTTGTGGAACAGGGTTTTGCTGGTGAATACATTCGAACCTCATTGTGACCAGGTCCAATGTAACACTTGCTTACAAGAAAAAGGTTTAACGCATAAAAGTATGGACCTTAGTAAGGATGGAAGTCCTAAGTAATAACCCAAAGGATTAAATTCGATTTCCCATAGCGAATTCTTAACATTAGACTTGATTTATCCAACCTACATTATTATAATGATTTCGACATAATCGAACAAGTACTAAAGCATTGAATGAAAAGTAAAATCAAACGTTGAAGGGATAAAAGCTTGGGTGGAGGACAGACTGGTGCACTTAATGCAGCTTTTACACTGTCCAAGGAGCATTCAGAGGGTTTGTAAAACATTAGTCAGAAGGGTAGGGGAAGGAAGAGGGCTCTCGGCCACCATGGCTGAGGAGATCTGCTCTAAAACCATACTAAGTTCATGATATAGGTCAAAGGAACATCTGGCTAGTTGGTTGCAGCGTTTAAAAAAAACGAAGGTAAAGTGTTAATACCTGGAACCCTATATGGTCATTTGAAGTTTAAAATATTTAACTGTTGTTTCTAAAAGCTAAAACTTTTCCTTTGCAGGTAGCATAAAGACTACCACGCTTACATGGAGGTCTTTCTGGTGTCGAGTACCAAATACAGGGTAAGCCACGGCTGTCCACAAAGTCCCCTGGAAAGAGGGTTTGTTCTTTGTCTGCAATAGATGAAAATACAACTGTGAAATCCTTACTAGTTTCTTCCACACTGTTGGCATTTCAAACTAACTATAAGTAGTAGGTTTAAAATAAAAGAATTTTCGGGTTGAACCCTGCATTTGAAAGTAAATATATATAGATATATATATATGTGTGTGTGTGTGTGTGTGTGTATATATATATATTTACTTTCTTTTGTTCTTAGAGAAAAATATTTTATTAAAGGGGTTACCTCCTTCGTTCTTGAATCTACGAAGTCACTGTAGATTTTCAGTGTTAATGGCTTAGAGGCCTGACCTGGGGTTTCACCCGATCTAAACCAAATGTAAAATTAAAAAAAATAAAGACAATGTTTCATAAGGTTACATAATATAGCAATTTGATCTTTTTGTGAGTTGTGCTTTTTCCAGAAAAGAAATTAGATTTGCAAATGTTTATTAGCAAATTTCTCAATGTTTCCGTTATTGGATGAAAGTATTGTTGTAAGCCATAACCTTGAATTTGTTTTTTGAAAGGGTTGAAGTGTTTGACAGAGTAGTAAAATTTATTTACCCTAGCAATGCATTCAGTAACATAGTTGTAAGTTTCCTGAGTTAACTTTTATAGATTTTTCTCTTGGTGTTTCTAATGATAACTAAAAACGAACGGCCATTTATGCTTCAGTTTAACTCTCTTCTTCTTATGGAGGTGTTGTAAAACTATAAGACTGTAGTTGTCATTTTAACCTTTACCTATTGCTGATTTCCTGATATGTATACCTATTTATAAAAAAAAAGGTCAAAATGTTTAAGAAAAAGATCCGAACTCTACCGGGTTCGATACCTAAATTGGTCGTAAAAAAAAATAATGTCCTAAAAAAAATGCATCCTCTATATTAAAATAAAGGTCGGTTCTGTATTTGCAAATATTAGTTAAGATGTGAGTGAGAGGAGCCACGATAGTGGTGAAATAATATCCAAACCTTTAGATGAGTTTGAAATAAAAAAATTTGGTAAAAAAAAATGTGATGCCGCGAAGGTGAAATAATGAAACCTAAATGAAAATCTGGAAAAAAAATAATGCTAATTATTACGAGAGCATAACACTTAGTTAAAGACCTCAATCCAATCAAGGTATTACAAAGTCCTTATGCGATTCCCAGGTTCTAAAATAAAGTGAAATATTGCTACATATTTCTCAATGGTTTTAAGCATGAAAGGAAAATTTTCGATGATGAAAAGGTTTTATTTTAGTGACATAAAAAAAATTAAAAGGAACTATTCTTTTATCATAGGACCTATAATTATGAGCTATAGAATTTGTTTTTTTAAAAGAAACAAAATGAAAAGCTTGAATGTATTATCTATTATGTAAGTAATATAAATCTTATCATAGGATTCTGTATGTTGAAAAAATATTAGTTCCTCAACTAAATACTCAGAGTCTTTATTATATATAATTCTATGTATGTATTTGACTGTTTAAAAGATCTACATGTAAAAAGGAAGGAAACTAAAAACCAATGTAATGAAAGGCTACTTGATGCATTAGATAAAATTCTTCAACACTAATCAAATACCGATCTTTAGCTAACAAAACATTTCAGGCTAACTGTGCAATTTGTAGAAAACAATTTAATTTCAAAACATTACTGACAGCCATAACATAAGAACCTGATACCAATGTGGGAAACAAGGAGTGGCTTCGCTGTTCCACCCAACCAATTCCCAGAGCTGTCAAGCTCCAGAACCCCCGAGCTCATCCGCTGAACTACCTGAGCAAAAATCCTTTGTGCACCATCTCTTGCATTGCAATTATCAATCCCTGTCCAATGCTAGCCTCCTGTTGCTCATGGACCTACTTTTTGTAGTAGTTTTCCTAGGAGTTGGTCATTTATGAACCTCTTGCTCTTTAGCACTCAACTAGGAGTGGTGACTTGATATTTAGGGATGATGCCTCCTGCATCTTTAATAGCATTTGCCACTTGTCTTTTTCCTCAAGTAGTTCAGCAGACACTCTTCAACAGCTAGAGCCACCCTTGTCTCCTGTTTTATTATATTCAATAAATATATTGTCTTCAATACAATTTGTTTCATTTTGACTTCTCAGTCAAAATAATAAAATAATAATTGTTCTCAATATTCTTTTATCAGCAGAATAATTAAAATATTTATTATTTTGGGGGCGTTACATACACCTCCCCTTAGAAGGTAACACCACCCTCGGTGTTACATTAATTATTCAATCGTCCATAAGATCTTCTTGGAACCAGTTTGGATATGCCTCCCGCATATCACTCTCTAGATCCCAAGTAGCTTCTTCTGGACTAAGGTGCTCCCATTCCACCTTGACTTGTCCGATGATACGTTTTTAGAGAGTGATTTCTCTCTTGTTGAGAATGCGTTCCGGTCCCACCTAGAACTCTCCTTCTAGTTCCACCTAAATTACATTCCAATCAATTACGTGTGAGGCATCATGAATATATATTTTCAGAATTGAAACATTGAATACATTATGCAACCTAATATTAGGTTGCAGGGCTAGTTGGTATGCAACTGGACCTATTTTTGCCAAAATTTCAAATGGACCGCAAAATCGAGGTGCCAATTTGGAGTACTTACCTAGCCTCAAGGAACATTTCTTAGGATTTACCTTTAGGTAAACATGGTCACCCACCTGGAACTCTTTAGGAGTTCGTTTTAAATCAACATAACTTTTCTGCCTATCTTGGGCAGCTTTTAAATTTTGTTGTACCTATTGCACAGTTAGTTCCATTTCCCTTAATAGTTCAGGTCCTAACATTAGCCTATCTACTGGGCTGCTCCAGGAGATTGGAGTATTGCACCTTCGTCCATATAAAACTTCAAATGGATTCATACCTATAGAAACTCTAAAATTATTATTATATGCAAATTATACTAAATGCAAATAGTCTTCCCACTTACCGGGTGTGTTCATAACATACATCCTCAACATGTCTTCCAAAATTTGGTCGACTCTTTCAGTCCACCCATCCGTTTGTCGATGGTATGCAGTGCTAAAATTCAACTGAGTTCCCAAACCTTTAAACAATGCTTTCTAGAAATTACTTGTAAATTTTGCGTCTCTATCCGAGACTATCACCTTTGGTATGCCATGCAGCCTGAATATCTCATTCATAAAAATATCTACAATGTTAACAACTTTATATGTAGACTTCATAGGAATAAAGTGAGCAGCTTTGCTTAATTTGTCTACTACAACCATGATCGAATCATGTTGTCTGAAATTTTTTGGTAAGCTGGTTATAAAATCCATGCTTATCGTTTCCCATTTCCATTTCAAAATGGGCAACAATTGTAATAATCCGGTTGGATGTTGTTGTTTAGCCTTGGCTTGCTAGCATTCTAAACAGTGTGCTAAGTATTCTGCTATTTCTCCTTTCATGTTTGGCCAATAGAAATCCTTCGTAGCCATGGTAATCATCTTTTGATTCCCTAGCTACCCAGAATAAGGCTGCTTATGTAATTCATTTAAAATAGTTAGCTTAATTTCTGTAGAATTAGGTATGTAAAGTCTACTTTTACACAACAATAAACCTCTTTCGTTAGTACAGAAATCAGTCTTTAACCGATTACTTTAAGATTCATTGTTATCCATTATGTAAACAACAAAAACCTTACATCCCTCTCTTACAGATCTTTTTAATTGTAAAGCTGATATTTGTCTAAGGGTGGTTTTTCTAGGAATTCATGTTACTTTAACTATATTCCCTGAAGCATCTGTGCAAGTGAAAGTTTTATCTAAACAGTTTAATATAACCTTCTGCTCTTCTAACCAGTCCATTCCAACCAATAAATAATCAGAACCTAGAGGTAAACTATTCAGATTTGCACTTGTTTTCAACTCATTCATCAGAAATTCACAATTTTTAACATGAATAGTAACCTTGCGTTTAGTACCTGTAGCTAGCTGTACCAACCACGATTTTTCAAAATTTTCAGGTACTAGATTACATAATTCTACAATTATGGGAGCTACATAACTTAAACTTGCACCCAGATCGATTAATATATTGATAGGATGATTCCTTAACATACCTTGAATTTCAACAATGGATGTTTGGTGATCTGCCTATCGATTTTCTAGTGCAGTGTTGATTCTAGGCATGCTCCTCGCCATGTCTCCAATTATGATGGTTTCTTGTAGAGAATGAACTCTATTAAAAGTTTTGTTTCTTTTAGGGAAGTCCTTAAAATAATGTGGGTCAACACATTCCCAACACTTTAATGGATCTTTCTGAGCAGCAGGCTTATTAAAGGGTTCTCTTTCTCTTATAGCAGGAGGTTGGGGTTTGTAATTTATGTGGTCGTTACCCTAATATCCCCTGTAATTACTTCCACTAGTTTCATGAAATTTATTATTATTGTTTCTCTGGAAGTTATCTTTTCTCTTCACATTCCAGCTGGGCATACTTTCTCTTTTGTTTTTGCTCTGTTCGTAACAGTGGTTCGCCTTCCTCATGGTTTCTTCTAACAT
This sequence comes from Larix kaempferi, assembly GCA_027924585.1. Taxonomy (NCBI): domain Eukaryota; kingdom Viridiplantae; phylum Streptophyta; class Pinopsida; order Pinales; family Pinaceae; genus Larix; species Larix kaempferi. Next base: position 526,710 of record BSBM01000627.1, read on the forward strand.
ATTTGGGTTATCAAATTCAATTCGTTCCTTGAACGGGGTAGGCAAACAGCTGAGGAAGCGTTGTATATTTGGATTTTCTTCAACTATATAAGGCACATAAAAGTGTAGACTCATAAATTTACTATTGAGTTCTTTCATATTCATGGACCCTAATTTCAATTCATATAATTCCTTTTGCTTTTCTTCGTAAAACTGCTCTGAAAGATATTTTTCTTTAAATAGCTTTTTAAAGGTTTTCCAATTCACTCCCTGCTCCTTTATGCCTTTAACTTTCTTAATGTCTTTCCACCATATATCATCCTTTCCACTTAGGTTGTATATGGCCATTTTTGCCTTAAGTTCATCAGAATAGTTGTATATCTGAAAATATTTCTTCATGCCTGATAACCAAGCTTTAGCTTCTTCACCTTTTTCCATTTCACCATTGAACATGGGGGGTTTGATTTTATTAAATTCCCCTGAAATCTCCTCATACGGTCTGTACTTCCTCTTACCTTTATGGTGGTCAGTGCTTTCACTAGAATCTTCATGTTCCTGCTTTAATGATTCATCACTAGATGTTTCAGTCCTATGGCTAGAAAAATTCAACTTTCTCCCCTTTTGTTTAGGGGGTGTAGCTGCCTTTACTTCCTTATTTTTATCCTTCTCATTACCATGTATCTTGGCTTGTAAGATAGTATTCAATTCTTGTTAAGCCTTCATTATCCGTTCATTTTCCTCCCTAATGTTTTTCAACTCTGCTTTCATTCAGCTACACCCAAAGTCTATTTCCTCTAGTACCTTCCAGTGGGGGTGTCTCTTTAGGCATCTCAAACTCTACCATTTATCCCTGTCAACACAGTTCGTCGTTTGATCCTAAAATTAGTAAAAAGGATAGAACAATTACAGTAAAAATGTCACTAGTTAAAATCTTTTAACATAGCGTGAGGGTTTTGAGCCGATTCAGGCCAAGTGCTGTAACACAGCTGTCATAGCATATGTAAAAACCCTAAAATTCATAAAATAAAAAAAATTCTTATCGACAATATAACTAAATTTCCACATAATGTTCTGGTTACTGCTTTACACACATAGAACAGTAAATATTACTGTACATAAATTGGTGTGACATTTCAATCTTCAAGGGTATAAACTGTTAACTTGTTTGCTTATAAGTTTTGGAATCAGTTTAGCTTAGCTGCATTAAGAAAATTATTTGGAAAGGGGCATTTATAAAAGAGGAGTTCTGCCACTTTATATATATTAGAGTCCTAGCTGATGGAATGCCTTTGGACAACCTTCCTGCCTAAGGGAAAATTCTTTGAACCCCCTTGGCTTACTTAGCTTAAATGCTAACACATGCTTATTCTTTGTGGAACAGGGTTTTGTAGGTGAATACATTCGAACCTCATTGTAACTAGGTCCAGTGTAACACTTGCTTACAAGAAAAAGGTTTAACGCATAAAAGTCTAGACCTTAGTGAGTATGGAAGTCCTAAGTAATAACGCAAAGGATTAAATTCGCTTTCCCATAGCGAATTCTTAACATTAGACTTGATTTATCCAACCTATATTATTATAATGATTTCGACATAATCGAACAAGTACTAAAGCATTGAATGAAAAGTAAAATCAAACGTTGAAGGGATAAAAGCTTGGGTGGAGGACAGACTGACGCACTTAATGCAGCTTTTACACTGTCCAAGGAACATTCAGAGGGTTTGTAAAACACTAGTCAGAAGGGTAGGAGAAGGAAGAGGGCTCTAGGCCGCAATGGCCGAGGAGCTCTGCAGTAAAACCATACTAAGGTCACGATATAGGTCAAAAGAACATCTGGCTAGTTGGTTGCAGCGTTAAAAAAAAAACGAAGGTAAAGTATCAATACCTGGAACCCTATATGGTCGTTTGAAGTTTAAAATATTTAATTGTTGTTTCTAAAAGCTAAAACTTTTCCTATGCAGGTATCATAAAGACTACCACGCTTACATGGAGGTCTTTCTGGTGTCGAGTACTAACTACTGGGTAAGCCACGGCTATCCACAAAGTCCCCTAGAAAGAGGGTTTGTTCTTTGTCTGCAATAGATGAAAATACGACTGTGAAGTCCTTACTAGTTGCTTCCACACTGTTGGCATTTCAAACTAACTATAAGTAGCAGGTTTAAAATAAAAGAATTTTCGGGTTGAACGATGCATTTGAAAGTATATATATATATATATATATACTTCCTTTTGTTCTTAGAGAAAAAATATTTTATTAAAGGGGTTACCTCCTTCGTTCTTGAATCTGCAAAGTCACTGCAGAGTTTCAGTGTTGATGGCTTAGAGGCCCGACCTGGGGTTTCACCCTATCTAAACCAAATGTAAAATTTAAAAAAATACAATGTTTCATAAGGTTACATAATATAGCAATTTGATCTTTTCGTGAGCTGTGTTTTTTCTAGAAAATAAATTAGATTTCCAAACGTTTATTAGTAAATTTCTCAACGTTTCCGTTATTGGATGAAAGTATTGTTGTAAGCCATAACCCTGAATTTGTTTTCTACAAGGGTTGAAGTTTTTGACACAGTAGTAAAATTGATTTACCCTAGCAATACATTCAGTAACATAGATGTAAGTTTCTTGAGTTAATTTTTATAGATTTTGCTTCTGGTGTTTTTAACGATAACTAAAAACGAACGGCCATTTATGGCTCAATTAAACTCTCTTCTTCTTATGGAGGCATTGTAAAACTATAAGACTGTAGTCATCATTTTAAGCTTTACCTATCGCTGATTTCCTGATATGTATACCTATTTATAAAAAAAGGTCAAAACGTTTAAGAAAAAGACCTGAACTCTACCAGGTTCGATACCTAAATTGGTCGTAAAAAAAAATAGTGTCCTAAAAAAAATGCATCCTCTAGATTAAAATAAAGCTCGGTTCTGTATTTTCAAATATTAGTTAAGATGTGAGTGAGAGGAGCAACGATAGTGGTGAAATAATATCCAAACCTTTAGATGATTTTCAAATAAAAAATTTGGTAAAAAAAAATGTTATGCTGTGAAGGTGAAATAGTGAAACCTAAACGAAAATCTGGAACAAGCCAATCCAATCAAGGTATTACAGAGTCCTTATGCGATTCCCAGGTTCTAAAATAAAGTGAAATATTCCTAAAGATTTCTCAATGGTTTTAAGCATGAAAGGAAATTTTTTGATGATGAAAAGGTTGTATTTTAGTGACATAAAAAAAAATAAAAGGAACTATTCTTTTATCATAGGACCTAAAATTATGAGCTATAGAATTTGTTTTTTTAAAAGAAACCAAATGAGAGCTTGAATGTATTATCTATTATGTAAGTAATATAATTCTTATCATAGGATTCTGTATGTTGAAAAAATATTAGTTCCTTAACTAATTACTCAGAGTCTTTATTATATATAATTCTAAGTATGTATTTGACTGTTTAAAAGATCTGCATGTAAAACGGAAGGAAACTAGAAACCAACGTAACGAAAGGCTACTTGATGCATTAGATAAAATTCTTCTACCCTAATCAAATACCGATCTTTAGCTAACAAAACATTTCAGGCTAACTGTGCAATTTGTAGATAACAATTTAATTTCAAAATATTACTGACAGCCATAGCATAAGAACCTGATACCAATGTGGGAAACAAGGAGTGGCGTCACTGTTCCACCCAACCAATTCCCAGGGCCGTCAAGCTCTAGAACCCCTGAGATCGTCCACAGAACTACCTGAGCAAAAATCATTTGTGCACCATCTCTTGCATTGCAATTATCAATCCTTGTCCAATGCTAGCCTCCTGCTGCTCATGAACCTACTTTTAATAGTAGTTTGCCTAGGACTTGGTCATTTATGACCCTCCTGCTCTTTAGCACTCAACTAGGAGTGGTGACCTGATATTTAGGGATGATGCCTCATGCATCTTTAACAGCATTCGCTACTTGTCTTTTTCCTGAAGTAGTTCAGCAGACACTCTTCAACGGCTAGATCCACCCTTGTCTCTTGTTTTATTATATTCAATAAAAATATTGTCTTCAATACAATTTGTTTCATTTTGACTTCTCAGTCAAAATAATAAAATAATAATTGTTCTCAATACTCTTTTATCAGCAGAATAATTAAAAATTTTATTATTTTGGGGGCATTACATACACCTCCCCTTAGAAGGTAACACCATCCTCGGTGTTACATTAATTATTCAACTTTCCATAAGATCTTCTTGGAACCAGTTTGGATATGCCTCCTGCATATCACTCTCTAGCTCCCAAGTAGCTTCTTCCAGACTAAGGTGCTCCCATTTCACCTTGACTTGTCCAGTGATACGTTTTCGGAGAGTGATTTCTCTCTTGTGGAGAATGCGTTCCGGTCCCACCTGGAACTCTGCTTCCGGTTCCACCTGGATTACATTCCAATCAATTATGTGTGAGGCATCATGAATATATCTTTTCAGAATTGAAACATGGAATACATTATGCACCCTAATATTAGGTTGCAGGGCTAGTTGGTATGCAACTGGACCTATTTTTGCCAAAATTTCAAATGACCCGCAAAACTGGGGTGCCAATTTGGAGTACTTACCTAGCCTCAAGTAAATTTTCTTAGGCTTTACCTTTATGTAAACATGGTCACCCACCTGGAACTCTTTAGGAGTTTGTTTTAAATCAGCATAACTTTTCTGCCTGTCTTGGGCAGCTTTTAAATTTTGTTGTACCTGTTGCAAAGTTAGTTCCATTTCCCTTAATAGTTCAGGTCCTAAGATTAGCCTATCTAATGGGATGCTCCATGAGATTGGAGTATTTCACCTTCGTCCATATAAAACTTCAAATGGACTCATACTTGCAGAAACTTGAAAATTATTATTATACGCAAATTCTACTAAATGGAAATAGTCTTTCCACTTACCCGGTGTGTTCATAACATACATCCTCAGCATGTCTTCCAAAATTTGGTTGAATCTTTCAGTATGTCCATCCGTTTGTTGATGGTATGCAGTGTTGAAATTCAACTGAGTTCCCAAACCTTTAAACAATGCTTTCTAGAAATTACTTGTAAATTTTGCGTCTCTATCCGAGACTATCACCTTTGGTATGCCATGCAGCGTAAATATCTCCTTCATAAAAATATCTACAATGTTAACAGCTTTATATGTAGACTTCATAGGAATAAAGTGAGCAGCTTTGCTTAATTTGTCTACTACAAAAATGATCGAATCATGTTGTCTGAAATTTTTTGGTAAGATGGTTATAAAATCCATGCTTATCATTTCCCATTTCCATTTTGGAATGGACAGCGTCTGTAATAATTCGGATGGATGTTGGTGTTTAGCCTTGACTTGTTAGCATTCTAAACAACGTGCTAAGTATTCTGCTATTTCTCCTTTCATGTTTGGCCAATAGAAATCCTTCCTAGCCATGGTAATCATCTTTTGATTCCCTGGGTGCCCAGAATAAGGCTGCTTATGTAATTCATTTAAAACAGTTAGCTTAATTTCTGCAGAATTGGGTATGTAAAGTCTACTTTTAAACAGCAATAAACCTCTTTCGTTAGTACAGAAATCAGAATTTAAATGATTACTTTAAGATTCATTGTTATCCATTATGTAAACAACAAAAACCTTACATCCCTTTCTTACAGATCTTTTTAATTGTAAAGTTGATATTTGTCAAAGGTTGGTTTTTCTAGGAATTCATGTTACTTTAACTATATTCCCTGAAGCATCTGTGCAAGTGAAAGTTTTATCTAGACAATTTAATATATCCTTCTGCTCTTCTAACCAGTCCATTCCAATCAATAAATCATAAGAACCTAGAGGTAAAGTATTCAGATTTGCACTTGTTTTCAACTCATTCATCAGAAATTCACAATTTTTAACATGACTAGTAACCTTGCTTTTAGTACCTGTAGCTAGCTGTACCAAGCACGAGTTTTCAAAATTTTCAGCTACTAGATTACATAATTCTACAATTCTGGGAGCTACATAACTTAAACTTGCACCCGGATCGATTAATATATTGATAGGATGATTCTTTAACATACCTGGAATTTCAACCATGGATGTTTGGTGATCTGCCTATCGATTTTCTAGTGCAACATTGATTCTAGGCATGCTCCTCGCCATGTCTCCAACTATGATGGCTTCTTGCAGAGAATGGATTGTATTAAAAGTTTTGTTTCTTTTAGGGAAGTCCTTAAAATAATGTGGGTCACCACATTCCCAACACTTTAATGGATCTTTCTGAGCAACAGGCTTATTAAAGGGTTCTCTTTCTCTTATAGCAGGAGGTTGGGGTTTGTAATTTCTATGGTTGTTACCCTGATATCCCCTGTAATTACTTCCAGCATTTCGATGAAATTTATGATTATTGTTTCTCTAGAAGTTATCCTTTTTCTTCACATTCCGGCTGGGCATACTTTCTCTTTTGTTTTTGCTCTGTTCGTAATAGTAGTTCGCCTTCCTCATGGTTTCTTCTAACGTCTTTGGGTTATCAAATTCAATTCGTTCCTTGAATGGGGTAGGAAAACAGCTGAGGAAGCGCTGTATCTTTGAATTTTCTTCAACTATATAAGGCACATAATAGAGTAGACTCAGAAATTTACTGCTAAGTTCTTTCATATTCATGGCCCCTAATTTCAATTCATAGAATTCTTTTTGCTTTTCTTCGTAAAATTGCTCTGAAAGATATTTTTCTTTAAATAACTTTTTAAAGGTTTTCCAATTCACTCCTTGCTCCTTTATGCCTTTAACTTTCTTAATGTCCTACCACCATATATCAGCCTTCCCACTTAGGTTGTATATGGCCATTTTTACCTTAAGGTCATCAGAATAGTTGTATATTTGAAAATATTTCTTCATGCCCGATAACCAGGCTTTAGCTTCTTCACCTTTTTCCATTTCGCCATTAAACATGGGGGGTTTTGATTTTCTTAAATTCCCCTGAAATCTCCTCATACGGTTTGTACTTCCTCTTACCTTTATGCTGGTCATTGCTTTCGTTGGAATCTTCATGTTCTTGCTTTAATGATTCATCACTGGATGTTTCACTCCTATGGCTAGAAAAATTCAACTTTCTCCCCTTTTGTTTAGGGGGTGTAGCTGTTGTTACTTCCTTATTTTTATCCTTCTCATTACTATGTATCTTGGCTAGTAAGATAGTATTCATTTCTTCTTGAACCTTCATTATCCGTTCATTTTCCTCCCTAACTTTTTTCAACTCTGCCCTTAATTCCTCAACATTATATCTGCTTTCATTCAGCTGCACCCAAAGTCTGTTTCCTCCAGTACCTTCCGGTGGGGGTGTCTCTTCAGGCATCCCAAACTTTGCCATTTATCCCTGTCAACACAGTTCGTCGTTTGATCCTGAAATTAGTAAACAGGGTAAAACAATTACAGTAAAAATGTCACTAGTTAAAATCTTTTAACACGGCGTGAGGGTTTTGAGCCGAATCAAGACAAGTGTTGTAACACAGCTCTGATACTATATGTAAAAACCCTAAAATTCATAAAATAAAATAAAATTCTTATCGACAATATAACTAAATTTCCACATAAAGTTCTAGTTATTGCTTTACACACATAGAACAATAAAGATTACTATGCAGAAATTGGTGTGACATTTCAATCTTCAAGGGTATAAACTATTAACTTGTTTGCTTATAAGTTTTAGAATTAGTTTAGCTTAGTTGCATTAAGAAAATTATTCCGAAAGGGACATTTATAAAAGAGGAGATCTGTCGCTTTATATATATTAGAGTCCTAGCTGATGGAATGCCTCTGGACAACCTTCACTCCTAACGGAAAATTCTTTGGACCCCTTTGGCTTACTTAGCTTAAATGTTAACACATGCTTATTCTTTGTGGAACAGGGTTTTGCAGGTAAATACATTCGAACCTCATTGTGACCAGGTCTAGTGTAACACTTGCTTACAAGAAAAAGGTTTAACGCATAAAAGTCTGGACCGTAGTAAGGATGGAAGTCCTAAGTAATAAACCAAAGGATTAAATTCGCTTTCCCATAGCAAATTCTTAATATTAGACTTAATTTATCCAACCTACATTATTATAATGATTTCGACATAATCAAACAAGTACTAAAGCATTGAATGAAAAGTAAAATCAAATGTTAAAGGGATAAAAGCTTGGTTGGAGGACAGACTGGCACACTTAATGCAGCTTTTACACTGCCTGGGAGCATTCGGAGGGTTTGTAAAACATTAGTAAAAAAGGTAGGGGAAGGTAGAGGGCTCTCGGCCGCCATGGTCGAGGAGCTCTGATCCAGGTGGATATTGGTGGTGTCCCACCTCTTCCAACTGGCTCAAAACAGTGTTCGGGCAATTTTGGTAATTTACTATTTTTAGCAGTTTTTCGGGTCCTGAACTTTCGGAGCTGTTTTGAGGCCCTAAACGACATTTTTTGGGGCATATTTCATCCTTTAATTTGTATTCCTCGGATAGATCTTTCCAATGAGCTATCTTGCACCCCAAACGGAGAATGTATGCAAAAGTTACGACCCCGGGAAGTTGATGCACTAACTTACCCAAACGGGGCCCACATGACTTTTGGCACTTCGTCTCCTATGGTTAGGTTTTTGGATGTCATGGTTTTTTGACATTCCTGTTTATTTTAAAAGGCCTTGAGAGCCTCATTGTAACCATCTTGTTCCAAATGAGTGTAGCCGTCACATCTCTTCTCAGAGATAAGCCGCCACCATTCCAACAAGCTTGTTTTTCGCTGCATTTTATAGTTTTAGCTTATTTCCTTATTGAATAGAAAACCAGTTTTACTGTACTCTGTTATTTTGTGTTAAGCATCTGGTAATAATCTGTATTCATTTCATTCTGCTCATAAAATCCGGATCAAGCTCTGTGCTAAAACCATACTAAGGTCACGATATAGGTCAAAAGAGCATATGGCTGGTTGGTTGCAGCGTTTAAAAAAAAACGAAGGTAAAGTATCAGTACCTGGAACCCTATATGGTCGTTTGAAGTTTAAAATATTTAATTGTTGTTTCTAAAAGCTAAAACTTTGCCTTTGCAGGTGGCATAAAGACTACCACGCTTACAGGGAGGTCTTTCTGGCATGAAGTACCAACTAATGGGTAAGCCACGACTGTCCACAAAGTCCCCTGGCAAGAGGGTTTGTTATTTGTCTGCAATAGATGAAAATACGACTGTGAAATCCTTACTAGTTGCTTCCAAACTGTTGGCATTTCAAACTAGCTATAAGCAGCAGGTTTAAAATAAAAGAATTTTCGGGTTGAACCCTGCATTTGAAAGTATATATATATATGTGCATATTTACTTTCTTTTGTTCTTAGAGAAAAAATATTTTATTAAAGGGGTTACCTCCTTCATTCTTGAATCTGCGAAGTCACTGCAGAGTTTCAATGTTGATGGCTTAGAGGCCCGACCTAGGGTTTCACCCGGTCTAAACCAAATTTAAAATTTTAATAAAAGACAATGTTTCATAAGGTTATAAAATATAGAAATTTGATTTTTTTGTAAGTTGTGCTTTTTCCAAAAAGAAATTAGATTTCCAAACGTTTATTAGTAAATTTCTCAACGTTTTTGTTATTGGATGAAAGTATTGTTGTAAGCCATAACCCTGAATTTGTTTTCTACAAGGGTTGTAGTGTTTGACACAGTAGTAAAATTTATTTACCCTGGCAATGCATTCCGTAACCTAGCTGTAAGTTTCCTGAGTTAATTTTTATAGATTTTGCTTCTGGTGTTTTTAATGATAACTAAAAACAAATGGCCATGTATGCCTCAGTTTAACTCTCTTCTTCTTATGGAGGCATTGTAAAACTAGAAGATTGTAGTCGTCATTTTAACCTTTACCTATCGTTGATTTCCTGATATGTATACCTATTTATAAAGAAAGGGTCAAATCATTTAAGAAAAAGACCCGAACTCTACCGAGTTCGATACCTAAATTGGTAGTAAAGAAAAAATATTGTCCTAAAAAAAAATGCATCCTCTAGATTAAAATAAAGGTCGGTTCTGTATTTGCAAAGATTAATTAAGATGTGAGTGAGAGGAGCCACGATAGTGGTGAAATAATATCCAAACCTTTAGATGAGTTTTAATTAAAAAATTTGGTAAAAAAAAAATGTGATGCCGCGAAGGTGAAATAATGAAACCTAAACGAAAATATGGAACAAAAATAATGCTAATTATTAGCAAAACATAACACCTGGTTAAAGCCCTCAATCCAATCAAGGTATTACAGAGTCCTTATGCGATTCCCAGGTTCTAAAATAAAGTGAAATATTCCTAAAGATTTCTCAATGGTTTTAAGCATGAAAGGAAAATTTTCGATGATGAAAAGGTTTTATTTTAGTGACATCAAAAAAATTAAAAGGAATTGTTCTTTTATCATAGGACCTAAAATTATGAGCTATAGAATTTTTTTTTTTTAAAGAAACAAAATGAAAGCTTGAATATATTATATATTATGTAAGTAATATAATTCTTATCATAGGATTCTGTATGTTGAAAAAATATTAGTTCCTCAAATAATTACTCAAAGTCTTTATTATATATAATTCTAAGTATGTATTTGACTGTTTAAAAGATCTGCATGTAAAATGGAATGAAACTAGAAACCAATGTAATGGAAGTCTACTTGATGCATTAGATAAAATTCTTCAACCGTAATCGAATACCGATCTTTAGCTAACAAAACATTTCAGGCTAATTGTGCAATTTGTAGATAACAATTTAATTTCAAAATATTATTGACAGCCATAGCATAAGAACCTGATACCAATGTGGGAAACAAGGAGTGGCTTTGCTATTCCACCCAACCAATTCCCAGAGTCGTCAAGCTCCAGAACCTTTGAGCTCGTCCATTGAACTACCTGAGCAAAAATCCTCTGTGCACCATCTCTTGCATTGCAATTATCAATCCTTGTCCAATGCTAGCCTCCTGCTACTCATGGACCTACTTTTATAGTAGTTTGCTTAGGACTTGGTCATTTATGAGCCTCCTGCTCTTTAACACTCAACTAGGAGTGGTGACCTGATATTTAGGGATGATGCCTCCTGCATCTTTAACAACATTTTCCACTTGTCTTTTTCCTCAAGCAGTTCAGCAGACACTCTTCAACAGCTAGATCCACCCTTGTCTCCTATTTTGCTATATTCAATAAAAATAATGTCTTCAATACAATTTGTTTCATTTTGACTTCTCAGTCAAAATAATAAAATAATAAAATAATAATTGTTCTCAATATTCTTTTATCAGCATAATAATTGAAATGTTTATTATTTTTGGGGCATTACAATTTGATTGTAAAATTTCGAGGTAAGATTCATCCAATTGCAAGAAGGTCTAGGTTAAAAAACAAAAAAATGAGGAGGTCTCATTTCTTGTATTAGAACACGGGGATTCACCTTGTTGACCAATATCTTATCACGTTCATTCATAAAGGTGGGTTTTAAATTGTGTAAAATAAGGTCAATATATTGTAGGCATTGGGAGGTGGGGAGTAGGGTATGGGGGTTTTATAGGTATTGGGGGGAGATAGAAAGGGGTATCTACTAAACCTAGGTAATATCTCATAAAAAATGGGTTTTTAAATTGTAAATATGTATTGGGAGGGGGGCTCAACAAAAGGTTTTTGGTAGGTATTTATCATTATCTATTGAAATTAGGGCTATTATTTAATTTCCCATGAATGAAGACAATATGACATAGTTTCATTGAGTGAAGACCCCATGCATTAGAGGTAATAGGGTAGGACGGATAAAAAACATTAAAGGTCCACAATATTCCTATTTCCTCGGAGAGGCTACTGAATTTTGTCCTTTTTAATACAACTCAGTGCGACACATCGGCATAATCGATGTCTCTAGTTCCAAAAGGTATGCAAATTTCAGATCCAACCTTTATCCTTCATGATCTTTCTAGTGGCTTAGATAATACATTTGTTTCAGAGTCTACTATTAAACATTTGAAGCCACAAAGGGATGGCCCTAATTGTCGTCAAAATTTATTATTGGCTGTGAACAACTTAAAGGAAAGTCCGACTTGGGAAAGCCTATACTATATTTGGGAGGCCATAGTGTGCATGTCTTTAAATCTATTGAATGTGATAAACCCCTTGAGGTTACAACCTCCCTAATCCCATCCAAGATTTGATCTTTATGGCCCTTAATACTATTTTAGTTGAAGATATTGATACCCATCCCCCCATCCCCTATATCCTCAAATCTTTCTAAGAAGGAACATGTAAAGAAGCCATAAAAATCAAACATTAAGTCTTCATATTCGTTGAGATATTTAAAATTTTTCTAGGCCCGAAGTCAAGAGGGATACAAGGATAACTGGCTATGGACAAGGATACACCTTCCATTGTTGGGAGGAAATCACATATGTTGTTAGCAAAATCACGAACAAAGAAAGAAGTAGGAGAAGGTAAACAAGTCACCATCAATGTCATGGTCCTTAAAGCAAGGAAGACTGAGAAGTTGGTTACTAATTGCTCATTCTCTCCCTAAATTCTAGAGGGGTAGGGGGTGCCCACAAAAGAATAGCTCTCAAATGAATTTTTATAGTATAACAACTTGATGTTGTGATACAATAAACTATGTGTTCTAGGTAAAAAGATTTGGATTTTTATCATCTTTTTTAAGAGATTAGAACTTGTGTGCTATAGATGCTATATGTTTGTCTATTAGTCTGATAAATATTTGTAACTCCACTTTTGACACTATTTTGACTTCAGTTTTGAATGCAAGCATAGTGGTGGATCTCAAGGAAAAGGAACTTGGAAAGGATATGAGATTGGTAAATATTTATGGGCCTTATTGGTAAAGGTAGAATTTCTAGGAAGGAATGGATTAGTCCAAACGATTATCTAGGGATAATATTGTCATGGGTGGTGATCTTAATCTAACACTTGATGCAAGGGATATCTAGGGGGATGTTGCAAGAATGGATCCACTGGTTATTTATTCACAAATATTTTTGAAACACATCATTTGGTTGATATTGAACTAGTAAAGGTTGCCCCCACTTGGCTCAATGCAAGAAGAGGAAGGGAGGGGGGATATCCAAAATACCTGACATGTATTTAGTGGAAACATATTTACTTACTAATGATGTTAGGGTAAAATATTTGTGGACTATTAGACCATCATCCAGTCTTGTTATTTCAAATTATTGCGCAAAAGAGGCACATTCTATAGCCCAATAGGGGGAGATGTGTAACTCCTTCCATGCTCATCCTAGAGATGACACATGTCCTTTTAAAAAAATAATAAAATATTATAAAAAACAACATGTTGTCTATTTAAAACATTTACAATGGCATATATATAAAACTACACAAATTAGATAAATTAAAATGCTTCCTCAACATTTGCACTCTAAAATGGGGTTTGCAGTTGGAGAGATTTGATCCCTCTCAGTGTTAAGATTCAATATGCTAAGACAGAAAATATCAGCATTACATTCCATTTCACAACAATAGCATATACAGGATCACTGAAAGAACAACAAGCACAGCATAAACACAAGAGACACAGATTTATCCTAGGAAACCCTCATGGGGTAGAAAACCCAACAAAGCTTCCTTAATATAGATGACCAGCAAATACAAAGATGTAAACCTTAGACATGAGCTCTTTCTCCTCCATAGTAGATCTCTCCCTCACCTATGTGCCAATCACAAGTGAGTGTAATGTGTGTTAAATGAGGAACACACCTCCTGTATTTATACACAACTCCGACTTGTCTTTTACATTAACTAGGTCGGCCCCAACTTAACTACTTAACATAATGTGACAGGGCCAACCCCACTAGGGTGGTCTAATAACCATTTAACCCACATGACTCATACAGGGCCGACCCCCACAGGCAAGTCTAATAACCCAAGTTACTACATTCTCCACGGAGGAATAAAACATCTCCAGATATATAATAAGGTCTTCATGGAGGAATAAAACATCTCCGGAATAATAAAGTACAAATATAATATTCTTAGAAGTTACAATATTTCAACACTCCCCCTTAATGAGAAGGATATTATAACAACATTTGTAGGAGCAAGGAGTCACCAACATCATACATGATATATCTATAATGTTGATGTATATGTAACTTTGGAATGTATTTCACATATATGTATATTGTATTCCTATAGAGATTTTACTATTCCTCTATACGGAAGTGGTTATATTCCTATAGAGATGTTATTATTCCTCTATACGGAAGTGTCGTCATTTATATTGTAAGTGTCGTAACTTATACTTGATGGGTTATTAGACCACCTTATTGGGGTCGGCCCTGTATAAGTCATGTGGGTCAAAGGGTTATTAGACCACCCTATTGGGGGTCAGCCATGTGGGTCAAAGGGTTATTAGACCACCCTAGTGGGGGTCGGCCCAGTCAGCATTATGTTAAGTGGTTAAGTTGAGGCCGACCTAATTGAGTAAAGGTCAAGTCAAGTTAGTGTAGAAATAGAGAGTGTGTCTCTCTCATTTTACACATTCTATTCTCTCACTCACACTGTGGAGAGTGGCGCACTTGTGGAGGAGGAAGCTCTGCTACTAGGAGAAGACTATCTCTTGTATTCTAGTTGTATCATTGCTCTATCTATCTTTGAGGAAGTTATTGGGGTTTTTCACCTTTATGGTTTTCCCCAAGTAAACTATGTGTCTCTTCTATGCTTGCATTATTGTGTCCATGAATGATATGTTGTAGATTTGCTGTACATTTTATTCTCTCAGTTAAGATCCTATCTCATATTGAGGTAAATTCTGAAAAATTTAACATGGTATCAGAGCTAGCTTGAAAGAAGGCATGATATGGCATGTATGACACTTGTTGCACTTACGATGCTAGGGCTTGATATAGCAAAAACCAGTCATCGTAGCACTTTCGCTATAAATCCGTTTTGGCAAATTTTTCGGATCTAAAACATTTACGAGTAGAATATCAGATCCCCATGTACCTTGTTTCCAAAGGACAACCTCTGATGCATTGTAATTTGTGATATATGATCTGTACAATATAGGGTTTCTGCCTCTTCCAGATCTGAGTCAAAATCAGGTGACCTTGGGAAAAACGTCATAACTTGGCATAGGAAGCTCCAAATGAAATTTCGTAAAAAGTGACAGGTAGTAAACAGACTATACTATCTCAGGAAAACGTTTTAGAGGCCGAAGCTGAACCAGTGACACGTGGCACACCTTACAAGTTCACTCTCCTGTATTATCCCATAAACAGGTCACGTTGCGACATTGGGAATAAATCTCTTTCAGAGAATCCAATTGATGTCAGACCTATCGGGATGGAAAGATAATAGGTCGGGCTATCTCAAGAAAATGTTTTAGACCCTGTGGATCAAAAACTTAGGAGTTACACCAGAAACAATCAGGTACATATTTCTATCAAATCAGAATTATTTTTTAGCACCTTCATTCATGGCTTCCGGAATTTAGGGCTTCGGAGAAAGTTGGAATTTTTGTAATCAGAGACCACGGATGAATGCTACTCATCAAAATCGAAATTTAGATACCAAGATCAGAATTTTTGGTTGGGAAGAAGGTTGGGCTTGATCAGACCCTAGTTCGGGACTTTGATAAAAAAAATGGAAAATTAGGGCTTCTGCAAAAATGGGAATTTTTGAAATCTATGACCACGGTTGGAAGCTCCTCATAAAAATAGAAGCTTAGAGCTTTGGATCAAACCTTTTGATTGGGCATAAGAGTGGGCTTCATCAAACCCTAGTTTGAGGTCATGTCAAGTGAATCCGAAAGTTTTAAAGGAAAAATTGAGGAGTGAAACTTTGCAGTTTTCAAATTCTGAATATACCAGCTTGATCAGCTCATCAAGGTGCATATTTCTATCCTTTCGGAAGTTTGAAATTGAAAGTTTGAATTTTTGGGGTTTCTCTAACAAACCCTATTACAGCTCCAGATCCAGTTCCTGCAAATCAAGTGGATTGGGTTAATCCTAGAAGAAGATGGATTGGTCAACTGCATAAGTGAAGAAGTTCCTGTCTCAGAGGGAGATAAGGCTAAGGCCTTCCATAAGAAGATTACAAGCAATCTTGATAGGTATGGCTTAGAGGTATGTTTCATGGTTAAGTTTATGATATGTTTGTCTTCGTATCATTATAGTACAATCTTGATTCATTACTAAACTTGTTGTATCACCTTAATAGAAGATATTCATTGATTAAGGTTTTAACACTTATGCTTGTACTAATGCATTGTGATGTTGTATGAGGTTTATGTTGTCCGCTAACATGAAAGGTACACCAAGAAAGACAAATCATGTTCTAGTTCAAGAACATGTGATCATGATGACATGAGGAGAAAGATTCATCCATTGTCATGAATCACTTAGAAGATCTATTTGTGAGGTATGTATAGCTTGGTTCTATAATGGTTAACCTGTGAGATTTGCAGGTTACTAGCACAAGTCATTTAAAAGGAACAAGAAGACATTATGTGGGTATGTTAGACATAACTAGATAACATGCTAATCCAAGTATGTTTTTCCTATATCAAATTAGAATTCTACCATATGTTAGGATCTCTTATATAAGTATACTTGGTATGATTGATCATGATTATTCATGAAGTTATAGGTTGAAGTAATCATGGGCTTAGGCATATTATGCTTCTTACTTTAATTGATGATATGACTAACCAGAAGAGTCCTATGATCAAATAAGAATATGCATGAGTAAAAGAAGTCTTCCCTGAAACCTTGAATACTAATGTTTATTATGTGTGTTTGAAATGATCATGACTATACATGCTTAAGATTATTGTGTTTTGATAGTATTAAGATTATACTAATAAGTGTGTGATTATGTATGAGACCTCAAGGATAACACAATGATGATACTAATAAGCATGCATAGGGACCAGGAATGAATATAAGTTCAAGAACAGGTAATCCAAGAAGCAAAGATCAAGAGGGAGCACACTCCAGCAGCTCCTCCAAGGATGCAGATATTCAGAGGGAGTTGACCATCTTTCTTCATTCCACAACAGAAAGGTGTACAAGAAGCTACTTCAACAGCTCCTGCAAGAAAGCAAAGACTTGGAGATAAGTATTTTAATTACCACTTCTTACATATTTGTTTGTTTAAAAAAAATAAAATTGTTCAATGATACATATGCTTATGTTCCTAGACTTAGGATATGTATTTTGCATATTTGCATTAATGAACAAGATACTACTAATATGCATATGATGGGTAAGTGGCCTATGGCACTGTACAACATTCCATTGCTACTTATCTAGAATGAAACCTCTTTGCTGGCATGTTGGGAGTTGTGCACACTCTTAACAATATTCTGGTAGAGACTGGAAGGCATCTAGAAAGTTATGGAACATGGATAAATGTTGTATTGATGCATTGGCTAAGATAATTGCATGATTGTGTGACATATTTCTTTATGTGTAAGAATTTGTCTGAAAATTATGAGATGTTTCTAATCATGCAATTTAACTTGTTTTGTAGGAAAGACCGTATACCTTCACCTACAAAAGAAGGACTACAACATTTGTTCAAGCAACAAAATTATCTATTGAAGATATTGAAGTTCCCAGGATATGGGAAGAATGCCATGATCCATCGATCATGAAGAACGAAGTTTGGGATGCGGTCCCAAGAGGTGAAGGGAAGTCTGTTGTGACTTCCAAATGGAACTATCAGATCAAGCATGCTGCAGATGGAAACATAGAGAAATATAAAAGTGATGAAATAGAAGATACACCAGATGGATTTCAAGAAAGCTTTCTTGAATGGTGTAGTCATAAATGTGTGCAGAACTTGGTAGGATAGACAGCTTTCTATCCAGTTTGGGCTTTACCGAGAGTAAAGCGGATTCCAACCTTTACTACAAGGTTGAAGAAGGGAATCCTGTGATTCTACTCCTGTATATGGATGACGTATTTGTAACAGGAGATGACAGATTGATTGCAGATACTAAGAGGAAGCTTGCTGCCAAGTTCGATATGAAAGATTTGGGAATGATGCATTATTTCCTAGGTATGGAGGTGTGGCAGAGTGCAGGTGGGATCTTCCTTGTTCAAGGGATGTACACAGTAGATATCCTGAAGAGGTTCGGGATGATGGATTGCAAGGCCATGGCCACACCCATGGCATCGAACCTGAAGCTTCTGTGTGATGCTTCATCTGAGCCGGTTGATGTCTCTATGTATCGTCAGATGATTGGGTCCTTGATGTACCTGATGAACACGAGACGAGATATTTGCTTTGCAGTGAACACATTGAGCCAATTCCTGACGGATCCGAGGAGTGTTCACCTGGTTGCTGTAAAGCATATTCTGAGGTACCTGAAGGGTACAGTTGATTATGGGCTCAGGTATGAAGTGAATCAAAAGTTTAACCTACAGGGTTATGTTGATTCAGATTGGGCTGGCAGTGATACAGATAGGAAGAGCACATCTGGATGCTGCTTCAGTATGGGATCAGGTGTGATCTCTTGGTTTAGCAGGAAGTAGTCCTGTGTAGCATTGATTACAGCTGAGACAGATTATGTTGCAGCCTGTTCAGCTAGTTGTGAGGCAGTATGGCTACGGAAGCTACTGTCTGAGTTATTTGATCTCCCGTTGGATGCTACCGGTATCTTTTGTGATAACTAGAGTTGTGTGAAGTTGTTCGAGAACCCAGTGTTTCATGATAGGCCAAAACACATAGAGAACAAATATCACTATATCAGGGATATGGTGCAGAGACGAGCTATGAAGCTCATGTACATTGCGACGGATGAGCAGATTGCAGATGTGCTGACGAAACCACTATCCAGAGTGAAGTTCAAGTACTTCGGAGAGAGGCTTGGTATTCTTCGGATTGATGACACTTCGAGGAAGAAGTGATGGACACATTTGCAGAGGCCATTCCAAGCATGTTGGAAGGAGGATCCTTCACATGGCTATGGATGTAAGCGCTGGATAATGAGCATCAGGACAATGCTCCAGTGACTGCTCTATATGTTTATATGTATATACTCATCATGTTGGATGTTGGATATGATCAGTTGGATCATTTATATGTACATGTATGTATGCATCATGTTGGATGTTGGATATGACCAGTAGGATCATTTGTATATGTTTTGTATATGCATCATGTTGGATGCCTGGACCATGCATCTGTATATGTATCAGGTGGATACTGTGTATGATCAGGTAGATCATGTATGTTGATATGTATCAAGTATGATCAGGTGGATCATGTATGATGATATGTATCAGGTAGATACTTGGTATGCATCAGGTAGATGCATTATATGATCAGAATGATCATGGATGACAAGCTTCAGGATGTTGCTCCAGATGACATGCAGCAGGATGTTGCAGTGATGATGATCAGGATGATCATGTGTACATTAGGATGATGTATGGTGAGTATCAGGTTGATACTCTATGGACGTGGAACAGGTTGTGCAGATAAGCATGTAATTTGTGCCCTGGGAGATTTGTAGATAGTCTTTCGAGGTTTTTCCTATGGCATGTAATTTGTACCCTGGGATATCTGGCAAATGCTCTTTCGAGGTTTTGCTTGGGAGGACATATAGGTTTTGCTTGGGAGGACATATAATTTGTGCCCTGGGAGATCTGTAGATAGTCTTTCGAGGTTTTTCCAATGGCATGTAATTTGTGCCCTGGGATATCTGGCAGATGCTCTTTCAAGGTTTTGTCCTATGGCATGTAATTTGTGCCCTAGGAGATCCGATAGGTTGAGCCGTGTGCTCGTAATAAGTCTTGGGATGCTCTTTCGAGGTTTTGCCATGACCACATGTAATTTGTGCCCTGCGAGATCCGATAGGTTGAGCCTTGTGCTCGTAATCAGTCCTGGGATTCTCTTTCGAGGTTTTGTGGTGGGGTCACATGTAATAAGTCCTGGAGATCTGGATAGGATGAAAAAGGCCTCAAATGCTCTTTAGAGTTCTTGCTAGTCAAGAGACTCTTTTAAGGTTTTGTGATGCACGTAATAAGTCCTGAGATTTCCACAGTATGTCCAGTGATGACGAAGACCTGTAGGTGGTGGGCCTACATCCATTATGAAAAAGGACTGGCTCTGTAGAACTTCTTATGACGAGTAGATTCAGAGATTGATTGAGATAGCAGCAGCAGTGATGATGATTCAGAGAAGATGACTTGTTATAGAAGACCTGTGTTGAGAAATACCTTCCTAGTTAAGAGGGAGTAATGATGTATATGTAAATTTGGAATGTATTTCACATATATGTATATTGTATTCCTATAGAGATGTTATTATTCCTCTATACGGAAGTGTCGTCATTTATATTGTAAGTGTCGTAACTTATACTTGATGGGTTATTAGACCACCTTGTTGGGGTCAGCCCTGTATAAGTCATGTGGATCAAAGGGTTATTAGACCACCCTATTGGGGGTCGACCATGTGGGTCAAAGGGTTATTAGACCACCCTAGTGGGGGTTGGCCCAGTCAACATTATGTTAATTGGTTAAGTTGAGGCCGACCTAATTGAGTAAAGGTCAAGTCAAGTTGGTGTATAAATAGAGAGTGTGTCTCTCTCATTTTACACATTCTATTCTCTCACTCACACTGTGGAGAGTGGCGCACTTGTGGAGAAGGAGGCTCTGCTACTAGGAGAAGACTATCTCTTGTATTCTGGTTGTATCATTGCTCTATCTATCTCTAAGGAAGTTATTGGGGTTTTTCACCTTTATGGTTTTCCCCAAGTAAACTCCGTGTCTCTTCTATGCTTGCATTATTGTGTCCATGAATGATATGGTGTAGATTTACTGTACATGTTGTTCTCTCAGTTGAGATCCTAGATCATATTGAAGTAAATTCTGAAAAATTTAACATATAAATCATTGGAAGCTTTCTTCAATCATCATTAGTAACTCAAACAGTTACTAGAACATAATCAATACTGGAACATCATCATCATCAGTATTGAATCTTCATCTTCTACAGCACTCGATCAACTACATCATCATCATCATCTGGATCACTCGATCAATAGTCTCATCGTCTGGATCTACCAATCAAAATCATCTGGATCATCTCGATCTACAACATCTGGATCATCTCGATCTATAGCATCTGGATCATCTCGATCTACAGCATCTGGATCATCTCGATCTACAACATCTAAATCATGTTGATCTATAGCATCTAGATCATCTCGATCTACAGCATCTAGATCATCTCGAGCTACAACATCTGGATCACCTCGATCTACAACATCTAGATCATCTCGATCTACAGCATTTGGATAATCTCGATCAACAGTATCATCATAGAAGCATAATCTGCAATACACATAATCCAATTCCAGGATGATCAATCCTTATCAATTTTAGACAAGTCTCATGTCTATGGATGATGCAATCTAGATCTACTTCCAGGATGATCAATCCTTATCAATTTTAGACAAGGCTCATGTCTATGGACGATGCAATCCAGATCTACTTCCAGGATGATCAATACTTATCAATTTTAGACAAGTCTCATGTCTATGGATGATGCAATCCAGATCTACTTCTAGGATGATCAATCGTTATCAATTTTAGAGAAGTCTCATGTCTATGGACGATGCAATACATATCTACATCCAGGATGATCAATCCTTATCAATTTAAGATAAGTATCATGTCTAGGGACGATGCAATCCAAATCTACTTCTAGGATGATCAATCCTTATCAATTTAAGACAAGTCTCATGTCTATGGATGATGCAATCCATATCTACTTCTAGGATGATCAATCCTTATCAATTTAAGACAAGTCTCATGTCTATGGACGATGCAATCCATACACATACATTTTGAACTAAATGTTCAGGTACGATGTAGTCCTATCATCAATTCTCGAACATAGATGTATATGGATCAATTCTGGGACCGAAGTCTGGGGATGATACAATCCCCTCTCGTCCACTAGGGACCACATTCTTGGAGACATCTGTCTATGGATCAATTCTAGGACCGAAGTCCGGGGATGATACAATCCCCTCTCGTCCACTAGGGACCACATTCTCGGAGACACTTGTCTACGGATCAATTCTGGGACCAAATTCTGGGGATGATACAATCCACTCTCGTCCACCAGGGACCACATTCTCGGAGACATCTGTCTATGGATCAATTCTGGGACCGAATTCTGGGGATGATACAATCCCCTCTCATCCACTAGGGACCACATTCTCGGAGACATTTGTCTACGGATCAATTCAGGGACCGAAGTCCAGGGATGATACAATCCCTCCCGTCCATTTAGAAAAATTCTAAGGACCATATATCGACCTCATCGTCGGAACCGGTAACCTCATCATTGACCTCATCGTCGGAAAAAGTAACCTCATCATCAACACAAGTGTCCTCATCATTGATACAAGTATCCACATCATCAATACAGGTATCCTCATCATCAATACAAGTATCCACATCGTCGATACAAGTATCTACATCATCAACCTTACCATCGATGCAGGAAATCTCATCATCAACGACCATATCACTCCCCCTTTCGAGGAGGGTCCTTTTGAACTACACCAAGCTTGTCTCAGAAATACTCAAACTTTACTCAAGACATAGGTTTGGTCAATATATCAGCAACTTGTTCATCAGTACTCACATACTCGAGCTTTATAGCTCCTTTCTGCACCATATCCTGTATATAGAAATATCGGATCTCTATGTGCTTTGACTTATCATGGAACACTGGCTTCTCTGTCATCTTGATACAACTCTAATGTCACACAAGATCACAGTGGAGTCCATCTCTAAGTCAAATAATCCTAATAACAACTTTTGAAGCCATATCGCTTCACAAATAGCAGAGCAAGCAGCTATATACTCTGCTTCAGCTGTGCTGAGAGCCACACTATACTGCTTCCTGCTAAACCACGAGATCATGGCAGATCTTAGACAATAACATCCTCTCAATGTTCTCTTCCTATCTAATACACTTCTTGCTCAATCATGAGAATCTGTGTAGACATACAATCTGAAGTCTTGATCTCCAAGAACCAAAGTTTATCGTATCTTTTAGGTACCTCATCACATGCTTCGCAGCTATCAAGTGAACACACCTAGGCTCCACTAGGTTTTGACTCAAGGTGTTCACCGCAAAGCATATATCTGGCCTTGTATTCGTCAAATACATCAATGACCCAATAATCTTTCTGTATAGAGTCACATCCACTAAGTCTGAGGAGTCATCAGCTAACAACTTCAAGTTGGAACCCATGAGAGTGGTCATGTCCTTACATTCCAACATATCAAATCTTTTCAATATTTCCACAACATACTTTTCTCTGGTTGAGAAAGATTCCTTCCGATCCTTTCCATACTTCCAGACCTAGGAAGTAATGCATCAATCTGAGATCTTTCATCTCAAATTCTGTAGCTAGCTTCTTCTTGCTTTCCATGATCTATTTCTCATTCCTTGTCAGAAAGAGATCATCCACATACAATAATAGTATCATCCATAACCTTAAGGTAAAGGTTAGGATCAGCTTTACTTCTGGTAAAGCCCAAGCTTGTCAAGAAGCTATCAATTCTCTCTTTGTGACTGAACATCATTCACACTTTGCATTGAGTGAACTTCTGTATATCTATCCGTGCCATCTCCCATCAGATGGGTCTCCTGATATGGGCCTCAAGATTATTCAAACTCTGTGGTGAGTTCCTTCATGCATCCATCTAAGAGAAGAATGCCATCTGTATATAGACACCATCTTCAACCTTGTATAAAAGGTTGAAATTCACATCACCCATGGTGATCATTAAGCTCATCAAATGACTATCGATCCTAGGTACCCGTATAGAGCTTGATTCGCACTTCTTCTTCAATTACACCATTAAGAGAATGGTCTTATCTAGCCACTTGGAGCAAACATCTCATCATGATCCTCTTCCTCTTTCTAAGAGAATCTTCTAGCCACAAGCCTTCTATAGTATGTTTGATTTGTAAGTCTTCTTGTTGAACATCCATCACTTGTTCAGTGTTCATCATTCTTCAAGATCTTTCCTACAAATCAAAGTTAATTACATGATTAGTAATACTTTATAATCATCAAATCATGTTGACATGATAACCTATTATGCATATAGATATGATTCACATAGTTATGCAACCATCTTGACCAATACTTTGGCACAACACTTTTTCATATCCTGTATGCATACAATGGCTATCTAGATTCCTTCCATCTCTACCAGAACATACTATCAAGAGCATGCACAGCTCTCAGCATGTCAGCAAAGAGGTTTCATTCTAGATAAACAACAATGGAATGTTTGTCCAACTTACCCATCATATGCATATTAGTAGTATACTGTTCAATGCTATATGAATGCTCACACTATGCATGATATATTCTAGGAATACAAATATGCATACAAGCAATATCATTTACTATTTCAAAGATTCAAATAACAACTCAAATGCTTATTTTTTCTGTTGAGTGGTTGCCTCCTGCTTGATCTCTATATGTCTTTGAACTTCTATTCATTCTGTACCACTATGCATGCTTAAGTGTGCACTAGTGTCATCCTAATAATTTAATAAATAAACATACATTCATTAGTATAATCTCAATACTATCAAAACACTTTTTATGGTCATGATCATTCCATACATAGGTATACTTACCTAAGATCCTATCACAAGGTAGGATTCTAACTTGATATAGAAAAACATACCTGGATTATCATGCTTGGTTATGTCTTAAAATACCCAAACAATATCTTCTTTGTTCTCTTCAATGATTTAGAGACCTTGTGCTAGAACTTGCATATCTCGTAGGTTAAGCATAGTAGAACAAGGTCATACATACCTTGTAAGTAGAGCTTCTATGTGATCAAAGATTATGGATGAGTCTTTGTCTTCATGTCATCATGGTCATAGAACTTGATTTGTCTTACTTGATGTACCTGTATCTTGTTAGCAGACAACATCATCCTCATACAACACCACATGTGCATTAGTACAATCATATAACCCTAATCAATGAGTGTCTTCTATCATTCACATGCATTCATACTTTTACTAGGGTGATAAGACAATTCTAAGATTAATCAAGAGTGCACTAACCTCAATAATATGAAGACAAACATATAATAAACTTAAACGTGAATAGATTTCAACACATACCTGTATCTCCTCAAGTCATACCTGTCAGGATTGCTTTTAACCCAATCCACTTTGATTTGCTGAAACTACAAAATTTGACCCCTCAAAATTGCCTTTGAAACTTCTGGATTCACTTGACAGGACCCCGAACTAGGGTTTGATAAATCCCACCCTTCTTCCCAATCAAAAGGTTCTATCCAAAGCTCTGAACTTCGATTTTTCTGAGGAGCTTCCAGCCGTGGTCATAGACTTAAAAAATTCCAACTTTTGCGGAAGCCCTAATTTTCCACCTTTCCAATCAAAATCCCGAACTAGGGTTTGATCAAGCCAGCCTTCTGAGCAACCAAAAATTTTGATCATGGTCTCTAAATTTTGATTTTTTTGAGGAGCATTCAGCCATGGAATCCGATTCCAAAAATTCCAACTTTCTCCGAATCCCTAAATTCCTGTAACAGTGATAAGCCAAGAATGAAGGTGCTCAAAATCCAATTATGTTTTGATAGAAATATGCACCTGATTGTTTCTAGTGCATATCTGAAATTAC
The DNA here is from genome assembly GCA_027924585.1 of Larix kaempferi. NCBI lineage: Eukaryota > Viridiplantae > Streptophyta > Pinopsida > Pinales > Pinaceae > Larix > Larix kaempferi. Next base: position 552,361 of record BSBM01000627.1, read on the forward strand.
AAATCCACGGGGTCTGAAAATTTGTCCTGTGGTAGCCTGACCTATCATATTTCCAACCCCATGGGTATGACCTCAATTGTATTCTCTGAGAGAGATTTATGCCAAGTGTTGTAACGTGACCTATTTATGGGATAAAACAGGAGAGCTAAATTGTACGGCATGCCACGTGTCACTGGTTCAACTTCGACCTCTAAAAACCGTACCTGAGAAACTACAATCCGTTCTATACCTGTCATGTTTTACAAAATTTCATTTGGATCTTCCTAGCCCAAGTTGTGACCTTTTTTCCTAGGTCACCTGTTTATGACTGAGATCTGGAAGACACAGAAACCCTAACTTGTATTGATCATAAATTACAAAGTACAATGAATTAGAGGATTTCCTTTGGAAACAAGGTACAAGGGGATGTTATCTATGACATGTAAAGGTTTCACATCCTGAACCTTCTCCAAAATGGATTTATAGTGAAAGTTACATGATGACTGGTTTTTGCTATATAAAACCCTAACCTTCAAATTGTCGCAAGTGAAGCAAGTGTCGTAAGTGCCATACATTGCCTTCCTTCAGGCTAGCTCTGATACCATGTTAAGCTTCAATATGCTAAGACAGAAAATATCAGCATTACATTCCATTTCACAACAATAGCATATATAGGATCACTGAAAGAACAACAAGCACAACATAAACACAAGAGACATAGATTTGTCCTGGGAAACTCTCATGGGGTAGAAAACCCAACAAAGCTTCCTCAATATAGATGACCAGCAAATACAAAGATGTAAACCCTAGACATGACCTCCTTCTCCTCCATAGCATATCTCTCCCTCACCTATGTGCCAATCACAAGTGAGTGTAATGTGTGTTAAATGAGGAACACACCTCCTCTATTTATACACAACTCCGACTTGTCTTTTACATTAACTAGGTCGGCCCCAACTTAACTACTTAACATAATGTGACAGGGATGACCCCACTAGGGTGGTCTAATAACCCTTTAACCCACATGACTCATATAGGGCCGAACCCCACTAGGGAAATCTAATAACCCAAGTTACCACATTCTCCACAGAGGAATAAAACATCTCCAGATATACAATAAGGTCTTCACAGAGGAATGAAACATCTCCGGAATAATAAAGTACAAATAAAATATTCTTAGAAGTTACAATATTTCAACACTCAGCACTTGTTAGATCCCCTTTAGGATGGATCTATGCTAGTAATAAGCCACATATTCCACTAATAGGAACTGAATTTTCTAGATTGATGTTAGAAGAATATTTTAGAGATCTAGTCTCTAATCATTGGAATCCATTTGACATACAAGAGGGGTTGACAACAATAAGCCATATTGCATAGAATTTGAAAAGATTCAAAGAATCTATGAAAGGATGGGATAAAGGACTTTCCATAAAGTCACAAAAAATGTTAAAAGAAGTGGAATAAGAGATCATGACGCCCTTTGAACATAATGAGGCTGTTATATTGACCGAGGAAGAAGTTTTGGCCTTGAAGGAACTTGAAAGAAACAAGAATCATTTATTGGAAAATGGGGAGGATGAATGGAGACTCAATAGTAGATCCATTTGGTTAAATAAAGGAGACTATAGTGACCAAATACTTTCATAAGTTTTATAATCATATAAAACACATAAATACAATTTGGGACATTACCCAGACAAACGAGATAAAAGTTAATACTTTCAAGGAAATTGTTGAGGCAGGAAAATGACATTTTAATTTTGTTTTTACAGATTCATAATATACCAATATTGAAGAAATAATGAAGTATTAAGTTTCTTCCTTGGACCGATAATTTAAGTTATGAACATGGATTTAGAGGTAGAATTCACTAGAGAGTAACTGAAGTATTTCTTAGCCTCTTTTCAAAAAGGGAAAAGCCTCAGCCTTGATGGAATAACTATTGAATTTTACCTTGGTTTCTATGATTTGTTGGAGAAAGATTTGTTAAGAGCTATTGAGAAATAAAGGTTTTTTGGGAAAGTACTTGTGGCTATAAATATCACCTTCATAGCATTGATTCCCAAAAAACAAGATTGTACTTCCTCTCAAGAATACAAACCCATATCATTATGCAATCTTATTATGCCAAGAGGTGATTTATACAACCCAAGTGAGTGAGACGTGTCACATCTCTAATGGTGATGTGGCACATGTCAGCTCCAAATTATATATATATATATATATATATATATATATATATATATATATATATATATATAACCAAACACATGTCATCTCCAAGTTTAAATTGGCTACATTGTAAAACAGTTTATATAAATATATATCAAATTTGAATTTCAAATTCCATTCACTCACAAGACAACTAAATCTATGTGTATTAATTAGTCTTTCCTTGATCTGAAATACAAGAGAGACACATATTAAGAGTATAATAGTAGAAGATGGATTAAGGTATATATATACCTTAGTCTTGGCATCATATTGTAAATTATAACACATAAATCCACATTATATCTTAGTTCCAACTTGGAATAGTTATCTGGTGGATGAGTATAATGGAAAATATATTGGATTACGTATTCTTAAGTTTATAATAGAATGATGATTTATATATTAGTTTTGTAATAATTACAAATCAATCAATAATAGGGTAAATTGCAACTATTTTACTTCATTATTAATTAATTAATTAATGCAACTTTTTCCTATTTGTAGGATCTATGTGGTATCATTTACAATACGATTCCAAAGTGGAATATTTGGAGGATGATTATAATGGAAAACATATTGGATTATGTATTGTTAAGTTAGTAATAGTGAGTTAGATATTAGTTTTGGGTAAATAACTATTTTACTTCATAATTAATTAATGAATGCAAGTTTTGCCTATTTGTAAGATTGATGTGTTATCGTTTACAACATGATTCCAAAGTGGAATCTTTGGTTCCTTGGAAATTATAATGGAAAATAAATTGGATTATGTATTGTTAAGTTAATAATAGAACAATGAGTTAGATATTAGTTTTGTAATAATTGCAAGTTAATCAATAATTGAGTAAATTGCAACTATTTTGTTTCATAATTAATAATGAATGCAACTTTTTCCTATTTGTAGGATTTATGTGTTATCATTTGAAATAGTTTGCACCTTGATGATTAATTATAATGGAAATGTATCCGTGATATGTAGAACAGTTGGTGGCGGGGTTTGGTTAAGATGCCCCCTAAGCAGAAAGGTCATCGTTTCTAATCCCGCGAATACCAAAAAATTCAACCATGTTAAGGGTTGGTGCGGTCCAGGCCAGGTGCTATCCCCGGGTTATTTTGACGGCTTAGATGGCCCTGGTTCGTGGTAACTTAGCCAAAGGAAAACTTGCTAGTCAAGGAGGTTCCACCACTTTGCCAACAAAAAAAAATTATAATGGAAATGTATTATTAAGTTAATAATAGAACAATGAGTTAGATATTAGTTTTGTAGTAATTGTAGGGGTAAATTGCTAGGTACAACTAGGTAAATGAAATATATATGCATTGCTTATGCTCATGGGAATATAAGATCTATTAATCTATGCCTTTGCATGGAAATTTGTGTTATGATATAATATCCCTCTAATTTGAAATCTATGCATTGGGAAATCCAATATGATCTAATAGTATTGTTAAGATGCATTGATTTCAATGATATTGCATTTTGTATCATCTGATTCTTGCATTGATTTGATTTCAAGAATTTTCTTTGATCCAAAATGGATCAGTTCTTTGCACCATCTCTTCACACAATCAATCACAAGTGTGAAGAAGCAATACTCTACATGCTGAATATCCTGAAGAAGGATTCCTCCAATATGCAGAAACAACATTTACATACCTCTCATGCCTTTCAATGCTCCAATGGTCACATTAAGGAGAGTCCAAACTCGAGGGGAGGAGTCTCATGATCCTCTATGAAGTCTCAATGCACAGTATCAAAACAGTCACGCAGGTGGAAGAAAACATAGATTTGATGTTTGTGGATGCTTCAACACCATAGGTAAAGATAAACATGTATGGAAATGGAACAAAACCTTTTCATAATTTAAGTTCGTATGGAGTGATAGTTCACATTCAATTTGCATGCCAACAATCCCAAAGAATGATGTTGACAATGATTTCAAAAACTACACAACCACGCATTCACATCACTTATTTATGACCCCATGAATCAAACTCGCACTTTCAAAAATTTATGGATTCCAAGATCCCCTCTTTCAAGTGGAATACCTTGGGCCTTTAAGGAATTGACCGCTAGACCTTCCTTATTCTATGAAGGCTAGAAGCTCACCAATCTTCTTCTTTTGAGCTTCTAATGGAAAATTACTAGAACAATCTCAGTCGATCGGTAATAGACTAAAGAAAATGATGGTCGGTCCTTATTTAGCTTATTTTTATCCAAAAACCAACGTAATATTGACAAAATACTTAGGGCCCACTAAAGACGAGACAATAGTATGATTCTCACCTTTAATTTCTTCTAGATACTAAGGCTCATTGGATATCTACTCAGATCATTGAACTTGGACGTATCTTCCTCATTTTTTTCCTTTGAGTTGGGAGGAGAAGATGATGGAGCAGTTGGGATTGGAGCAATGTTATTGTAAATTCCTTCTTTAGTACATTGCATAGGATGATCCAAGCACTATATGTAGTATGCAACAATACCAACAAGTCTAAAGCAAGTGAGAGTACATTCACTCACAAATGTGGAAGAGAGAGTTTAAAATGGCCTCACGATAGAGATGGTGCTTCAAGCCACTAGTCAACTCTATCTTCAACAATAAGCAGTGGGAGGTCACTCCATATATGATAGCTCAGTATCCAATTATCACGTGGTGAAGTTGGAGGTCATAGCTCTAGGTCACAACTCCAATGCATAGAACAAATCCAACACATAGGTCCAAATTTGGCAGAACCCTAGTAAATCACGAGAGAGTAGTGGATTAATAAGGATGGATTCAACAATGATGATGAGTCAAATATTAGGGTTACACCTCAAAAAAATGACACCAAGAACGTGCAAACTAGTCACGGAACCCAGCTCGATAAACATAAAAGAGGCACATGTCATGACATTATGAGGGTAGAGAAGGAAATTACTACAAGAGAAAGCATCGCAACAAATAGGAGATAAAAAAATTATTTCCTACGATAAATACTACCAAACAATACAAGTAGGGGTCTAGGTGATTGCATGTAAAATACTTCGGGGGGAAAGCGTTGTTTCCTTCTCCTCAGACCTTCGTAGTAATCAAATGCCAAGACAAGATTCGAACCATAAAATCATTCAACTATGAAGCCTTCGAAGGAAAGAGAATGCACTTTAAATGCAGATTATTTAAGTTGCAATAGAGTTGACGAAAAATATTAAGGTTTGCAGGTCTGGCATGGAGAAAAAAAAGGAGGCTAGAGAGAAACTATTTCAGAGAAGAAAAACGACCCAACATACACTGGTGAGCTCTCAGAATGGATTCCTAATGAGGGCAGCTAGACCAGGAGCCTACTTTAATTATCAACCCAGGGAACGTCCAAACTTCAGAGGTGTTGGCACTATATGTGCTCTTATAGGATAGTCTTTGTCGTGGTTGGGTGTTGGTCTCAATGCTTAAAGGGTTGCCTAAAAGAAATTGAATAAGCTGTGAAAGGATTGCCTAATCTATGGATGAGAAATACCTATATTAAGAAGTTTAAAAGATGGAAACAGTAAATCTATGTTAAGAAGTTTAAATGTTGAAAACAGTAAATGTACTTTAAGAATTAACTTGCGGAAAAACAGTAAATTTATACTATGAATTTGAATGCTGAAAAACTTGGCAGATCTATTCTAAAATATCGAAAGCTGGATCTCTAATCTAAGAAGTAAATACTGTAAATCGAATACATAACTAGAAATATGATCTAACATATTCAAATGCCAAAAACTAAGTTCATAATGCAATTATCCAATGCTACGAATTAATCATTAATTAACCAAAGTACTAAAAGTAATCAATCTTTATGAGCAACTATAATAATGGAAAAGTGCAAGATCTTCAAGATCTGGATCACTGTTTCATAAGTAATGCAAGCATACAAGAAAATAAATGTCGAAATATGTCTTCGCGAAATGCTGCTACAGGACTACAGAAACAACGTTACCAAAATACAGAATGCGCTATAACCAACTACAGAATCAGAATGGTCGCTTTACTACAGAAATCAAATCGTGCTATTTAAATGCCATCAAAAATACTTTCCCTTGCGATATATATTAAGTCAATTACAAAGCACATAATGAAAAATACCTGAACAATAAAATCTCATGACTTACGTGTTGGAGGGGCCCTCTCCAACCGTACTCAGGAGTGGAGAAAACTTATAGATGCCGAATTGAAAACAACATCAACATCTTTATTCAAAATAGTAACTTCATGGTTTAATAAAGGTCTATAACACAAATTGTCTCAGCAGTATAAAAACATAAAATAATGGTTCTCAAAAATGGCAGCAAGATCCCCTTGCTACCTAAGAGGTCCATATATATATGCCTCTAATGCTTTTAACCTAACTATATGTCTAATTTCCGATCCTGCTGAACAAGAGTTCTCTCTATAATTCAGGGAAAAGGCGTTGATCTTTGCATGATCTTTCAGTCCTTCACTTGATTTGCATGTTTGTCCCCTAGTGTACCCACACCTGCTCAATCATACTCATTTTTCATATAATTAGTCTATTGAACACACTTTCAAACATAAAAGAATAATCTTTAAAACAACTTCATTAAATAATCAAGGTAAATAATTTATCCCACAAAACAAGTGTATTTCTTCACCCTTTCTTGTGCTTCACTGTGGGAAAAAGGCTATCAGATACCTGTAACTTGGACTCATCATCTCCCTCATGCTTGAAGGATTCACCCATCCTTGGGTGACATATTCAATTCTTCGACAACTTCTGTGATGTCCCATGCTACCACCCTGGGGGTCCCTACCTGCCTGTATTAGACCATGCTTTGATCCTCCTTGACCCATGCTCTCCTCTCTTCTTCCTCATTAATTTGTTCCTTAATAACTGGGGGAAGCAAAAATGGGGGATTTAGCCTCATTCCAATCCATCTGAGCTGATTCTTTATCAAGGATTCCTTATATAATTTAGCTTTGACGAGAGTAGCTTCAAGTCTGAGAGGAGAGTGAAGCTATTTTCTTTTTAGATCACTTGCTACTCTGCGCCATCTTTCATTAATAGACTCATGAACCTTTTTGTGTGTGCTCTGGAGAGTAACATCAAAGTGTGCCACAGTCTCCTACTGCTTTGCAAGGAGAATGGGGATGAGCTCCTCATCCTGGGTGATGTTCCTATGGTTGTAAATTATTCTTTCAGGGTGAGTCGCCTCTGCCCTGACCCATAATGGGTTTTTCCATTTTGTTGCAATGTAAATGTGGTAGTCCTGAGCTTGTTCAATTTCGTGATTCATCTATGAACACAGTGTCCTCAACTGGAAATTTCCCATGTAAGGGTTTGGCGATCGGTTGAGCGAGCTAGGAACTACAAAATTATGCAAGAAAAATTCACTTAGCTAGTCCTTCTCCAACTCTGTGGAGTTTAGAGATGTATCTACAAATTCCTTGGGGGAGATTATCTCTATCGGGAGTCCCTGTTTTAACCTTTGGAGCTAGAATTTGACCCACTTTTCTTGTAGATAAACTACATAAATTGTTGATGGCAGGCTGAGCTCCAGTAGTGTATCATATATTTTAGTGGTAGTAGCCACAATGTCCCTCAATTGAACAATATCCTGGTCCTTTTTGGTTAACTCCTCTTGTGCCTCAGCCAATTTCTCTTTAAGTGCTGAATTTTGTTGCTCAGCTAGTTTTAGCTCCCCTGCATGATGCATTTTCAAACTTTGTGTCTTTTCAGGTGAAAACAGTGGAGACGTTGGTTGGATTCTCTGCAATCCGGATTCAATTTTCAATGTTGCCAGCTCCTCTCTGAGATTTTCTAGTACTTCCCATGCCTCAGCGAGTTGGTAAGCGACCCCAGGGTTTTCATTGTTCTCAGGAGGGTTCCCCTAGAAATCATCTTGCTCTTCTTGTGCATTCTGTTCTTCTTCTGCATCCTTTCATTCTTGTTCATCCTACTCTTCTTCTTCATCCTTCCCTTCCTTTTCATCCTCTTCTGGTGTAGTGGGATCTTCCTGATCTACCCCAAGATCATCCTCATCATACACATTTTGAACTAGGGTGCTAGGTTCCCTTTTCACCTCCTTGGTAATTTGGATTCTGGATGCCTGTGTAAATCTTTTACTTCATCTCTTCGACCCTTGCTCACTGGTGGAAATCCCTAGTTCCGTTTTGGGGGAGTCATCTCGTGAATGCTTTATCTTCATCAAGGTATCAGCCACGCTGTCCAGGTCGATTTTCCTCTTAGTCTCTGATGTAGAGGCGGTTCTGTCCTTTGATCCAGGAGGTAGGGGTATGCTGAATGTGGGTGTACCCTTCATTCTTTGAACATCCTCAGCTGATACCAACATGAATTCCTCCCAAGAAAGTTATAGGATCTACACCTTTAATTCCTCACAAATGATCATTTTGATCAGCCCATGGTGGGCTAATGCATCATCTTTTCCTTGAGTCACTTTCCTGCTCATATCTCCCAGAGATAGGAGAAGATAGTATGGGATGCTTATGTTGTTGTTTGGCGTCATGTGGCTCCTGTTCCTCAGCAGCTCTAGAATTCAAAAATGAAAAATACGGACATAACTTAGCCTACCAGTGCATGTAATGCATTTCTAGACGATTGCAGCCATTTCATCCCATGGTGCCGGCATGGAGAGTCTTTTGACTCCATTTTTATCTTTGTCATAGACCTCTCCTCATTCGAAAAATTATGCCTTTGCTTCATGGTTTGCCTCCCGATCGTCTCTGCTCCAGTGCAGACCCATTGGTAGACCAGTGAATTTGGCAATCGTGTCATCATCCATCCTTATACGTAATCCCTTCACTCAGGTGACAAACTGTTCATCCTTGATGTGATTTAAATTTCTTGCAAATTCCAGAGCCACCTCTGTATTGAATCCTTTCAATCCTAAGATGAAAGGAATCCAGCCCGCATTGCGGATGATTGGTAAGAGTCACGGGATTTGATAAATAACGCTGTGTTCCTATAAACAATAAACCAACACTTGGAGCGTGGCTATCTTACCTCAAACGGTCGAGTTTGATTACAAGTTTGAGGGCTAGATTGTTGGCTGCGTGACCACATTAACTTCCAGTTTCTTGCTTCTGGAGAGTTATGAGAGGTTTCGTATATGCAAAAACTGGCTCTTTTGGAAGATTATGCTGCCTTACTTAACTTCCTTTCCGCACCTATCCTCATCATCGTTCCTTTCACTTGATGCTTTATCCATTTCTTGCCATAATCGAGCCCTATACTTCGTTTCATCATTGTACATTGTGCTTCTGCTCCGATTATTGGGAAATATGGTGGCTAGATGTGGGTTTATCATTTGCTGACATGACGAAGGTGGCTAATCATGATCTCGTGAGGTAGTCTGAACCTTGCTGACGACTTAATTTAAAAGCTGTCCTCAACTTCAAAAATAATTGTCTTGCGGGATAATGATTTGACCTTAAAAATAAAACAAAGATGCTTAGAGATTACCTCGTTATGCTTTAGCATACCTGAATTCATGATCTGGCCCTATTTTTATGTGCACTGGATTTTGTAGTAGATTTGGCATTGTCTGTAGTAAATTTTGGCATGTTAGTAGTTACGTGCACTTGCTGCTTTTTCCTTTGGTTCGTTTGAATTTGCTATATTGCCTGCTTTTGATCTTCATGCCCTTTTTCTGATTTGACTTTGTGATGATGCTTTTGCATTGGGTTTCTGATTCTTTCTTGTATTGTTGTAATCTATGCTGGCTCTCTTGAATAGATGGCAGGCTCGCGTGAAGATATTCTAGATGTGATTGAATAGTTTGTTTGCTATGAATGAATTCTGTAGTAGTTGATACCTTTTCCTTCTTCCTTGAATACATGGCTAGATCACTTAGTTGCTGTAATGGTTGATAATTTTTGAGCTCACTCGATTAGATTGTTGGCTCGCTTGTATTCTGATGATAGGCTCGCTTGATTTTATTTATTTGCAATGTGCATGCTGCTTCTTCATGGGGATATATGATGCCCTGCAATTTTACCTGTGATTACCTAAATGCATCATGTTGGATGTTTATTTCAGTTATGTCTCTCTCTTTTTTTCTCTTTTGATTTGTCTCTTTTTCTTTTTTTTATTGATTTTTTCTTTTTCTCTCTTTTTTTTCATCATTTTTTCATTTTTTTTTTATATTTTTATATTTTTTCATTTTTCGGAAATTGGAATTCAATGATATTTCATATTCTATATCAGCATCAATTGTTGTTGGTAGAGTACTTGTGTGAATTCCTCCCTTGACTGAGGCTTTTTGTAAAGTTTTAGCCTATGTCCATTCACTATCATTGGAAACTCTTCTTCGTCAATTGTAATAATCTTGACAACTCCATTTTCATAAATTTTCTCAATGATGTAAGGTCCAAGACATCTAGTTGTTAGTTTTCCCTTGAAAGTATGGAACCTGGAGTCATAGAGTAGTGCCCAGTCACCTTCCTTGAACTTCTTATCTTTTATGTGTTTGTCATGCCACTTCTTTCTTTGTTGCTGGATGATTTTAGTATGGGCAAGTGCTTGTTGGCATTGCTAATCTAGTTGATTTAATTGTAGCTTGCGTTCTTGTTGTATCTCTGATAGTTCCATATTTAACTGTGATGCGATTCTTAATGTCTTTATTTCAAATTCAATTGGTAGCATGACTTTCTTTCCCTAGACTAACTCATAAGGTGTGAAGCTTGTTGTTGTCTTCCATGTGGTATTGTAAGCCCAAATTGCCTCACTTAGTCTGTTTTCCCAATCTCTTTTGTGGAGTTGGACAGTCTTTGTCAAAATCCTTTCCAATTCTCTTTTGGTTACCTCAGCTTGACCATTTGCTTGAGGGTGATAGGAGGAGGACTATCTGTGTTTTATATTGTTTCTCTTAAGCAGGTATTCTATTAAGTTGGATGTAAATTGTGGGCCTTGATTAGAAACTAATTCCCTTGGGACACCAAACCTGTGGAATATTTTTTCAGTGAAAATTTTTGCCACATTGGTCTCGTTTGCTGTAGCAAGTGCTGCTACCTCAGTCCACTTTGTAAGGTAGTCAGTGCATACCAAGATGTAGCTTTTCTGATTTGACTGTGGGTTGATTGGACCAATGAAATCAAATCCCCATTTTTCAAATGCCTCCAAGGATATTTGTGGATGGAGTGGCATTTCTTCTTTTTGTGTTGGTTTCCCCATTCTTTGGCAGTCATCACAATGTGACACATATTCATAAGCATCCTTGTGGAGTGTTGGCCAATAATACACTGTTTTCAAAATTTTATAGGCTGTCCTCTTTGCAACATAGAGTCCTCCACATGGTTCATTGTGAGTGGCATGCATTATGTCATGCACTTCATCTTCTCTAATGCACCTTTTGAGTATTTGATCTGGTCCTTGTTTGAAGAGCATTCCCTCTATCCATGTGTATGTGGCACTCTGCCTTATTACTTTATTCCCCTCTTTGTAGCTGTAATGTTCTGGAAATTTCCAAGACACTAAATAGTTTTCTATGTTAGCAAACCATGGGCTTCTTGTTGATATGGAAAAAAGGTGCTCATCAGGAAAACTGTCATTTACTACTTCACTGTCTTTCCCATGTGTGAACCTAGATAGAAAATTGGCCACTACATTGTGTTTGCCTGGCTTGTCCAAAATTGTGATGTCAAATTCTTGTAGGAGTAGTAGCCACCTAATGATTCGAGCACTTGTATTAGGTTTGTTTGTGAGATACCTTATTGTTGAATGGTCTGTATGGGTAAAAACTTGGTAACCTGTTATGTAGTGCCTAAACTTGTTAATGGCATGTATGACAGCCAAACATTCCTTCTCTGTAACAGTTTAATTTAATTCTGCCCCTGCCAAATTTTTACTAATATAATATATAGCATAGGGCTTCTTGTCTCTCTCTCTTGTCCAAGGACAGATCCAATGGCTTGATCTGATGCATCTGAGTGGATGTGGAATGGAAGTTCCCAGTCTGGTCCTTGGAGTACTAGAGCTGTAATTGTTTTCTCTTTAAGGTTATCAAATGATGTCATGCAATGGTTTGTCTATATGAACTCGGTGTCTTTTGTGAGAAGGGAAAACATTGGTGCAGCAATCCTGCTATAATTTTCAATAAATCTCCTGTAGTATCCTGTTTGCCCAAGGAAAATTCTCACATCCCTTTGTTTGACAGGTGGTGGCAACGTTTTGATTACTGAAACTTTTGCTTGATCAAACTCTATCCCCCTCTATGATATATGGTTCCCAAGAACGATGCCTTCTTCCATTAACATTATGCATTTGTCATTGCTCAGACATAATTTCATCTCAATACATTTTTTCAATACTAATTCAAGATGGTTCAATGCCTGATCAAAGTTTTGTCCATAGGGTGTGAAGTCATCCATGAAGACTTCCATTTGATCATTTATGAAATCATAGAATATACTTAATATGGTCCTTTGAAATGTTGTTGGAGCGTTACATAACCCAAAGGGTAGTACTCTGTATGCATAAGTTCCCCATGGGCATGTAAACGTTGTCTTATCTTGATCAACTGGATGTATTAAAATTTGGTTGTACCCACTGAAGCCATCCAAAATTGAGAAATACTTGTTCCCAGCTAATGTGTCCAGTACTTGATCTATAAATGGCAGAGGGAAATGATCCTTTTTAGTGGCCTTATTAAGCTCTTTGTAGTCCACACATATTCTCCATTTGCCTCCCTTTTTAGGGACTATAACTAGGGGTGAGACCCATTCGCTATCAGAGATGGGATATATGAACCCTGCATCCAATAAATTTTGTAGTTCTACTTTGACAATGTCCTTTAATGCTGGGTTCAGCCTCCTCTGTGGTTTCCTGATAGGAATAGAACCTTCTTTGATGTAAATGTAATGTTTGCAGATATTAGGATGTATACCCTTCATGTCTGCATATGTCCATGCAAAATATTTATTTTGTTCTGATAGTACTTTTATTAACTGTTTTTCTTGCTCTGGCTTCAGATTTGAATTAATGTTGATTGTCTTTCCAGGCATAATTTCCACTGTCTTTTCTTTTTCTGATTGTTCTTCTAGAGATAGCACTTCTTCCCATATTTTATGTAAGTTCTGGTGTGAAATTTCGCCTTCTTGTTGCTGGTCTGTGTCAAAATATTCTTCAAGAATATCATTGTCAAAAGATGCATTCTGTATAAACCTATATATATGACCATCTTTGTTATAATCATCAGTCCAATTTTGATATTCTAAGTCTGAAGATTTCCTTGCTGGTGGGTAAATCATGATTTTCTTACTGGCATGTCCACTAGTGATAGTCATGTTTCCTGATCTGCAACCTATATAAGCATCTACAGTTTCCAACCAAGGTTTTCCTAGTATGATTGGATAACCACTAAGTTTACTTTTTACTTCTATGACTATGAAATCAGCTGGGTATTCCTAGGATTCAATATTGATAATTATGTCTTCGAGCATTCCTTCGGGTTTCACGGTGGATGTGTCAAATAGCTGGAGTACTGTAGTTGTTGGTCTGACCATTGATTAGAGTCCTAGTTGTATCATAGTATCCTTGGTCATTACATTTATAGCAGCTCCCAAATCAATTAAGCTTTTGTCTATCTATGTGTTATTGATGTTTACGTTGACCACTGGGATCCCTGGATCTACATATTTAAGGTTAACAACGATACCTAGCATTCGATCTGCTAACTAGCCCACTACATTGATCATTGGTGGGTCACGTTTTCTTCTTCTAGGCCTTTTTAAACAATTTTATTTAATGAATTTGTTGCAGATAGGTACATCTCTGATGGCCTGCAAGATTGGAATTTGGATGTTTAAGTGATTCAATTCGTTTAAAATTGCATTTTCTTCTTCCTATTTTTTACTTCGTATAAGTTTCTCTGGAAATGGAGGGTTTCTGTTTCGTGTGAGTGGTTGAGTTTCTTCCTCCTGAGGGTTTGGTTCATCCAGATGCTGAATATGGGGTTGTGTCGTTTGTTCATGAGCCTCAGGTTCTTGGATATTCTGTGTGTGTGTATTTTGCATCTTTTTTCCATATCTTAAAATGATTTCATTTATCTCCAGCGTATCTACAACGTAGGTTTGAAACTGTACCATCTCCATATTGTAGGCTTGTTGTTGTGGTGGCTTGTTATTGTTAGGGTTGGGAATTGACTAAGCAGGAATTGGTGGAGGTCTGGGGGGTGGTTGATTTGGTGGTGGTGGCATGATGAGTGGTTGTGGTTGCTGCAATGGAGCTCTCCAATTTGATGAATAAGGGTATGGATTGACATAATTCATCGTTGATGGAGCAAAAGGCAGGGGGTATGGAGGGTAAGACGGTGGGTAATAAGGTTGTTGATAGGCTGGTTGATAAGTTTGTTGATTTTGCTGCCACTGGTTTAAAGTTGGATGCTGTGATTTCCATGGGGCTGGTACAGAGTTCCAATTTTGCCATCCCTGATTATAGTAGGCTTGGTTGTTGGGTTGGTAAGGTCTACTAAATTACCCCTCCTTTGATTCACAAAACAGAGTTGTTCGATTGCACTTTCAGTTGTGGGATCTTGGATAGCAGCCTTACATGAGTGTAACAAAGGACATTTGTCAATGGAGTGGTCGTTAGTGCAAAGACCACATATTTCGATGGTGTTTAGTGTGCACTGCCCCTTCTCATGCTTATTTCTACAACAAGGACAAAATACTGCCAAGTCTTGGTTAATTTCGTCCTGTTTCTTCTTGATTTGAAGTGCATCAAGTTGCATGGCCAAAGATTGTAAGATGTCGGTCTTCATGTCATCTAGCAGGTTTCCTAAATTAGATTTTGTAAGGTTTGGTCTCGAAGATGTTGATCCCCCAGTAAATGTGTGGGTATCCCTGGTCCCATTTTTACTTTTCCTAGATCTACAGTAGTTTTTGAAGATCTGTAGGATTTGGTCATAAGTCTTCTGGAATATGTCTCCATCCCCCAGAAGGTTTAGGAATTCAAAATTTACTTCTTTAACACCTCTAAGAAGGACAAGTTTTAGTGATTCAGGATCTAAGTTGCAATGACTATCTCTTTTGTTACTGAGTTGAAATCTTTGGGCATAATCTTCTAATGATTCCCTTTCTCCTTGTTGCATCTGAAAGATTTCATCTCTTGTATCCTATGCTTTGCAATAGTCCCTATATTTTTCTAGAAATGCCTGTTTCATTTGGTCCCAACTGAAAATACTATTTCCTTCAAGGATCATGAAACACCTAAGTGATAGATCCTTCAGTGTAGAAGGAAAAAGCCTCAACTTTTGTGCATCAGTAGTGTAATCAAAGGATCTGCAGACTACCTCAAATTCAAACAGGAATGTATCAGGGTCTTTTGAAGTAAGACCATGGAAGTTTGGCATATTTTTAGGGTTGATGTTCTTCATCCAGGCATCTCTAAGAGGTATACTAATGGGAAAGGTGAACAGTTCCCTAGGCTTTTCATCTTCTTCTGCCATAGTAGTGCTGGAGCTAGAGCTAGCAAAGAAGTTATCTAAGTTTGGGTCGAAGCTAGAATCAGTTTCTTCTTCAAAATGAAGGAATTCAAATTGAGAGTTATCAAAACCGTTGTTTCTCATAGGATGGGAAGGCAGAAAGCGTCCAAATCTATCCCTCTGTCGATGAGGCATTCATGGCAAAAAATTTATGTGTTTTTTTTGTTTTCAAAGTTTAGTTTTTTTTTTCCAGCTTTTGAAGATGTTTCCTAAATAGATTTAGCACCTCCCCAGCAACAACGCCAAAAAGTGGTGAGCTCTCAGAATGGATGCCTAATGAGGGAAGCTAGACCAAGAGCCTACTTTAATTATCAACCCGGGGGACATACAAACTTCATAGGTGTTGGCACTATATGTGCTCTTATAGGATAGTCTTTGTCATGGTTGGTTGTTGGTCTCAATGTTTAAAGGGTTGCCTAAAAGAAATTGAATAAGCTATGAAAGGATTGCCTAATCTATGGATGAGAAATACCTATGCTAAGAAGTTTAAATGCTGGAAATAGTAAATCTATGTTAAGAAGTTTAAATGCTAAAAACAATAAATGTACTTTAAGAATTAACTTGTGGAAAAACAGTAAATCTATACTATGAATTTGAATGCTGAAAACTTAGCAGATCTATTCTAAAACACCGAAAGATGGATCTCTAATCTAAGAAGTAAATACTGTAAATCGAATACATAACTGGAAATATGATCTAACATATTCAAATTCCAAAAACTAAGTTCAGAATGCAATTATCCAATGCTACGAATTAATCACCAATTAACCAAAGTACTGAAAGTAATCAATCTTCATGAGCAACTATAATAATGGAAAAGTGCATGAGCTTCAAGATCTGGATCACTGTTTCATAAGTAATGCAAGCATACAAAAAAATAAGTGTCGAAATATGTCTTGGCGGAATGCTGCTACAGGACTACAGAAACAACGTTACCGAACTATAGAATGCTCTATAACCAACTACAGAATCAGAATGGTCGCTTTACTACAGAAATCAAATCGTGCTATTTAAATGCCATCAAAAATACTCTCACATGCGATATAGATTAAGTCAATTACAAAGCACATAACAAAAAATAACTGAATAGTAAAATCTCCTGACTTACGTGTTGGAGGGGCCCTCTCCAACCGTACTCAGGAGTGGAGAAAACTTATAGATGCCGAATTGAAAGCAACATCAACATCTTTATTCAAAATAGTAACTTCATGGTTTAATAAACGTCTGTAACACAAATTGTCTCAGCAGTATAAAAACATAAAATGATGGTTCTAAAAAATGGCAGCAGGATCCCCTCGCTACTCGAGAAGTCCATATATATATGCCTCTAATGCTTAACCTAACTATATGTCTGATTGTCGATCCTGATAAACAAGCGTTCTCTCTATAATTCAGGGAAAAAGGTGTTGAGCTTTGCATGATCTTTCAGTCCTTCACTTGATTTGCATGTTTGTCCCTTAGTGTACCTGCACCTGCTCAATCATACTCGTTTTTCATATAATTAGTTTATTGAACACACTTTCAAACATAAAAGAATAATCTTTAAAACAACTTCATTAAATAATCAAGGTAAATCATTTCTCCCACAAAACAAGTGTATTTCTTCACCCTTTCTTGTGCTTCACTATGGAAAAAAGGCTATCAGATACCTGTAACTTGGACTGATCATACACAAGTCTAGACTGAGGAGATAGAAATGTATAACTTGCAGAGGAGAGGTGATAGTAGGTAGAGCCTAGCTATGGCAATTTTGTAGTAGGAAGACTAGAAAGAAAGATAGAAACCATAGGATCTTATAATAGCACAGACCACATGCTCAAAGAGATATGATACCACTGTTATGTTTCCCACATGGGAAAATAGGTTGGCTAAAACACATAGAAAAATACACAATGAGACCATAAACACAAAGATGATGGTGTGAACGCACAATAATTTCGCATTAGCTACTGTACATACATGGATACAAGAGAAAGGACCCTTGGTTTCAACTTCCAAGTGGCCTCTTGGACTCCGAAAGACTCTTCCTATTCACCTATTGACTCTTGGTATTCCTTGCACATGAATAGTGCTCAATAATCTTAACCCTAACGATTAGGTTCCCAAAAATGAGAAATATGTGTCAATTCTTTGTCAAATATATTATCCAATAAAAATATCAATTATAGGAAAGATTAGTCGACCTTACTAGATCGTCCAACATTTCCATTTAGATCACCTATTATAGAATACTATTATGCAGGAAATATATATTGATTTGGTATTTGTTGTATTCCTAGATGGAATTGATAACAGGTTGCTATATCTCAAAAAACATTGTCCATTTGTTAGTATTATTCTTTTTTGTGAATATCATGCAACCTTGTTTTTTTGAAATGTCTACTTTTACCCATATAATATTACATAATTTGGTGGAATTTTTTTTAATAGGTTATAATGTCCAGTTTTTTAGCTCTCGGCCAGTTCAAATAAATTCCATTCCTTGAAATACTTCCAAAACAAAACATAGGACTAAGTGATATTGATTGGTTTGTCAAGATGGAAGAACCCAATAACTTATATCCATATTTGTATCTCTACGTATTTTTTGAATAACAACAAAGAAAGATTGGCATTTTCATATCTACAAATTTCTTTCAAGAAGACATGTTGTGTGTCTAGGTAGAGGTTGTTGAAGAAAAAGCATGCTCTTTATTACAGATGGATCTTCCAGTTTCTAGTTTTTTGATGCAGGAGCATCGACCCAAAGTTCTACATTTTCTGAATGAGCAGCCAATGTTATTTTATACTTCCTTGTAATAGTTTCTGGAAGTCTAGGGTTAGTTATTGATTAATTGTAATTGGTTTTGAGAGAGAATTAGTTTGATTGTAATAATGGCAATTTGCTACTGATGTCCTTGTATCTTGCAAGAGGTTGCTAGAGGATAGGTTTGTTGTGTAATTGATTTCTTTAGGAGTTCAGATCCTACTTATTCAGATTTGACAGGTTTACGGAGTCTTATTTAGTCACTGAATGTAATTGATCAAAGGGTTTTTGATGAAATGAAGAACAAAGCATCAAGACCTTGTGTTTGATTGCATATCCACTGTCTTCTTTCAAAAACCAAAAACATGTGTAAATTATTTGCATATGAATGAACAAAGTGTTATTAATAGATATCCCTAGAAATCGAAGTCTGTGACATCTTAATTCGAAAACAACGTATGCAAAATTGATCGTTTCATTGATCAATTTACGAAATCGCAATTGATCAATCCATGGAGTGAATATTGGATGGTCTGGATCAGAAGAGGGGGATCAACAATCCAAGATAGATTTTGGAAGGCCAAGGTACAAGCTTGTTAGAGATGCGGGAGACATAAATCCTCAATTCCTAAGTGAACATTCCTCATTTGATCACATATCAATGGATGAGACGGTTCAGACGGTTCCGATGGTCCAAAGTGATTGCGAAAAGGCATTTGCAGAAGGTGATTGCGGAAAGGCGGTCGCAGAAGGTCGTTGCGGAAAGGAGGTTGCAGAATGTTGTTGTAGAAAGGCGATTGCTGAAAGGTAATTGCGGAAAGGCGAATGCAGAAGGGAATTGCGGAAGGCACACTTGCTCGATGCTTCGCATTCAGGTGAGACCCAAATTTTTTATGAAATCCAGTTCACCACCAATTTGAGATCCACCCTTCAAGAATTGTTTAGATAAATACTTAGCCGGGTCTGCTAAGTTGGAGGTTATGCTAAATTTGGAACCAGAATAATCCTGGGATAACAGATTGGATTGGTTTGGATGATCCTTTCCTGCATCAATTGGTATTAGAGCTAAGGTTCATATCAAGGTTAAGGATGCCACCAAGACAAGGTCGAGCATGTGGAGTTCCAGTTGGATGTGGTCGAGGAAGACAAGCTGCAGATGCAAATACTCAAAGAGAATTGAGGCAAGTTCAAGCTAGGATGGAAGCTATGGAGAGAATAAATTCATGGATTGTAGATGTCAGTGATGAAGAAGAATCATCTAAAGAGGAAACAGAGGAGGTTGCTGAAGAAGTGAAGGTATTGAGGATGCTGGTAAAATAGGATAGTAGAAGGCCTAAAGTGGAAGTCCCCATGTATGAAGGTAATATAAATTTTGAAGAACTCATGGACTGGATCAATGATTTAGAAAAGTATTTTGACTTTGAAGAAATTGAAGATAAAAATAAGGTGAAATATGCAACAACCAGACTGAAAGGATATGCAACCATTTGGTGAGATGAACTATATATCCATAGGGAAAGAAAAGGTAAGTCCAAAATAAAAAAAATTGGGATAAGATGTTGGATAAAATTAAAAGTCAGTTTATGCCTAAGGATTAACAGTTAACTCTTATTAGACAACTGTAGAATCTTAGACCAAAAGGTATGACTATTAAAGAATATACAGAAGAGTTCTTTAGGATGAGGATTAGAGTTGGACAGATACAAGGAGACATAGAAAGAGCGGCCATGTATATAAATGGACTAAGATATGAAATACAAGATGAGATCAACTTATTGAATTTCATAACTGTTGAAGATGCTTATTAGGAAGCCTCTAGGGTAGAAGAGAAGTTACTAAGAAAACAAAACCAGAAGAATAGAGGAAGAAGTATAGCAAGAGGGAAATGATCTTCAAACAGAGAATAAAATTTTCATGCTTCTAGGAATGAAGCAGAAGGTTCCAACAACCAAATGCCCAAAAGAGGAGAATTTAAAGGAGGCAGATTTGGTGCTAGAGGAAGAGGAAAAAACAAAGAAATGAAATGTTATGCATGTGGTGAGATTGGACACATGTCATGGGAGTTCCCAAAGAACAAACCAAAAACTCATAGGAATGCAAACATTGTTGAGACTCGAGAGGAGTCCAATGAGAAAAAATAGATGGGAAATCCTCCTGAGGAAGGAGAGTCTCTTATGCTAAAGATAGTTTTGGTAAAAACAAAAAAATAAGTACATGAACCAACACAAAGGAAGTGCTTATTTAGGACTAAGTGCAAGTCACAAGGGAAGTGTTGCAAGGTGATCATTGATAATGGTAGTACAAAGAATTTGGTCTCCAGTGAGATGGTAGAGAAGTTGGGATTGAAGAGGATGAAACATCCCACTCCTTATAAAGTGTCTTGATTGTAGAAAGGACATCAACTCTTGGTGAATGAGAAGTGCAAGGTGGAGTTACAAATTGGTATTTACAAAGATGTGGTATTATGTGATGTAATGCCTATGGATGTATGCCATATACTCTTAGGAAGGCCATAGCAATATGAAATAAATATTGTTTGTGACGGAAAGAAAAACACTTATTCTCTGGAAAATGATGGAAAGGAACATGTGTTGCTACCTTTGTAGGATGAAGTAGCTCAAGAAGATACATGATATAACATTTTGTTGATGACTGGGAAAGAGCTACTACAGGAATTCAAGAAGGAAGAGGAGATACATTTTACCCTTATTGGAAAACAAAAGGTAATTTTAACTGCCACAAATTTAGATGATTTTCCTACTGAAGTTAGGATCTTGATTGATGATTTTGTTGATATTAGTGTGGATGAGATACCAAATGCTTTACCTCCTGTGAGAAGTATTAGTCATCATATTGACTTAATACCTGGTGGAAGCTTACCCAATAAGGAAACCTATAGACTGAATCCTCAAGAGAATGAAGAGATTAAACAACAGGTACATGAGTTACTGGATAAAGATTTGGTGAAAGAAAGTTTGAGTCCTTGTGCAGTTCCCACAGTGCTTAGCCCAAAGAAAGATGGTGCATGGTGTATGTGTACTGATTACCGAGAAATCAATAAGTTCACTATCAGGTACAAATTTCCCTTACCCTGCATTGATGATTTGATGGATTATTTGAGTGGGTCCAATTATTTTTCGAAGATAGACTTGAAGAGTGGTTATCATCAAATAAGAATTAGAGAAGGGGATGAATGAAAAACTACATTCAGGACTAATAATGGATTGTATGAATGGTTAGTAATGCCCTTTGGACTTACTAATGCACCTAGTACTTTTATGAGATTAATGAATGAGGTCCTGAAGGAATACACTGGAAAGTTTGTGATAGTGTACCAAGATGATATTCTGGTCTTCAGTCAGAATAAGGAAGAACATCTAAGACATCTCAAATTGGTGTGGGATACCCTACAAAAGGAGAAACTACTGATAAATTTGAAAAAGTGTAGTTTCATCAAGAAAGAGTTGATTTATTTGAGTTTTGTAGTCTCAGAAGAAGAGTTAAAGATGGATCCGAAAAAAATACAATCAATTCTCAATTGGCCAATCCCGAAGAGAAATTTTGAGGCCACCAGTTTTCATGGTCTTACAAGTTTTTATAGAAAATTCTGTCAAAACTATAGATCTAGCTAAACTAGCTTACCTATATTAGCAATCAATAACATATCAACATAAATAAGAACATAAAGAGAACAAGGAAAAGAATACACCAGATATGCGTGGCTCACCCAATTGAGCTACGCCCACGAGAAGGTTGTCTTCTATTATCTCCATAAATCTCCTTCAATCTTACAAGAGAGAAACTACAAATAACCCCAATACACTATAACAGAGAGCTTGTGAGCACAATACAATGTTGTAATAGTATCACGTGATGATGTGATGTGACTCCCTTGACCCTATTATATACCAAGAGATGTGGAGGAATTACTCTCACATATTGCATGTGGGATAACATAATTCTCCATAATAACATATCTTTATATAATAATGGATAATAAGAGAATACTTTACCATAATGAATATGGGATAAAATGTATTACTCTTTTACATAAGATTGTGGATAAATTACGACATAATACAAAGACATTATTACCTTCCAAGGAATATAATTAATATATTTCAACACTCCCCATTAATAATGGCTGGGAGAAAATCCCTCACTAACACTAAGGAAGGAAGGAGTCATTACTGCTCCCCCTTGATGACAACTTCCAGAATATCCATAAGTTGCAAATAAGAAGAACACTACGGCTAACGGAATTTGATGAAGAGAAACCAATTCTCACTGAATCATGAAATTGCACACAAACCAGGTTGTACGATGAAATACCAACAACAATATTCCCAGATCTAAAGAGAATCCTTTATGGCTACTAGATCCAACAGTAAAATGCCGAGAACATGTGACACAATCCAACAACAAGGTGCCTAGATCACCACAAGATGTTAAATTTTGAGCATTAATTCACAATACTCTTGGATCTTTACTAAGAGAATAACATATACAGTATATCAATGCATAAAAATCACAATAAGCATGACAAGCATCACAAGAATCAAAAGCATGAGAGACAAGAGACACAGAGTTTCTATGGGGAAAACCCTAAGGTGAAAAACCCCACAACTTCCTCAGAGATAGAGAGAGCAATGGCTCAACCAAAGTACAACCAAAATACACTTGAGATAGTCTCCTAGAGCAGATGATCCTCCTCCTCACTAGTGCGCCACTTTCTGAGTGAGAGAAGTGTGACTTTCTGAATGATCCAAATAGAGATCTCCTGATCTCTATTTATACTTAACCTGTTTGCCCAGTGACCTTATGGGGCCGACTTGTCTATCCAGATACATCCACAATATAATATATATTTTATGGCCGACCCCACACATGGTGGTCTAATAACCCATCGGCAAGTACACACACTTGTGACACTTGTCAATCCACATGATGACACTTCCTTATAGAGGAATAACACGTCTCTTATAAGGGTACAATAAAAATATATAAAATACACAGATGAAATACATTCCGAAGTTACATATATATCAACACTCCCTCTTAACTAGGAAGGTATTTCTCGACACAGTTCTGCCAGACAAGTCTTCTTCTTGGGATCATCACCATCATCATCGTCACTGTTGTTTCTATCTCAACCAATCTCTGACTCTACTTGTCATAGGAAGTTCTACAGAGCCAGTCCTTTTTCATACTGGATGTAGGTCTACCACCTGCAGGTCTTCATCATCTGTGCAAATGGTCTGATAGAGGTGGCCTCTCAGGACTAATTTTATGTGCAGATACAATACTGGAAAGAGTATCCCAGGAACATTTATGTGCCTAAGCACGACCAGCAAGATCTCCCAGGACTGATTACATGCGTCTCCTCCACAATACCTTTAAAGAGCATCCTAGGAACATTTATGTGCCGCAGCACGACCAGCGAGATCTCTAAAGAGCATCCCAGGACTTATTACGAGCACACAACTCAACCTCTCGGATCTCCAGGACTGATTACATGTGGATAGACAAAACCTTTAAAGAGCATCCCAGGAACATTTATGTGCCGCAGCACGACCGAAAAGATCTCTAAAGAGCATCCCAGGACTAATTACGAGCACACAACTCAACCTCTTGGATCTCCAAGACTGATTACATGTCTCCGTAGTAATACCTCATCCCAGGACTGATTACGAGCACACATCTCAACCTATCGGATATCTGAGGACTGATTACATACTACATAGCAATATCGGAAAGAGTACCCTAGGAACATTTATGTGCCGCAGCACGAGCGGCAAGATCTCCTAGGACTAATTACATGCTATTTGCACAACCTACCACATATCATCTCTAACCTCCAAGTATCAACCTGATACTCATGATCCAACGGATCATCATTGTACGATGCATCATCCTGATGCCCATGATCATACTGATCATCATCACTATACCATCCTGGTACATATCATCTGGAGCAACATCCTAAAGCTCATCATCATGATCATCCTGATCATACAATGCATCCACCTGATGCATACCAAGTATCTACCTGATACATATCATCATACATGATCCACCTGATCATATAGTGTATCCACCTGATACAAATACAAATACATGATCCACCTGATCATACCTGATACATATCAACATACATGATCTACCTGATCATACAATGTATCCACCTGATACATATACAGATACATGGTCCAAGCATCCAACATGATGCATATACAAAATACATACAAATGATCCAACTAATCATATCCAGCATCCAACATGATGCATACATACATAAATGATCCAACTGATCATATCCAGCATCAACACGATGCGTACAGACATACAAAAATAAATGATCCAACTGATCATATCCAGCATCAACACGATGCGTACATACATACAAATATAAATGATCCAACTGATCATATCCAGCATCCAACATGATGCATATACAGAGCAGTAACTGGAGCATCGTCCTGATACTCATCATCCAGTGCTTACATCCATAGCCATGTGAAGGATCCTCCTTCCAACATGCTTGGAATGGCTTCAGCAAATGTGTCCATCACTTCTTCCTCGAAGTGTCCTCTATCTAAAGAACACCAAGCCTCTCCCTGAAGTACTCGAACTTCACCCTAGCTAGTGGCTTCGTCAGCACATCTGCAATCTGCTTGTCTGTCGCAACATACAAGAGCTTCACAGCTCCTCTCTGCACCATATCCCTGATATAGTGATATTTGATCTCTATGTGTTTCGACCTGTCATGAAACTCTGGGTTCTCAGACAGCTTCACACAACTCTGGTTATCACAGAATATACCAGTAGCATCCAATGGGAGATCAAATAACTCAGACAGTAGCTTTCGTAGCCATACTGCCTCACAACTAGCTGAACAGGCTACAACATACTCTGCCTCAGCTGTACTCAGTGCTATGTAGGACTGCTTCCTGCTAAACCAAGAGATCACACTTGATCCCATACTGAAGCAGCACCCAGATGTGCTCTTCCTATCTGCAGCACTGCCAGCCCAATCTGAATCAACATAACCATGCAGGTTAAACTTTTGATTTGCTTCATACTTGAGCCCATAATCCACTGTACCCTTTAGGTACCTTAGAACATGCTTTATAGCAACCAAGTGAACACTCCTCAGATCTGTCAGGAACTGGCTCAATGTGTTCACTTCAAAGCAAATATCTGGTCTCATGTTCATTAGGTACATCAAGGACCCAATCATCTGACGATACATAGATACATCAACCGGTTCAGATGAAGCATCACATAGAAGCTTTAGATTTGATGCCATGGGTGTGGCCATGGCCTTGCAATCCATCGTCCCAAATCTCTTCAAGATATCTACTGTGTACTTCCCTTGACCAAGGAATATCCCACCTGAATTCTACCACACCTCCATACCTAGGAGATAATGCATCATTCCCAAAGTTCTTCATATTGAATTCGGTAGCAAGCTTCCTCTTTGTATCACACCAAGTTCTGGGAGCTTGCTACAAGCCATACAAGGCTTTCTTCAATCTGCACACATGTGACTCCCTGTCAGGTCTTGGGACTGCATCCCAAACATCTTCTTCATGATCGACAGATCATGGCATTCCATTTCTTCATCCCAGATCCTGGGAACTTCAATATCTTCAATATCTTCAATAGATATCTTTGTTGCTGGAACAAATGTTGTAGTCCTTTTGTAGGTGAAGATATACGGTCTTTCCTACAAAACAAGTTAAATTGCATGATTAGAAACATCTCATAATTTTCAGAACAAATTCTTTACACATAAAGAAATATGTCATGCAGTCATGCAGTTATCTTATCCAATGCTTCAATACAACATTTATCCATGTTCCACAACTTTCTAGATGCCTTCTAGTCTCTACCAGAACATTGTTAAGAGTTTGCACTACTCCCAACATGTCAGCAAAGAGGTTTCATTCTAGATAAGTAGCACTGGAATGTTGTACAGTGCCATAGGCAACTTACCCATTACAAGCATATTAGTAGTATATTGTTCATTAATGAAATCATTCTAATATGCACAATACATCTCCTAAGTCTAGGAACATAAGCATAATATTATTTAAACAAACAAAATAGGCAAGAAATGATAATTGAAATAATTATCTTTGTTTGTTTGTTGGGTGGATTCCCTCTGAGTCTTTGCTTCCTGGCAGGAGCTGCTGAAGTAGTTTCTTCTACACCTTTCTATTGTGGAATGTAGGAAGATGGTCAACTCCCTCTGAAAATATGCATCCTTGCAGGAGCTGCTGGAGTGTGTTCCCTCTTGATCGTTGCTTCCTAGATTACCTGTCCTTGAACTTATATTCATCCTTGCTGACATCAATCTTCTTGAACCCTAGAAAGTATATTCTGTAAGCCTTCGAGCTTTCACTGTAACCCACAAAGATACCCTTCTTTCTTGAAGGATCTAGTTTGGTCCTCTTTTCCTTTGGGACATGAGTGTATACTAGACCACGAAATATTCTGAGATGGCTAACTTCAAGTTTCTTACCAGAAAAGACCTCTTCTGGTGTCTTGTTGTCCAATATCTTGTGGGGTGTTCTGTTCTACACATATACAGTTGTTCTAGCTGCTTCTTCCCATAGATGCATAGGTAGATCCTGGTCATGCAGCATTGTCCTTGCTGCTTCCATGATTGTTCTATTCTTCCTTTCTGCAACTCCATTCTGTTGAGGATTATAAGGTGTAGTCAACTCCCTCTTAATCCCTAAATCACTACAAAGCTTCTTGAAGTCTCCTGAGGTGAATTCTC
This sequence comes from Larix kaempferi, assembly GCA_027924585.1. Lineage (NCBI taxonomy): Eukaryota > Viridiplantae > Streptophyta > Pinopsida > Pinales > Pinaceae > Larix > Larix kaempferi. The sequence goes on from BSBM01000627.1 coordinate 579,571, forward strand.
CACCATTGTCGGATCTAAATTTTTTGATCTTCTTGTCAGTTTGATTCTCCGTCAAGGTTTTGAATTCCTTGAACACCTCATCTTTGTTCTTCAAAAAGTATACCCAAGTCTTCTTGGAGAAGTTATCAATAAATGAGACATAGTAAACATACCCACTTAGAGAACTGGATGACATAGGACCACATACATCTGAGTGGATGATTTCCAGGATATCTTTTGCCTTGCTTTCACTGCTTGGGAAAGCCTTCTTAATATTGTTACCTTTTGCACATCCTTTGCAAACACCTTCATGTTTGATCTTGATTTCAGGAAGACCCTCTACAGCCTTGCTTGCAATTGGAAGTGCCCTATAATGCATATGAGCAAGTCTTCTATGCCAAAGTTCACTTGGCTCCATGGATTCATGCACCATGGCATGTTCAGGTTGTCCTTTTAATTTATACAAACCTACCTCTTGCTCTCCAATCACTACTGCATCATCTATGGTCTTTTCCTTTGGCCACATTAGGACTTGGCCATCCACAAATGCAACCCTCATACCTTTTGCATCCAATGCAGAGATGGAGAGTAAGTTCTTCTTGAGCCTAGGTAAATAAAGGACTTCTTTCATCTTCAAAGATTTTCCAGAATCTAGGTTGTAGGAGGCTTCACCATTTCCTTTGATTGGGTATTGATAATCATCCCCAAGTTTCACCTTATGGGGTGATTCATGTTCAGATAGATTCACAAAATATTCCTTAAACCCAGTCATGTTTTTGGAATCCCCACTGTCAATTAACCAATCATTACAACCATGAGAGATAGTACCTGTGAGAGAAAAGATTAGAACATACTCTTCTTCACTTGATGAGTAATCATTACTATCATCACTTTCTGCCCTAGCCTTCTTCTTTGGAGGTTCATCATCTTCGACAGCATGAGCATGGTACCTTCTTTTGTTACCCTTCTTCTTCTTGCTAGAGTTGTTGTTGTTGTGTTTTTCCCTTTTGTTCTTGGGACATTCTGAAGCAAAGTGACCCTTCTCATTACAAGTGAAACACCTTAAATCTTTCTTTTCTTTGTGAAAATGATGAGAAGATTTCTTCTTGTGATGGGATGGCTCCCTCTTGAACTTGCCCTTCTTAGTGTGAGCTATGAGAGCTTGATCTTCATTTCCCATCTTCTCTTCTCTTGCCATAAGCCTTGCTTCTTCTTGAGAACATTCCTCCCATAATCTGCTGAAGGAGATTAACTTCTTTCTGGCACAGATCCCTTGGATAAAAGAGTCCCATGACCTAGGTAGGCCATTCAAAGTAGTCATAACAATTTCACCATTCTCCACCATTTCATCTACAGGTTCAAGTTGTTCCTTGATCTGAGAGACCTTGGATAAATAGGATTGAATGGTTTCTCCATTCGACATCTTGACCCCTTTCAATTGATTCCACGGGTTCATCTTCCGATTTATGTTCTTTCCTTCAAATAGCTTGGTGAAAGAGTCAAACATAGCCTTGGGTGTCTTTAGAGAAGACACATGGGGTATGAGATGGTCTTTGATAGAATCAGCAATGATTCTCTTTGCCTTGACCAAGTTCTTCTTATGCAATACCTTAGCCTCTTCATCCTCTGGGATAGGGATGTCTTCTTTTATATATGAGTCCAACTCATTCTCTTCCAAGATTAACCCAATCCTATACTTCCAAGCTCGGAAGTTATCATCCCCTTCAAGCTTATCCTCAAGCTTGGTGTGGTGAGACATCTTTAAAGAGTACTTCAAATGGAAATAGAAAAGATTTAGGTCTTACCACTTGAAATGCTGAAAACTGGATCTGGTCCCGGATTAGGGTTTGTTGGAAAAACCCTAAAAATTCAAAATGTGAATTTAAACTTTCTAAAAGGATAAAAAGATGCGCCTTGGTGAGCTGATCAGCCTAGTGTATTCATATTTTGAGATCAGCAAAGCTTTACCCTTCATATTTGCCTTTTTTCCTCCCGGGTTCACTAGGGAGAGCCCTGAATTAGGGTTTGAGATTCCCGGAGATCTACCCAGCCAAAAATCTCGATCCAAAGCTCTAAACTTTGATTTTTGCAAGGAGCTTCTAGCTATGTCTTTGGATTTCAGAAATTCCTATTTGTGTGGAAACCCTCATTTTTAGGGCTAAATCTGAAAATGCTCAGAATTGAATGATGATTGGACAGATAGATTCTCCTTGATGAGTAGAGTCAATCTACTATACTGCTTTTCCAAAAACTGTGGAGAGAAACCCAATAAACAAGAAACTCAAGTTTTCATCACTGCAAAATGTCTTCTTCTCAGGTTAGCTCTGATATCATGTTAAATTTTGAACATTAATTCACAATACTCTTGGAGTTTTATGGAGAGAATAACATATATAGTATATCAATGCATAACAAACACAATAAGCATGACAATCATCACAAGAATCAAAAGCATGAGAGACAAGAGACACAAAGTTTCCGTGGGGAAAACCCTAAGGTGAAAAACCCCACAACTTCCTCAGAGATAGAGAGAGCAATGGCTCAACCAAAGTACAACCAAAATACACTTGAGATAGTCTCCTAGAGCAGATGATCCTCCTCCTCACTAGTGCGCCACTTTCTAAGTGAGAGAAGTGTGACTTTCTGAATGATCCAAATAGAGATCTCCTGATCTCTATTTATACTTAACCTATTTTCCCAATGACCTTATGGGGCCAACTTGTCTATCCAGATACATCCACAATATAATATATATTTTAGGGCCGACCCCACACATGGTGGTATAATAACCCATCGGCAAGTACACACACTTGCGACACTTGTCAATCCACATGACGACACTTCCTTATAGAGGAATAACACATCTCTTATAAGGGTACAATAAATATATATAAAATACACAGATGAAATACATTCCAAAGTTACATATACATCAACACAAGAATCATCACAAACATAACGGATAGCTGAAGAACTCTGATATAAAATCCACACCAGTGTACATAGACTTTCTGACGACTGATATAACAGAACATGTGGCTAAGAACACCACAATAGTGTACAAAATACCCAGATGGCCAATACACATGCATATAGCATACATTCCTCCAATCAAGGTGCAATATAAATATCTATATAAGACCTCAAACATTGAAGAAACACGACCCCAATGGTCTATACATCGAAAATGATATCATACAGACAAACATCATGACTTTAACACTGGAAGATGGTGCTTCATTATTTCTGGAATAAGGTGATAACAAAGATCAAAGATTAATATGATTAGGAAGGAAGTACATAAACCAACTTCTCACAACTTTTCACATAAACAAAGAACTTATATGCATACAAGAACTTCCAAGATTAAAGCATACAAAGATCATAAAACAAAATTGCTCATAAATAAATAAAAATGCTTATACACCAAAGGTTAGCAAACATCATATAAAAAGATGGTAACATAAGATGATCAAAATACAAAATTAACTTGCTCATTAAGGAAAATGAAGTTACTTTTACACATTAAGTGTTGGCCACAACATATGAATAGTGAGCACAAGATTTACAAATCTAAGATTGCTTTTATGCTATCACTTCTATGCAAGACCATACAACATTATTCCATGAAGAGTGCTCTAATTACATGTTACAACAGGAGTAGCAACTCATATATCATGTTAAAATAATATAGGAATGCTTCTATGTGATTGCTGCTATGCAAATATTAAAAAAAATATATGAACAAAATAAACATGACATGATTAGAAATCAACATGACGAACAAAGAAAAGAACAAATTAGTCATTACACATTAGAAGAAGAACTACTAGACGAAAACAAAAGATGCACTTAAAGCTACTTGGGATTCATCAGAACCTTTATCTTTAGCTTTAGCCATTAAACGTTTCGCTTAAAGCAATTCTTTTTAGGATGGTTAGTTTTACCACAATGCTTACAAGGATCATACCCATTCTTCTTCTTACTATTTTCATGATGTGCATTAGAATCATTACCAAATTTATTAGTATGATTTGAAGTGTGTGAACTAGAACCTTTAACATTATTAAAACTTTTCTTAGGATTCTTAGTATGTGCCATAAGAGCCTGATTAGGTGAGACTTGTCCTGAAACAATCAACCTTTCTTGCTCATTTATCAATCCTTTACAAAAATAATCAAAAGTAGGTTTCGTGGTGTTTTGAGACAATTCAAGATCCCTATTCCTAGTTTGGATGAACATATCAAAACAAGAAGACAATTTTTGTTCTACAAGAAATATAAGAGCATTGTCCACAATTATTTAATTTTTCATTTAAAGTTTTCGCTTCAGCAAGATATAATTCTACTCTTTCAAAGTTAGTAGGATCTAGCTCAAAAATCTTCTTTTCAAGGTAATAAGCAGAAACATCATCAGATTTATCAAATAAGGAAGCAATAATTTTCCATACCTCAACCAAGTTGTCTTATGCCTCTATACTTACCTGAAGACTATCTGAAACCATTTGAACAATGAGCCCTCTTGCTTGATCACATTTATCTTCCCATATAGCCACATCTTTAGCATAACCAGGTTTTAGGTGTTCACCATTAACAATCCTCCATAGATTCTTACTCTTGAGAACATCAATCATTTTTCTTTTCCATGCAAGATAGTTAGGACCAACAAGTTCAGGAACATAAGCTACCTCTGAAGTCATAATGATAGAAATATTAACAAGAAACCCAAATGCTAGAAATGACAAGAGAAAAAAAAGGTGAATAGCATAAAATTGATACACTTTACTGTACAGATCTGCAGAAACATAGTAAAGGAAAATAAACTTTTATTTACAGCGCTTAAAAAAAGTGCCAAGAAAAGTCACTCGCGGGTCTGCCAACAGTAAACTTACGAATAAAACTAATACTTGCGGGTTCTGCATGGCAATAGTCGCAGTTACTCGTAGTTTTACAATAGAGCCAACCGCGGGTGCGCGGGTCTGTAAAGTCAAATTTTTCGGTTCTAATCGGATATTCGAGGGTTTATGTACACTAAAGTCGCGGTTATGTTGAAGCACTCGTGGGTCTCTGCACAGGAGGGTGGCGAGTACATTGAAGTAAGCGCGAGTCCATAAGCCATATTCTGTGACATCTTCATTCAAATACAAGGTATATGAAATTGATCGTTTCACTGATCAATTTATGAGATCACAGTTGATCAATCCGTGTAGTGAATATTGGATGGTCTAGATCAGAGGAGGGGGATCAACAGTCCAAGATGGATTCCAGAATGCCAAGGTACAATATTGTTAGATTTGCGAGAGACAGACCTTCGAAATTTGTAAGTGAATGTTCCACATTTGATCGCAGATCAACGAACAAGAGAATTCGTAAAGATATCAACGATTCAGATGGTTTTGATGGTCCAAAGCAATTGAGGAAATACGATTGTAGAAAGGAAATTACGGAAGGCAATTGCGGAAAGGGGGCTGCGGAAGGTTGTTGCGGAAAGGCGATTGCGGAAAGGTAATTGTGGAAAGGCAAATGTGGAAGGGAATTACGGAAGGAAATTGCAGAAGAGAATTGCGGAAGGAACACTTGCTCGACGCTCCGCATTCAGGTGAGACCCGAAATTTTTATGAAATCCAGTTCACTACCAATTTGAGATCTACCCTTCAACAATTTTTTAAAGAAATACTTAGCTAGTTCTACTAAGTTGGAGGTGTTGCTAAATTTGGAACCAGACTAATCCTGGGATAGCAGATTGGATTGGTTTGGCTGATCCTTTCCTGCATCAGTTTTTCCCTAACTTGATGAAAATATTTGACGCAAATGATTAATTTCCTTGTGAAAAACATGGTTTGATATTGGCATCGTATGATCCAACAGATTATGTTATATCAAGCACAACCACACAATTGAAAATGGAATTATGTATGTCTTTAAAAGAAGATTTACTAGGAAAAAGACATCATCGACTCTCTATTACATAAATTTTAAGGAAAAAATCATAAATGTTTACTATCAAAGTAATATTTGTTATCTTAAAAGAGATAGCATATATGACCTGGAAAAGGATGTCTCTAAATCATCATTCAAGCCTTTGAAACAAATCCCTTCAAAGGTAAAAATGGAAAAAGAAAGCAAAAGTTTTGGGAGGTCAGAAATTAGCCAAAAAGAGAAAATACAATATCTCCTTTTTAATGAATTTATTTTTTCCATTGATGTAAAGAGATATGTTCTCCCACCTTTGAATATGCAATTTTGGAGAGTGAATGAAGATGTTGTATCCAATATAGTTCTATCACTTGTCACAAATTTCATCACGACTCTCTGAGAAACAATTTTAATGCATTTCAATAGGGAGACAAATGAACTTGTTACTCTATTAAATAAAATAAAATTGAAATGGATATAGTGAATTTATATATCTTGGATGTCCACCACTCCATATATGCACAACAAAGGATAATTGAAAATGAGAAATACAATTCTATACAGTCAATATATCATTTGTGGAAAGCACGTCTGTTGCTAATGGATGTTCCACATAAATTCATTATGTCAAGTTTGTGTAAACAACAAAATATTTCAAATAAAGAATTTGCTAACACTCCATTTATTGATCAAGTCATCGAGGCCATGGAGAAATGGATATATAGTAATAATCCTTGCCACCCCGGAAAATTTCACAGTCCATCAATGGAGTGGAATGTATATATATTTTTGTTTTTAGAGATTGTTACACCACTACAAACATTCCAATATATTTTTAATTTCTCTTTGACTTTAATATTTCATTGGTTTGTATAATTTTCAAAACGAATTTTTAGATTTATTCAATGTTTCCAACAAGGATAGTCTAAAATAAAAGATGAATCTTGTATTGATTTTGGATGAGATTTGGATAAGTGGTGTGATGTTTTTGAGATTTATAAAAATGGCTCATTGGCATGTTTCCCCCAAAGCATCCATCATGATGATTTTGTGAAAAATAAAACAAAACAATATGGGTCTAATTTTTTTAGACCTATGCATGATATGGATTAGATGGAATTGAGAATCATTGCAAATAAGATAATTCATGGATTAGTTTGGTTGAGTACCACAATGGACCGTAATGACTATGTAGAGACTCTTTTACAGTATTGCAAAAGAGTAAAGGATGAAAGAACAACCATAAATATGATTTATGAATATATGATTGTTGAGGACTATGTTTTTTTTCATCAAATGATGTGTGACAAATTTTTTTTGAGGTTTATAAAATTTCTCCAAATCATTTTCAACAACTTTGCAATATTGTTTTGTGATGGCAAGCAATCCAAATCTCCGATGAAGAAACGAAAATGACCAGTAGAAAAATATGATTTTATGTTTCCAAACGAAGCTTCTTCCATCTTCCAAATATATATTAATTAAAAGGGGAGATACTACCATATTTGTGTGTCGATCTTCTTTTCCATCTACATTTCAGAAGACACTAAAGGGAATTAGTTACTTTCAAAACGCACTGTGTTGTGAGCTAGTTGTGTTCGATATGTGCAACTGTTTATATGGATGGAATGAAAATGATATTATTGAATTTTTATTTTTATTATAATCAAATGGGAAACCTTTTACTTGTGTTTTCATAGGTGATATAAATTCTTCATATTTGATTGGGAAATCCTTCTCTCATTTCACAAAGAAAGTAAAAAAATGAGTGAAATGATATGATGCCATTGGTGTCATTAGATGCTTTGATAACGATTGATATACATGTTTATCTCTTATACAATGTTGGATGTTTGGCATAAAGGGCCACAATCTATCTACTATTTTTTGAAAATGGAGTGGACCGATGAAAACTTGTCGTTGGTTGATTTCTCGACTATGACAGATTTGGGATTCCAATCAGAGAACATGTCTTTCCAAAGGAAAGAACGATGGAGTTATGGGATCATCTTGTGTCAAATTTGACTTTGTCTCAAGGAACTTTTGTCGCGTTCTATGCTGGTGCTAGGCTTATTCATTCTCTTACCGGAATTCAAAATATTTGCATTGTTTCTATCATAGATACATTTCAACTGGAAATGTAGGTGAAAAAAATCGTTTAGTCTTTGTTGAATGAGCCAAATGAAGGTATTTACAAATTTTTTATTTCGTTATGTTCTTCGATGCTCTATTTCATTTTAACAAACATATTTTGCTTCGTGTTTTTGGCCGTTAGTGTAGGTGATTCACAAGAATCCTTTAATGCACCTCTAATAGAGAGAGAAAATCTAGTCGTGGTGAGAATGGCATTGAAGATTCATCAAACAAATATACTTCAGATAGAAATGAACAATCTATGGTTGGTGCAGGTGAAAAAGTGATATTCTATATTATGTATGGTGTTTTTCTAAAATTGCAAATTAGAATCAGTTTAATTACTCTAGGGAGATACTGACAATATTCATCTCCAAATTATTACATAGGAACACACAGAAAATGTGCTTTCAAGCATGATTGTTGGAGAATGACGCAAAAGATCTAGTGTAGCTAGTCTCCAATCCTCTCTTAGAAAATTAGTTATAGGTATGAGACAATGTAGATTCTTTCTGACCCGTTGTTAATTTGTTAAAAAAAAATATTTTGCATTTTATGACATAGACCTTATTTTGTGCAGGTTCTCATAAAAAAAAATGTTGATTTTGGAAATGACCCATGTTTTTTGTTTTCAAAGGTAGGCATCATTAAAAAGGGAGTTGAAGTTCCTGGTAGTCTCACAGGGGGTTCACTCAGTGAACTTGTTACATAGCACGACCGTTCGTAGGATATTAAAGAATATCCCTAATTTCACTAAATATTGGAAAATGCCTCCTAAAATTGTATTGTTGAACCCCCCTCCCAATATACCTTTCCAATTAAAAAAACCCCTAGTTTCACTAGATATTGTAGGTATCCATTTTTATCAACCCATTTTTAATACCCCCTTTACATCGTATTATCAAGTTGTAACAAACATGATTCCTAACACATCTTACTATAAGCAAATAAGATGTTAAATAAAATAATAGTATAATGCTAATAATGTTCCCACCAGGAATGCAATGGAAATTGATCAATTTGTAGTGTTGGATAGTGGAAGACCCAACGGAATAGTAATGGGGAAGGAAAAATGCATAAAAAGCAACCTAGTCAAGAGATCAATGTAACAAAGAATGTAAAAGATGATAGTCCAATAGTCAATGCAATGCTTAGAAAAGATGAGAATCGCAGATGTTGCACACCACATCCAACCAATCTACCAATTTTATATCATGTAAATAAAAGTATATCCATAGAGAGCTCATTTTTTCTATAAGCTTAATAAATTAAACTCCATAAAAATGCAAAAATAAAACCCTTTCATGGATTGATTTCCCTACATTTCATTGTATTTTATTTATTGAGACAAGATGTGAATAAACACTTGATTTTCACTAAGAACAAACTACACCAAAGAAATAATATTGATTCATGGGAAAAATGTATTAAGAAAATTTTAAACATGTTTTAAAAACTTGAAACAATCCATTAACAAAAATTTAAGTCTTACAGATCTTCATAACTGAATCTCACATGTTTGGAAACTCCTCCTTCACAAGGAATCTCAAATATCCTCGTGCTCATGTGATATTTATAGTGGAAATTAACTCTAAGTACAGATACATTATCCTTCATCGTGGGCCTTGATTTATGGGACATACAAGCTTATTCATTAAACCTTTAGTATTCATTCTTTGAATCCACTTCTGATTTGTTAACTTTAGCGCGAATGTGGCTCAGGCTCCCCAATCTACCTTTTCATTTTTGGGGATCTGAGTCCTTGATCTCCATTGGAAATTCACTAGGGAAGTTCCTTTTCTGGCCCCCATAAACCAGCAACAGACAAATCACAATGTATCCTAGATTGTGTGTAGAGGTGGACTTTGAATGGCATGATTGAAGATAACTTAACTCAGATAATAGGTAAGGTCTGGAAGCAAAAACTATAATATGAACATGTAGCTTTCAAATGTTGAGCATGCTTTGAATATGTTCACTTGGAGGTTTCCTGCCCAAAGCAAAGTGTGAATATTGTTAAGTCCCTCAAGAACCCTCCTGGAAGAAAGATCAAAAAGAGGAACCGCAGACCCACTTGGTGAATGGTGTTGAACATCACTTGATTCAAGTAGGAGACTCCACCAAGGATGTAGGGAACCCAAAGAAGAAAAGGAATTGACTAGAAAAAACAATTATGTGTACGATGTAGGTAGGTCAGACCCAAAAATGGTAGCTTCCCCACCTAGTGTTCCTTCTGGGGAAGTGCGACCAGGGGGTTGGATAGAAGTTAAGAAGCCAAGCAGAAAATAGATTACTACTCCCAAGGGTGCCTCTGAAGAGACATTTTTTATTCACAGAAATAAAAAGCAATGATCAGATTAGGGTTTGAGGGTTCAGGCCCCATCTATAGAGGTGAGTAGTAATAGAAAAGACAGGGAAAAAGATGGACAACTCCAAACAAGAACCTTTTTAACAAACAAATGATCATGTGATTTCAATGGAACTGAGATCTCGTAAAACATATTTAGATATCGTATTTTCTTAGTTTCATCTTGTTGTATGTTTCCCATCATGTACCTTTGCTGTAAAAAGATTCACTTCTTCTATTTTAATAACTAGAAATTGCACTTGACGGTGCAAAAAGAACGTCGTAAAAGGAGGCAAGGTGGAAGAAGTGCAATTAAGAGAGAAGTTGAATAGTGGAAAGAAACATTCTATAGGGAACGATGGAAATTGAATATGTTGAAAATGCAAGAAAGTGGTGACAATATAGTAAGAACATAACAATAAGATATACTTATAGAAAGCAAGGAAACAAGAGTAGCATCATTAAATAACACAACCTGTCTAATATCTTATTAAATAATTATATAAAAAAATGATATTCTTTCCTTCACACTAGATGCAATAACAATAAACTAATTTTCATATCTTAATATCCTTATAATTCTTTTCAAGTTATTCTTGACATCTAGCCCTAGTTAGTGTAGGTCGCAAGGTAAATGAATAAAAACATTGTGTATATTAATCCTATCATTCCAAGGATAATAATTTTAAAAAATGCATATACATCACTATATACAAAATAAATAGTTATTAAAAAGGATGTTGAACCTTTGAACACCACTAAATCACTTCCCTAAATTAAAAATACCAAGTATGAAAGATGTAGATAGTAGCCTTGGAATCCATAGTTTTTTTTATCCTAAAACTATTTGGAAGTATGAAATAATCATGATACATGTTGGAACAATGGAACTATTAGCTATGGGATGCAACCTGGAACTATGTGGTAGTCTAAAATAATCATGATACATGTTGAAACAACGGAACTATTGGCTATTGGATGCAAAGGTGCCATGGCCATCCACCACATATTTTGTTTTGTAGCATGACCATCCACCACATGGCCACACACTTGAAGGAGATGTTTTCGTAATCCACATCTTGTTCATGGGTTTGATCCCATTATCTCAAATTGATCATGTTTGGGAGGGGATTGAGGAGGTCCATATTAACACATAAATAAACATAAAGAGACATTTGTGTCTCCCTTGTTAACTTGATAATACCATAAGACCTTTATGCATTACCATTAGCTTTGAGGTGCATATCATTCGAAATAAAAATAAGTAAATGATATAATTTTACCTAAACCATTATCATTAGCTTTGAAGTGGACATGATTTCAAGATAGACAAGGAGAAAAAGTAACTTTCCATACTAGAGTGCTATCAATATTACGATAAATTTCAAGACATAAATCTTTTCGAACCATTGTCATCATCACTTTTCAGGGAGATATGGTGGCCTTTTAAGAGGGAATACATGTTACATGTTTTTTGAGGTGGATATGGTGTTTTTTTAAGAGGAAATACATGTTACATGTTTCTTAACTATTAGACTCATTCAAGTTTCACACAACAACAAAAATGCATCCCTACTTTAGTTGTTTTTTCATATACATTAAACTTATTCCTTCATCCATATTAATATACATACTTGTATCTTTAATATTTATATATTTATAATTAAATAATCACTTCTATTTTGATGAAATCTCAAAATATGTTCATCCATTTGTGTGTACATGGATAAAAGAATAAGTGTATAGTTCTAAATTTTTGTATTTGCTTGTCAAATATTTCGTCAAAAAATACAAGATAATGGTAACACTTAAGATTATTAAAAAATATTACGTGGTATATCACAACATATATGTGATATATTAAATTTTTTACATACATCGCTTTTCTTTAAATTTGGCTAGCCATGATAAGAGAAGAATAATGAAAAGATACAATGATGACTATAATACAAGCTTGTGATACAATGACAATGGCGACTATAATACAAGCTCAAAATAACTATGTCATGCAATCATGGTTAAAGGAATTTATTAGTTCATCAATGAGAAAATCTTGCCTCTTCTAGTACATTTCTTGTACAGGATCCAATAGCCATAGTCTCTGCATTGAATTACATCACCAGGTCTCAGTGAATTCTCACCTCCATAGTCTGCAATATCATACAAGTGTAAGAAGGCATAATTAAGAAACAACAAAAAACAATCAATCAAATTTATTTTCCTATATGTATATATGCTTGCAAAGAATAATGCAACAAACATGTTCAACAATACAAACTACTCGTGAATTTATCAATCCATCTAGAAGTTGGGGTAGTAAAGATACCTCCACAAATGTAACTTACACGCTTGTGCACTACAAGTTCATCCACGGTAGCCTGCAATGACAAAAATCATTCAACTACAATTCAAATTTCATAAAAAAGGAAATAAATGAAATTGTGAGCTTCTAAAATAAATTTCATATATAATGCAAGTCATCACTATGAATTATAAAGAGCCAAAAAATGACAAAAAGAAAATGTATGAATTAGAGAAGACTTATTATGTTTAACTACTGATTAAGCATCAGTTTCCAAAAAAATAAAATATTTGTCCCTAGGTAGGAGACACAGATAATGAAAGACCAAATTAAACAAAAATCAGAAATCTCTAATGCTAGACCCACTAGAGTAAATCATTAATCGACTCTAGGAATGTTAAAAGGTAAAGGAAAATTTAGGTAACAGCTTAGATAGCAAGCCAAATTTGGCATGTGAGAGCCAATTACAAGGACATACACTTTACCCCCTCAGGATTTGACCTCATAGCATAGTTCAGTTGTCAAACTAGAATTGCCAATCCATCTACACCACAGTACGCCATTAAAATATTCTCAACACTACTTCGAATGTAGTACTGCTTAAAGACTGGCTTTGCCATCAAGACAAATCATGAATAATTTCCTACATTTATTGTTGAAGGTCAAACTAAGTTGTAATCAACACGATGTGGATCCAATCACCCTATTGTGTCACAATCAGAAAAAGAACATCACAAATATGCCAAAACGCTAGACCTAAAAATAAATACTCTTCCAACTTTAAAATCAAATTATTTTGTTAATGTCAAACAAAAAATCAGAAAAGTTTATTAAAGGTACGTATTGTCAACTTATGAGTTTCCTTTTTGTTACAGGGACACGAGGATGACCTAATATTAAACTCAAGAAAAATAACCACAAACAATCTTTGGACTACCCTTTTACCAACCTTTTTATAGATGGTAGCTCCCCCGTTTCTACAGGTAATATAATCAACTTATGATCTTACTACAGAGCACGTTCATTATAACAGTTGAATAATCTAGAATGGTGAGAATTTTACTTTGTTTCAAATGCATAAAGAATAGTGAAGGTATCCTAAAAAGAGGGAAAAGGCATCCCTAACCTGTACTAACACACGACATTGAACCCTACCACAAAAAAACCCCATCTCAAACCCTACTAAGTTTTTGTTATGCACCTTCCAACCATTAAAATAAACTTTAAACATCATGTTTTACATAGAAACTTCTCACAATGGCCTATCAGTATATCCATTGGAAGTGCAAACTACTTTCATGTACGAGAAGAGCATAAATTTGGTACTATACATAAAATTATGAAGAATAGTACATAATAACATTATGCAAGTAGATATCATAAAAAAATAGGAATAATGAATTGCATACTTGATTAAGAGTTGTAGTCATATTATAGAGGAAGGATTGTAAATTGCATGTTGTAAAGATATTCAAGTCTTAGCTGAGAACTCGCTCTTTGAATTTAACCAAAGTGGTTGATATACACTGATCGATGCAATTACATTTAAAAAGGGAGGGAAATGGTGCACGATCAACGTATATCAACCACTTTTAAAAATATGGTTGTGTCCGTGATATAGTGTCCGTGATATAATTTGAGTTATCCCATGCTTGGGCATAATTAAGATGCAAACCCCCATCTGCTTGACCATGAGCAAAATGGGCATAAGCAACATATCATATAAACCATGTGCTCAACTTTCAAAATTCAAATATCTTCAACCCTACCTTTGACCTGGCGGTATCCTAGTTGGAGTTCTACTTTAGTCTTTTCCAGTTATATGTTTTACAGTACCCGTGTATCTAAGTACAACAACTTGGCATAACCAACCCATCACACTTGGTTCAATGGCATAGCGAGTTTTAGCCCCTTCACAAGGATTGCTTTTAGTTTTGCATGATTTTTGTATGATTTCTCCATAACTATACAAAAAGTAACCAAAAACCACGACTGCTCTTATGAAGACCAAACTAATAAGTTTTTATAAAATCTAAACAATTCATTGTAGGCAGAAAACACCCAACCATCATCTATTCACAGTCAGCCCACATAGATAACATGCAAACTTTTCCTTTGCCAGTGAGGCTAGTAATATCCAGAATCTAATTGATAGAAAAATTTATGTACATCTTATGATACAGAAAGCATGAATACAACTACAACTAATCAATCTCTAGTTGTAAGTATGTTGGAGACTAACATCCATACAAGGTAGTCTAGAAAGTAGTCAATATATTATCCATTCTTGGCAAGTTACAATGATAATATTTTGTCCACCTTCATAAAGAAAATCATCCAACAAATCCAGACTCTAGATTAAATTCCATCTTTTCAATCAATATGATTGAAGAAGAAGGTGAAGAAATTAGATTAAATCTTGTACACTTGTTTTATTTGGTTAGGAAAAAGCAATCTCAATAAGCAATCCCTGTAAGAGAAAATGGGTAGATGGCTAATGAAAACATGTCACTGTATTCTGGGATCTTAACATTTTTTGTCAACAACTAAGCAAATTTACCACTAAACTTCACAACCATGCATTTTGTAATCCTGTTAATATAGTTGAAAAATGGTTTAAGTTCTTCCTATTATTATTGATGTTAACCACCTCGGAATAGAGATGATATGCCATAAAAAAATGCATATTAACAGGATTACAAAATGCATATTAACAAGATATCAAGCCAAAATTATAACTACGAGATAAATAATTTCAAGGTGAATTAAGAATGGAATTCCAACACCATATTAATATACTGCCAGCTCCACCACTATGCATATGCTTAGGAGGTATCATTGGCCATGTCTAGGATAGGGTCAACAACAAGTTTAAAGTCCTCGAACCTATTGGAGACCCAACTTGCAACTTCTACCTCCTCTGTATCTTCAATGCACTTGTTCATGAGAGTCCTCAAACCCTCTTTATAACCACCCCAATCAATCTATACTTTTTGATCTACAAAAACAAGAACTATCTACAAAAACTTACCTTTAGTATTTTATGGCCTCCATTATTGCTAGCGTTGAAAAGATGCAACATTGGTGTTCCTTTTTGAAAAGGAGAGAGTAATTTTACTTCCTTTCTCAAAATTTGATAAATCAACCTCCCAGTCATGTAGTAGTCACAAAGAAACCTCTTAATATGATGAGGCATTATCCAAATAAAACCTTGTTAACAATGTTGCATGAGATCAAAGTAGCCTAAGTCAGAAAACTATATAGGTTGTGGAGGGAAGACCTATAGTTGCTCTCAAATGGAAGGTACAACCTTATGCAAACCATCAAAACAATATCGAGCATTCCTTGACTTCACACCATTGTATTCCAAATCAATGCTTCGAATAAGACACAGTAGCTCTTTTGAAGATATCAAAACACTTAACACCTACAGATGTAAACAAAATATCCTATTATTTTACAATAGAATTCAACAAATTATAATACTTTTTTTTTTCTGCCAAAATAAAGAACACATTAAAAAAAATTCCCTCCGTTCATTCGGATAGCCATAATTTGTAACTTAATAGACACTTTTCATAACTTAAATCTATCATAAATGAATCATATGTTGTTAATATTGATCTTTTCTCTTTATATAACACTTACTGCACATGCAAATTCAATCTACAAAGGGTGGCAATCTGCACTTTGAACCTGGACAAAACTTAATCTTCTTTCTTACTAAGTTATTATTCCAAGTTCCCACACACTAAGAAGTTCCAATTAATTGTTTTTCAGATTTCTACAAATAGATTTACCATGTCTGAACTTTACCTAGACAAAACCTTAATCCACCATGGGATCTTGCTTTAAACAACCATGGGGATTTTCTTAAAGAGTCATTGTTTATTCATCTATTGTTTGATGCTATCAGTATAGGGAAAAGGAAAGAGCAATGCACCTTGTGAGTAGTCTAAACAACTGCCTTGGTATTGATGTGCAAAAACTTGTGGTAAAATACAAGAAACTGAACAACAAGAGAGTTGTTAAAAGCATAATTCATCAGAACATAATTTTGCTACTGGTCATTATATCCATTGCAACTTTCTTTTGTTCTTATTTTTATTATTGAACCCACAGAGTCAATACCATTCTTTTTCTTTGAAAGTGAGATCCTTGAAAGTGGATATAATTGTTGATACCAATCCATCAGCATCTTATTCTCAGACTTGAAATAATTATTCTCTTCAAGACCATGCCTGATTTCACCTTCTACACCAGTTTTCCAAGGCTGTAAATAATCATAAATCAATAATAAATGTGGCGTTCTTCAGAGAAGTACCAACTGGCCAATAACTGAAAGGTCGCAATATAAATATGTACAAAGGCCTCTGTAGTAGAAGGGACCACATAGTAGGCACAACTAGACTGGTTAATGGCAAAGAAAATGAGCTCAATCTCAAAGTATCCATGTCTGATGCAACCCTCCATCCAGAACTCAATTCTTCTTGAGGGGATAACAAAGTATTGTTTACATAATTCACCAGTATTTTGATA
Organism: Larix kaempferi; assembly: GCA_027924585.1. NCBI lineage: Eukaryota > Viridiplantae > Streptophyta > Pinopsida > Pinales > Pinaceae > Larix > Larix kaempferi. Next base: position 596,786 of record BSBM01000627.1, read on the forward strand.
GACTGAGTAATTTCTACCGTGGGGAGTGCATACCTAAAATATTGATTACTAACAAGTAACAAGATATTAAAAAACAAGTAAAGTTGCAAAGGCAGGGGCGAAAAATCGCCATTCACCAACCAAAATTGTACAAAGGTATGAACAACAAACTCTACACAAGAAAATATTGAAGTGTTGCCCTCAAAAGAATGTACAAACTCATTAGAAGCACACAAATCAAATATGGGAACAAATATGTGCATATATAGATTCAGAAAATGAGTAGAATTGAACTTTCCAAGTATTCTACAATCATGGCTATCATGCAAACCATGCAAAGAGGATGCCCATTTATCGAAACAAGACTGGGAACCCTTCTTAAACCCCAATTTCATTTCATCTAAATCTGAACGATTCATAATATGATTATCTTTGTATACAACATAATAAGAAAACCAAAACATAAGATACTCAAATGCACTCAACTACACTTGAAATCAACACCACACCGATGCAGAAATACTAGTTTTGGTTAGGTTTTATCCAGACAACCTTTCACAACTTAAAGCTTAAAAATATGAGATTCATTTACTAATAAATTGGAAGGCCACTTTCTACATTTAAAGTTTTACTTAAAAGGACCTGTTTTCATGAACTAAAGGGGAACAGAGTTTTGAGATGACTCACAACCCACTTCGACGATGCAAATTTTAATCAAAATTTTAATCGGTTAAAACAACCTCCAAAAATCTCATAAAACTTTCACCCATTGAAAAAGATTTAGCGGTTCTCTTCAACTATGGCTATGATCATAGTTGTTGCACCTAGTTTTAGGGGAAGATAAGCATAAATACCTTGATCTAGAAAGGGTTCCAAAATATATGGATTGGCGCTCTAACTTGTGGACCTTGACAGAAGAAACATATCCAGTCATGTAGGAGCTATAAAAGTAGTTGGACTGTCCATATTTCTTACTTGTTTCAATGTCTCCAGACTCCTGTTCTTCTTGACCACAATAGTAGATGACCGTGGACAATTTTAAATGCAGAGGACATGAATATGAATGTCGTATTTTGTTCTATACCCGATATGAATGGTAATAGACTGGGTCTTCAAATGGGACTCTAGCTAATGCATTTCCTCCCATGCAAAACACTTCTGAATGTTAACAACACAAGCAAACATTCATGGCAAGCATCTAACACTGAACCCTGAGATTTTTTTGTCGGCTTGAAGTATTTGCATTCCAAAATCCATGTACTCTAACACAAAATGGATCTCTCCCCCTCGATCGAATATGCAATAACATTGCACGATGTGTGGAGAATTAGCCCCTCAGAGAATCTCCGTTTCGCTAGCTGGAAGAGGCAGTGAAACCGACACCATGTGTCCTATATTGAATGCAGGGAAAGAGTTGTTGGGATGCAATAAAGGATGCTACTTGCCATTTCCACCTACAAAATTGAAGGATATGAAAGGAAACCGCCTACAGAGCCAAACAACAACTATCACAATGACGAAGGTGGGAATGTGAAAAGCAAATTCTATCACAATGACGAAGGTGGGAATGTGCAAAGAAAATTGAAGTTTTAGGTGCAGATGGATTAAAAGAGGGTTGCCTGCATTGAATGCAGGCGTCATCTGCTAAACAAAGCCGAAATGTCTCACATGGACAAATGGTGGTAGGTGGATGTGGTCATTGTCAATGATAGCTGGATGCGTATCACTGGGAAACATTATCGATGGTCGAGATGCTCTGGATGGCCATCTAACAACATCCAACGATTGAGAATCATTTACAAGCTTAAAAAAACATAACACTCTCAAATAGAAAATGTTGTACAGCATAAAGAGGTGGATTTGTTCATGTTTCCAAAAAAACCATATAAAGGCTGCATTTATTTTTAAGGGCATTTTATTTACACTGGCCAAAAGCCAATTGAACGTGTTCTGATGGATATTGGTTCCATAATTTCAACCATAGTTCAGATGTTGTGCAAAATCATTACAATCATCTTTGAATACAAAAATTATTAAATCAATCTAAAAAATGAAATAAAAGAAAGAATTCAAAAAGTAAGAATTAACTTGGTGCTCTTTAATTGCACAAGATCTGGCATGCATATGAGGATTATATACACAAATAAATTAAATAAGCCCATGGGGTCTCTTAAAAATAGGATGCTCACACAATTCATATGAGGAGACTCAAATCGTTGACCTTACTCAAAGACCATCATAGACATTAACCCAAGCCCATTTTAATGTATTTACCTGCATTCTTCAACTTCCCGATGAGATCTTATCGCTGTTCAACAGTGTAGACAAATTCAAGATTACCCTCCGAAGGAGTGGAAAAATCCAGAATTTTAAGTCCCGAAAAATAGAGAATCTCTTTGCAAGCCTTTTCCTCTGATGTAGATATGCAGTAATTGAGGCTCCAATCGATGCATGTAAGTCGTGCTAGGGGAGCATGGCTATTAGTAGTCTGAGCCAAAATATTTTGTAGTTCCTTCTTATTCTCCAAGAATAGGTTTCCAAGAGGATTCGATGAGGAATATGATAAGGCACAACCTTGTGTGAGATATAGGAGGAATTGATGGGAAGACAGGTCTCTGTGGGCCACCTCCAAATATATGAAGAAGAAGCTATATATATATATGAATTCATCCCACAATTTGAATGTTATTCCTCAACCCACCCAAATAAAATAACCCCCAATGTTTATATTACTATGTCAAATTAAAAACCCCCCTTGACCCCTTAATACGAGGCAATATATTTTTGAGGTTCTTAGGATTATTCAAACCCCCATTATGAATGGACATGATATAATATTGCCTCTCTAGTGAACCCCCCGTGGGTAGTCTCAACCAAGAATATGATTTCAGATACTATTTAAACTTGTATCAGTCACAACCAAACGCAATTGATTTTTTTGCAATTGTGTTCTGAAAATTTTCAAGTTGGAATTTGGTATTCTAAAGGTGTAACTGATGGGATTACTTTATTTAAGAGATTCCTAGGAGATAAGACCAAGACAATTGACCAACAAATTAAATTTTTTTGGTCCTTTGATAAATGCTCTACAAATGATTATGGAAAAATGTTCAAAGATGTGTGTAACATTCCCCAGGGATGTCAAACGGTATTAGGGACGTATCATTATCTATCCAGAAATAATTAGAATATTTTAGTACAGTGGAATAATTTTATAAATATTTAATTTCATTTTCTACAATTTAATTATGACAAAATATCGATAATTCCAAATAAAATAAAATAAAATTCATAATTGATCAAGCAAATTGCAAGGTTGGGAAAAATTATCCAAAAATATATAACATCATTATGCATCCATACCAAGCCATAACACAGGTTACTTGGACCTAAAAAGGTCATTTTCACTTAATCATGATTAACTAGTAATTAGTGTACTAATTGCGACACTTAGTGGCACTTAGCACATAATTGAAGACACTTAACATAAATTCATTTTTTTATCACATAATCATAATTTATCAATCCCAATGGATAATTAACACCTAATATCATGTAAATAAGGCCTAATTATCATTTTCCAATTAATTAAACAAAACAATTACGAAAATGACTCCGTAAGACTAGTTAACTAGTATTTAACACAAAGAACTGATCTTGCACGAATTCAACACACAACCATGCCAATGAACCAAAAAGTGAACCTACAGTAATTATAAATATATTTAAGTATGCACATACAACCAAATAATTTTGCAGTTGCAGTTCATATCCTTTCACATAAACGATGATTCTTTCAAGCTAAATCAGTGCAACTAGTTAATAAACACTGCTAGGAATTTAACCCAATCAATTGTACTGAGTTTCGGAGCACACATAGGCGAGGGTAAATATCTGGAAAATATAATTCTACAGAAAAATTAAAGTACCAAAAACAAAGAATATGACTATACATTCCAAAAATTAAGAAAACATAGATTCAATCTACAAACTAGTTACCAATTTCCACCGATTTGAAGCTAGTTTCCATTTCTAGTTTCCAAATGAAAAAAGATAAGAAAATATTGAATACTGTAGCTCATGGACATAATATAATCAGTACACTACATCTAAATGACTGTATCTTTTCGCTCATAAACAATCCTCTTATTAATTCATCAAACTAGCTAAATTTACTTCTCCAAATTGGCTAGAAATTGAGGAATCAAGTAAGATAAATGCATCAAAAAAATTCATAGTCATTTAGAAGCCATTCCAACTATAAATAACATGTATTATAAATATTATAGGAGGTATAAATCATGTAAAAATTTCTTCAAACACTTCTCATGCAAAGTCATAAATCCATTTAAAACAATTCTTTCGAAGGAGCTAGTGAATGGAAAAAAAACTAGGATTTCGATAAGCAAATCTAGAACTATATAGGAAATATTCCAAACATTTATTCATACATTTAAAGTGTAATTATCATATCTAATATCATTTATCTCACTCAGGCATTTTCTCAAACATTTCACATTCCAAGTCTCGAAACTACATAAAACAACCCAATCGGTGAACTAGTTTTCAAACTAGTTTTCAAATAGAGGCTCGAAACATTGTAGAGAGGTGTTTCCAATCATTTCTAATATATTGAAAAATAAAATTACACATGATATAAATAGCAGAGGCACCATTATTAGATCTGTAGAATAGGTTCTAAAAACATTTTTCTCAAGCACTTGCTCACAAAATACCAAAAACTAGTTAGCTATTTTTCCCAAAAAGTAGTAGCATAATGTAACTAAAATCTATGAGAGATTTATTCCATAATTAGCTCATATAGTTTCTCATACATTTAATGTGAAAACATATAAGAATTAGATCAGATCCAAGTAATTCAAATAAACATGAAAAAAAAGTACTTATCTTGCAAAATACACAACCGAAATCGACTGTGCCATGTTCCACCCACAGGTAGACACAATGCAAGCCAAAACTCACTTTGAAATAGTCACCCCCTGATCCAGATGCATATCGGTGGCCACCCACCTATTCCACTAGCTCAAAACAGTTTCCCATTTTGCCAATTTTCTAGTAATTTTTCTACAGTTTTTCGAGTCCCAAACTTCCGGGGCCGTTTTGAGGCCCTAAACGACATTTTTTGGCAAATCGTGGTCCTACAAAACCTATCTATTTTAGGGTCCTCAGCATAGTCCTCGGATAGATATTTCCAACGGGATACTGATCACCCCAAACAGAGATTGTATGCAAAAGTTATGACCCCGGGAAGTTGATTGTTCAACTAACCACCTTGGGGCCGCAAACTTTATGACGATTCATCTTCTAGGGTTAAGTTTTTGGATGTTTGGGATTCTTTCCCTCATGCTTATGTAAATAGGCCTTTCGGCCTCTCTTTGTATTCATCTTAGCATGAATGAACACAATGGCCACATCTCTTCTCAAAGATAGCTACTACCATTCTAGCTGTTGTATTTACAGTCTGTTCTATTTCTGATATTTAATAGAATATGTGTTTGCTGTATCGTTGTGTTCCTTGCAATATATCTGTGTATGTGAATATATATCTATGTATATAATTTTGTATATGTTGTCTCTTGTTTCGTTCCCACACAAATCCAGATCAGTGGTGTCAGAGCAATCTGCTCTTTGATTGTTTCTCGGTGCATGTCCCCGACAAGAACATGATACAGAGAGTTGGGTCTTGAACTAGTTTCACATGGGGAAGATCACTCTTGCCGCCCCAAATGGCCTCCCATGGCGGATCAAAAGAGAGAGGACGGAGCAGGAGATCCTATCAAGTTGTTCCTCGAGGAATCCCTCACACAATAGAGGAACGAGATGATGGATAATTTCTCCCAAATCCTTCGATGCATGCCGACGATGACAGATACATATTCAACGAGCAGTTGTTTCGGAGATGCAACTCCCTTCAAGGTACAAGTTAATTTTGATATCCCTTTATTTGAAGGCCAGATTGATGCCGATGCCCTAGATAAATGGTTGAATCTTCTAGAAGGGTATTTCTCTGTCCACAATTTTTTCGACAGAGAAAGGATCGTCTTTGCGCTCCTCAAGGTTGTCCCCCATGTCAAAAATTGGTGGAAAACTTATTGTGAGCAAAACTCATCAGACGAGTCTGGATTGTTTGATTACGATCACACTTGGTCCTCTTTCATAGATGTCGTTAAGGAATAATATTACCCTGTTGGAAACTATGATGACCAGTACACAAAATGGACCATTTTGCGTCAAGAGAGGGACTAAACGGTGTCAGAGTACACCAACAAATTTCATACCTTGCGCACAAAGCTAGGTATCAAGGACTCTGAGGGGCACCTAGTACTGAAATATCGCAGTGGCCTACACCGGTACATACAAACATAAATGGATTTCCTGGAAATATCTTCACTCGGATCCGCCTATCGATATGCTATCAAAATTGAGCAGAAATTTCAGCAAAAGAATAAGCATGACTTTGGACCTGCATAGAAGCAGGGCAAGGGAAACTTTGGCTCGCAAAACACGGGGCAGGGAAAGGACAACCAGTCCCAACCACAAGTGAAGAAGGGTAACGAAAAGACAAAGAAGGACACCGAGAAGTGGTGCAAGTTCCACAAAAGCCCCTGGCACAACACCAATGAATGTCGCTCAAAACAGTCATTGGTGGCTGAGATCAAAGCTTCAAATCAGATCCCAGTTCTGATTCAGGCTCAGAACCTAATTTCACAACTGCGCAAAAAGGAAAGTGGATCATTAATGCAGAACCTAGTGCCGTTGTTTCCACCACACAGATTCAACCAGAGGAACCTGAAGAGTCGAAGGCAGAGGAGTGCCTTTTCCACTCACAGATGTTGGTGAAGGGAATTACCCTACACTTTGTTGTGGACAGCAGAAGCCAAAAGAACCTGATATAAACAGAAGTCATCAAGAAATTGGAGCTACCAATAACACCACACCCGCAACCATACACCATTGGTTGGCTAAGCCAAGGATGAGGGATCCGCATCAGTCATCAATGTCGCCTACCATACGGCATCAAGCCCTTCAAAGATGAGGTATTGTGTGATGTGGCCTCACTTGAAGTATGCGATATTCTTTTAGTACAACCATATATGTGGAAGCATCATGATGTATATGAATCACGACCTTGTAGTGTCATTGTCGCTATGGGAGGACAACTCGATACCAAAGACAGTTTCACCTAACTCGACCAAGTAGGGAAGGAAGATAATCTCCCACACTGGGAAATTTTACCTATTCACAATTTCCACTAAAGGAGAACATCATATCGTAGAGACATCCAAAACCTCTTCCCATTATCCCTCTACTCAGCAGAAATAAGAAAAATGGAAATCCAGTGCAGCATCGCCTATTCGAGTACCTCTGCAGTGCAATGCCACGCAATCAAGGTGCTCCTCTAAAAAGAAACCATCCACACCAGTGCAGGCTAAGGATACCACAACAACCAAAATTGTTGAACAGCTCCAGCCCATCCAACAACAACAATTACAACCCTCTGAAGATTTCAAAGAAAGGAAACCTTTTCTCTTCAGCAAACGCCACACCAGGAGCTCAACTCAACACATAGTTCGACATATGATAAGGGATTTGATGCAATGGAGACCATTGCTTCCTAAGGGGGTAGGATTGATCCATATGGACATCGGTGGCCACCCACCTATTCCACTGGCTCAAAACAGTTTCCCATTTTGCCAATTTTCTAGTAATTTTTCTACAGTTTTTCGAGTCCCAAACTTCTGGGGTTGTTTTGAGGCCCTAAACAACGTTTTTTGGGAAATCTTAGTTCGACATATATGATTTTAGGGTCCTCAACGTAGTCCTCGGATAGATATTTTCAACGGGCTACCGAGCACCCCCAAACGGAGATCGTATGCAAAAGTTATGACCTCGGGAAGTTGACTGTTCAACTAACCACCTTGGGGCCGCAAACTTTATGACGGTTCATCTTCTAGGGTTAGGTTTTTGGATGTTTGGGATTCTTTCCCTCATGCTTATGATAAATAGGCCTTTCAGCCTCTCTTTGTAGTCATCTTGGCACGAATGAGCACAACGGCCATATCTCTTCTCAGATATAGCTACTACCATTCTAGCTGTTGTATTTACAGCCTGTTCTATTTCCGATATTTAATAGAATATGTGTTTACTATATCGTTGTGTTTCTTGCCATATATCTGTGTATGTGAATATATATCTCTGTATATAATTCTGTATATGCTATCTCTTGTTTCGTTTCCACACAAATCTGGATCACCCCCAATCCGAAGCCATGATGCCACAAGAAAGAGTGCACTAAACCACAAAACCCATTTAACATTGGCCCAACCACAATTGTTAACACCCAAAAAGTACTCACTAGCCCATTTCCTTATTCACATGACCCATTTGTCCACTTTTCCACCATTTGAGCCTCTAAAGCCATCAAAAGGTCACCAAAAGACCATAATACACCCCTTTTTCCCCTCAAAATGAATATTTTTCCTCAAAAAACATAAAAAACCCTCAAAAAGGGTCCAGAATTCCCAAAAATATTAAAAGGGAATAAAAATATTCAAAATATTCAAAAAAGAAAAAAGGAGGGAAAAAGGTACCTAAACCATGTTGGTCAATACCATTGGTTTCCTCAAAACCATAATGGTATTCCCCACCACCAAAAACTATAAAAAGGTGGTAGGGGCTCCTCACTTTCGATCCATCCATCATCCTATCCTCACACTGTCAAAATCTCTCATGAGACTTTTGGCCATTTTCAGCATCTTGGAGAAGAGACCATTGGAAATTGGAGCTACTCATCCTTGGAGTTGTTGAACACAAATCCTCACCATTTGAGGTACCTTAATACAAAACATCTATTCTTTTATTTCTTGTTCTTTCCATGAATCGTTTTTAAATTTATTTGTTATATGCACATGTTAGTTTAGATTTAGATTTAATTCATAATTGTTTTTACTTTCTATATTGAAACTGCTATCACATTGTTGATAGGTGCCCATTGCACAAAGCTTGGTTGCAAAACCAAGCCAACAGTTTTTGGCAACTCCGCTGGCTTCAAATTCTTAGATCTCAGTTTTTTGGTTTAGATCTTAGTTTTTGTTAGTTTCAATCATTTTAATTCATAGATCTGCCATCCTAAACAGCAGATCCATTGTTGTTCTAGATCTTGGCCCTTTCTATTGCCATTAACAGCCTGGAATTTCCATTTTCGGGTTCGTTTTTTGGCATCTGTTTTTGGCTTCCGCCTCGCGGCTTTTCGCCTGACAGTCGCGCGGCTCATTGTGACCTTGCATCCTTTTTCCACATGGTGCGCCGCAGCTTCGCAGCCATTTTCCAGCACATGGTGCGCCGCCGCTTCGCAGCCATTTTCCATGCTTCACATCGCAGCTTCGCGGCCATTTTTCGTGCTGCACATTGCGACTGCGCGGCCGAAACCCGTGTTTCCCATCGTGGTTGTTTCCCCGAAACCCGCAATGCAGCTATTTTGAATTCGGCCAAATTTTTGAAAATTTTTTGCCCATTTAGCCTATTTTACAACATTATTTTTTCTGCATTTTTACAGCCATACTAAATCTTTTTCTATTTATATATGCTCCATTAAAAAGTCTTTTTAAAAAATTTCAGTAATTGAAAGAAATATTTTTCTGCATTTTATTTAGATCAAAGGTTTTATTGTTTATTTGCTCAATACTTTGCCCAAGCAATTTTCTAAGAGATCCATTTATTTCTTGAAATATTTATGTTATTTGCTTCCCTTTAAATTATTTCAAAGATCCATTATTTTTGAATAGTTTTTTCAAGCATTTACATTTCAAAAAACGCCTTTATTTTTTGCAAACTAGAAGCGTTCTTTTCTTTCATTTGTAATTAATTGCCCAAGCGAGGCAAATCAATTTCAGTTTAAATATCACACTTGCACCCACTCTGCCATATAATTTAAACTGAGCCTTAAAATTTACCTTAACTCAACAAACTTTTAACCCCACTTGGGGAGCACTTAAAAAAATCTTGTAGTTAGGTAGAATTGAGGGGATAGGTGTACCAAACACCCCTCAATTATTTACATTTGAGACATAGTAGTTGTCTTTAGGGTCCAAAAATCCCTTATAATTTTGACACAGTTATCAACCAATTTATCGGGAAGGCCTCTCCCTTAGGAGGGATGAAGTAGCTAGACTGGTTCCAGAAGTCTGAGTGGAATATCACAATCCATTCAGTAACTGAAGGATACCTTTTGAAGTTCTCAGTGTACACTTGAATGGGGTTACAATGGTGATAGAACCAAACTACAGATTCACCCAACCGAACGTGTCATGAATGGGGTATCCTAGTTGCTACTCTTTAGGATTGTCTACTCGGTGTCCCTCCCGGTAGGGGGATATCTAGCCGTTGATTCAACACTCTATATTATCAAACTTGGATTTCATCACCTTGCAGAGAATATCGTTTGTTGACTCACAATACTTCTAGTTAGGTGTTTGCATGATACAATACACACCTTTGGTCTAGTGAGCACCATTTTTTTTCTAGGAACTATTTGAGTTTTGGTATTTTGACCATTTTGTTGGATCCCTCCACTTATTATAGCACAGCTGCTATAATAAGTGCTTTTGAGGTTGGTTTTTGGCCTGGGAGCCTTTATTTTTTCACTCCCCTCTTGCACTCATTGTTGCACTAGGGTTTCGAGTTTTTTACATCACCACCTTCCACTGAAATTTTTATATAGTTCTCACCATTGAGAATTTAAGACGATCTCGCCATCTTCAGGGTGAACCCCTTCAGTTCGGTACACTTGGCTCTACACGTCATAGACGTAGAGCCTTATCCCTTGACTCGACACGTCATCGGCCAAGAACATAGTCATCCGATTCTGACACGCCTCACTTCACATCTGATTTTGAGGCTGAATCCGAAAACCCTACTGAAATATCACCAACCAACCCCATGGATGGATCACAATACAACCCCCTCTTCACCAGTGCTATTGGAGACACATCGGCAAACCCTTCTACTACTGTGCCACCCATAGTAACAACAACCCATTTAGGCATGCCTAATATGGGGGCCACTCCACCTTTAGGTATGCCCAACACAGGACTACCTCCTATTATGGGTATGCCCAACATAGGAATCACACCACCTCTCATTACCACAACCCAGATCCCAGGAATTCCTGGCACTATTCCTAACCCCTCTGCAACCCATGTTGCATTGGGGAGCGCTGGCCCATCCCACACCACAACGATTGGAGGACACATACCTTCAATACCTAGCATACCCTTAGGGGCCACTGGACCACTACATAATGCCACCATTAACAGTTATGTCCCAGTCGCTACGCCACACCCATCTGCTAGTTTACCATGCATGGCTAGTCTGAACTTACCAGACCTAGCCAAGTTAAACAACGATCCTATCAGGCACAACCCTACATGGCCACCCATGCCTACAAATCTCCCCTTGGACATCCCCAAGTTTGAAGGAAAACCTAGGGAGGATCCCCAAAACCACATAATGTCATTTCACCTATGGTGTTCATCTAACTCCATAATGGATGACTCCATTAGACTAAGACTGTTGCAACGAACGTTCACTGGCTCTGCAGCTAAGTGGTACATTGAAAAACCACATGGGACCCACCATACATTTACGTCCCTCGCCTCCACTTTCCTTCAATTTTTTTAGTTACCTGTACGCTATGATGCAGGAGTTGAAATACTGTTGTCTTGCAGACAAAACACAGCTACCCACATCACCGACCATATCCATGAGTGGCGCAAGCGTCGTAGCCTCTGCAAGATAAAACTGGATGACCGTATATTTTTGGACTGGTTTCTTAAGTCACTCCTACCCCTCATAGCCAAACATGTAGCTTCTGAATGACCCCAGTCAGAAGAAGAAGCTATCTTAAAAGCTCAACAATTCGACCTGATTTATGCCTAGTCAGACTATCTCTACACCATCATACCAAACGCCCCACTAGGTGATTCTTCACGCAGTGACGCTCCAGGGGCATCACATGCCACTGATGGTATTATCGGCCAAGTCACGGCACAAAATAAACCTTTTAGCATGGTGAGCACCATAAATTCCCCAGACCTCTCTAGGGCTACATCTAATTTTGGAGTGACGACTTCGTATGCTCCAACGAATCAGACTCATCACACTCTTGGACCCTCTTGTCCACAACATTGCTATGGGCAAGCGCCATTGACATATGTACCACCCACATACTATAACCAACCAGCCACCCAGAACCCAATTCATTTACCATCCCAACCATTGTATTACCCCCATCAAGCTACACCAGCTAACCCAACACTTCCAATAGCTCAGGGTTACCAACAACCCCAGCAGGAAACTGTACCACCTCCAGCCCCACCAGCTTATTATCCACCACAACCTGCTCCCACACCTACAGCACCCCAAAATCCTCCCACTACTCAAGGGCAAGTGTACACACAACACAATTAGCCCCAACATCAAAACAACCAATGCAACCAGAGCGGACAACAAAACCGCGGAAGAGGACATAACCGCGGTAACAACCAACCACATAATCAAGGTCCACCACCACCCAATACTCCAAATAATAACAACGCTGCTCCCCCAAACCAGAATCTTGATTGTCATCCCAAGCAGGAAAAAAACAATAACCTGAGAACAAACCATCGATGTTCCATATGTGGAGTCTATGGACACTACACTCACAACTGCCCCCATTTAGAGAAAGCACATAAGCTTTGGGCTGCGATGCCCAAGGCCACACTGGACAGCCAACTCCACTTAATCAACCGCAACCCATGATATTGAAAAACCCATTGCCAAACTAGGGAGCAGTAAATGCCCTCCCAATGGATCCCCCACAAAGATTTGCTGCACCTCAGCAGCAAATCACCTATGCCACCACTGATTATCAGCATACGGATCCAGGCACACACCATTTATTAATGATGTCATCCAATGACATTAAACTCCAAACTCATAGGAATCAGTACGGCCCACCCCCAGAAACTCCTCCCACTAATGCATCCACCTCCCCTCCATCAGATCAACCATTACGTATACCAAATACGTCATTGGATGGAGGACCTAAAATCCCTTGCATCCCTTTGCAAAGGATCAACAACAATCCTAATGCTCGTGCAGCATCCAATTATAACGTCGTGGAATATTTAGCACAGTCTCCCGTTGCTATGTCTGCTTTAGAGGTATTGAAAACATGCCCTGCACAACGAAAACTACTACTATCTGCCATCGGAGGAGTAGACCCTGACGATACACATATGATGGCTTTCAACTTAGACCAATCCGAACCTTGATTTCCATCAAATTTGGCCTTCCAAGTATCAATAAACATTCGAAACCTTGTTGTGCATCGATGCATCATCGATGAAGGAGCTTCAACCTGCGTTATGTCCACTCTTGTGTGGCAGAAACTTGGCTCCCCCACTTTACAACCATCCACCACAGCATTACAAGCTTACGATGGGTGCTCAGCTCAACCACAAGGCCTCTTAGCGAACGTACCTATAGAACTAGGTGGAAAATTAGTTCTCATCGACATCGAAGTGATCAATGCCTAGCTCTACTACAACCTCCTTCTTGGACGTAGCTATATGTACAAAATGAAAACCGTCATCTGTGTTCCGCCTCATGATGTTCCCACATGAAGGACGTGTTATGAAGATTGATCAACTCACATATTATGATCCTAACGCCCCCGTAGCCCCTCAAAATGTGCTACCAATGATCGAACAAACTGTTCAAACTATACCGACATCATTTGTCTCGTCAATTGGTCCTGGAATCTACACTGAGTCACATATGACTTCCACATTTCCATCGATCCCACCACCTTTACCGATAACAGAAACATCTAATTTGTGCACCCTGTTGCACACCACACAGCAGCCCTCGTCACTACCACAAACACCCACAGTGCCTACTCATATTGGAACAATGACAATTCATACTATCCCATTCTTGTTCCCATTTTCCAGAGTTGTCAGTTCGCCAGTAATGGCTACACTCAACCTTCCTGGTTTAACATTAGGGATACCTATATGGTACTTACCTGCTCCGAGCCCCTCGCCAACTTCGACTGTTATTTTACAACCGGTACAACCTATCCCTACTACCAACCACCCACCCCCTCCTGTCACTCATCTGCAAAACAGACCACCCCCAATAGTGACTACGGCATCAACATCTAGAAACTCCCCACCTCCGTTACGAAACACGGGGGGCAGAGGCCCACAAACTTATAACACTGGACCCATAACTCACACCCCCCCAACAACCCCCAAGGTAGCCAAGAACCCCCCAACTATTCGCATTCCCCCTAAGTGCTCGTTGTGTGATGACGTAGGCCATGCCACTCATCAATGTCCACAATTACCTGCACTCCAAGAACACATGAATATGTTGGATGACGACACCAGAATTCCAGTGGTAAGACTTGAGCCACCTCCTCAACCTCGCAATAAAACGCTTCGCACTAACAACCCTTGTGCGATATGCGGCATTTATGGCCATTATTCACACCACTTCCCTGATCTCCCATATTATAGAGTAGCTTTATATGAGATGAACAATGCCGACTTAGAGATATCTCCTCCCCTCATCGAGGAGATCTACCCTCCGAAATCATCTTCTTCGGAAGAAATCAATACCATCTATATGATTTCAACTACGTACAAACCAGAACCCATTGATTTATGGTCTGATTATTTTCGTACTGATGAGCAAATTCTAGAAACACTCACTACACCGGACTACCCTTGGGACAATATGCACCATCAATCATACTTCCTGCCTGAGGCATCTATATCCACCATAAAAAACAACTATCAGTCGAATCGAAAGATTTTCTACCAACTAAGGTTGATTGTTTCAAAGACCCCATCCCAGCACCAGATGCCTTCGAAGAGGGGAACATGTCCAACATTTCCCCTATTATACAAATCAACATTTCTACCACACCTAGAAAACCTGAGCTCATCTCGCTAGGCGCATCATGCATTCAAGTAGAGACTTAGGCATATAAGAAACTCTTCCAAGAGTTTCATGATGTCTTCGCCTGGTCTTACACCGAGATGCCCGGCCTCGATCCTAACATTGTGGAACATCACATCAACACTTGGCCCAATGTGCCTCCTGTCTGACAGAAACAACGCCCAATTCACCTGTCTAAGCTCCTAGCTTTTAAGGCTGAGATTGAGAAACTCCAAAAAGCAGGATTCATATATCCTATTGCCTACACCACCTGGGTTTCAAACCCAGTGCCAGTAAACAAGAAAGTGGGCGCCATCCGCGTTTGTACTGATTTTCGAGACCTCGACCTTGCTTGTCCCAAAGACAATTTCCCCACACCATTCATTGACCAACTAATTGATGAATGTGCAGGGCATGAGGTTCTTTCTTTTATGGATGGTTTCTCCAGATATAACCAAATTAAAATCCGTAAAGAAGATCAATACAAGACAACTTTCACTACCCCATGGGGCACCTTCTCCTATCGCGTCATGCCTTCCGGTCTCAAGAACGTTGGAGCCACTTTCCAATGCGCCATGACTTATTGCTTCCACGATCTACATAGAATAATAAAAGTTTATCTAGACGACCTCACTGCTCGATCTAAGAAACGATCTGACCATTTAGACGACCTTCGACAAGTTTTCTTGCATTGTCAAAAATACAACATTTGCTTGAACCCACTCAAGTGTGTCTTTTGTGTTACAGCAGGTCGCTTGCTAGGGTTTGTCATTTCAGAAAAAGGCATCACTGTAGACCCCTTGAAAGTCCAAGCCATTGTAGACTTACCGTCACCCCGTACATTAAGACAACTTCAAAGCCTTCAAGGGAGGTCCAACTTCCTCCGCCGCTTTGTCCTTGACTATGCCATGATGGTCCACAGTTTCCTTCGATTACTACGTCTGCATACCCGTTTCATATGGGACCAACAAGTAGAATCAGCTTTCACCGACTTAAAGAAAGCACTCACGAACGCCCCGCTGATCTCTCCTCCAAATTTCACAAAAGATTTCACCCTCTATGTTTCAGCATCTAAATATGCCGTATCTGGAGTTCTTGTCCAACAAGATACTACTCACCAAGAGCATGTCATCTACTATGTGAGCCAGACCTTGTCAGACCCACCCCTCCACTACCCACATGAAGAGAAGATGGCCCTCACCGTCGTCTTTTCAGTACAAAAGCTATGACATTACATTCTCCTTAGCCACACCACGATTGTAGCCAATTCCAATCCTATGGTTTACCTCTTGACACATCGCCTCCTTCAAGGCCGCGTAGCTAAATGGGTGATTATCCTACAAGAATATGACCTAACTTTCAAAACCCCAAAGAGCACCAAGGCCCGAGCACTCGCTCAACTCATCACAGATCTCCCATCCTCTTCGTCATCACCTGCCATCCAAACGGACCTCATTGACGACCGCATTTTCATCATTTCCTCTGATGACCCATGGTACGACAACATCTTAATTTACCTCCACACACAAAAATTTCGACCCAACATCGATCGTGATGGATGTCGTCGTATACAACACCACGACCCCCGATATCTCCTATTAAGCGATGTATTTTATCGAAGCGGCGTCAATACCATCTTACGATGCTGCCTTTCTCATGACGAAGCAGAACAAGTCCTTAATGACTGCCATAGCGGTGTCTACGGAGGCCATTTCTACGGCATGGCCACTACCCAAAATATCATCCGCGCAGGTTACTTTTGGCCTTCATTATTTACTGAGTGCATCACCGCAGTCAAACATTGCAAAACTACCAACTTTTTGCCCCTAAGGCAAGAACCCCACCCACCCCCCTTCATCCAGTCGTCACTGTCGGACCATTCTGCAAATGGGCCATCGACTTCCTAGATTGCAATCCCATGTCAGCCGGCAGTCATAAACACATCATTGTGGACGTCGATTATTTCACCAAATGGGTGGAATCCATGCCAACTTACAATTGCAAAGCCGACACCGCAGCACATTTTTTCCTCAACCATGTTATCGCTTGTTTTGGAGTGCCAAAGCAACTCATCTCAGACCACGGCTCTCACTTTGAAGATGCCGTTTGGAGAGAATTATCAACCCTACTGAAATTTGAACACCATTTCTCCTCTGCCTACTACCCCTAAGGGAATGGCCAAGTCAAAGCGATTAACAAAATTTTGAAGACCATCCTCCAACACACTATTGACAAACACAAATCAAATTGGCATCACATGCTCTTCCCGGCACTATGGGCATACCGCACGTCAACCAAAACCGCCACCGTTTTTACCCCTTCCATCTAGTTCATGGTGTCGAATCTGTCCTCCCCATTGAGTGCCAGATTCCAGCCCTACATATGGTCGTTGAACTCCTACCGGACACTTCCCCAATTGAGCAACGCTTACTACTTATGGAACAAGCCGATGAAGATCGGCGCATGACCCTCCAAACCATGGAAGCAGCCAAGAATTGATCCAAACTAAGTTATGACAAACATGTCCACCCAAGAACCTTTACTGAAGGGGACCTTGTCCTTGCCTATGATCAAGCTCATGACAAAACTGGAAAAGGAAAGTTTGTGTCCATGTGGCAAGGCCCATACAATATACATACCTGCCTTGGACAGGGGGCATACATTCTGACCGATTTAGAAGGCAACCCCCTACGCAACCCACGCAATGGGTTGTACCTCAAGCGATTTTACCCATAGAAAATCTGATGGACAGCACCGTCCATTATTGTACAGTCTTATTTTGTTTTTCACAAAAAATACAAAATCCTACATATTTTTTTTTCTGCATGACCACAGATGGATCCTTTTCCACTTTGCTACATTGGTTTCGCTGACAGTGCAAGCCGTTGGTCCCCTAATCTCGCCTCTGCAGCTTGGGTAATATATTCCCCTTCACATGAGTTGATCCACATCGACGGAGTGTGCATAGGTTTCGCCACCAACAACCAAGCCGAATACAATGCCTTGGCCAGTCTCCTGGACGTTGCTTTCCAAATGAGCATAAGTCACCTTAACATTTTCTTGGACTCGCAACTCCTTGTTTCCCAGCTCAACAATGATTACCAGGTACGCGATCCCTGTCTTTTCAGAAAATTCTTGCGCACTAAACAAATGGTTCAACAGTTTGAATCCATTTCATTCACACATGTCCCAAGCAATCTCAACAGTGTAGCAGACCATATGGCAAACAACATTCTAGATTGGCACACTGTCACATACCCTAATTGCTGAAAACAATTTATGCTGAAATTCTTTGTGTTAACTTTTATAATAAAGTTTTATATTTTGGACAAGTGTCCAAGGATGACTGTAATTTGCACAATATTTTATAATTTAATAAATAAAATAGGAGACAAACACCTAAGGGAACTATTGAAAGAGTGGTTACTGATCCACTAGGTGGAATGGAATCTAGGGTAGAAGGAAATGGACAAGTGGCAGCATCATGATGCAACTAACTAGCTGTTGGTATGGGACAACTACCTTAAAATGTGGTCTTAGTGCCCTGAAAGATGGGACTGGAGCTTGAGGATCATTTATTCTAAACTGACCACTAAAAGACCTAGGCAGTCTATATATTATCCATCAGATTATGAGCTCAGGTTCATCACTTTTCCTGATGAGGAAACTTACCTTGAAGTTTTGCTGTTTGCACTCAAGAGATCTGATGAGGGGATAGGCTAGGGTTGATCATGCTGTAAGTCTGCTAAAACTCTTAGTGAGTTCAGGAGGTTGTTTCTGAGTGGAGAAGGCATTTTACAGGAGGTTGATACCAAGTGGAGAAGGTATTTTGAGTGCCTTGCTTCTACACAGTTTTCCACCGATTTACTGGATCAGTAATCAGGCTTGGGAGTTCATTAGAAGTCAGCAACTGAGCTGCTTGTTCTGAAGCAGGTTGGGAGAAACAGGCCTCCTTGGGTGTTTGTTGTCCTATCTTCAGTTACAGGTTCTATTGTTATATCTATCTTATTTATTTCTAAGTTCTGTCATCTAATTCCGTATAATTACAGTTCTGTTGTTTATTTAACTTTCATTATTTATTTTATAAGTTTTTAGTTGCCTATTCAAATTTTGTAATTCCGTATAAATTGAAATGATTGAAATAAATAGTTTCTGTATTTTTCCCCATGCAATAAGAGACAGCATCATACTCCAGTACAGAAACAGATTAAGGTAGATAGGTATGATAGGCAAAACTGCCATGATGATAGAAGTACCATTTCATATGTCTGATTAAATTATCCGCTAATATTAATTAGTATCATATACTGCATTTTATTTACTATACTATCTTCATTTCCATTCTTTCAGCAACGCACTAAATCTAATTCATAGAATTAACCGAATTTATATTCGATAGGGAATCATATTTGTTTCTTGATGTTGTTTTGTTTTTCCATATGTTTATTATCAAAAGAATGTTGTTTTTATATTTTCTTTTCCTTAAAACCCTAGCAGTTTACATTTCTACAACAATCTAGGAAATAAAAGCATTCACATTCTTTTACTCACATATCACTGTAGTCTTATTCTTATAAGTCTATATCACATATTTTAGTAATGTTTCCAGGTATACGAGTATCACAATTTTTGCAAGATAACTCCAAAACAAAACAACAGACAGGAGCTTTGTACCAATATCTCTTCGAAGAGAAACACCAAACCCTAAACACAGTAATGGGTTTACAAATAGATAAACTAAGTACAGACTCTAAACATTTTCATTTCATCGTTTTATTGTTCTACCTTCATCTTTTAACTTTTTCGTGAGCTTACAATCCAGGAAGAAAAATGATAGCAACAAGAGCGTTTAAAAAACCTAGTTGCACAAACTTTACCAGTTACACAGAGATTGTTAAAACACAACTTATTCTCATCTCTACTTTTTCTTTTTACAGTTACAGGTCCGATTCATGGGTCAAGTCCCAAACGATGAAATCCTAACCCTTAGGAACAAGAAAACTCCATAAGTTTGAAATGCAGCAACGCAGGTGCAAAGTTTACAAGTTACATACATATTATAAGCTTTCCTTGAAGACATTCATCTAGATCATAGCAAAAGAACACTCAGTTCCACATACGTTAAAAAAAAAAAAAAAAACTTCAATCATCGTTTTCAACACATAACTTTTATATTATCCAAGCCTGTGACAGGAGTTTTCACATAATTGTTACATTTCAAACCAGAACGAGTTCAAAACCCCTTTAGGGTCAAAGGTGTAACCTTCCTAAAACTTTATTTCATTTGTTACAAAACTATCACGTTGAAACACAAACCCTCTGGGTTAAAACACAACACAGAACATTGAAACAGTAAACCATCCTCATCTTCTACACAGAGTTTTCAAGCTACCGCCGAAGCTTACCGGTTGGTATTGCTTAGCCAACCTTCAACGCCAGTTCTGGAGGAGCCGTGGATACCTGCACCTGCAAGCACAACGAAGAGGTAGTTAAAGTTGGTAGCATTCAAAAGAAAAGATTATTGTATCAAATGTATGAACGCTACATGGAAGGATTTGAGATATAGTACTTGTGTGTGTCGGGTAGATAGCAGTAATGTTCAACAGACCGACGCATTAACAACCAAAGATACTAATTCATACGAATGCCTAGACCGAAGGAGTCCCAATGCAGAGCCACCAGTTTTCAGTAGAAAAGCAGTACCAAGACCTGGTTCAGTTCACGGTGGAGGGTTGATCCTTTCTTCAAAACGTTTTGGACTCTCAAAACTCTCACAGGTCTGAGGGTCGAAACTCACCAAAGACCCAAAACCAAAACTATAAACTGAGACTTACATCTTAGTGCAAAGCATTGGAGAACCCTGTCTTAAATCCTCATAAGTCACGAGTTCGAAACCCAGACCTCACAGCTCAACTCATAACCAGAACCTGAAAACCCTTGGCCTGTCGGCCAAGTAGCCGAGCCACTACCACCAGAAGCAAGAGCGAGCATTATGCGGATGAACGTAATGGAGATAGGGTTAAACCTTGCCCATTATTACACAACTGAATCGACGGTGGAGATCTGAGGTGGGATTCACGAAATAAACCACATCAAGCTACATATTAATTACATCATTCATTGCAATTTCCACATTAGAGCCACGTTGGAGCCATCTCTTCAATTCAGAGAACCAGGAGGTCGACACTTCAACAGAGGGTTGGTTCTTAACACAATGGGCCACGTGATCATGATCGTAGTGCTATCCACTGAGGAATCCCACTTGCACGTTAATCCATGCATTCAACACTGTAGGTAACGTATTAATGTCTACCAGCCTGTAGATATTAACATTCAAACCATACTCTTACATTAGTAACCATTTTGTTGAAAGGTTGTATTTCGTATCATGTTCATTACCATGCTAATAACTTTGGCATAAGACTAAGTCACACATCATTCGTATTATATTCACGTTAATACTTTTGGCATTGGTAATTCTTAAGGTATCAATAGATTTTGTATGTCATCGCTTTTTGTATGGCATCATATAGTTGTATAGTTCACTAGGGTCATAATATCATACGAAGTCACACTTTTGCACCTAACATATTATATGGTAAGGTCGGAGTAAGGTTGTATAGGAATTTTATTATATGCAATAGTGTTAATCTTTTTTAAATATTACATAGGGTCATGTAGTGCACACAACACTAAGGTCATTAAAATAATTAAAGAGTATTATTAGACCATGAGGAAGGAAATGAATATATATAAATAGTTCAATAGTAGCTCAGGTTATTGTATCGGAATCAATTCTCAGTTTCATACTATTTGCATCTTAGAAATTCCACTTTTGCAAGTTGTACATAGTCTTAAATCCAAATTAGCATGATTTACAAAATACACTCTTTTTCTAGTAATACAATCAAATGTTTAAGTGCCATGAAGGTTGATGCCATCTTTCTAGAGTGTTGTATTATCTAACAAATGAGCTACAGGTTTGTAATTCTATTACAACATTTCCATTTGGAAATATTTCATCGACATGGTTAAGAAGATCTCACCTGTTGAACTTTAACACTCTAGATTTCTTGAGTGTTGAATTAGAACTTAGAAAAACAGTCTTAAACTCTTTCGGATACTTGAATTACTCCTTACCTGTAATCTACGACAAAGAACATTCCACATACTTTAGCACGAATGCTAAGTAAGCCTCGGGACATTTGAAGAACCCCTTCATCATCAATATAGGTAGTACAGTTAGAAACAACCAAGCATTCTTTTCTTTCCTTAAAATCATCGTCATTCAGCAAAGCACATATATGTGAAATTTCATCATTTAAAATGAGAGTGAATCATTTTCATTTAACTAATTGCATTATGATTAAGACGATATGACGTTTTATAAAATGTACCAATTAATTTGCATGCATTTCTACTTCCGCACTGATAAAGTAAACTTTATTGTCACATAGAAAAGTTTTAAATTTTTTGAAATTTTTGGGGTGTTACATGTGGTATCAGAGCGCGGTTAAAACATTAGGCATGAATAGGCTCACACGCGTAATACAGAAAATAAAATGTGATAAGTTGTTTACTAACTTTTTAAAATTTAATTTTGTTGTACAGTTTGACAAATTGATTTACACGTATGTCGTTATCGGAAGAATCAGTAAAGGAAAAATCACCTCATCATGAACCTAGTATTAATGAAAATCCAGAAGGTTTCTATGTTGAGTTGAATAACAATTCTTTTGAATTTCTGCGTACTATAAAGGATTTGAAGTCTGATATAAAAACAGTCAAAGAAGAAAATGAGCGCATTCTGAAGGCACAGGATACATTAAATCAGATTTTAATGGATAAATATCAAAATGAGGAAAGGGGCAAAAAATCAGAGGTCAAATCTGATTCTGCCATAATGACTCACAGACACAAGCACAAGAAATCAAGAAAGGATAAAAGTACTAGTTATTCATCCTCTGGTTCACATCAAAGTCATTGTCACTCTAACGAGGACAACAGTGATAGTGATTTCTGTTCAACAAGGAGAAAGCAGAAACATCACGAACAGATTACTGGAGAATTTAAGAAAATTAAGCCACCCACTTTTAATGGTGAAAATGAGAAGGGTGAGACAGCAGAAGCTTGGCTGTCCGGAATGAATAAATACTTTAATATATATATGACTACTCTTCTCAACTGAAAGCCAAGATGGCCATTTAAAATCTGATAGGAAAGGTAGATATATGGTGGCAGGATCTAAAAAGAATCAAAATTTTAAAGGAGAAAGATGTAACATGGAGTATGTTCAAGGATTTGTTCAAGAAAAAGTTTTTGTCAGAACAATATTATGAGGATAAATCGAAGGAGTTTTATGATCTGAAGTTGGGCGCCATGAGCATGAAGAAATTGTGCAGCAAATTCCTCAATCTACTGAGATATGTACCGTACATGGTTGAAGAGAAGCCAAAGGTACAAAGGTTTCTCAGCTGTTTACCATTCCATATAAAAGACATAATAGAATATGACAATCGTACAACACTGGAGGAAGCTATGAGAAAGGCAAATTTATGTTTTGATCAAAACAGAAGAAGAGAAGGAACAACTGGCTGGAAGGGCAGCAAAACAAATCAGTTTGATTATAAAAAGAAAAAATTTAACCAAAATTCTGGAAGTTTCAAGAAGAATTTTCATAACAGAAACTTTCCAAATAGTAATGCTTATAAGGGTAATACAACCCATAACTCT
Source organism: Larix kaempferi (assembly GCA_027924585.1). NCBI lineage: Eukaryota > Viridiplantae > Streptophyta > Pinopsida > Pinales > Pinaceae > Larix > Larix kaempferi. Next base: position 620,510 of record BSBM01000627.1, read on the forward strand.
TCTATTGCAAAGAATGTACCCAACAACTATAATCACAGCAACAATAATAATAGATACACTGAGAAAAAAGGACCTATCAAATGTTATGAATGTGGAGGACCACACAAGAGATCAGATTGCCCACGCAACAAAAAAATCGTCAACAATATTCACATAGTACAAGCAGAACCTACAGTTGGAGCTGTAGCGAGCCCATAATTTATGTAGCATTGGAGGATCGTCAAGCAGACCATCAAACATCCATGGTGGAAGTTGAAGGTATGTTACAAACTAAGTCTATTTCCATTCTAATAGATCCGGGTGCAAATCTGAGTTATATCTCACCTGAATTAGTGAAAAATTGCAAGTTAAAGATAGAAAAATTTGATAACCTGTGGTTAGTTCAGCTTGCAACTGGTACAAAAAGAAAAGTTACAGATTTTGTTAAAGATTGTGAAGTTTTTCTAAGTCAGTTGAAAACGCAAGTGAATTTGAATGTTTTACCATTAGGATCTTATGACTTGTTAATTGGTATGGATTGGCTTGAACAGCATAGAGTTTTATTGAATTGTTATGAAAAATCTTTTGTTTGTTTAAATAATGAATGTGTAGCTGAAACTGTTAAAGGCATTTCTAGGAAGACTTCTATAAGGCAGATTTCTGCCTTACAAGTGAATAGAGCTGCTATAAAGGTTGTAAATTGTTTGTTGTTAATGTTGTTAATGATGAATGTACATCCAAAGAAAACAAAATAAAACTACAGGATATTCCCATCCTTAGGTATTTTTCTGATGTATTCCCGGAAGAAATTCCAGGATTACCTATGAAAAGATAACTTGATTTCACCATTGAGTTAGTACCCGGTGCAGTACCAAACTCAAAGGCCCCCTATAGGATGAATATTCTAGATTTATATGAGTTAAAGTCTCAGCTGAAAGAATTAATAGATAAAAATTACATACGGCCCAGTGTGTCCCCTTGGGGAGCACCAGTAATATTTGTTAAAAAGAAGGACGGTACTATGCGTTTGTGCATTGACTACCGTCAGCTTAATCAAATGACAATTAAAAACCAGTATCCCTTACTCCGCATAGATGATCTATTTGATCAAGTACACAGAGCAAAGATATTCACTAAAATTGATCTAAGGTCAGGTTATCATCAAGTCCGAATAAAAGATGAGGACATATTCAAAATTGCATTCAGAATGCGTTATGGACACTACGAATTTGTAGTTATGCCTTTTGGGCTAACTAACGTACCAGTAGTGTTCATGTGTTTAATGAAAAACGTTCTGCATAAATATTTGGATAAGTTCATAGTGGTATTCATTGATGATATCCTGATTTACTCAAAGACTAAAGAAGAGCATGATGAGCATCTAAAAATCATTTTACAAGTACTTAGAGATCACCAACTTTATGCTAAATTTAGTAAGTGTGATTTCTATAAAGATAAAATTCAGTATTTGGGTCATATAATTTCAAAAGATGGCATTTCTGTTGATCCTGATAAAATAAAAGCAATAAATGAATGGCCTGTCCCAAAAGATGTAACTGATGTACGGTCATTCATGGGAATAATGGGGTATTATAGAAAGTTTATTGAAGGGTTCTCTAGAATTGCTAACCCTATCACTTCTTTGCAAAAGAAAGGGAAGAAATTCATATGAGATCAAAAGTGTCAAGGCAGCTTTAATAAGTTAAAATAATTGTTAACTACTGCACCCATCTTAAAAATTGCAGATCCTAATAAGGATTTCGTTGTATGCACGGATGCATGCAACGAAGGACTTGGAGGGGTATTAAGTCAAGAAGGTCATGCAATTGCTTTTGAGTCAAGGAAGTTAAAAATACATGAAAAGAATTACGCTACGTATGATCTTGAGTTGGCAGCCGTGATACATGCTTTAAAGATGTGGCGCCATCACTTGATTGGTAGAAAATTCATTTTAATGACTGATAATAAGGGGTTAAAGTATTTACTGGATCAAACAAATCTGAACGCAAGGCAAGCTAGGTGGTTAGCTTTCCTTAGCGAATATGACTTTGAGATCCATCACATTAATGGAAAGGAAAATAAGGTTGCTGATACATTGAGCAGAAACGCTAGATTAAGTTTTGTGGCAGCAATCAGTACTTTTAAAACTGATCTAGAAAATCAAATCGAAGAAGGAATTAAGCAAGATGAAAATTACCAAAAATTACATGATAAAGTGGCTGAAAATTCATCTAAAAATGTTATAACAGATTACAGTATTAATGAAAAAGGCTTCTTAACTTACAAAAACAGAATTTATGTGCCTAATTTTTCGAAAGTTAAGTTGCTGATTTTAGATGAAATTCACAAGAGTCCTTATTCAGGACATCCTGGTTATCAGAAAATGATAACCATGTTAAGAAAGGAGTACTTTTGGCCTAACATGAAGAGTGAAGTTGCTGAATATATAGCTAGATGCTTTGACTGTCAGACTATTAAAGCTGAACATCAACATCCAATTGGGTTATTGCAACCCTTACCAATTCTAGAATGGAAGTGGGAAATCATAAGCGTTGACTTTATTCCAGGTTTGCCTAAAAATCAGAAGCAAAATGATTCAATTATGGTTGTTGTTGATAAACTTAGCAAAGCTGCTCACTTTATTCCTATTAAAACTATTTTCAAGGCTTCTAACATTGCAGATATTTTCATGAAGCAAATTTTTCGCTTGCATGGAATTCCAAAGGTAATCATTTCAGAACGAGACTCTAAGTTTACTGGTAACTTTTGGACAGCATTGTTTAAAGGATTAAATACTAAGTTAAATTTCAGCACTTCCTTCCACCCACAAACTGATGATCAAACAGAAAGAGTAAATCAGATTTTGGAAAATATGTTAAGATTATATGTTAAAGATTAGCCATCTAAATGGGAGGATTACTTACACCTAGCAGAATTTGCCTACAATAATAATTATCAAGCATCTGCTAAGTTAAGTCCATTTGAAATTTTGTATGGAAGAAAATGTTCTACTCCAATTTCATGGGATAATCCTGTAGATAGGTTGATGTTAGGACCAGATCTATTGAAAGAAATGGAGCTAACTGTGAAATAGGTTCAAGGTAACTTAAAAGTTGCCCAAGATCGGCAGAAAAGCTATGCTGACTTGAAACGCACAGAAAGAGAATTTCAGGTAGGAGACCATGTATTCATAAAGGTAAAGCCCAAGAAAAGTTCTTTGAAGCTTGGGAGCTGTGCTAAATTAGCACCGAGGTATTGTGGACCATTTGAAATCCTATCAAATATAGGAGCTGTTGCATATCAATTGGCTTTGCCATACAATTTAAAAATCCACAATGTTTTTCATGTTTCTGTTTTAAAGAAGTATGTGCATGATTCTACTCATGTGTTGAATTGGAATGACATACAGGTGGAACCCGAAGGAGATTTTCAGGTGGAAACGGATTGTATTATAGACCGGAGGGAAATTATGCTTCAGAATCACACCATAGGGCAGGTGCAAGTGCAATGGAAGCACCTTAGCCCTGATGAGGCTACTTGGGAACTGGAGGTTAAATTGCGAGAAGCATACCCAGTTCTGTTCCAAGAGGAACTTGATGATGAATAAGCAACATCGAGGACGATGTTGAGCTTAAGAGGGGGTGTTTGTCACATACCCTATTTGCTGAAAACAATTTATGCTGAAAAACTTTGTGTTAACTTTTATTATAAAGTTTTATATTTTGGACAAGTGTCCAAGGATGACTGTAATTTGCACAATATTTCATTATTTAATCAATAAAATAGGAGACAAACACCTAAGGGGACTATTGAAAGAGTGGTTACTTATCCACTAGGTGGAATGGAATCTGGGGTAGAAGGAAATGGACAAGTGGCAGCATCATGATGCAACTAACTAGCTGTTGGTATGGGACAACTCCCTTAAAATGTGGTCTTAGTGCCCTGAAAGATGGGACTGGAGCTTGAGGCTCATTTATTCTAAACTGACCACTAAAAGACCTAGGCAGTCTATATATTATCCATCAGATTATGAACTCAGGTTCATCACTTTTCCTGATAAGGAAACTTACCTTGAGGTTTTGCCGTTTGCACTCAAGAGATCTGATGAGGGGATAGGCTAGGGTTGATCATGCTATAAGTCTACTAAAACTCTTAGTGAGTTCAGGAGGTTGTTGCTGAGTGGAGAAGGAATTTTACAGGAGGTTGATACCAAGTGGAGAAGGTATTTTGAGTGCCTTGCTTCTACACAGTTTTCCACCCACTTACTGGATCAGTAATCAGGCTCGGGGGTTCATTAGAAGTCAGCAGCTGAGCTGCTTCTTCTGAAGCAGGTTGGGAGGAACAGGCCTCCTTGGGTGTTTGTTGTCCTATCTTCAGTTACAGGTTATATTGTTATATCTATCTTATTTATTTCTAAGTTCTGTCATCTAATTCTGTATAATTACAGTTCTGTTGTTTATTTAACTTTCATTATTTATTTTATAAGTTTTCAGTTTTCTGTTCAAATTTTGTAATTCTGTATAAATCGAAATGATTGAAATAAATAGTTTCTGTATTTTTCCCCATGCAATAAGAGACAGCATCGTACTCCAGTACAAAAAGAGATTAAGGTAGATAGGTATGATAGGCAAAACTGCCATGATGATAGAAGTACCATTTCATATGTCTGATTAAATTATCCGCTGATATTAATTAGTATCATATACTACATCTTATTTACTATACTATCCTTATTTCCATTCTTTCAGCAAAGCAGTAAATCCAATTCATAGAATTAAAAGAATTTATATTCGATAGGGAATCATATTTGTTTCTTGATGTTGTTCTATTTTTCCATATGTTTATTATCAAAAGAATGTTGTTTTTATATTTTATTTTCCTTAAAACCCTCACAGTTTACATTTCTACAACAATCTAAAAAATAAAAGCATTCACATTCTTTTACTCACATATCACTATAGTCTTATTCTTATAAGTCTATATCACATATTTTAGTAATGTTTCTAGGTATACGAGTATCACGATTTTTGCAAGATAACTTCAAAACAAAACAACAGACAGGAGCTTTGTACCAATATATCTTCGAAGAGAAACACCAAACCCTAAACGCAGTAATGGGTTTACAAATAGATAAACTAAGTACAGACTCTAAACATTTTCATTTCATCGTTTTACTGTTCTACTTCATCTTTTAACTTTTTCGTGAGCTTACAGTCCACGAAGAAAAATGATAGCAACATGAGAATTTAAAAAACCTAGTTGCACAAACTTTACTAGTTACACAGAGATTGTTAAAACACAACTTATTCTCATCTCTACTTTTTCTTTTTACAGTTACAGGTCCGATTCATGGGTCAACTCCCAAACGACAAAATCCTAACCCTTAGGAACAAGAAAACTCCATAAGTTTGAAATGCAGTAATGCAGGTGCAAAGTTTACAAGTTACATACATATTATAAGCTTTCCTTGAAGACATTCATCTAGATCGTAGCAAAAGAACACTCAGTTCCACATACGTTAAAAAAATAAAGATAAAAAAACTTCAATCATCGTTTTCAACACATAACTTTTATTTTATCCAAGCCTGTGACAGGAGTTTTCACATAATTGTTACATTTCAAACCAGAATGAGTTCAAAACCCCTTTAGGGTTAAAGGTGTAACCTTCCCAAAACTTTATTTCATTTGTTACAAAACTATCATGGCGAAACACAAACCCTCTGGGTTAAAACACAACACAGAACATTAAAACAGTAAACCATCCTCATCTTCTACACAGAGTTTTCAAGCTACCGCTGAAGCTTACCGGTTGGTATTGCTTAGCCAACCTTCAACGCCAGTTCTGGAGGAGCCGTGGATACCTGCACCTGCAAGCACAACAAAGAGGTAGTTAAAGTTGGTAGCATTCAAAAGAAAAGATTACTGTATCAAATGTATGAACGCTGCATGGAAGGATTTGAGATATAGTACTTGTGTGTGTCGGGTAGATAGCAGCAATGTTCAATAGACCGAAGCATTAACAACCGAAGATACTCATTCATACGAATGCCTAGACCGAAGGAGTCCAAACGTAGAGCCACCAGTTTTCAGTAGAAAAGTAGTACCAATACCTGGTTCAGTTCACGGTGGAGGGTTGATCCTTTCTTCAAAACTTTTTACACTCTCAAAACTCTCACAAGTCTGAGGGTCGAAACTCACCAAAGACCCAAAACCAAAACTGTAAACTGAGACTTACATCTTAGTGCAGAGTAGTGGAGAACCCTGTCTTAAATCCTCATAATTCATGGGTTCGAAACCCAAACCTCACAGCTCAACTCATAACCAGAACCTGAAAACCCTCGACCTGTCGGCCAAGTAGCAGAGCCACTACCACCATAAGCAAGAGCGAGCATTATGCGGATGAACGTAATGGAGATAGGGTTAAACCTTGCCCATTATTACACGAATGAATCAACGGTGGAGATCTGAGGTAGGATTCACGAAATAAACCAGATCAAGCTACATATTAATTACATCATTCATTGCAATTTCCACATTAGAGCCACGTTGGAGCCATCTCTTCAATTCAGAGAACCAGGAGGTTGACACTTTAGCAAAGGGTTGGTTCTTAACACAATGGGCCACGTGATCACAATCGTAGTGCTATCCATCGAGGAATCCCACTTGCACGTTAATCCATGCATTCAACACTGTAGGTAACGTATTAATGTCTACCAGCCTGTAGATATTAACATTCAAACCATACTCTTACATTAGTAACCCTTTTGTTGAAAGGTTGTATTTTGTATCATGTTCATTACCATGCTAATAACTTTGGCATAAGACTAAGTCACACATCATTCGTATTATATTCACGTTAATACTTTTGGCATTGGTAATTCTTAAGGTATCAATAGATTTTGTATGTCATCGCTTTTTGTATGGCATCATATAGTTGTATAGTTCACTAGGGTCATAGTATCACATGAAGTCACACTTTTGCACCTAACATATTATATGGTAAGGTCGGAGTAAGGTTGTATAGGAATTTTATTATATGCAATAGTGTTAATCTTTTTTAAATATTGCATAGGGTCATGTAGTGCACACAACACTAAGGTCATTAAAATAATTAAAGAGTATTATTAGACCATGAGGAAGGAAATGAATATATATAAATAGTTCAATAGTAGCTTAGGTTATTGTATCGGAATCAATTCTCAGTTTTATACTATTTGCATCTTAGAAATTCCACTTTTGCAAGTTGTACATAGTCTTAAATCCAAATTAGCATGATTTACAAAATACACTGTTCTTCTAGTAATACAATCAAATGTTTAAGTGCCATGAAGGTTGATGCCATCTTTCTAGAGTGTTGTATTATCTAACAAATGAGCTACAGGTTTGTAATTCTATTACAACATTTCCATTTGGAAATATTTCATCGACATGGTTAAGAAGATCTCACCTGTTGAACTTTAACACTCTAGATTTCTTAAGTGTTGAATAAGAACTTAGAAAAACAGTCTTAAACTCTTTCGTATACTTGAATTACTCCTTACCTATAATCTACGACAAAGAACATTCCACATACTTTAGCACGAATGCTAAGTAAGCCTCAGGATGTTTGAAGAACCCCTTCATCATCAATATAGGTAGTACAGTTAGAAACAGCCAAGCATTCTTTTCTTTCCTTAAAATCATCGTCATTCAACAAAGCACATATATGTGAAATTTCATCATTTAAAATGACAGCGAATCCTTTTCATTTAAATAATTGCATTATGATTAAGACGATATGACGTTTTATAAAATATAACAATTAATTTGCATGCATTTCTACTTTCGCACTGATAAAGTAAACTTTATTGTCACGTAGAAAAAGTTTTAAATTGTTTGAAATTTTTGGGGTGTTACACACACCAATCAAACCATGTAGTAAATACAAAATGTGCCTCCACAGGCATAAACAAAAAATACATCCACGTGCATAACATGTGCCTCCACAGGCATACAGAAAATCAGACATGCCTCCACGGGAAAACAAATAGACAATAAATGCATCCATGTGCATACACGACTATATACCAAAACATACATATATATATATATATATATATAGTCAACATGTCATAGGTTCCCTCAGCACCCAATATACAAAAATACATAAGCCGTACAAAAAGGTACTTCCCCATATGCTCATCAGCATTTGGGGGTAGATACAAGATCATCTAATCATCATGGTCTCCAGGCTACTCTGCGCCACCTCCGCTAGCCCTGCCGGATCATGCCAAGCTCGAACCCTCTTCTCTGCCGGCCCTGCTAGATCATCCCACACCCGAATCCTCCCCTCCACCGGCCCTGTCAAATCATGCCGAGCCCCATCCCTCCACTCAGCCACCACCAATGCTGCTCTGAGTAGGATAGAGCACCACTCACGAGGCACATCAAAACAACGGTCGACAATGTCCCGATCCAAATCCCTCCACCCATCCTCTGGCAATCCTGCCAGGATCATGTCTAGTGTCTCTCGTACGCCCTCCACGGCATCATCTCGAGGCCCAGCTCCTCGACCGCAAGGCCCAGCTCCTCGAGCATGAGGAGGCGGAACGACCACCATCGCCCATCCCCTATGAACCACATGATCGGCCGGTGGTACAGGGCCAACATCTGCACAAACACGCAAGTGAACCGTCACATAAATATCTCTAACTATACTCATAACAAAAACATCTAAAAAACACATGATATAGTAGAGAACCAAACACAAAAACATACCATCTAAACCCCAGGCCTGTACCTGGGCTCGAGGCATCTCCGGATCTCCTCGTTAATCCATACCAGCATATGGATAGTCATCAATCAGCAGGGGGATCTGCTCCCACTGCTCATACATATCCTGTGAAAAGAACCCGCAAATACCACCACCATCGCGGGGCATCATCTGCCCCCACCGCACCATGCGCAGCTCGCTCACCAACCCATCTCAAACCGGCACCCATGGCCACAAGGTCGGTACCCGCTCAAAGAAGAAACAACACAGGAAGGAGGCATAGCAGAACTCTCCCCTTTCCCAACTAACCTTGTCCAGATCTCTCCGGACACCAACCAAAAGCATTTGACCCCACGCGTAGTAGGTCCCCCTCAACACAGAATCCACCATCATCATTTGTCCCCCAGACAAACGATGTGGCACCGTGGCACCCAAAATCCACATAAAACAAGCCCCAACAGCCCACATATCCCACTCCCGCAGAGATCTCAGGCTCAAAGCGCTGTTCTGCACGATCACCCCAGGAACACAGAATGTCTCCAGTAGATCCTCGATATCCAAACCTGCCAGGCTCCTCGGTAGAAGATCCCCTACCTCCCCTAAGCGAGGAAACCCGGTAAGAAATTAAACATCAGTGAGGGTGATCTCTAACCTCTCACCCCCAACAATGAAAGCACCCTCTGCAGGGACCCAGAGACCCACCAATTTGTTCAGCAGTGGTCCTACTAAATGCATTGGTGGAATCTGAGCGAACTTCAGGAGCCTGGTCAATGCTAGAGTCTGTCGAACCCCCTGATCGGTCTGAATTCGAATCGTCAGGTCCTCCTCCATCTCCCGCTCTCGCAATGACACCAGTGGTCTCCTCAACATCCTGCCAAAAAACAAGAAAATTTTTTAGAAACAGAATTTTTTTTCAAAACATTTCATCGCGGCTTTTCCATCAAAAGCCGCGATGATCATCGCGGCTTTCATCCATGAACTCGCGATGAACATCGCGGGTATTGACCCCACAGTCGCGATGAGCATCGCGATTGTCAACCCCATAGTCGCAATGAACATCGTGACTATCAGCCTCGCAGTTGCGATGAACATCGCGACTTTCAGCCCGACAGCCGCGATGAACATCGCGACTATCGGCCCCAAACCCACGATGTTCATTGCAGAAAAGGACGCGAAACCCGCGATATTCCACGTTGGAAGGCCAACATGGAATTTCGCGGCCTTCGGGAGCCCGCCGCTAACCAAAAAAGACATAATTAAAAAGGCTAAGGCGAATAAGGTTACCTGAAACTCGTGGAATCGAAAACCAACGGTCGAATCTCCCAGAAAACAAGAAAGAGCTCTAATTGCTCTGCCAAACTCACACGTAACAATGACACGTCATATTGGCCCCACACCCTATTTATAGAGATTTAACCATTTTTCAAACAACCATTGCGGTATCATATGACGTCTGTTCCTCAAACCGTTGGTACCGTTGGAATCAACACAGCGAGAACTTCATGATAGTCCTTTCCTTTTCCTGTTTTCACTAGGTCCATTTTTTCACCATTTTTTCACGCCCTCGTCGCCTCAGTTTACGTGCCACATCGGTCGTTCTCCGTTTCTGACGAGTCTTATATCATCGGATTCAGTTTTCTGCGCTCGTGACAATGCTTGAGATCATTTCTCGCTCTCACCTCCAGATTTTTTGGGCATTTTTTCCATTCCCCCTCGTTGCCTCGGTTTACGTGCCACATCAGCTGTTGTCCATTTCTGACGAATCTTATACCGCCGGATTCAGTTTTTTGCGCTCGTGACGATGCTTGAGATCATTTCTCGCTCTCATGCCTATAATTTTCGAGCATTTCTTACATGCCCCCTCGTCACCTCGATTTTCATGCCACATAGGCCGTCATCCGTTTTTGACAAGTTTGATATCGTCGCATTCAGTTTTTCGCACTCATGATGATGCTTGAGTCATTTCTCGCTCTCACCCCCATAATTTTCATGCATTTTTTCAAAATGCCACTCATCACCTCGATTTGCGTGCCACATTAGCTGTTGCCCATTTTTTACAATCTTTATGTCACCGGATTCAGTATTTCACACTCATGACGATGCTTGAGACCATTTCTCACTCTCATTAATACCTTTTTGTTTGGTATAGTTTTACCCCTTTTTCGGGCCGAGCAATTCCTTTTACGAAAAAGGCACTTAGGGAGTTTCGATTAAGCTCTTTTCTGACTCCCAAAACAATGAAAAGATCGCCGAGCAACCTTGCTTCCTTTCATGCTCGCTAAACGTATCTGAAAGGGCGTCTACCTGGTATAAGTTTACCCCTTTTCTAGACCTTGTAGACTAATTACGAAAAATGAATACTCTAGTCACATCGGCTAGAAGAGTTCTCCATTTGCATTATTTTATGCTTTTTCGGGCCTTGGAGACTAACTTACGAAAAAGACAACCAATGGAGTCCACTTACTGCTTTCAGACTCTCTAAACATGAAAGCGACCACGAGCAATCACCATCCTGGGCTCATAAAAACCCACAGGACGGTACTCCACCACCACTACAGAGTCTTCTTATCATTTTTAGACTCCTTAAAAATGAAAGCACCCATGAGCACGAGTAGTCCTAGGCTCACAAAATCCATATGACAGTACCATTTCAGAGCACACTTTTATCCCTTCTTGGAGCTAATTAAAACTACGAAGAAGGACCCAATGGTGCTTCTTGGTGCCACAACAGATCATGTCTACTCATATGGCAGCTTCCCCATTTTGGTCGCCTTTGTTCAGAGTATTCTGCAGTATGTCATCCTGAGAATCCCTCGACAGCACCCATCAGGTCGCCCCCCCCAGAGTCAATACATACCCTTCAGTCCTTAAAAGCTATGATCCCTGCACCTACAAGTCAGTTTCCTACGCTGCCAGGTCAACCATGTCATCATGCTCTGAACAAAGGAAGTTTAAGTCCACCCACTGTATGACCCTAGTTACTTCCCATCCCCACAAGTATGTCAGTCCTACCATCAGTACTACCACACTTTAGTTCTACACCTCATGCTCCTATCAAGGAAACATCATTGCCTTGTTAGCTGTTGGTCTCCCTCTGTCGACGACAACCAAATTTATTCCAGAAGATAGACCTAGAGGTCCCTGTGTCTTGGACTCATCACCATTTATGATGAGTGCCTACAAATCATTTCGAGAAGAGTCCTCAGTGCCTCTCCAAATGGTTGTTTCTCACATGCTCGACTTCAACACGTTGATCGCATCGTTGAGACTCGCACAGGGTATTGGTCCCTTCAGTTATTTGTTGAAGACCCCGGATACCACCTAACTCTTCCACATTTGAGAGTCTACTTATGGAAGCAACTAGTTACATTTTTCCTATAGATATCCGGGTTGCGCATGGCGACAGTATTCAGATGTACCCCAGTTTTATACTCCCTCGAGTATACAGTTACATGTACTTTTCAGAGATGACTCATAGTCATTGAGTCCCTACAGATGTTGGACACCTTCAGTTTCAGCAGTTCATCAACCCTTCTAAGACCTTGTTCAGACTGGTTGTCGCTTTATTCCAATGTATCAGTTATGATCATGAGTACATCCCAAAATAGTGTCCCCTTTGGAGCATTATGATGTACCAGCATATTTTTTATGTATTATTCAAGTCCCCCTTCTTGGGACTAATTGTTATGTATATGTCTTGATACAAGCATGGGTATGCCCGCCTCGTCCATTATCAGAGATTATTACTCATTCATATTGAGGCCATGTAATATTTTTTGTTTTTACAGCTTCCAAGGGTCGTTGATCCAGTCTCCAACTGGTCTCTTCTCTTCCCCAAACCCTAGGAAAAAGACAAAAGAACTATGATGTCTATCGGCCATACGATGAGCTCCTGCCCTCACACATCAGGGGGCAATCTGTTAACACCCAAAAAGTGCTCACTAGCTCATTTCCTTATTCACATGACCCATTTGTCCACTTTTCCACCATTTGAGCCTCTAAAGCCATCAAAAGGTCACCAAAAGACCATAATACACCCCTTTTCCCCTCAAAATGAATATTTTTCCTCAAAAAGCATAAAAAACCCTCAAAAAGGTTCAAGAATTCCCAAAAATATTAAAAGGGAATAAAAATATTCAAAATATTCAAAAAAGGAAAAAGGAGGGAAAAGGGTACCTAAACCATGTTGGTCAATACCATTGGTTTCCTCAAAACCATAATGGTATTCCCCACCACCAAAAACTATAAAAAGGTGGTAGGGGCTCCTCACTTTCGATCCATCCATCATCCTATCCTCACGTCGTCAAAATATCTCATGATACTTTTGGCCATTTTCAGCATCTTGGAGAAGAGACCATTGGAGCTTGGAGCTACTCACCCTTGGAGTTGCTCAACACAAATCCTCACCATTTGAGGTATCTTAATACAAAACATCTATTCTTTTATTTCTTGTTCTTTCCATGAATCGTTTTTAAATTTATTTGTTATATGCACATGTTAGTTTAGATTTAGATTTAATTCATAATTGTTTTTGCTTTCTATATTGAAACTGCTATCACATTGCTGATAGGTGCCCATTGCACAAAGATTGGTTGCAAAACCAAGCCAACAACAATCCAATGGTAAGTGGATTCCACATCACTTCCAATCCAGGATCTTCAGTGGCAATTCCAGGACAAAGTTTTCAGGAGAAATCAGTCCAATCACAACACAATGGCAAGTCTTCCTCGAAGTCCGCTCCAAGGAAATTCTAGTGGCTCCAGGACAACATATTCATAAATATATTAGTCCAACCTCAAATCCAATGGCAAGTGGATTCCACATCACTTCCAATCCAAGATCTCTAGAGGAAATTCCAGGACAAAACAGTGGTAATTTTAGAGTAAATCAACTTGGGCACAGGCTCATTAAGGGCGCACTGACTAGCAAAAACTCATGTCAAGAGAAACCAAAACCAATCACACCAGTATAATAGAAAAAAAAACAAGATCCAAGAGAATGCATAACCAACAAGAGAGACTAGCTCCCATCCACCCCAAATACCATTTCCCAAGAGCAATTTGAATTTGGAGAGAGAGGGACACAAGTATGAGAGTTACATTCCCAGAATAGTAAATTGGAGTTACACATCATGAGGCTACACCAAGAGACACACTAACCCAACTCAAGAGGGTGCACTAGGAGAGAAAGAGAGAGAGAGAGAGAGAGAGAGAGAGAGTCTAAAACTAATAAAAATTAATCCCGGAATAAA